>CM045908.1:7049895-7669895 GCA_025169955.1 Salix arbutifolia
TGTAAGCCTTTCGAGCCCAAGCTTTCCCTAGATAGCTACTTGACCGAAATTCCAAGCGAACAAAAAATTATCTAAGCGAAGGAGAATTGTGGTCTTCACATTCAGAAATGTAAATGGTTAGTACTTAACAAAAAAAAGAGGGAGAACATCCTTGAATTCCATAAAAAAATATACATCAAGTAATTTAATTTGCATGCAATGATGGCATCACTTGCATCAATCTAAAAAGCTTCCATATAGCCACTCCCACACATTTCAAGTACCAAAAGAAATGTAATTTGAAAAAAGTACAAACTACACGGAAATTACTGGATAAAAAAATCACACCAAAAGGAACAATATATGAGTGTGAAAGTTCTTCATAGAAATTCACCTGGTGTAAGCCTTTCGAGCCCAAGCTTTCCCTAGATAGCTACTTGACCGAAATTCCAAGCGAACAAAAAATTATCTAAGCGAAGGAGAATTGTGGTCTTCACATTCAGAAATGTAAATGGTTAGTACTTAACAAAAAAAAGAGGGAGAACATCCTTGAATTCCATAAAAAAATATACATCAAGTAATTTAATTTGCATGCAATGATGGCATCACTTGCATCAATCTAAAAAGCTTCCATATAGCCACTCCCACACATTTCAAGTACCAAAAGAAATGTAATTTGAAAAAAGTACAAACTACACGGAAATTACTGGATAAAAAAATCACACCAAAAGGAACAATATATGAGTGTGAAAGTTCTTCATAGAAATTCACCTGGTGTAAGCCTTTCGAGCCCAAGCTTTCCCTAGATAGCTACTTGACCGAAATTCCAAGCGAACAAAAAATTATCTAAGCGAAGGAGAATTGTGGTCTTCACATTCAGAAATGTAAATGGTTAGTAATTAACAAAAAAAAGAAGAGGGAGAACATCCTTGAATTCCATAAAAAAATACATCAAGTAATTTATTTTGCTTGCAATGATGACATCATTTGCATTAATCTAAAAAGCTTCCATATAGCCACTCCCACACATTTCCTATACCAAAAGAAATGTAATTTGAAAAAAGTACAAACTACTGCACGGAAATTACTGGATAAAAAAATCACACCAAAAGGAACAATATATGAGTGTGAAAGTTCTTCATAGAAATTCACCTGGTGTAAGCCTTTGGAGCCCAAGCTTTCCCTAGATAGCTACTTGACCGAAATTCCAAGCGAACAAAAAATTATCTAAGCGAAGGAGAATTGTGGTCTTCACATTCAGAAATGTAAATGGTTAGTACTTAACAAAAAAAAGAGGGAGAACATCCTTGAATTCCATAAAAAAATATACATCAAGTAATTTAATTTGCATGCAATGATGGCATCACTTGCATCAATCTAAAAAGCTTCCATATAGCCACTCCCACACATTTCAAGTACCAAAAGAAATGTAATTTGAAAAAAGTACAAACTACACGGAAATTACTGGATAAAAAAATCACACCAAAAGGAACAATATATGAGTGTGAAAGTTCTTCATAGAAATTCACCTGGTGTAAGCCTTTCGAGCCCAAGCTTTCCCTAGATAGCTACTTGACCGAAATTCCAAGCGAACAAAAAATTATCTAAGCGAAGGAGAATTGTGGTCTTCACATTCAGAAATGTAAATGGTTAGTACTTAACAAAAAAAAGAGGGAGAACATCCTTGAATTCCATAAAAAAATATACATCAAGTAATTTATTTTGCATGCAATGATGGCATCACTTGCATCAATCTAAAAAGCTTCCATATAGCCACTCCCACACATTTCAAGTACCAAAAGAAATGTAATTTGAAAAAAGTACAAACTACACGGAAATTACTGGATAAAAAAATCACACCAAAAGGAACAATATATGAGTGTGAAAGTTCTTCATAGAAATTCACCTGGTGTAAGCCTTTCGAGCCCAAGCTTTCCCTAGATAGCTACTTGACCGAAATTCCAAGCGAACAAAAAATTATCTAAGCGAAGGAGAATTGTGGTCTTCACATTCAGAAATGTAAATGGTTAGTACTTAACAAAAAAAAGAGGGAGAACATCCTTGAATTCCATAAAAAAAATACATCAAGTAATTTATTTTGCATGCAATGATGGCATCACTTGCATCAATCTAAAAAGCTTCCATATAGCCACTCCCACACATTTCAAGTACCAAAAGAAATGTAATTTGAAAAAAGTACAAACTACACGGAAATTACTGGATAAAAAAATCACACCAAAAGGAACAATATATGAGTGTGAAAGTTCTTCATAGAAATTCACCTGGTGTAAGCCTTTCGAGCCCAAGCTTTCCCTAGATAGCTACTTGACCGAAATTCCAAGCGAACAAAAAATTATCTAAGCGAAGGAGAATTGTGGTCTTCACATTCAGAAATGTAAATGGTTAGTACTTAACAAAAAAAAGAGAGGGAGAACATCCTTGAATTCCATAAAAAAATACATCAAGTAATTTATTTTGCATGCAATGATGGCATCACTTGCATCAATCTAAAAAGCTTCCATATAGCCACTCCCACACATTTCAAGTACCAAAAGAAATGTAATTTGAAAAAAGTACAAACTACTGCACGGAAATTACTGGATAAAAAAATCACACCAAAAGGAACAATATATGAGTGTGAAAGTTCTTCATAGAAATTCACCTGGTGTAAGCCTTTCGAGCCCAAGCTTTCCCTAGATAGCTACTTGACCGAAATTCCAAGCGAACAAAAAATTATCTAAGCGAAGGAGAATTGTGGTCTTCACATTCAGAAATGTAAATGGTTAGTACTTAACAAAAAAAAGAGGGAGAACATCCTTGAATTCCATAAAAAAATATACATCAAGTAATTTAATTTGCATGCAATGATGGCATCACTTGCATCAATCTAAAAAGCTTCCATATAGCCACTCCCACACATTTCAAGTACCAAAAGAAATGTAATTTGAAAAAAGTACAAACTACACGGAAATTACTGGATAAAAAAATCACACCAAAAGGAACAATATATGAGTGTGAAAGTTCTTCATAGAAATTCACCTGGTGTAAGCCTTTCGAGCCCAAGCTTTCCCTAGATAGCTACTTGACCGAAATTCCAAGCGAACAAAAAATTATCTAAGCGAAGGAGAATTGTGGTCTTCACATTCAGAAATGTAAATGGTTAGTACTTAACAAAAAAAAGAGAGGGAGAACATCCTTGAATTCCATAAAAAAATACATCAAGTAATTTATTTTGCATGCAATGATGGCATCACTTGCATCAATCTAAAAAGCTTCCATATAGCCACTCCCACACATTTCAAGTACCAAAAGAAATGTAATTTGAAAAAAGTACAAACTACACGGAAATTACTGGATAAAAAAATCACACCAAAAGGAACAATATATGAGTGTGAAAGTTCTTCATAGAAATTCACCTGGTGTAAGCCTTTCGAGCCCAAGCTTTCCCTAGATAGCTACTTGACCGAAATTCCAAGCGAACAAAAAATTATCTAAGCGAAGGAGAATTGTGGTCTTCACATTCAGAAATGTAAATGGTTAGTACTTAACAAAAAAAAGAGGGAGAACATCCTTGAATTCCATAAAAAAATATACATCAAGTAATTTATTTTGCATGCAATGATGGCATCACTTGCATCAATCTAAAAAGCTTCCATATAGCCACTCCCACACATTTCAAGTACCAAAAGAAATGTAATTTGAAAAAAGTACAAACTACACGGAAATTACTGGATAAAAAAATCACACCAAAAGGAACAATATATGAGTGTGAAAGTTCTTCATAGAAATTCACCTGGTGTAAGCCTTTCGAGCCCAAGCTTTCCCTAGATAGCTACTTGACCGAAATTCCAAGCGAACAAAAAATTATCTAAGCGAAGGAGAATTGTGGTCTTCACATTCAGAAATGTAAATGGTTAGTACTTAACAAAAAAAAGAGGGAGAACATCCTTGAATTCCATAAAAAAATACATCAAGTAATTTATTTTGCATGCAATGATGGCATCACTTGCATCAATCTAAAAAGCTTCCATATAGCCACTCCCACACATTTCAAGTACCAAAAGAAATGTAATTTGAAAAAAGTACAAACTACACGGAAATTACTGGATAAAAAAATCACACCAAAAGGAACAATATATGAGTGTGAAAGTTCTTCATAGAAATTCACCTGGTGTAAGCCTTTCGAGCCCAAGCTTTCCCTAGATAGCTACTTGACCGAAATTCCAAGCGAACAAAAAATTATCTAAGCGAAGGAGAATTGTGGTCTTCACATTCAGAAATGTAAATGGTTAGTACTTAACAAAAAAAAGAGGGAGAACATCCTTGAATTCCATAAAAAAATATACATCAAGTAATTTAATTTGCATGCAATGATGGCATCACTTGCATCAATCTAAAAAGCTTCCATATAGCCACTCCCACACATTTCAAGTACCAAAAGAAATGTAATTTGAAAAAAGTACAAACTACACGGAAATTACTGGATAAAAAAATCACACCAAAAGGAACAATATATGAGTGTGAAAGTTCTTCATAGAAATTCACCTGGTGTAAGCCTTTCGAGCCCAAGCTTTCCCTAGATAGCTACTTGACCGAAATTCCAAGCGAACAAAAAATTATCTAAGCGAAGGAGAATTGTGGTCTTCACATTCAGAAATGTAAATGGTTAGTACTTAACAAAAAAAAGAGGGAGAACATCCTTGAATTCCATAAAAAAATATACATCAAGTAATTTATTTTGCATGCAATGATGGCATCACTTGCATCAATCTAAAAAGCTTCCATATAGCCACTCCCACACATTTCAAGTACCAAAAGAAATGTAATTTGAAAAAAGTACAAACTACACGGAAATTACTGGATAAAAAAATCACACCAAAAGGAACAATATATGAGTGTGAAAGTTCTTCATAGAAATTCACCTGGTGTAAGCCTTTCGAGCCCAAGCTTTCCCTAGATAGCTACTTGACCGAAATTCCAAGCGAACAAAAAATTATCTAAGCGAAGGAGAATTGTGGTCTTCACATTCAGAAATGTAAATGGTTAGTACTTAACAAAAAAAAGAGGGAGAACATCCTTGAATTCCATAAAAAAATACATCAAGTAATTTATTTGCATGCAATGATGGCATCACTTGCATCAATCTAAAAAGCTTCCATATAGCCACTCCCACACATTTCAAGTACCAAAAGAAATGTAATTTGAAAAAAGTACAAACTACACGGAAATTACTGGATAAAAAAATCACACCAAAAGGAACAATATATGAGTGTGAAAGTTCTTCATAGAAATTCACCTGGTGTAAGCCTTTCGAGCCCAAGCTTTCCCTAGATAGCTACTTGACCGAAATTCCAAGCGAACAAAAAATTATCTAAGCGAAGGAGAATTGTGGTCTTCACATTCAGAAATGTAAATGGTTAGTACTTAACAAAAAAAAGAGGGAGAACATCCTTGAATTCCATAAAAAAATATACATCAAGTAATTTAATTTGCATGCAATGATGGCATCACTTGCATCAATCTAAAAAGCTTCCATATAGCCACTCCCACACATTTCAAGTACCAAAAGAAATGTAATTTGAAAAAAGTACAAACTACACGGAAATTACTGGATAAAAAAATCACACCAAAAGGAACAATATATGAGTGTGAAAGTTCTTCATAGAAATTCACCTGGTGTAAGCCTTTCGAGCCCAAGCTTTCCCTAGATAGCTACTTGACCGAAATTCCAAGCGAACAAAAAATTATCTAAGCGAAGGAGAATTGTGGTCTTCACATTCAGAAATGTAAATGGTTAGTACTTAACAAAAAAAAGAGGGAGAACATCCTTGAATTCCATAAAAAAAATACATCAAGTAATTTAATTTGCATGCAATGATGGCATCACTTGCATCAATCTAAAAAGCTTCCATATAGCCACTCCCACACATTTCAAGTACCAAAAGAAATGTAATTTGAAAAAAGTACAAACTACACGGAAATTACTGGATAAAAAAATCACACCAAAAGGAACAATATATGAGTGTGAAAGTTCTTCATAGAAATTCACCTGGTGTAAGCCTTTCGAGCCCAAGCTTTCCCTAGATAGCTACTTGACCGAAATTCCAAGCGAACAAAAAATTATCTAAGCGAAGGAGAATTGTGGTCTTCACATTCAGAAATGTAAATGGTTAGTACTTAACAAAAAAAAGAGGGAGAACATCCTTGAATTCCATAAAAAAATACATCAAGTAATTTATTTTGCATGCAATGATGGCATCACTTGCATCAATCTAAAAAGCTTCCATATAGCCACTCCCACACATTTCAAGTACCAAAAGAAATGTAATTTGAAAAAAGTACAAACTACACGGAAATTACTGGATAAAAAAATCACACCAAAAGGAACAATATATGAGTGTGAAAGTTCTTCATAGAAATTCACCTGGTGTAAGCCTTTCGAGCCCAAGCTTTCCCTAGATAGCTACTTGACCGAAATTCCAAGCGAACAAAAAATTATCTAAGCGAAGGAGAATTGTGGTCTTCACATTCAGAAATGTAAATGGTTAGTACTTAACAAAAAAAAGAGGGAGAACATCCTTGAATTCCATAAAAAAATATACATCAAGTAATTTAATTTGCATGCAATGATGGCATCACTTGCATCAATCTAAAAAGCTTCCATATAGCCACTCCCACACATTTCAAGTACCAAAAGAAATGTAATTTGAAAAAAGTACAAACTACACGGAAATTACTGGATAAAAAAATCACACCAAAAGGAACAATATATGAGTGTGAAAGTTCTTCATAGAAATTCACCTGGTGTAAGCCTTTCGAGCCCAAGCTTTCCCTAGATAGCTACTTGACCGAAATTCCAAGCGAACAAAAAATTATCTAAGCGAAGGAGAATTGTGGTCTTCACATTCAGAAATGTAAATGGTTAGTACTTAACAAAAAAAAGAGGGAGAACATCCTTGAATTCCATAAAAAAATACATCAAGTAATTTATTTTGCATGCAATGATGGCATCACTTGCATCAATCTAAAAAGCTTCCATATAGCCACTCCCACACATTTCAAGTACCAAAAGAAATGTAATTTGAAAAAAGTACAAACTACACGGAAATTACTGGATAAAAAAATCACACCAAAAGGAACAATATATGAGTGTGAAAGTTCTTCATAGAAATTCACCTGGTGTAAGCCTTTCGAGCCCAAGCTTTCCCTAGATAGCTACTTGACCGAAATTCCAAGCGAACAAAAAATTATCTAAGCGAAGGAGAATTGTGGTCTTCACATTCAGAAATGTAAATGGTTAGTACTTAACAAAAAAAAGAGGGAGAACATCCTTGAATTCCATAAAAAAATAATACATCAAGTAATTTATTTTGCATGCAATGATGGCATCACTTGCATCAATCTAAAAAGCTTCCATATAGCCACTCCCACACATTTCAAGTACCAAAAGAAATGTAATTTGAAAAAAGTACAAACTACACGGAAATTACTGGATAAAAAAATCACACCAAAAGGAACAATATATGAGTGTGAAAGTTCTTCATAGAAATTCACCTGGTGTAAGCCTTTCGAGCCCAAGCTTTCCCTAGATAGCTACTTGACCGAAATTCCAAGCGAACAAAAAATTATCTAAGCGAAGGAGAATTGTGGTCTTCACATTCAGAAATGTAAATGGTTAGTACTTAACAAAAAAAAGAGGGAGAACATCCTTGAATTCCATAAAAAAATACATCAAGTAATTTATTTTGCATGCAATGATGGCATCACTTGCATCAATCTAAAAAGCTTCCATATAGCCACTCCCACACATTTCAAGTACCAAAAGAAATGTAATTTGAAAAAAGTACAAACTACACGGAAATTACTGGATAAAAAAATCACACCAAAAGGAACAATATATGAGTGTGAAAGTTCTTCATAGAAATTCACCTGGTGTAAGCCTTTCGAGCCCAAGCTTTCCCTAGATAGCTACTTGACCGAAATTCCAAGCGAACAAAAAATTATCTAAGCGAAGGAGAATTGTGGTCTTCACATTCAGAAATGTAAATGGTTAGTACTTAACAAAAAAAAGAGGGAGAACATCCTTGAATTCCATAAAAAAATATACATCAAGTAATTTAATTTGCATGCAATGATGGCATCACTTGCATCAATCTAAAAAGCTTCCATATAGCCACTCCCACACATTTCAAGTACCAAAAGAAATGTAATTTGAAAAAAGTACAAACTACACGGAAATTACTGGATAAAAAAATCACACCAAAAGGAACAATATATGAGTGTGAAAGTTCTTCATAGAAATTCACCTGGTGTAAGCCTTTCGAGCCCAAGCTTTCCCTAGATAGCTACTTGACCGAAATTCCAAGCGAACAAAAAATTATCTAAGCGAAGGAGAATTGTGGTCTTCACATTCAGAAATGTAAATGGTTAGTACTTAACAAAAAAAAGAGGGAGAACATCCTTGAATTCCATAAAAAAATAATACATCAAGTAATTTAATTTGCATGCAATGATGGCATCACTTGCATCAATCTAAAAAGCTTCCATATAGCCACTCCCACACATTTCAAGTACCAAAAGAAATGTAATTTGAAAAAAGTACAAACTACACGGAAATTACTGGATAAAAAAATCACACCAAAAGGAACAATATATGAGTGTGAAAGTTCTTCATAGAAATTCACCTGGTGTAAGCCTTTCGAGCCCAAGCTTTCCCTAGATAGCTACTTGACCGAAATTCCAAGCGAACAAAAAATTATCTAAGCGAAGGAGAATTGTGGTCTTCACATTCAGAAATGTAAATGGTTAGTACTTAACAAAAAAAAGAGGGAGAACATCCTTGAATTCCATAAAAAAAATACATCAAGTAATTTAATTTGCATGCAATGATGGCATCACTTGCATCAATCTAAAAAGCTTCCATATAGCCACTCCCACACATTTCAAGTACCAAAAGAAATGTAATTTGAAAAAAGTACAAACTACACGGAAATTACTGGATAAAAAAATCACACCAAAAGGAACAATATATGAGTGTGAAAGTTCTTCATAGAAATTCACCTGGTGTAAGCCTTTCGAGCCCAAGCTTTCCCTAGATAGCTACTTGACCGAAATTCCAAGCGAACAAAAAATTATCTAAGCGAAGGAGAATTGTGGTCTTCACATTCAGAAATGTAAATGGTTAGTACTTAACAAAAAAAAGAGGGAGAACATCCTTGAATTCCATAAAAAAATACATCAAGTAATTTAATTTGCATGCAATGATGGCATCACTTGCATCAATCTAAAAAGCTTCCATATAGCCACTCCCACACATTTCAAGTACCAAAAGAAATGTAATTTGAAAAAAGTACAAACTACACGGAAATTACTGGATAAAAAAATCACACCAAAAGGAACAATATATGAGTGTGAAAGTTCTTCATAGAAATTCACCTGGTGTAAGCCTTTCGAGCCCAAGCTTTCCCTAGATAGCTACTTGACCGAAATTCCAAGCGAACAAAAAATTATCTAAGCGAAGGAGAATTGTGGTCTTCACATTCAGAAATGTAAATGGTTAGTACTTAACAAAAAAAAGAGGGAGAACATCCTTGAATTCCATAAAAAAATACATCAAGTAATTTATTTGCATGCAATGATGGCATCACTTGCATCAATCTAAAAAGCTTCCATATAGCCACTCCCACACATTTCAAGTACCAAAAGAAATGTAATTTGAAAAAAGTACAAACTACACGGAAATTACTGGATAAAAAAATCACACCAAAAGGAACAATATATGAGTGTGAAAGTTCTTCATAGAAATTCACCTGGTGTAAGCCTTTCGAGCCCAAGCTTTCCCTAGATAGCTACTTGACCGAAATTCCAAGCGAACAAAAAATTATCTAAGCGAAGGAGAATTGTGGTCTTCACATTCAGAAATGTAAATGGTTAGTACTTAACAAAAAAAAGAGGGAGAACATCCTTGAATTCCATAAAAAAAAATACATCAAGTAATTTAATTTGCATGCAATGATGGCATCACTTGCATCAATCTAAAAAGCTTCCATATAGCCACTCCCACACATTTCAAGTACCAAAAGAAATGTAATTTGAAAAAAGTACAAACTACACGGAAATTACTGGATAAAAAAATCACACCAAAAGGAACAATATATGAGTGTGAAAGTTCTTCATAGAAATTCACCTGGTGTAAGCCTTTCGAGCCCAAGCTTTCCCTAGATAGCTACTTGACCGAAATTCCAAGCGAACAAAAAATTATCTAAGCGAAGGAGAATTGTGGTCTTCACATTCAGAAATGTAAATGGTTAGTACTTAACAAAAAAAAGAGGGAGAACATCCTTGAATTCCATAAAAAAAAATACATCAAGTAATTTATTTTGCATGCAATGATGGCATCACTTGCATCAATCTAAAAAGCTTCCATATAGCCACTCCCACACATTTCAAGTACCAAAAGAAATGTAATTTGAAAAAAGTACAAACTACACGGAAATTACTGGATAAAAAAATCACACCAAAAGGAACAATATATGAGTGTGAAAGTTCTTCATAGAAATTCACCTGGTGTAAGCCTTTCGAGCCCAAGCTTTCCCTAGATAGCTACTTGACCGAAATTCCAAGCGAACAAAAAATTATCTAAGCGAAGGAGAATTGTGGTCTTCACATTCAGAAATGTAAATGGTTAGTACTTAACAAAAAAAAGAGGGAGAACATCCTTGAATTCCATAAAAAAAAATACATCAAGTAATTTAATTTGCATGCAATGATGGCATCACTTGCATCAATCTAAAAAGCTTCCATATAGCCACTCCCACACATTTCAAGTACCAAAAGAAATGTAATTTGAAAAAAGTACAAACTACACGGAAATTACTGGATAAAAAAATCACACCAAAAGGAACAATATATGAGTGTGAAAGTTCTTCATAGAAATTCACCTGGTGTAAGCCTTTCGAGCCCAAGCTTTCCCTAGATAGCTACTTGACCGAAATTCCAAGCGAACAAAAAATTATCTAAGCGAAGGAGAATTGTGGTCTTCACATTCAGAAATGTAAATGGTTAGTACTTAACAAAAAAAAGAGGGAGAACATCCTTGAATTCCATAAAAAAAAATACATCAAGTAATTTAATTTGCATGCAATGATGGCATCACTTGCATCAATCTAAAAAGCTTCCATATAGCCACTCCCACACATTTCAAGTACCAAAAGAAATGTAATTTGAAAAAAGTACAAACTACACGGAAATTACTGGATAAAAAAATCACACCAAAAGGAACAATATATGAGTGTGAAAGTTCTTCATAGAAATTCACCTGGT
Source organism: Salix arbutifolia (assembly GCA_025169955.1). Lineage (NCBI taxonomy): Eukaryota > Viridiplantae > Streptophyta > Magnoliopsida > Malpighiales > Salicaceae > Salix > Salix arbutifolia. The sequence continues at coordinate 7,061,197 of CM045908.1, forward strand.
GTAAGCCTTTCGAGCCCAAGCTTTCCCTAGATAGCTACTTGACCGAAATTCCAAGCGAACAAAAAATTATCTAAGCGAAGGAGAATTGTGGTCTTCACATTCAGAAATGTAAATGGTTAGTACTTAACAAAAAAAAGAGGGAGAACATCCTTGAATTCCATAAAAAAATATACATCAAGTAATTTAATTTGCATGCAATGATGGCATCACTTGCATCAATCTAAAAAGCTTCCATATAGCCACTCCCACACATTTCAAGTACCAAAAGAAATGTAATTTGAAAAAAGTACAAACTACACGGAAATTACTGGATAAAAAAATCACACCAAAAGGAACAATATATGAGTGTGAAAGTTCTTCATAGAAATTCACCTGGTGTAAGCCTTTCGAGCCCAAGCTTTCCCTAGATAGCTACTTGACCGAAATTCCAAGCGAACAAAAAATTATCTAAGCGAAGGAGAATTGTGGTCTTCACATTCAGAAATGTAAATGGTTAGTACTTAACAAAAAAAAGAGGGAGAACATCCTTGAATTCCATAAAAAAATACATCAAGTAATTTAATTTGCATGCAATGATGGCATCACTTGCATCAATCTAAAAAGCTTCCATATAGCCACTCCCACACATTTCAAGTACCAAAAGAAATGTAATTTGAAAAAAGTACAAACTACACGGAAATTACTGGATAAAAAAATCACACCAAAAGGAACAATATATGAGTGTGAAAGTTCTTCATAGAAATTCACCTGGTGTAAGCCTTTCGAGCCCAAGCTTTCCCTAGATAGCTACTTGACCGAAATTCCAAGCGAACAAAAAATTATCTAAGCGAAGGAGAATTGTGGTCTTCACATTCAGAAATGTAAATGGTTAGTACTTAACAAAAAAAAGAGGGAGAACATCCTTGAATTCCATAAAAAAATATACATCAAGTAATTTATTTTGCATGCAATGATGGCATCACTTGCATCAATCTAAAAAGCTTCCATATAGCCACTCCCACACATTTCAAGTACCAAAAGAAATGTAATTTGAAAAAAGTACAAACTACACGGAAATTACTGGATAAAAAAATCACACCAAAAGGAACAATATATGAGTGTGAAAGTTCTTCATAGAAATTCACCTGGTGTAAGCCTTTCGAGCCCAAGCTTTCCCTAGATAGCTACTTGACCGAAATTCCAAGCGAACAAAAAATTATCTAAGCGAAGGAGAATTGTGGTCTTCACATTCAGAAATGTAAATGGTTAGTACTTAACAAAAAAAAGAGGGAGAACATCCTTGAATTCCATAAAAAAAAATACATCAAGTAATTTAATTTGCATGCAATGATGGCATCACTTGCATCAATCTAAAAAGCTTCCATATAGCCACTCCCACACATTTCAAGTACCAAAAGAAATGTAATTTGAAAAAAGTACAAACTACACGGAAATTACTGGATAAAAAAATCACACCAAAAGGAACAATATATGAGTGTGAAAGTTCTTCATAGAAATTCACCTGGTGTAAGCCTTTCGAGCCCAAGCTTTCCCTAGATAGCTACTTGACCGAAATTCCAAGCGAACAAAAAATTATCTAAGCGAAGGAGAATTGTGGTCTTCACATTCAGAAATGTAAATGGTTAGTACTTAACAAAAAAAAGAGGGAGAACATCCTTGAATTCCATAAAAAAAAATACATCAAGTAATTTATTTTGCATGCAATGATGGCATCACTTGCATCAATCTAAAAAGCTTCCATATAGCCACTCCCACACATTTCAAGTACCAAAAGAAATGTAATTTGAAAAAAGTACAAACTACACGGAAATTACTGGATAAAAAAATCACACCAAAAGGAACAATATATGAGTGTGAAAGTTCTTCATAGAAATTCACCTGGTGTAAGCCTTTCGAGCCCAAGCTTTCCCTAGATAGCTACTTGACCGAAATTCCAAGCGAACAAAAAATTATCTAAGCGAAGGAGAATTGTGGTCTTCACATTCAGAAATGTAAATGGTTAGTACTTAACAAAAAAAAGAGGGAGAACATCCTTGAATTCCATAAAAAAATACATCAAGTAATTTATTTTGCATGCAATGATGGCATCACTTGCATCAATCTAAAAAGCTTCCATATAGCCACTCCCACACATTTCAAGTACCAAAAGAAATGTAATTTGAAAAAAGTACAAACTACACGGAAATTACTGGATAAAAAAATCACACCAAAAGGAACAATATATGAGTGTGAAAGTTCTTCATAGAAATTCACCTGGTGTAAGCCTTTCGAGCCCAAGCTTTCCCTAGATAGCTACTTGACCGAAATTCCAAGCGAACAAAAAATTATCTAAGCGAAGGAGAATTGTGGTCTTCACATTCAGAAATGTAAATGGTTAGTACTTAACAAAAAAAAGAGGGAGAACATCCTTGAATTCCATAAAAAAAAATACATCAAGTAATTTAATTTGCATGCAATGATGGCATCACTTGCATCAATCTAAAAAGCTTCCATATAGCCACTCCCACACATTTCAAGTACCAAAAGAAATGTAATTTGAAAAAAGTACAAACTACACGGAAATTACTGGATAAAAAAATCACACCAAAAGGAACAATATATGAGTGTGAAAGTTCTTCATAGAAATTCACCTGGTGTAAGCCTTTCGAGCCCAAGCTTTCCCTAGATAGCTACTTGACCGAAATTCCAAGCGAACAAAAAATTATCTAAGCGAAGGAGAATTGTGGTCTTCACATTCAGAAATGTAAATGGTTAGTACTTAACAAAAAAAAGAGGGAGAACATCCTTGAATTCCATAAAAAAAATACATCAAGTAATTTATTTTGCATGCAATGATGGCATCACTTGCATCAATCTAAAAAGCTTCCATATAGCCACTCCCACACATTTCAAGTACCAAAAGAAATGTAATTTGAAAAAAGTACAAACTACACGGAAATTACTGGATAAAAAAATCACACCAAAAGGAACAATATATGAGTGTGAAAGTTCTTCATAGAAATTCACCTGGTGTAAGCCTTTCGAGCCCAAGCTTTCCCTAGATAGCTACTTGACCGAAATTCCAAGCGAACAAAAAATTATCTAAGCGAAGGAGAATTGTGGTCTTCACATTCAGAAATGTAAATGGTTAGTACTTAACAAAAAAAAGAGGGAGAACATCCTTGAATTCCATAAAAAAATATACATCAAGTAATTTAATTTGCATGCAATGATGGCATCACTTGCATCAATCTAAAAAGCTTCCATATAGCCACTCCCACACATTTCAAGTACCAAAAGAAATGTAATTTGAAAAAAGTACAAACTACACGGAAATTACTGGATAAAAAAATCACACCAAAAGGAACAATATATGAGTGTGAAAGTTCTTCATAGAAATTCACCTGGTGTAAGCCTTTCGAGCCCAAGCTTTCCCTAGATAGCTACTTGACCGAAATTCCAAGCGAACAAAAAATTATCTAAGCGAAGGAGAATTGTGGTCTTCACATTCAGAAATGTAAATGGTTAGTACTTAACAAAAAAAAGAGAGGGAGAACATCCTTGAATTCCATAAAAAAATACATCAAGTAATTTATTTTGCATGCAATGATGGCATCACTTGCATCAATCTAAAAAGCTTCCATATAGCCACTCCCACACATTTCAAGTACCAAAAGAAATGTAATTTGAAAAAAGTACAAACTACACGGAAATTACTGGATAAAAAAATCACACCAAAAGGAACAATATATGAGTGTGAAAGTTCTTCATAGAAATTCACCTGGTGTAAGCCTTTCGAGCCCAAGCTTTCCCTAGATAGCTACTTGACCGAAATTCCAAGCGAACAAAAAATTATCTAAGCGAAGGAGAATTGTGGTCTTCACATTCAGAAATGTAAATGGTTAGTACTTAACAAAAAAAAGAGGGAGAACATCCTTGAATTCCATAAAAAAAATACATCAAGTAATTTAATTTGCATGCAATGATGGCATCACTTGCATCAATCTAAAAAGCTTCCATATAGCCACTCCCACACATTTCAAGTACCAAAAGAAATGTAATTTGAAAAAAGTACAAACTACACGGAAATTACTGGATAAAAAAATCACACCAAAAGGAACAATATATGAGTGTGAAAGTTCTTCATAGAAATTCACCTGGTGTAAGCCTTTCGAGCCCAAGCTTTCCCTAGATAGCTACTTGACCGAAATTCCAAGCGAACAAAAAATTATCTAAGCGAAGGAGAATTGTGGTCTTCACATTCAGAAATGTAAATGGTTAGTACTTAACAAAAAAAAGAGGGAGAACATCCTTGAATTCCATAAAAAAAAATACATCAAGTAATTTATTTTGCATGCAATGATGGCATCACTTGCATCAATCTAAAAAGCTTCCATATAGCCACTCCCACACATTTCAAGTACCAAAAGAAATGTAATTTGAAAAAAGTACAAACTACACGGAAATTACTGGATAAAAAAATCACACCAAAAGGAACAATATATGAGTGTGAAAGTTCTTCATAGAAATTCACCTGGTGTAAGCCTTTCGAGCCCAAGCTTTCCCTAGATAGCTACTTGACCGAAATTCCAAGCGAACAAAAAATTATCTAAGCGAAGGAGAATTGTGGTCTTCACATTCAGAAATGTAAATGGTTAGTACTTAACAAAAAAAAGAGGGAGAACATCCTTGAATTCCATAAAAAAAAATACATCAAGTAATTTATTTTGCATGCAATGATGGCATCACTTGCATCAATCTAAAAAGCTTCCATATAGCCACTCCCACACATTTCAAGTACCAAAAGAAATGTAATTTGAAAAAAGTACAAACTACACGGAAATTACTGGATAAAAAAATCACACCAAAAGGAACAATATATGAGTGTGAAAGTTCTTCATAGAAATTCACCTGGTGTAAGCCTTTCGAGCCCAAGCTTTCCCTAGATAGCTACTTGACCGAAATTCCAAGCGAACAAAAAATTATCTAAGCGAAGGAGAATTGTGGTCTTCACATTCAGAAATGTAAATGGTTAGTACTTAACAAAAAAAAGAGGGAGAACATCCTTGAATTCCATAAAAAAAAATACATCAAGTAATTTAATTTGCATGCAATGATGGCATCACTTGCATCAATCTAAAAAGCTTCCATATAGCCACTCCCACACATTTCAAGTACCAAAAGAAATGTAATTTGAAAAAAGTACAAACTACACGGAAATTACTGGATAAAAAAATCACACCAAAAGGAACAATATATGAGTGTGAAAGTTCTTCATAGAAATTCACCTGGTGTAAGCCTTTCGAGCCCAAGCTTTCCCTAGATAGCTACTTGACCGAAATTCCAAGCGAACAAAAAATTATCTAAGCGAAGGAGAATTGTGGTCTTCACATTCAGAAATGTAAATGGTTAGTACTTAACAAAAAAAAGAGGGAGAACATCCTTGAATTCCATAAAAAAATACATCAAGTAATTTAATTTGCATGCAATGATGGCATCACTTGCATCAATCTAAAAAGCTTCCATATAGCCACTCCCACACATTTCAAGTACCAAAAGAAATGTAATTTGAAAAAAGTACAAACTACACGGAAATTACTGGATAAAAAAATCACACCAAAAGGAACAATATATGAGTGTGAAAGTTCTTCATAGAAATTCACCTGGTGTAAGCCTTTCGAGCCCAAGCTTTCCCTAGATAGCTACCCGAAATTCCAAGCGAACAAAAAATTATCTAAGCGAAGGAGAATTGTGGTCTTCACATTCAGAAATGTAAATGGTTAGTACTTAACAAAAAAAAGAGGGAGAACATCCTTGAATTCCATAAAAAAAAATACATCAAGTAATTTAATTTGCATGCAATGATGGCATCACTTGCATCAATCTAAAAAGCTTCCATATAGCCACTCCCACACATTTCAAGTACCAAAAGAAATGTAATTTGAAAAAAGTACAAACTACACGGAAATTACTGGATAAAAAAATCACACCAAAAGGAACAATATATGAGTGTGAAAGTTCTTCATAGAAATTCACCTGGTGTAAGCCTTTCGAGCCCAAGCTTTCCCTAGATAGCTACTTGACCGAAATTCCAAGCGAACAAAAAATTATCTAAGCGAAGGAGAATTGTGGTCTTCACATTCAGAAATGTAAATGGTTAGTACTTAACAAAAAAAAGAGGGAGAACATCCTTGAATTCCATAAAAAAAAATACATCAAGTAATTTATTTTGCATGCAATGATGGCATCACTTGCATCAATCTAAAAAGCTTCCATATAGCCACTCCCACACATTTCAAGTACCAAAAGAAATGTAATTTGAAAAAAGTACAAACTACACGGAAATTACTGGATAAAAAAATCACACCAAAAGGAACAATATATGAGTGTGAAAGTTCTTCATAGAAATTCACCTGGTGTAAGCCTTTCGAGCCCAAGCTTTCCCTAGATAGCTACTTGACCGAAATTCCAAGCGAACAAAAAATTATCTAAGCGAAGGAGAATTGTGGTCTTCACATTCAGAAATGTAAATGGTTAGTACTTAACAAAAAAAAGAGGGAGAACATCCTTGAATTCCATAAAAAAAAATACATCAAGTAATTTAATTTGCATGCAATGATGGCATCACTTGCATCAATCTAAAAAGCTTCCATATAGCCACTCCCACACATTTCAAGTACCAAAAGAAATGTAATTTGAAAAAAGTACAAACTACACGGAAATTACTGGATAAAAAAATCACACCAAAAGGAACAATATATGAGTGTGAAAGTTCTTCATAGAAATTCACCTGGTGTAAGCCTTTCGAGCCCAAGCTTTCCCTAGATAGCTACTTGACCGAAATTCCAAGCGAACAAAAAATTATCTAAGCGAAGGAGAATTGTGGTCTTCACATTCAGAAATGTAAATGGTTAGTACTTAACAAAAAAAAGAGGGAGAACATCCTTGAATTCCATAAAAAAAAATACATCAAGTAATTTATTTTGCATGCAATGATGGCATCACTTGCATCAATCTAAAAAGCTTCCATATAGCCACTCCCACACATTTCAAGTACCAAAAGAAATGTAATTTGAAAAAAGTACAAACTACACGGAAATTACTGGATAAAAAAATCACACCAAAAGGAACAATATATGAGTGTGAAAGTTCTTCATAGAAATTCACCTGGTGTAAGCCTTTCGAGCCCAAGCTTTCCCTAGATAGCTACTTGACCGAAATTCCAAGCGAACAAAAAATTATCTAAGCGAAGGAGAATTGTGGTCTTCACATTCAGAAATGTAAATGGTTAGTACTTAACAAAAAAAAGAGGGAGAACATCCTTGAATTCCATAAAAAAAAATACATCAAGTAATTTATTTTGCATGCAATGATGGCATCACTTGCATCAATCTAAAAAGCTTCCATATAGCCACTCCCACACATTTCAAGTACCAAAAGAAATGTAATTTGAAAAAAGTACAAACTACACGGAAATTACTGGATAAAAAAATCACACCAAAAGGAACAATATATGAGTGTGAAAGTTCTTCATAGAAATTCACCTGGTGTAAGCCTTTCGAGCCCAAGCTTTCCCTAGATAGCTACTTGACCGAAATTCCAAGCGAACAAAAAATTATCTAAGCGAAGGAGAATTGTGGTCTTCACATTCAGAAATGTAAATGGTTAGTACTTAACAAAAAAAAGAGGGAGAACATCCTTGAATTCCATAAAAAAAAATACATCAAGTAATTTATTTTGCATGCAATGATGGCATCACTTGCATCAATCTAAAAAGCTTCCATATAGCCACTCCCACACATTTCAAGTACCAAAAGAAATGTAATTTGAAAAAAGTACAAACTACACGGAAATTACTGGATAAAAAAATCACACCAAAAGGAACAATATATGAGTGTGAAAGTTCTTCATAGAAATTCACCTGGTGTAAGCCTTTCGAGCCCAAGCTTTCCCTAGATAGCTACTTGACCGAAATTCCAAGCGAACAAAAAATTATCTAAGCGAAGGAGAATTGTGGTCTTCACATTCAGAAATGTAAATGGTTAGTACTTAACAAAAAAAAGAGGGAGAACATCCTTGAATTCCATAAAAAAAAATACATCAAGTAATTTATTTTGCATGCAATGATGGCATCACTTGCATCAATCTAAAAAGCTTCCATATAGCCACTCCCACACATTTCAAGTACCAAAAGAAATGTAATTTGAAAAAAGTACAAACTACACGGAAATTACTGGATAAAAAAATCACACCAAAAGGAACAATATATGAGTGTGAAAGTTCTTCATAGAAATTCACCTGGTGTAAGCCTTTCGAGCCCAAGCTTTCCCTAGATAGCTACTTGACCGAAATTCCAAGCGAACAAAAAATTATCTAAGCGAAGGAGAATTGTGGTCTTCACATTCAGAAATGTAAATGGTTAGTACTTAACAAAAAAAAGAGGGAGAACATCCTTGAATTCCATAAAAAAAAATACATCAAGTAATTTAATTTGCATGCAATGATGGCATCACTTGCATCAATCTAAAAAGCTTCCATATAGCCACTCCCACACATTTCAAGTACCAAAAGAAATGTAATTTGAAAAAAGTACAAACTACACGGAAATTACTGGATAAAAAAATCACACCAAAAGGAACAATATATGAGTGTGAAAGTTCTTCATAGAAATTCACCTGGTGTAAGCCTTTCGAGCCCAAGCTTTCCCTAGATAGCTACTTGACCGAAATTCCAAGCGAACAAAAAATTATCTAAGCGAAGGAGAATTGTGGTCTTCACATTCAGAAATGTAAATGGTTAGTACTTAACAAAAAAAAGAGGGAGAACATCCTTGAATTCCATAAAAAAATACATCAAGTAATTTAATTTGCATGCAATGATGGCATCACTTGCATCAATCTAAAAAGCTTCCATATAGCCACTCCCACACATTTCAAGTACCAAAAGAAATGTAATTTGAAAAAAGTACAAACTACTGCACGGAAATTACTGGATAAAAAAATCACACCAAAAGGAACAATATATGAGTGTGAAAGTTCTTCATAGAAATTCACCTGGTGTAAGCCTTTCGAGCCCAAGCTTTCCCTAGATAGCTACCCGAAATTCCAAGCGAACAAAAAATTATCTAAGCGAAGGAGAATTGTGGTCTTCACATTCAGAAATGTAAATGGTTAGTACTTAACAAAAAAAAGAGGAAGAACATCCTTGAATTCCATAAAAAAAAATACATCAAGTAATTTAATTTGCATGCAATGATGGCATCACTTGCATCAATCTAAAAAGCTTCCATATAGCCACTCCCACACATTTCAAGTACCAAAAGAAATGTAATTTGAAAAATGTACAAACTACACGGAAATTACTGGATAAAAAAATCACACCAAAAGGAACAATATATGAGTGTGAAAGTTCTTCATAGAAATTCACCTGGTGTAAGCTTTCCAGCTATTCCAAGCGAAATTGTACATTCAGAAATGTAAATGGTTAGTACTTAACAAAAAAAAGAGGGAGAACATCCTTGAATTCCATAAAAAAAAATACATCAAGTAATTTAATTTGCATGCAATGATGGCATCACTTGCATCAATCTAAAAAGCTTCCATATAGCCACTCCCACACATTTCAAGTACCAAAAGAAATGTAATTTGAAAAAAGTACAAACTACACGGAAATTACTGGATAAAAAAATCACACCAAAAGGAACAATATATGAGTGTGAAAGTTCTTCATAGAAATTCACCTGGTGTAAGCCTTTCGAGCCCAAGCTTTCCCTAGATAGCTACTTGACCGAAATTCCAAGCGAACAAAAAATTATCTAAGCGAAGGAGAATTGTGGTCTTCACATTCAGAAATGTAAATGGTTAGTACTTAACAAAAAAAAGAGGGAGAACATCCTTGAATTCCATAAAAAAATACATCAAGTAATTTAATTTGCATGCAATGATGGCATCACTTGCATCAATCTAAAAAGCTTCCATATAGCCACTCCCACACATTTCAAGTACCAAAAGAAATGTAATTTGAAAAAAGTACAAACTACACGGAAATTACTGGATAAAAAAATCACACCAAAAGGAACAATATATGAGTGTGAAAGTTCTTCATAGAAATTCACCTGGTGTAAGCCTTTCGAGCCCAAGCTTTCCCTAGATAGCTACTTGACCGAAATTCCAAGCGAACAAAAAATTATCTAAGCGAAGGAGAATTGTGGTCTTCACATTCAGAAATGTAAATGGTTAGTACTTAACAAAAAAAAGAGGGAGAACATCCTTGAATTCCATAAAAAAAAATACATCAAGTAATTTAATTTGCATGCAATGATGGCATCACTTGCATCAATCTAAAAAGCTTCCATATAGCCACTCCCACACATTTCAAGTACCAAAAGAAATGTAATTTGAAAAAAGTACAAACTACACGGAAATTACTGGATAAAAAAATCACACCAAAAGGAACAATATATGAGTGTGAAAGTTCTTCATAGAAATTCACCTGGTGTAAGCCTTTCGAGCCCAAGCTTTCCCTAGATAGCTACTTGACCGAAATTCCAAGCGAACAAAAAATTATCTAAGCGAAGGAGAATTGTGGTCTTCACATTCAGAAATGTAAATGGTTAGTACTTAACAAAAAAAAGAGGGAGAACATCCTTGAATTCCATAAAAAAAAATACATCAAGTAATTTATTTTGCATGCAATGATGGCATCACTTGCATCAATCTAAAAAGCTTCCATATAGCCACTCCCACACATTTCAAGTACCAAAAGAAATGTAATTTGAAAAAAGTACAAACTACACGGAAATTACTGGATAAAAAAATCACACCAAAAGGAACAATATATGAGTGTGAAAGTTCTTCATAGAAATTCACCTGGTGTAAGCCTTTCGAGCCCAAGCTTTCCCTAGATAGCTACCCGAAATTCCAAGCGAACAAAAAATTATCTAAGCGAAGGAGAATTGTGGTCTTCACATTCAGAAATGTAAATGGTTAGTACTTAACAAAAAAAAGAGGGAGAACATCCTTGAATTCCATAAAAAAAAATACATCAAGTAATTTATTTTGCATGCAATGATGGCATCACTTGCATCAATCTAAAAAGCTTCCATATAGCCACTCCCACACATTTCAAGTACCAAAAGAAATGTAATTTGAAAAAAGTACAAACTACACGGAAATTACTGGATAAAAAAATCACACCAAAAGGAACAATATATGAGTGTGAAAGTTCTTCATAGAAATTCACCTGGTGTAAGCCTTTCGAGCCCAAGCTTTCCCTAGATAGCTACTTGACCGAAATTCCAAGCGAACAAAAAATTATCTAAGCGAAGGAGAATTGTGGTCTTCACATTCAGAAATGTAAATGGTTAGTACTTAACAAAAAAAAGAGGGAGAACATCCTTGAATTCCATAAAAAAAAATACATCAAGTAATTTATTTTGCATGCAATGATGGCATCACTTGCATCAATCTAAAAAGCTTCCATATAGCCACTCCCACACATTTCAAGTACCAAAAGAAATGTAATTTGAAAAAAGTACAAACTACACGGAAATTACTGGATAAAAAAATCACACCAAAAGGAACAATATATGAGTGTGAAAGTTCTTCATAGAAATTCACCTGGTGTAAGCCTTTCGAGCCCAAGCTTTCCCTAGATAGCTACTTGACCGAAATTCCAAGCGAACAAAAAATTATCTAAGCGAAGGAGAATTGTGGTCTTCACATTCAGAAATGTAAATGGTTAGTACTTAACAAAAAAAAGAGAGGGAGAACATCCTTGAATTCCATAAAAAAATACATCAAGTAATTTAATTTGCATGCAATGATGGCATCACTTGCATCAATCTAAAAAGCTTCCATATAGCCACTCCCACACATTTCAAGTACCAAAAGAAATGTAATTTGAAAAAAGTACAAACTACACGGAAATTACTGGATAAAAAAATCACACCAAAAGGAACAATATATGAGTGTGAAAGTTCTTCATAGAAATTCACCTGGTGTAAGCCTTTCGAGCCCAAGCTTTCCCTAGATAGCTACTTGACCGAAATTCCAAGCGAACAAAAAATTATCTAAGCGAAGGAGAATTGTGGTCTTCACATTCAGAAATGTAAATGGTTAGTACTTAACAAAAAAAAGAAGAGGGAGAACATCCTTGAATTCCATAAAAAAATACACCAAGTAATTTAATTTGCATGCAATGATGGCATCACTTGCATCAATCTAAAAAGCTTCCATATAGCCACTCCCACACATTTCAAGTACCAAAAGAAATGTAATTTGAAAAAAGTACAAACTACACGGAAATTACTGGATAAAAAAATCACACCAAAAGGAACAATATATGAGTGTGAAAGTTCTTCATAGAAATTCACCTGGTGTAAGCCTTTCGAGCCCAAGCTTTCCCTAGATAGCTACTTGACCGAAATTCCAAGCGAACAAAAAATTATCTAAGCGAAGGAGAATTGTGGTCTTCACATTCAGAAATGTAAATGGTTAGTACTTAACAAAAAAAAGAGGGAGAACATCCTTGAATTCCATAAAAAAAATACATCAAGTAATTTAATTTGCATGCAATGATGGCATCACTTGCATCAATCTAAAAAGCTTCCATATAGCCACTCCCACACATTTCAAGTACCAAAAGAAATGTAATTTGAAAAAAGTACAAACTACACGGAAATTACTGGATAAAAAAATCACACCAAAAGGAACAATATATGAGTGTGAAAGTTCTTCATAGAAATTCACCTGGTGTAAGCCTTTCGAGCCCAAGCTTTCCCTAGATAGCTACTTGACCGAAATTCCAAGCGAACAAAAAATTATCTAAGCGAAGGAGAATTGTGGTCTTCACATTCAGAAATGTAAATGGTTAGTACTTAACAAAAAAAAGAGGGAGAACATCCTTGAATTCCATAAAAAAAAATACATCAAGTAATTTATTTTGCATGCAATGATGGCATCACTTGCATCAATCTAAAAAGCTTCCATATAGCCACTCCCACACATTTCAAGTACCAAAAGAAATGTAATTTGAAAAAAGTACAAACTACACGGAAATTACTGGATAAAAAAATCACACCAAAAGGAACAATATATGAGTGTGAAAGTTCTTCATAGAAATTCACCTGGTGTAAGCCTTTCGAGCCCAAGCTTTCCCTAGATAGCTACTTGACCGAAATTCCAAGCGAACAAAAAATTATCTAAGCGAAGGAGAATTGTGGTCTTCACATTCAGAAATGTAAATGGTTAGTACTTAACAAAAAAAAGAGGGAGAACATCCTTGAATTCCATAAAAAAAAATACATCAAGTAATTTATTTTGCATGCAATGATGGCATCACTTGCATCAATCTAAAAAGCTTCCATATAGCCACTCCCACACATTTCAAGTACCAAAAGAAATGTAATTTGAAAAAAGTACAAACTACACGGAAATTACTGGATAAAAAAATCACACCAAAAGGAACAATATATGAGTGTGAAAGTTCTTCATAGAAATTCACCTGGTGTAAGCCTTTCGAGCCCAAGCTTTCCCTAGATAGCTACTTGACCGAAATTCCAAGCGAACAAAAAATTATCTAAGCGAAGGAGAATTGTGGTCTTCACATTCAGAAATGTAAATGGTTAGTACTTAACAAAAAAAAGAGGGAGAACATCCTTGAATTCCATAAAAAAAAATACATCAAGTAATTTATTTTGCATGCAATGATGGCATCACTTGCATCAATCTAAAAAGCTTCCATATAGCCACTCCCACACATTTCAAGTACCAAAAGAAATGTAATTTGAAAAAAGTACAAACTACACGGAAATTACTGGATAAAAAAATCACACCAAAAGGAACAATATATGAGTGTGAAAGTTCTTCATAGAAATTCACCTGGTGTAAGCCTTTCGAGCCCAAGCTTTCCCTAGATAGCTACTTGACCGAAATTCCAAGCGAACAAAAAATTATCTAAGCGAAGGAGAATTGTGGTCTTCACATTCAGAAATGTAAATGGTTAGTACTTAACAAAAAAAAGAAGAGGGAGAACATCCTTGAATTCCATAAAAAAAAATACATCAAGTAATTTATTTTGCATGCAATGATGGCATCACTTGCATCAATCTAAAAAACTTCCATATAGCCACTCCCACACATTTCAAGTACCAAAAGAAATGTAATTTGAAAAAAGTACAAACTACACGGAAATTAGTGGATAAAAAAATCACACCAAAAGGAACAATATATGAGTGTGAAAGTTCTTCATAGAAATTCACCTGGTGTAAGCCTTTCGAGCCCAAGCTTTCCCTAGATAGCTACTTGACCATTGTTTTCAGTTAGATTAAATCAGCATATCTAAAGAATGCATTGATGAGATGTTTGTTGAGCAACCCGAGGGGTTCATTGTTCAAAGAGCAGGGCACAAGGTGTACAAATTGAACAGGGCACTAAATGGGCTTAAACAAGCTCCTAGAGCTTGGTATAGTGAAATTGACACCTAACTTACCATAAGCAAGTTCAAGAGAAGTGCAAGTGAGACCACTTTATACACAAGAGCTGATAGTGAAGGAAATCATCTCATTGTATCCATTTATGTGGATGATATTGTGTACACAGGCAGCAATGAGATAATGATGAATTTGTAGTTTTGTGTTTTACTGGTTTTGAGGAGCAGAGGAAGAAATTATTCAGAGAATTGAGAGAGAGAGTAATTGCAGAAGAAGGTAATTCGTTTCTTGTATTGCTTGCATATGAATTGTTTGACTTAATACCTCTTATATATCCTTGAGGCAGAACACATGAATTGCATGTGTTACAACAGCCTGTAACTACCATGCTTACAAGTAGAAGAGAAGTCAATTATGTTTTCTCTTCTTAGTTACAAATACAACAGAATTGAACACAACACTTGCATGCTTCATAACATAATGTAACTGCCTCTTCTTCTTCTTCTTTACTGCCAGTGCACTTATCAACTCTTCTACATTTGTCTTTTTATTAATCCAGCTCAGCAACTTAACTTCCAAGTGGTTTCTTTTGACCCGAAACCAATTCCGGTTTGTCTTACTTGTAAATCTTCTTTTTTGTCAGCTTGAACGTTGTCTGTTTTCTTAAATCACTAGTCCTCCATATCCATATCCATATCCATATCCATATCCAGGGTGATTGGAATGGTGCCGGTGCTCACACCAACTACAGGTAATGCACTTAACCAAAATGTTTTAAAGGGCCTCACTGTATGGTCATGGACCTTCGATTCTTTAGAGCTTAAACATGTAAAAAGTGTACATGTTGATGGTTTGGCTTTAATTTTTCCCCTCAGCACCAAGTCGATGAGAAATGATGGTGGATTTGCTGTGATCAAGAAGGCCATCGAGAAGCTTGGTCTGCGCCACAAGGAACACAAGCTGCCCACGGAGAGGGCAACGAGAGAAGGTTGACAGGTCGCCATGAGACTGCTGATATCAACAATTTCTCCTGGGTGAGTTGAGCTCCTTAATTTCCCTTTTTTCTCTTTCACACAGTATAGAACCTTGCCATCCTTTTATGTGGCTCCGTTTAGTAACTTTTTTCACTTTCCAAACCATACAGGGTGTTGCAAATAGGGGAGCATCTGTCCGTGTTGGTCGTGATACAGAGAAAGAAGGAAAAGGTAAAGCACGCTCTGTTAATTTGGATTCATGACCTCATAATTTCAAATTAAGATCACAAGTCTATAATCTTTGTTATAATTTCAAGATAGACGGCCAGCATCCAACATGGATCCCTATATTATCACATCAATGATAGCTGAAACTACCATTATCTGGAAGCCATAGAGAGGGGAATTGAGTATTGGAAGATGACAATTTCTATATTCAAACCACCACTCTCTCGATCCAAGAAAATTAAATTTATTTTTCTCTGGTTTGGATTGACGGCTTGCTTTTCATTCTGCTCCCATTTAAATGCCATTCTGCTGGCATTTGTGAATATATCCAACTGCTGCTTAATAAAAAGGTAGTTTAGGTAGCCGTAGAGTTCTGCGAGGTTGTTGAAGATCATCCATAGCTGTGCTTATCTTGTCATAAATCAAGACATGCCAGCACACTCAACCAAGTCCTCGAGCCAGGGAATCAGTAGCATCAAATGATTCATCAATCAACTGGTATCCCCATTTATGAAATTCTCCTTGAAGGTGCTGTTTAACTGTAAGCTTTTGTTTTGTTCTTTATTCTTTTGATATTTCTATCCACTGCCAAAGAGAAAGAATGCTTGAGTTGATGGGAATTTGAGCATTCTGTAGTTTTTTACTCAAGCTATCCAGGCTGGTGTAATGGCAGCATTGCCTGTACTTTAGCAAAGGCCATGCCGGATCCTTGACCGGCAAAGACAATAATAAAAGTGGAGATGAACTCAGCCAAGGCTTTCTTCATGGCATCGGACTGAGTCGCCTCGCGTAGTGGCCTACAAAAATGTTTCTGAGAGGCATTTTAGTTGTCTAATTGAAGATCAAAACACTGACTACACATATAATGAGTTTTTGGTTGAAATTATATTTTGTTTTATCACACTTTCGAAAATGTTTAATTGATACATTATAGTTTTATACGAGCGAATTACCCGCGCGATGCGCTGAGTTTTTTTTATTTATATAAAAAATTAATTGATTTTATGCATGATGTATTTTGTTATTTTAATATTCAATGAGTAAAATTATAATTGATAAAATCTGTTAGAAATAGGTGTTTTTTCAACTAAAAAATAATTGAATATTGCTACTACTAAAACTCTTTTGATAAAATCCGTTAGAAATGAATTTTTTTTATATGTAGGAAATTGATTGTAAAATTTATTGCTCATATTATTATATTAAAAATATTTTAGAATAATAATAAATAGGTCTCACATATTTATAAGAAAAACATAATCATTATCATTATTTTGAATGTCTTATCTATAATAATAAAAAAAATTAACACCTAACAGTATTAAAAAAAATTAAAAAACTAAATAAATGGAAAATAAATAAATAAATATTATTAGATTTAAAAAAAAATTGAAATGAAGAATAAAAAAAAAAAGAGAAAATAGAAAATATCATTTTTGAAATGACTACCAACAAAAATTAAAATGTAAACATAAAAGAAAATAACCTTAATAACAGTAGAAATAATAAAAATTGCTGAGACCATAATTATTGTTAGAGAAAAAATTTCCATAAATTTTTTTATTTTTATAATATTATATTAAAAGTATTTCAGAACAATGATATTATTTTTTTTCCAAAAAAGCAATATATGTATATATATATATATATATATAATTAGTCTAACATATTTAAAAGAAAATAAAACTTACAAATAATAATTATCATTATTTTGAATGTTTTATCTATAATAATTAGAAAATTCAATACCTAACAATATTAAAAAAAAACTAAATATGATTATATTTAAAGAAATTATTTAACTTGAAGAATAAAAAAAAGAGAAATAATAACAAATATTGTTTTTGAAATGATTACCAACACAAATTAAATTTTAAAAATTAAAAAAATCTTAATAAGAGAGGAATAAAAAAATTAAAACAAAAACTAAGAGCATGTATATATATGGACAGAAATAAGAATTATGTAAGAAATATAAAAAAAGGAATTTTTTTTCAAATGGTAATGAACAACGAAAACCACAATTAAAATAATTGTTCATTACTGTTTGAAATTGCAATCTCCTATAACTATTTTATGAAATAATAGTAGTAGTTCCCGTAAGCTGACCCGGACACCCTGTTTATAAAAGAAAAAATTATAAGTGCAAAAAAAATAGAAAAAAATTCAAAAAGATGGGTTTGGGGATTATTCACGGCGCGTGTAAGTTGTCCCAGGCATCACAATTATAAAAAAAAACGTATACGTGGGGGGAAATCAGTGAAAAAAATGTTAAAAAAAATAGATTCGGAGATTAGCTGTGGTGCACGTAAGTTGTCATGGATACTTTGGTTAAAAAACACAAAAAAAGAAACCCAATTAAAAAAATATTAAAAAAAAGCTAACCAGGACACCCCGGTTATAGAAAAATGAAAAAAAAAGTGTAATTGAAAAAAAAAGGAAAAAAATGTTAAAAAAAGATGGGTACGAAGATTAGTCATGGTGCGTGTAAGCTGTCCCGGCCACCTCGTTTATTAAAAAAAAAAGTCCAATTATAGAAAAAAAGTGCAAGGGGAAAGCATATTTTTAAACAGTAATGAGAGAAAAAATTGTGGAGCGCATAAACTAACCCGAACATCCCGGTCATGGAAAAAAAATGTATAAGTAGGAAAAAAACAGGGAAAAAATGCAAAAAAAAAAGTGGATCTGGAGATTAGTCGTGGTGTGCGTAAGCTCACATGGATACTCCGACTTTTTTTTAAAAAAAAAAGTGTAGTTAAAAAAAAATTCAAACAATAATGAAAAGTGAAAATCATTGTTCATCAGTGTTTAAAAACATCAGCAGCCGGAGAGATTCAAACTCTCGCTCTTGTGGTGCGACAGCAAACGCGTTAACCACTCGACTTAGTTGTTCATCCTAGCATACATATAATACTTATCTTACATTTTTGTGTTTTTTTGCATTTATTTTACATATATGTGATATGATATATTTTTAATTTAAAGTGATTTTTATTTTTTTTTTATTATTTTTTAAGATTTATTCTTTATATTATTATATTAAAAGTATTTCAAAACACTTAGATTAAATTAATTTGAGATTTTAAAAAAACTCAGTTCATTTTTTTATATATATTTTCAGGCGTTGATACCTAACAAATATCAGAATATAGCCGCGCGTTGCGCTGGACTTTTTTGATGTAGCAAACTGATTAATTATTTAGCCTGCAAAGAATTATTTAGTTGGTAGATAGCAAATTGTAATCGTTAAATTCTGTTGTATTTTTTTTGCCTGTATTGAATTAGTTGGTTGTTGTTATCAGTTTAAGTGCTCGGATAATAATTTAGTTGACAACTCTCAAAATTATAATCGATAAAATCTATTAAAGATGAGTGGATTGTATTTTATAGCCAATTCATTAATGGGTGAACTTGCTTAAATATTTTATCGATTTATATAATTTGCATATTTAAAAACTATAATTGATTAATTGGTAGGCGTGTTTTGATTGTTCTAACAGTTATTTAATTGGTGGACGTAAATTTGCAATTAATAAAATGAATAAAATATGAATTATTTTTTTCTTGTATCGAACTTGTTGATGATTGGGTTTATTTTAACAGCAATGAACGATTTAACCAGTTGATAGCAAAATTGCAACCGCTAAAATGTATCAGAGATGGATTATTTCTGGTTGATTGCTATTTTGTGTCGATTTATTTAATTCATAAATTGTAAAACTGTAATTGATTGATTATTTGGTGTGTCTTAATTGTTTTGACAATTATATAATTGGTTGATGAAAAAAATACAATCGATGATATCAATTAGAGATGAATAACTTTATTTTTTGTAGTCAATTGGGCATTCGTTGGCGGTTGGGTGTTTCGTAATGGTTGGGCTTATCATTCTCTTTTTTCTTTTTTATTTATTTTTCAAGTCAAATATTTTTTTAAAATCTAATAATATTTATTTTTGTTTTTTCATTTATTTTAAATTTTTTTAAATATTATTAGGTGTTGAAATTTCTAATTATTGTAGATAAGGCATTGAAAATAATGATAATAATTATTCGTAAGTTTTTTTCTTTATAAATATGTTAGACTAATTATAGATTTTGCTTTTTATTTCATATTAGTGCATTTAAAATAATGATAATAACTATTTGTGATTTTTTCTCTAATAAATATGTTAGACTAATTATATATTTTGCTATTTATTTCATATCAACACCTTAAAATATATATATTCATCACTTTTTGGAATTGCGATCTCTTTTAGGTATTCTATAAAATAATAATAGTCGCGGTGCGTGTAAGCTGATCCGGACACCCTGATTATATAAAAAAAATGTATAAATAGGAAAAACAAATGGGAAAAAATATTACGAAAAAATGAGCCCAGGGATTATTCGCGGCGCGCTTAGTTGGCCAGGAAAAAAAATATACTTGGGAAGAAACAATTGTGGTGCGCGTAAGTTGACCCGGACACCTCGGTTAAGAAAAAAAATGTATAAGTGGCAAAACAAAATAGGGGAAAAAATATATAAAAAAAAAGTGGATCAGGAGATTAGTCGTGGTGCACGTAAGTTGGCCTGAACACTTCAGTTATTAAAAAAAAATCTTGTTTTTTGTAAAAAAAAAAAACAACAACCAGTTATTAAAAAAAATCATTTTTCTAACAAAAAAACCCTTTTTAAAAAAAAAACAGTTCTTAAAAAAAAACAAATAAGATTTGTAAAAAAAAAAACAACAATCAGTTATTAAAAAAAAAACCTTTTTTTTTAACAACCCCCCCCCCTTTTTTTTAAAAAAAACTTCAGTTATTAAAAAAAAATCTTATTTTTTGTAAAAAAATAAAAACAACAACCAATTATTAAAAAAAAATCATTTTGTTAACAAAAAAACAGTTCTTAAAAAAAAATCAGCTTTGTAAGAAAAAAAACAACAACCAGTTATTAAAAAAAAAAAATCGGATTGGTCTCCGAGCGGTTCGAACTCGCGCGCGCCGGTGTTGGCAGCGCGCGGCCAACCGCTTGGCCAAAGCTACTCATCTGTCAATTTCACCATAAAAATACAAAAAGAAGCCCTGTGTAAAAAAAAAAGGAGCACAAACTCGCGCGAAGTAAGGAGACAAATATCCATTGAATAGTGTTTTCAGTCTTGGTGAACAGTTCATTAAAAAAAAACAGTTCTTAAAAAAGAAAAGAAAATCAGATTGATGTCCGAGCGATTCGAACTCGAGCACGCCGGTGTTGGCAGCGCGCGACCAACCGCTCGGCCAAAGCTACTCATCTGTCAATTTCACCATAAAAAATACAAAAAAAAGCCCTGTGTAAAAAAAGAAAGCACAAACTCGCGTGAAGCAGGGAGACAAATATCCATTGAACAGTGTTTTCAGTCTTGGTGAACAGCGCATTCCCGAGCTGTTTTAGCTCTTTTACTAATAATTAATTAACAATAATCAATAATAACGCTTTGAAAATAATTAATAAAGAAAAGAGAGAGAAAGAGATTAAGAAAAAGAAAGAAAGAAGTGATCGAGATTAAGACGAAGAGAGTTACAAAAGGTGTTGACATAATCGTGCTCATTCTCAACAATTAAACTGGCAACTGTAGAAGCCACCGCTTTGCATACCCTTGGGTTTCGTCAAACAATGTCGACACTCTCTTAATCCCCATGAAAATATTCCCATTCTCGCTTTCAATTACCTATTTCTGCAATCCAACAATGGCACTACACGCAAGCCAAGACCTTATTCTCTCTTTTTGATCGCGTCTTCTGCTGCTTTTCTCTTCTTTATATTTGGGGTTTGTGTTTCCCCATCATTTTTCAACCTCCTTATTTATATTCCCCGTACTCTCCTTCCAGATTTCCATGTTAGTCATCAATATAGTAACTAATATATTTTCCTTTTGTCCTATAAAATACCTCATCGTTTTGTTGATTTTGGCTTCTTGGGATTTGTATTCCAATCAAAAGCTCAAGCCTTTTCTGGTAATTTCTTGTAAATCTTTTACCTGTTCAAGCAAAGCAGAATTTTGTGTCTTGGGTTTTGTTTATTTATGTAGTGTTAATTTCCTGTGTATCCTTAATTGAACCCAGTTCTCTGTTTAGCACTTCAAAATTGTGAATACACGCTAGCTTTAACTCTACTATTTTCTTTCCATTCCTTTTGTTTCATTACTATTTGTTGCGTTATAGATCTATAATTGAGGGAACTCTCAAACCTGCTATCGAATCCATCGTCATTTTCCCCACGACTCTATGTAACAGATGAGTGGAAATTGCAGCTGACAAAGCTCTCCACTGCCACTGATTTCACCGGAAGACAAAACCCAGTAATGGTCTCTTTCCGCTCTTGACCATGAAGCAGACTCTCTGCTTTGGTCAATCATGAATTGATGCTCTCTTTCCGCTTTTTTTGACCAATACCGCCCCCACTGTTCATGCAGGAACATTCGCAGAAGTTAAATGAGGAAGTGAAATACTATTCAAGTACACAGTGAAATGGGTGAACAGGGAAATCACGATCTCATTTAGCTTTTAGTATAATAATAAATTCTACTAAACTTTATAAAACGCGCACTGGGAGTGCTAGTCTTAGCTGACTTTTTGTATTTGGTCTCCGGTAACAAGTTTACAAGTGAGAGACATTGGTATTAAAAACATGACTGGATAGTGTGAAATGATTCTATTTTTCTTATCTATATTTAAATATTTAAATAAATTCAAGTTGATTTATATTTTCAAGAAATTATTATATAAAATTGATTCATTATTTCGAATTAGTAATTGAATATATAATTTTATTTAATTAAATTAAAAACAAAATATTTTCCTCTCTTCTCATAACTTTTTAAGAAAATACTTCTTCTCATATAATTATTGTTATTTTTATTTTAAAATCAATGACAGTTAAAGAGAATGATATGTTGATACATATCCTTATGTGATAAACTGATTTGTTTAATAATTACTAATAAGTTATAATGCAGCAACCATTAACATAATTTTTTTTAAAAAAATATCAAATTCAAATCATCTTGTGTGATAACAATAAAAGAGACTAAACTACATAATCATAATTAAAACATTTCTTTAAATAAATTAATCGTATTTAAATATTATCAATAAAAATTGAAATTCAAAACTGAAAAATCTTGGTGAATCTTCTTCTAAATATTTTTCTCTTGCTCAATCTTCTTCAAAAGAGTTAGTTTTTTTTAAAATATCTTATCTATTAGTCATCGTTGTCTTTGATCAAATAGCTAGTAGAATTTAATATAAATATAACGATTTGCTTATTTACAAAAAAAATTATCATTTTTTAGTTATATTAAGTATTTAATGATTGGAATGAAATTATCATCTCTTGATTTAGATAATTAAATAGAAATAGGTAGAGTTATCATATTATACATCTAAAACTCATGGGGAATCCATTATGCAAAATGTGTTGTGGATTCCTCCAATCACTATAAAACATTGATATCATATCTCTATATTGAATGAATTGTATGGTTGTATCTTATTCTGTAAAATTGATTTGAAAAGTTTTCATCATCAAATTAGGGTGAGAGTAGGTGATGAATGAAATACTTATTTTAAAACCAAACTAGATTTATATGATTGGTTATTTATGTCTTTAGGACTTACTAATCTACCTGCTACTTTTATCAGATTAATGAATCGTGATTTATATGCTTTCATTGTCAAGTTTATTGTAGTATATTTTGATGATATTTTGATCTATAGTCAAGGATTAGATGAGTATATAGGACATCCGAGACAAGTTATTGATGAACTTAGAAAAGAGTCTTCGTATGCTAATCTAAAAACTTATAACTTTTGCACGAATAAAATCACATTTCTTGGATATGTTGTTAGTGCAAGTAGCATAAAAATGAATGTGGTTGAGGTTAAGGCTATACGATAATGGTCTACACCCAGATCAATCATAAAAGTTAGAATTTTTCATGGTTTAACTAGTTTTATTGCAAATTTGTTATATGATGGTGAATTAAGTTACCAGAGAAATAAATTACATCATTAAGATTTTTATATGATGGTGAATTATTGCATTTATTTTATATGTATTCATTTTCAAGTTCTATGCAAGGACAACAAGAGTAATTTTCTTGATGACATTTCTTTTGAATTAGTTTTATATGGGTACAATATTTGAAAATGTATTTTGATACTTGAAGTTGCAATTATTAAACCTAAGTAACTTTTTGTGTGTAAGCTAATTTACATGAATTCTATTACAATGTTGTTATGAGAATTCCTTTTTAATTTTTTTTTAAAAATATTATGGATCAACTTTTGCATGTTAGAATTAAAAACACATGAAATTATTTTATAATGTTTTCTTATGAGTTCATTGATTTACTTTATTTGAATGTTATTTATGAAAAGTTTATTATTATTGTGAAGTGATTGAATATGGGATTGGAAGTGGTCCAATTCAGTAAAATTATGAAAATTGTCAAAGTCTAGGATGGTTGCACTTCATGGAAAAATGATTGTAACAATTTGTTTGTTGTGTTGTTGATAACTTTGTACTAATATTTTAGGGGAGATTCTTCTAGAATTCTGAGTAGATTAAAACAAAGCTCCTAATTCTTAATTTAATTCTAATGATAACCATATTGAAAAATGTGTTTTAAATGGGGTTCTTACATAAATATTTAAGGAATTAGGAGGATTCAAATGGGGTGATGAACAAGTTAATGTTTTTAACTTATTGAAAGCAAAATAAGTTTAGGCACCTTTGTTTTCTTTACCTGATTTTAATAAAGTTTTTAAGATTGAATGTGATACTCTGAGAATAAGTATTGAAACTATTTTAACACAGGAGAAATGACTCATCATTTATTTTAGTGAGAAACTTAATAGTGTAACTCTTAATTATATAATTTATAACAATGAGTTATATATATTAATGAGAACTGTAGAAACTTGACAATATTATTTTTGGTCAAGAGAGTATGTGATCTACATTAATCATTAGTCTTTAAACACTTGAAAAGTCAATGTAAATTGAATCGACGACATGTCAAGTGGATTGAATTCATCTAGACATTCCTATATGTAATTAAGTACAATTAAGGTAAGGAGAATGTTATTGTTGATGCTTTATATCACGAAGATATGTTCTTATTAATACTTTAAATACTATACTATAGGGATTTAAGTATACAAAGAAATAATATCATAATGATGTTTGTTTTTTGCACCATATATAAGGCTTGTGAAGTTTTGGCCAAAATTAATTTTTTAGACATGATGGAGTTTTTGTTTAAAGAAGATAAATTATGTGAGGCTAATTGTTATATGCATTAAATGCTTGTAAGTAAAACTCATAGAGGGGGATTAATGGGGCACTTTGAAATTTCTAAAACTTTAGATGTATTGCATGAACATTTTTATTAGCTGAATATAAAAAGACACGCGGAAAAAAAATGATAGATGCATTAAATGTAAACAAGCTAAGTCTAGGCAACACATCACAGTATATATACTTTTACCTGTACCTTTGGGGCTTGGGTTGATATTTATATGAATTTTGTTTTAGGGCTACCTAGGTCAAAGAAAGGTAAGGATTCAATTTTTGTAGTTGCTGATAGGTTTTCTAAGATAACTCATTTTATATATTGTAATAAAATCAATGATACAACAAACATAACAAATCTTTTCTTTAAGGAAATTGCTCGACTTCATGGTGCTTTTAAAAGCATTGTATCAAATCAAGATATTCAATTTTTATTTAGTTTTAGAAGGTTTTATAGAGAAAAATAGTACAAAAGTTGTTGTTTTCTACTACTTGTCATCAACATACTGCTAGACAAACCAATGTAGTAAATAAGACTTCAACTTAAATGTTAAATTTATTATCCAAATGAACTTGAAAAATTAAAAAAGAATGCCTACCATTTATTACATTTCCATGATATCACAATATGCATTCTACTACTAGTTTTTTACTAATTAATATTGTTTATGATTTTAATCTTTTGACACTATTAGATTTGATTCTTTTACCTGTTGATAAAACAAAGTTTGTCTTGATGGTAATAGAAAAACACAAATGGTGAAAGATTTCTATGCTAAGATATAACAACATATAAAGAAGAAGAATGACCAATATCCATACAAAGAAAATAAAAAATGAAAGAAATGGGTAAAATTTAAACAAGAAGATTGAGTTTAGGTGTGTATACATAAAGAGAGGTTTTTAAAGCAAACAAAAATAATCTAAGTTAATGCTAAGATGAGATGGTCATTTTTCAAATTATTGAGAAGATCAATGATATTGATAATTATAAAATGTTTCTTACAGGTGAGTATGAAGTTAGTGTTACTTTTAATGTATCTATTTTTTTTATTTAGATGATGACTCAAGGTTGAATACTTTTAAGAATAAAAGGGATAATATGATCTAATCCATACTAAAGGATCAATTTAATTGTTTTAGTTGCCTCAATCACAAGGGCTAGAGCAAAACAGTTGAAGGATGTTTTTTATAGGCTTTCACAAGACACATGATTCAAGACGGACTATAAAAGAGTAACAACCCAAGAATAACATGCCTTAATAAATTTGATTCATATTCAAGATGGGCTTTAAGGACCATAAGATTCAGTCAAGGGAGTGATTTTGGCTTTATTAAGCTTGTGTTTGTCAAGTGTTTTGTGTTTCCTAATCCAATAAATAAATCATGAATTACTTAGGAAAAGAAAGTCTTTATATATCAAGCAGATTTAATTAGAAGGAAAACTTCACTCTCTACCATGGACACTAAAGTTGGTGGCAAACTATGACTATTAGAACAATAACATTTATTTTATTATTCTCAATCTAATTAGTTAAGTGTTTGATTATTTTAGGCCCAATTTTAAATTTGGTCAAGTAAACCCATTAAGTTATCTTATAGTTTTATTTTTAAAAGTATAAATACTCTTTTATAAAATTTAATGTTCAAATTTAATTCACATAAAGTTGTTGCATATTAAAGCATAGAAAATAAGGTTTTTTTTTTGCTTTTCTCTTGATTGAACTACACTCTTCAAAGAATTACCTAATCTTCAATATGATTTTATACTTCTTGTGTTCATTTCCAAGTAAGAATGTTATGTGAGATTGTTTATTATAGTTTTGGCATCTTCTAACAAGTTGTCTGTTGTGTCAAACTCAATTGGTAATCTTAAGCATGAATTAGGTAAATCTTGAGTTGACAAATTCAATTAAAGATTCATCTATAGTTCATATCATCAGAGATTATGGTTTTTCCTAATATACATGCCAAAAAATAGATTGAGGTACTTTTCTTTTTATTTGATTGAGTTTTATTTTTAGAGTGATTTTAGGATGTCTTGAGCTTCAAAATAGGTTTATAGAAATTCTTGGGGTATTTTTAGATAATTTCAGGTAAAAACGAATCAAAAATCAATTTTTAAGGTAAAAAATATAGACTTTGATTTTTTGACCACCTTTGCTGTTGTTACTCATTTTTAGGCCCCACGTTCTGGAAATGATGTATATCCCTTTTGAACCAAATGCAGGAGTATAGCTCATGGTTGATAGACGATTGACAAAAGTAGAGAATAAAAAGGTTTTTTTCAAACCCTGTTGTTGTTGCCTTTCGCTTTTCTTATCCTCCTCCTTTGTTGCTAAATTCATCTTTCTTTATCTAGTCTTTAAGGTTGGATAAATTCCTTAGAATTTGCACTGATTTTATTGTTGTCGCAATTTTGTTCTTATAACAAAATTTTCTTCCAACTTAGACCTTGAATCTAACTTGGTTTCATGCAATATCTGACCATCACAACTATATTTTGTCATTCATTACATGTTCAGGAATTGATCTGAACCTTTATTAGATCTTAGAGCCCACTATTTGTATGTCATATTCTCAGTCAAATGAGGATATTGGATTTTTTAATTGCTTGATCTCACCATTGGAAGCTCAAGACATTGCCATTTGAATGTTTAGTCTTGCCTGTTTTTTGATGACGCAAATTGCGGGCAAATTTTATTCCTTAAAATGATTTTTTTCTCACTTTAGATCCATCATTAAAGTTGTATTCCTATATGTATATATGATTTTGGATTTTTGAATTGCTTGATTTCAATATTAGAAGCTCAAGATATTCGCGTTCAAATGTCTAGTCCTGCTTGATTTTTGACCAAACAGAATGTGGGTAGGTTCTGTTCTTCAAAATGATATTTTCTTTCTTTAAATCTTTTATGAAAGTTGTAATCCTATACGTATAGATAACTTTGGATTTTTGAATTGTCTGATTTTGATATCAGAAGCTCAAGATATTCTCATTAAATGTCTAGTATATAAGTATAAAGTTTTGTCGCAAGAATAATTCTGATTTGAGTTTGTAGGTCTTATTGGAGAGACCCAATTTAATGTTTAAAGGATTTATCGGGATAATCAAAGATCAATTTTAAATTTGGGAAAGTTAATTAGTCTTGTTGAAAAAACATGGAGGGCTAGTTTAGAAAATATCATAATAATTTATGTTAGTTGACTATCGTGCAAGATTATATTTTGTTTCTTATCACAAAAAATCAACGACGCTATTTTTTTACGATAGGTTTAAGGTTAGATAAATTTCTCAGAATTCACTCTAAAAAATGATTTTTGCCGCTGTCGTGAGTTCTATTCTTCAAAATAGTTTTCGACCAAGCAGATTGCGGGCAGATTCTATTAATCAAAATATTTTTTCTCACTTTCAAGAAAATTGTAGTCTTGTACGTGTAGATGAATTTAGTTTTTAGCTCCACCTGATTTTTATATCATAATCTTAAGATACTCCCGCTTGAATGTCTAGTGTAAATGCAGAACATGCTGCAACAATAGGTATTGTTCATCTTTACTTTATGTTTTTTTTTCTTCAACACCTATCATTTTATTGTATTTACATGTAATGGAAGATATGGATGATACATAATTTAATGCTATATTTAGCGAAGATTTTGATGACAACTATGAAAATGTTATGAACTGCGTTGTAGAACACATTAATTATTATGATTGTGAAGGTAACAATGGCTCATATGGTGATAATGGCAATGGCAATGATGAAAATGACAACGACAACAATGACGACGACGACAATGATGAGAGTGACAACGATGAAGATGATGAAAGTTTTTTAAGGAGGCAGTATGATGAGCAAAACTAATTATATGAACGATTGGAGCTATAAACATATATTGTATTAATTACATGCATAAAGAACCATATATGGTTTCATACAATATAGAGATGCGTTGGTTGGCTTAAGTTTTAAGAGGTCATTGGAAACACTGTGTTGACATATTTCAAATGGACATAAACACTTTCTTGAGTTTGTGTAATGATTTAGAAACATATTATGTTCAAAACTTTCTAGAATGATGAACGTTATTGAAAAGATAGGAATGTTTCTATTTACAATTGCAATAGTAGTGTCAATTCGAGAAGTGTAAGAAAGATTTCAGCATTAAGGAGAAATTATAAGTAGATGTATCAAAAAAGTCCTTAAATCATTATGTTTGTTTGATGTAGAAGTCATCAGACCAGTAGATCCAAAATTTACCAACACCCTAATAGAATTTGTGATGAATTTGAGATAAATGTCACATTTTAAGGTATTTTTTCTATTAAATATTGTTTTTAAATGAAGCAAGATAAGTAGTTTTAATATTTTATATACTTGCACAATATTTTTTCCATGTAGAATGATGTTGGTGTAATTGATGACACACATATTCGTGTCAGCATATCATCTGAAAATCAAATTCCATTATCAAAAGAAAAGGTGTAACGACATAAAACATTATGGGTGTGTGTCGTCTTGAGATGCAATTCATGTTTGTATGGATAGGATGGGAAGATAGTGCACATGATACACATATTTTTCTTGAGGTTATTGACTGTCGGAGTATAAAATTTTTAAAACCACCAGAAGGTTATGATTTACTATATCTTGAAGAGGTGATAATTTAAGTTAATTAATATTCTTCTTTTGTTATCGATTTAATGAAAAGGTAATATGTTGTTCGTATTTTCAGGAAAATACTATTTGGTTGATGTCGGTTATCCCAATGAGTATTAGTATTTAGGTCCCTATAAAGATGAGGTATCATTCACAAGATTTTCAGTGTTGTGGACAACCAAATACCCAAGAAGAAGTGTTTAGTTGTGCACACTCATCACTACATAACGTGATTGAACATTCTTTTGAAGTATGGAAATAAATATGGAGAATTTTACAAAACAACTTATCCTTACAAAACACAAGTTGAGATTATATTTGTTTCTATGACCACTACATAACTATATTAGAAGGAGATTGCAAGATAATGCTTTTTTTTTTTAATATGATCTTGATCCCAATTCTATCCTGAATGATTTTTTACTAGATATTGTAACTCATGCAGATAGTCAATGATTGTATAGGCCTTTTATGAATGGATTTTGTATGTGATGAGATTGCAAATAGTTTGATGGGATAATAGCAAAAAAATCTTTTATGTAAGGATTATTAATGTTCGTATGTAATAATAATAATTATAGATCTACAATATTTTTTAAAAGTGTTTCATAACACACATATGCATATGTATTTGTATTTGTGTCATTCTAGGTAATTTTACAACCAAACCTTAGTGTCAAAAACATATTAACTAAACACATGATATTGCTTTTTATTCAACCTAAATAAAACAAAACCCAATAAAAAGTGATTTTTTTTATTTTTTTTAAACACAACCACAATACCAAACACGCTCTTAGAAATTCCTAAATCCTCTTGGTTGTGAATTGAAAATGTGTGGATTTGGTATTCAATTGGGTTAAACTTCTTGATGGGTTGAAGTATTTGTTTTCAAGTTTTGCTTAGGGGCTCTCATACTATTTTAATTCTTTCTTTTCCAAATTTTTAGTTTTTGTTTTGAGTAAAGTTTTTTTGGCTTAAAAACATGAAAACAAGAATTTACTCTACTGACATCTAAGTGAACAACGTAGGGTTTCTGAGTATGAGTTGAATGATCCATTTACATGGATGAATTATTCAGAAAACTAGTTTCTATATCTGGACATTGGATGTCAATGCATGATAAGATTACTTGTTGCTTTGTTTACAATTGAGCTAATCTGAATAGAATGAGTTTGAAATACAACTGGAAATCTGGCCTTGTGTTAATTGATAATCAACTGATAGGCAATCAAGTTATTGCAGCTAAGAAAAAAACTAATGTTTATAAGCAAGCCTCATGTTTTGAACACATGAAAATCTATGGAGATAATTGTTAGTTAATGAAAATCTATGAATATAATTGTATTTGACTGTATTTGTAAGTTGTATGAATTTATATTCTAACCATATACTTTAAGTTGCATGAATTTTTCTATTGTTTATCTCAATCTTGTCTTAATTATGATATTTAATTATTTACTACTCAAGTAGAAATGTCTATGTAATTAATTAAAAATTGTGATTTTAGGATGTTACAACTTATTCTTACGATTCAGCTTCGTGTTGTGCTAAGCAAATGTTTTTGATAACCTTGATCTGTATAACTTGTTTTAGTTTATTTTTTGGTGAGATTACACAATTTTAAACAAATATCTCAATATTTGTTTTGTGTTTGATTTTGTGAATATTTATTATTTTATAATTAAGTAAAAAGTAAATAAAAAAACTCAAAGCCATCAAACCCAATACCCAATGGAATTCATAATCCGGATCATAGGTTTTGTAGCAAAACCCATGTTAATTCAATATTTTATTATCTCAATATTCAAAAAAATGATATTATTTTGAATTTTGTTTTAGAGGTAAATCATAAATTTTTTAACCTACCATCCATCTTAGGTTTAGACCTGTCTAAATCGATCAAGTCATATTAAAACAACTTCTACATAATTTAATATTAAACTTGAATTAGGTTAAATATATTTTTTTACACATTTTTTTATATGAACTATGATATAACACATGGTTTAATAGATATTTGATGACTTAAAATTTATAGTCATATATACTTTATATTATTTTTAGATGAAAGAGTCCATTAATTAATCCCATATGAGAAATGCTCATCCAGAACTGGGAAAATACACTATTGGTTAACTTAGCTATCTTATATTTTACTCATTGTAGTAGGATTAAATCATAATTTTATATTGTTTTCAAAAAATCTTTTAATTTTTTTAAGCAATTTTCTTTTTTTTAAATTATTTTGATATAATAATATCAAATATATTTTTTTTAAAATAAAAAAATCAATTTTAATATATTCTCAATTAAAAAAAAACTTAAAAAACATTCTCACCCTCGCAACACTGCTCAAACAATTACCAAAATATTTTCTAAACAAGTCAGTCCTACGATCTGAGCCGAAACACCAGCCCAAATAGGCCCAATGTGACAACAACCCAAGTACTTAACACAAAGTGGAAGAGAAAAAGAAACTTTGAAACCTACGAACAACAGGTGTTGCTTACAACATAAAACTTGGAAACACAACGCTCTCCTTCCAAATCCTTGTCTGCCCCCCCTTCTCTCTCTCTCAACCCCAGATCTTATCTCTCCCTTTTATTAACAACTCTTTCGCATTTCCTCTCGCTTCCGCATTTACTTCTCTCCCTGTCAGCGACGAAAGAAAGAGAAAGAAAGAGAAAAGAAGAGAAAGAGAGTGTTTGTATGCAACTAATATGGGCATGCGACTTCACTTTTTTAACTAGGTTTTGAAGTTTCTAATTCACTAAGGTTATTAATCTTTATCAAGCTTTTCTGAGCAACTGGCAAGGATTCTTTTTCGTTCATGTGCCTGTACTGCTGCGTTAGAAATCTTTGAAGGGTATGTCGACTGCTTTTTACTTGAGGGGTTCATCTTATATTCTTATAATCGAGTTCTTGTTTGTTAGTGTTTTTGATTGCTCAAAATATTAGAAAGCGAAAAATTGGAACTTTGAATGTTCATTTATCATTTTCTTTGTTCATCTGGAATGATTGGAATATCTAAAAGAATAGTTTTTTGAGGGCAAAATTGCTAATCGTATTTCGATACTTCTTTGCCATTTATGTTACACATTGCTTCTTTACAATTTTTTGGGGGTTTATTGTCTGCCCTTTTTTTGGTTGAATGGATTGGGAGTGGTACTGGGTTCATCTTAGATTTTATAATCAAATTCTCGTTTTGGTGCAGTTTATGATATGTGAACCAAGTTTCCTCGTTTTTTTGCAGCCTTGTTGGACTTAGTAGGAGCAAGGAGCTGTAATGTATACGGGAATATTTAAGTGTAGGAATCAGAGATGGTGTTCTTTATTTCATGCATCAAAGCATTTCATGAGGCCAAATTGCCAGGATCTGCCTCTGAGATGTACAACAGTAGCGAGGGACCACTTTTCACATGTTAGTTTCATTAAAAGACAGCTATTACATTCAATTTCATCAAGGAGTACTGCCTTCGGAAATATTGATAGTGGTTTACATATAAGGTCTAATATGTGTTGGATGAATATTCAATTCCGCACATGTAGTTCGGGAGCTAATGGAAGGAATACAAGTGAGGATAAGCATGGCCCGGTGAAAGATGGGGCTAGCTTTGATAATGAGAAGACTCAGCGAGAACGAGTTTGTGAAGATGCGAAGCATTGTGATGCACACGCTCAATTAGGGGAACAAGATCAAAAGGAGTGGCTTCATAATGAGAAGCTTGCTATAGAAAGTAAAAGGAAGGAATCTCCATTTTTGACTAGACGGGAAAAGTTTAAAAATGAATTCTTGAGGAGAATTGTTCCATGGGAGAAGTTACGTGTTTCTTGGGATAATTTTCCCTACTACATCAAGTAATTAATCCATCTTGTCTTTTTATTTCTCATCAACATCTTCATTTATCTTAAAGTCATTGGATTTTTCTATTACTAAATCAATCAGTTTGGGAAGGAAATAATTGATTTCTGTTCTCTGCCAGTGAGCACACCAAAAATATTCTGGTGGAATGTGTTGCTTCCCATTTGAAACATAAAAAATGCACAACTTCCTATGGGGCCCGTCTGTCATCTTCAAGTGGGAGAATTATGCTCCAGAGTGTTCCAGGTTTATCACTAACCGTTTGTTTTATTTAGTCCTATTGATATATATATAAAGAGCTTTTGAATTGATTAGCCATGTGATGATGCTGTCTACAGGAACTGAGCTTTATCGGGAAAGAACAGTTAAAGCACTTGCACGGGATTTACAAGTTCCCCTGCTGGTGCTTGATAGCAGTGTTCTTGCTCCTTATGTAAGATTAACTTATCCTTTTGTGGTGATAATTCTTTATTTCTGATATCCAAATTGAGTTTTGGTGATCATTATTTGATCTCGTACCAGGATTTTGGTGAGGATGAGAGTGAATCAGATGATAGTGCAGGATCTGTAGAGGAGACCTGCTCAGAGTCAGAAGTTGAGGATGACAATGATGCAGTCAACGAAGAGGAATGGACAAGCAGTGCAGAGGCAAAATCAGATTGTAGTGATGACGATGCAGTTGATTTGGAGGCAAATGCTGAGGCAGCCCTGAAGAAGCTTCTTCCCTGTAGCCTTGAAGAATTTGAGAAGGTATGTTCTCTAAAGTATCAGCTGTCTGATAGAAGGTACTATACTGCTTATCTTCCGGTGCAAATTGGAGGAGTGGTTTGGAGTGATTTAGGAATGCATTTTCTGCGTGATGCTAGCTTTATCTCAACAACTTAGGTCTGGAATTGGGGATAACACAGTGACTTGGAAAGCAGCTCCAGTTGTTTGATACAGATGATACAAGAGTGTTTGAAGGGAAGAGACATCTGATGATGATGTCAGAAAAAAAGGCTTTTGATTTTTCAATATGCCTGCGTATTGGTTTCTGATTCTTTTTGTAGCCACCAATCTTTATGGCTGCTGCTGAACTTTTCATAATTATAATTTATTGCTTTAATTTTTTATCATTATTAGGATTTTTACTGTTTGTATTGTGGGCTTGGCAACTGTGGAAAACTGCAAATATTCTCTAGTTTCTGGTCAATAGAAACAAGTTTTTTCAGTGAAGAATGTGATAGGATTTCTTATTGTGTATTTCACTTTGTGCCAGAGAGTTTCTGGAGAATGTGACAGTTCCTCTGAATCCATGAAGAATGGGTCCGCAGGCACTTCTGAGACCTCCAAAAGGCCACTTCATAAAGGCAACTTTTTCCACCTAGCCCTGCACTGTGCTTTTTTTTTTTTTTGCCATTTTATAACTATGCTGTGTGTAATATGGTTTTTTCCTTGACTTTTAATGTATTCCTTCTCTACTATCTGGTTTTGAAAAAAGTGAGTGCAAACATGATTCTCCAATAAATGCTGTGTCCATTGTTTTCTTAAGGCAGTCA
This sequence comes from Salix arbutifolia, assembly GCA_025169955.1. NCBI lineage: Eukaryota > Viridiplantae > Streptophyta > Magnoliopsida > Malpighiales > Salicaceae > Salix > Salix arbutifolia. Next base: position 7,096,189 of record CM045908.1, read on the forward strand.
TTACAGTTTGGTTTGTGATAGCAATGTTTCTAATAGTAGCAACTGTTGCATGTTTTTGAGGTGAAGATGTTTGCATGACTGTGCTTGGTTATTTTATGCTGTTATGGCAGTTCAATTCTGATGGTTTCATCATCTATTTGAACAAATTCAAATATCAATATTCAAAAAATAATTCTGTTAGTGTTGATTTTAGTTGTTTCACTTTATTGGAATTATTTTTAAAGCAGTATGACCTCTCTTTTTTTGGGTTTCTCTGTTCACCCATCCATTTTGCTTTGTTCATCTTTTACTAGGGGATCGGGTGAAGTACATTGGGCCGTCCATACGCATTGAGGCTGATGACAGGTGCCTTTTCATCTCTTTTTTTCGGCATATAAAGATGTAACAGGCCTTATTTTACACAACTAATATAATAACAAGTTCAATAACATAATTAAATATTTTGAAAATGCATTTATACAAGTAATTTTATAGATCTTAAGGGTTTTGGTCCTGTGCTTTGCTATACATTTACTTAGTTTCATGTTTATGTATTGTTCTTTGTGGTTTTGCTTGTTTCAAATACTGATATGTGACGCAACTTATTATGTGGATAAAAACTAGGATTCTCAAGCTATAAAGTTACACAAACTTAAGTTGTAGAGCAATTTAGAGAACTTTCAGGTGTTTTATAAAATCTGAATAATAATGTTGACCTCAAAATAAACTAGGATTCCCAATTAATATAGTTCATCTAGCATTAGAATTTCAAAATAGCAAACTACTAGTAGCATTAAAAGTCCTAATCTAAATAGAAAACAATTCAATACAACAAGGTAAATAAAGACAATCCCGCACAGTAATTTCTGAGCCTTATTTGAAGGCCTTCCTGATCTCCAATCATCATAAAATTTTAAACCAATAAGAAATAACGCCTTTAGAATCTTTTAAATCTTATATCAAAATTGCACCTCAATTCAATGGTTGTATTAAAAGTTATGCTTGAATTACCAAATTGTGTCTTAGACCTCAAAATCTAAAAATCTTAACCATTAATGAAATAATACAATAAACATTATTATGCCAAGAATCTGGAAGAAATTTCCCCATGCCAGTCTCCTTTACTTCCGAAAAACTCACTCTCAAGTTATTTATCAGAAATTGAACACGACCACTCCAAAGGAAAATATTGATTATAACATTGTAATTAGTCTATTCAAGAAGCTGCATGTCTTTGACCTGTGAACTTCAAAATTTAATATATGATGTGTACATGCAAAAGAAAAATCCATATCCAGTGTTATATTTTTTGTTCCTATGAAGCCATTTGTAGCTCCTTCACACATCCTTTTACTCCAAACTTGAGTTCATCATTATCTATTACCTCTAAAACTTTAACCATTGTATGTAAAGGAACCACCAAGATAATCTTCCATAATATCTTTAGGAAAACTGTCAGAAATTACCATGTTCTCAATGACATTGTTTGCAAGATCTTCATCCATGACTAAAGGGTCATCCTTTGCCATTAGCTTCTTCAATTTTAAAAGACTGAAACTTTTTGTCAGCATCGCACACCTTCTTTGATCACATTATCTCTAACATGATTAGTTAACTTTGAAATTATGCTTTCACCAAACTCCTCCATGTCTTTCCTTGTCTTTTGAGAAGGTTGAATACAAGGCAAATAATAATAATAATAATAATAATAATCTATTTGCTTATATACCAAATATAAAATCTCATCATAATCATCTTGTATAAACTCTAAAATTAACGATTCTCTCAAATCTTGACAAGAAACAATTAAAGACATACAGTACGAGCTCTAAGGTTTAGAAGTTCAAACCACCATTCTTTAAAGTTTGTGTATGACAAGTTCTACTTTTTGATAATAAGAAACATTGGTGAATTAAAAGCAAGCTTCCGACTTTGCCAATCACTTAATAAATCTTTTCTTTAAAAATCTCCCATCATAAAATGAAATCTCATCATAGATCTGGGGGTTTGGCCTCTCTCGAGGTAAGTCTTTGTGCAAGTTCCACTCCTCTTCACTATCTCTGTTTGCTTTATCCATTAGCTGTGCTAGATCTGTTATGGTTTGCTCCAAATGATCAAACTTCTATTCCTATGACTCTAGTTTCTACATCTGAGCCCACACAATGACCTAAAGGGTCTCCAATCATGCATTGCAGAGGGGGTTGCTATCGTCTTTGTTCATTACAAAGACCAACCTACTCTAAATAGTAAATTACTAATTAAATTAAAAGTCTGAATCTAAATAGGAGAAAGAATCCAAATACAGCAAGGCAAATAAAGACAATCCCGCACAATGACTTTTGAGTATTATTTGAAGGCCTTCTTGATCTCTAATCATCATGAAATTTTAGAATAATGCTCAAATATCAGATTTTAGAAATAGGGCTTTTAGAATCTTCGAAATCTTCTTTCAAAATTGCAGCTCGATCCAATATCAGATTATAAGTCATGCTTGATTTACCAAACCATGTCTTGAACTCTACTTAATCATTGAAACCTAAAAATCTTAACCAGTAATGAAATAATTCAATAAATATTATTATTCCAAGTGTATGGAAGAAATTTCCCCACGTCAATATGCTATTACTGCACCTAACAATTTGTATTCTGCATGCATGGTCAAGGCATTCCTCCATTCTGTATGGGCTTGCAAAAGACATATTTGAAAATAAGATGGTGTCAATCTATTTATTGATTTGATGCTTTAATATTATGACTGGGTATAATGATGAGAGGGTGTTCTGGTCAAATTTTTAACAACCATATAGCTTAAACTCATCAACCACAAACTTTTGACATCACAGGGTCATATTGGGGAAGATACTAAAATCTGATAGTCTGAAAAATGTTTGTACAACTATCTGTGGCAGGTGGGTTGGTAATTTGTAATGATGTGTAGAACAAAACCACCTAGATAACATTCTTTCCTTCCTGTTCATCAATATGAGAAAGTAGAGGTTGATTGTAGTACACAAATTAGAACAAGAAAATCTCAGAATCGGAAGAAAAAAGCTCTCCAATCTCTCTACATGTCTGATATGGATACTCCTTTGAAAACTTTTGCACTGAAGACCCTGATGAAGTCCAGAAAACCAATTTATCCCGAAGTAGCTGAAAGGGCAATGGTTATTTCAAAAGATTATTATGCTGTATCCATTCCAAATGTGATAATTATTGTTATTGTTGATATAGATGCCATTGCACTGTTGACATTTTATTGGAGTTGAATGTGCTTTTGGTTGCTTTATTTTCTGTTAGCATACAGTTCCAAGACAGCTCCTTTCATTTTTGCAGTCTTTCTTGTGATTATTGCACCAGACAGAATTATTTTCTTTGGTGGGTGGGATTACATGGTCCACAAACATGGATATGTGAGAGCTTCCTGCCTTCTGATGTGTGCTCTTATATTCTGAATCAAGAATTCCAACTTTGGTCCATTCTAGAGAGAAAAAGTAGATGCGTTTGCTATCTTGAATTAAACAGTTAAATATTTGCATGCTCCAACTGATTAGCACAGTTCCCACATCATTCCAAAATTATTCAACTACCCTGCCAATCATGGTAATTTTCTTTTAAGGGATAATTGTTTGGGATGGAGACCTATCTCTGTAACTTTTAGAAGCAAGTTAAGTATATCAATTGTTTTTTCCTTTTTCTGAATCATCTCAGAAAACTTTGCACCAGGGATTTAGCATATTGATTTTACAAGAAAAAAATTACCGGAACTGTAGCTATAAAGACACCAAGATCCGCATAGCTATAGTTAAAGGGAAGCAAATATATAGACTGAAGGAGGCTTAAAAACATTACCAGTCATGCTGATAACAGTTGCATGCCATATGTACTGTCTAAAAAGGAGACACTTAATATATGTTTGTCGGCATATGAAACTTTTAGGTATCAGTAGGAAACTGATAATTTCCTTTAAGCAACTTTACAGCATTATAGATGTGATGAGAGATAAATGCAAAGTTGTATAGTATCAGCACCTTTGAATTGATTAGCTAAACAGCTTTTCTTCAATATTCATTTAGTAGGTTATGTGACAACTATTGTCGTTGACAATACATTCTTGATGGAGTAGATGATTCTGATGAAGTTGTAACCAGCAAACTGTTGGTGCACAATTCTAGATGATAATCTGTTGATGCTGCGCTTCTTGTAATACTTGCTAGATTTGGTGTGTTTTGACTTACAGACAACGTTTAGGTCATAAAGTGTTCTGCTGCCATCACAATCCTTTGGCAGCATTGCATACCCTGCTTTTTTCAAGTTCATATTTTTGGGCAAACACAGCAACTTCCAGATTTATGGGCATATTACTTTTGACAATTTGAAAGAGTAGAAACAGTGGTGAACAGTCTTTTGCTTTTCTGATGTGCTGTCTCAACTTTGATGATGCAACATATGAAATCTTCTGCATCTTTTATGATTTAGCATTGTTTGCTACCCTTTAGACTAATGTCATGTGACACTTGTGATAATCATTATAGCCATAATTTTTCTTTGCAATTGCCTTAACCAGATATAAGCACTCATTTCCTTTCGGATTTGTGGTGTATTACTTTTGACAATTTGAAAGATTAGGAAGAGTGGTGAATAAATGAACAGTCTTTTGCTTTTCTGAGGTTGTCTTCTAACATTTAATTCTCAACTTTGATTATGCAACATATGAAATCTTTGCGTCTTTTATGATTTACCCGTATATGAAATCTTCTGTCTCTTATGATTTAGCCTTATATCCTGTTAGAGGATAATATAAATCATATTCTGGGACCTCACTTACAAGCTTGAGCTTTTAGGTGAGATGGTTCCTTAACATGGTATCAGAGCCTTATTGACCCAGCGGTCATGAGTTCGAATCTCACCACCTCCATTCTATTTGATAAAAATCAAGCACAAGGTGATGTGGGTCTGTGCAAGTTTCAAGCCCAAAGGGCTTTCACTTGAGGGGGTGTGTTAGAGGATAATATAAATCATATTCTGGGACCTCACTTACAAGCTTGAGCTTTTAGGTGAGATGGTTCCTTAACATATCCTACCCTTTGGACTAATGTCAAGTGAAAGCCGTAAGTTTTCTTTGGAATTGCTTTAACCAGATATAAGCTCTCATTTTCCTTTCAGATTTGTAGGCATATTCCTTTTGACAATTTGTAAGAGTAGAAAGAGTGGTGAATAAATTAAGTGTATTTTTCTTTTCCAAGGCTGTTTTCTAACATTTAATTCTCAACTTTGATGATGCAACTTATGAAATCTTCTGCATCTTTTATGATTTAGCCTTATATGTACCCTTTGGACTAATGTCAAGTGAAACTTGTGATAATCATTCTAGCCATATATTTTACTTGGGATTGCCTTTGAGCAGATATAAGCTCTCATTTCCTTTAACGGCACAATAGCACCTTTAGTCTCATCAGACTTATACTCTGCCTTGGACTATCATAGCTCAGTGAGTTTTGGCTAACTGTGGGAGAACACTAACTCAATTGGCATTACAGCGCATGAAGTCTCATTTTCATGAAATTGACAGGCAGAACTTTTGATCAGAGAGTATTATGTTTCAGGCCTTTATCAAGTGGTCAACTTGGGGAGGTATATGAGGTGAATGGAGATCGAGTTGCTGTGATTTTGGATGTTGGTAATGACAACAAAGAAGATCAATTAGAGAAGGACGAGAAGCTCACGGAGCAGCCTGCAAAAGCACCAGTTTATTGGATAGATGGTAATTTCTTGTATCAATTAGTTTATTGGATGAATGGTGATTTCTTGTATCAATAAGGATTTAAAGACCTATTTAAACTGAAATGATGTAAAGTTTATCAGTCATCAACTCTATGGAAATTGTATGAGGTGTTGAAGCAACATTTGGAGGTTCTGAATTAAAATGCCAATTTTGAAATCTAAAACTGGCTTCCCCCTTTAACTATATGTATTGTCAGTGTTTGTATCTATGTAATAACCTAACTTTGGCTATTGTGTAGCTAAGGACATCGAGCATGATCCTGACACTGAGATGGAATATTGCTATATTGCGATGGAGGTTTTATGTGAGGTATTATTGCCTGAGATTTTCTTTTCCCTGTCCAGTGTCCCTTTCTTGCCTTTTCTGTTAAGAATTGATGTTTGTTCCTCCCTCATTTGCAGGTTTTGCGTTCCATGCAACCCCTTATTGTCTATTTTCCAGATTCTTCTCAGTGGTTGTCTAGGGCGGTTCCCAAGTCAAACCGTAAGGATTTTTTAAACAAGGTCCAAGAAATGTTTGACAAATTATCAGGTCCTGTTGTTTTGATATGTGGACAAAACAAAGCTGAAACTGGGTCAAAGGAGAAAGAAAGATTTGTAAGCTTCTAAAGTTATCAAGTTATTCACACCCATACACATACATGCACATTTGAAGCATTTGATTCCATTTTCAATTGTTTTCTTAAGATTTAGATACCATTCTCTCTGATCCTTTTTTCTCTCTCATTTGTATCTTTTCTCTCCGAATCTCATATTCAACAGACAATGGTACTCCCGAATATTGGTCGTCTGGCAAAGCTGGTAAGGCTTGCAAAACTATTAAAACATTGTAAATCGGAAACAAAATCTTTAGATTATTATCATATTTATCCAAGGCAGCTTTTCAGCTTCATTATTGTTTCTATGTAATTCACTGAAAACTGGTTTATCTTCCAGCCTCTCTCCTTGAAGCACCTCACCGATGGACTCAAAGGTGAAAAGAGATCCAATGAAAATGACATAACTAAGCTCTTCATCAATGTTTTGAGCCTCTATCCCCCAAAGGTAATGACTGTTGTATTTATTCTGATCCGTTTCAATTAATGAAAAGATGGTAAATGACTGTTGTATTTATTCTGATCTATTTGTATAATGAAAAGATGTTTGTTGTATAGTATAACTGCTGTGTGCTAGTGTCTTGTTTCTCATGTTTTTGTTTTACTTATTCTTTCCTACCTTGCCCTCTTCTTTCTTGGGATCCCATAAAGTGCATTCTCTGATACAATGCTCTCTAGGAAGACGAGTGATGTATGGCATAGAATCAATAAGAGAGCATGAGTGATCAGTGTTCTACTAAACCTAAGTGTTAATTTAGGTGCCAAGAAGTTGCTACTTGAACAATATAAAAAAATATATGGTATGCCGTTTAGTGCCTAGAATTGAACAAAAGTGTGTTTATTGACTGGCCTGACTGTGCTCAAGGGAATGTGCTTTCCTTTTGAAGGAAAATGTAGGGGTAGGGATTCTTTTACAGGCGTTGGTGTCTTGTGAGACCATGACTGAAGCTTACTTTCAGATTTAGATGGTGGGGTTGAAACTAGAGATTCTTGTTGTCAAACTGCACTAACTTCTGTCTGATTAGATGCAGTACTCTACTATATCTTAAATGTGGCTTTATCTTCTTCTTTTTTTCTATACCTGTTTTGATTTCATATATTTTGGTTTATATTTTTGCTTGCTTGTTACAGGAAGAAGATCTGCTTAGAACATTCAATAATCAGATTGAAGAGGACAGAAGAATTGTGATATCAAGGAGCAATTTAATTGAACTGCACAAGGTAGGGAGTCACTGTCACAGTTCGTTTCAATCACAGCAGTGTTTTAGTTTTAATTGTTACATGGAATGAACTTTTTGAAATTGCAAATTGCACTAGGCAATTTGATACCCATTGTCTGAGAAATTTACTGATATAATTCTATTGCAGGTTCTTGAAGAAAATGAGATGTCATGCATGGACCTATTGCATGTAAATACTGACTGCCTCATTCTAACAAAGCGGAGTAAGAAACGGAAGTTTGTTATTTAACTGTTGGTTCTGTATTCAAGATCACAATATCCTTATGTTGACTATGAAATTTTAGGGAACAGAAAATGCAAAATGAAAGTTTTCTCCATCAGAAAAAAATCCCAAGTTTAATATCAACCTGATAAACTTTACCTTAGCTTTTCCAAAAATGTTTATGAGCCTAACTAGTTTGACAAGGTCAACTTTACAAATGAGGGTTGAAGAATTTCATTTCTGATACACCATTTAGATCTGGGCTAAGAATTTCTCTTTTTCTTTTCTCAGAGGCTGAAAAAGTCATTGGCTGGGCTAAGAATCATTACTTATCATCAAGCCTGCTCCCATGCATAAAAGGGGATCGTTTGTCTTTGCCTCGTGAAAGGTATGCTTATCCCATGGCTGTATGTAGTCAAAGTTTTGGCACCTAAAAGCTGATATCTGTTCTTTTTCATGGGAAGCCTTGAGATAGCGATTGTGAGGTTGAAAGAGCAAGAAACCATATCTGAAAAGCCGTCACAGAATTTGAAGGCATGTTTATACATTTTCTCTTCTCAATGATTTGAGTATGTTGAAACCCTTACATATTTTATGCTGATCCATATTGGATATAAATATCACCAGAACTTGGCCAAGGACGAGTATGAGAGCAACTTTGTATCAGCTGTGGTAGCTCCAGGTGAAATTGGTGTCAAATTCAATGACATAGGTGCTCTTGAAGAAGTTAAGAAGGCTTTGAATGAACTTGTCATTCTTCCAATGAGGAGACCAGAACTTTTCTCTCATGGAAATTTGCTGCGGGTACTGATTTTACTCCTTACATGAACAATCATTTTTAGCTTTTTTTCAAAGTGTGATTTCGTAAAGCTTTTTTCCAGCCTTGCAAAGGGATTTTGCTATTTGGACCTCCTGGAACTGGGAAAACCCTTCTTGCCAAAGCGCTTGCAACAGAGGCAGGGGCAAACTTTATCAGCATAACTGGTTCAACTCTTACTTCAAAGGTATAATAAAAAAACATTGTTGTATCCATTCAGTTAGGTTTTGAGATCCCAAGACGAAGACTGTAGCCATGTTTCACATTCTTTTTCCTACAATAAAAGAACTGCTTTTATTTTTTCAGAGAGTCAGGTAACAAATTCATCCTGCCAGTGGGTTCTAAACCTACTTGGGACAAAAGAGTGTACAGAAACACATGAGCAGAAAGATCAAAAGCTTTCAATTTCATTTCTTATGCTGTAATATATGAATTCATGGCATTTAAACACTTCCAAACTGATGTTGATCTAAAAACATCAACTTAAGTTTTACAGGACAGAGCATCGCATGCTTTGCATGTGATACAAAGTCTATTTTATCCATAAATGCATGCACATATGTTATATTGTTTCTTCACATAAAACATGAGAAAAATATAACACCGGTATACATATGCTTCTGCTGGTAGTTTTATCAGAAACAAATGTCTTCTAAACAAAAATACTGGCTGCTAAATCATTGATTATTGATGTATCCGAGCACTTTCAGTTTGTGTAGTCATTGTCTTTTGTTTCTGTATGTTACTTAATGGTTTCCTGTTTCCTGAGACAGTGGTTTGGAGATGCTGAAAAGCTCACAAAGGCTCTCTTCTCCTTTGCCAGCAAGCTGGCTCCTGTCATTATATTTGTTGATGAGGTGAGTTTCCTTTTTCAGTGTGTGTGTGTGTGCATGAGTGCGTGTGACAATTGTAGTAAATAAACTGGTTATAGCATTGCATAAAGAAACCATCTTTTGCATTTGTAAAGTTCAATTTCATTGTCCTCGTGATTTAATATTGTTCAGTATATAATTTTTACCCTCAATAAAAGTCAGGATGTGAATAATAGAAGAAGCTATTGTGGAACACTGAGAATTTCCAGAAACAGATCTATCTCACTTATTTTTCATGCTATAAAAATGTCGTTTACAAAATACAGGGAAATATGAAAGTTATCTTTGCAAACCTCCATCCTTATCTTCTCTTCCAGTTCTTGATCTGACCACTTCAATTTGGATGCTGGTGAAGTTGCAAATAAGATAACCATGGAATTCTTATAACAGTTTTTTGTGTGCACCAATGGTCTGTCCCATGATCAGCACTGAGATTTATTATAGATTAATGGGTTAAGTGTTAAAATATCTGTGGCAATGGATTTTGAATTATATTCTCTGTAAATTGTAGGTCTCGAATGTCTTTGCAAAGTGATAAATACTTGTTGTTTGTATCATTGTGTCACAAATTGTGTTGTGAAACTTCTTTTTTTTATAAATCGAGAAACTTTTCAGCATCTGGAGAAATCCTTGTAGAAGTTATAATTTAATAATTTGGAAAAACAAATTGCATCTTTCTCTAGTTTCTCCATTTCTTGCCTGTAGGTGTCTGTACAATAATCAGGTGAATGGTGTTTTGATAAATAATCTTCTTTTCCCTTCCCTTGTTCTTCATCATTTGGGGTCATATTGATATCAAACAGCATGAACATTACTTTCTTCTGACATTTCCTATACACCTCCTGATTCAAGTACTCTTATTTTGGAATGCTATTCTGCCAACTGGATTTTGTATATGTAGGTTGACAGTTTGCTTGGTGCTCGTGGTGGCTCTTTTGAACATGAAGCTACAAGAAGAATGAGAAATGAGTTCATGGCAGCATGGGATGGATTGCGATCAAAAGATAGCCAGAGAATTCTTATCCTTGGTGCCACAAACCGACCATTTGATCTTGATGATGCAGTAATCCGCCGGTTACCTAGGAGGCAAGTTTGCTTTAGGAAATACCTTGGTACTTTTAGTACTGCATCCTATCTTTTGGTTTTAAGATATCACATTTGCCATGCTTCTATATGTCGTTTCTTCTGCTACTTAAAGCAATAAAAATGTCACTTATATAAACTTGTTGCGTCACTGTTTAGAATACACGTGGACCTACCAGATGCTGAAAATCGTATGAAGATTCTTAGAATAATTCTGAATCGAGAAAATTTAGAATCTGACTTCCAGTTTGACAAACTTGCAAATGCAACTGAGGGATATTCCGGAAGTGACTTGAAGGTAATGCATTACTGGTTGCTTCTAATTTCAAATTTGAGTTTCTTGGAAGAAAATTAATGGCCTTGATTTTCCCAAAATTTGTTTTTCAGAACCTATGTATTGCCGCAGCATATAAACCAGTCGAAGAACTTTTAGAAGAAGAAAAGGTGATTGAGTTTTGTTTTTTTTCTTCATGATTTACACTCCCTTCTATACTGAGCCTAGCCACCCGTTATGTCTATTTTTGTTAGAATGCTTGTGCTTGGTAGATCTAGGGAAATTTCTTTCATATTTTGGGCATAATTATATTTTTTGTATTATTTCATTAATGGTTAAGATTTTTAGGTTATAAAAAGTTTAATTAGAGTCCAAGATGCAAATTGGTAAATAAAGCATAACTTTTAAGCTGATTGTTGGATTGAACTAAAATTTTGACAAGTAATTTTGAAGACCTTATTTTCTGTTGGGTTAAAATTACATGATCGAAAATCGAGAATGCTTTCAAATAAGACTCAGAAGTTATTGTGCGAGATTGTCTTTATTTTCCTTGTATTTGGATTATTTTTTCTATCTCGATTAAGACTTCAAGTTAATTAGTGTTTTACTATTTAGAAATTATAATGCTAGATGGATTCTATTAATTAGGTAAGTTTTAATTATGAATCATTTTCTATAAATAATTTTAGCTTTAATTAACAATCCTTTATTATAAAGGGTTTTGAGACTAATATAAACAAAGGTGTCTAGTTTATTTTGAGAAAAAGATTAATATAAGACTTTTAATAAAACACCTGAGAATTTTCTATAGAGAAAATTTTCTACACCTTAGGTCTGTACCTAAGAGCTTGAGAATCCCAACTTTTAACCATGTTATATGCCGCATCAATTGGTATAAGAGCAAATTGACCTCGTTGATGGACAAAGATGGTAGCAACTCACTCCGCAATGCATAATTGAAGGGCCTCTAGGGTTCTATGCGTGCTTAGGAGAAGAAATTAAATCATTTGGAGCAAACTATTGTAGATTTAGCTTGGCTAAATAGGTAACACAAACATGGATAGTGAAGAGGAGAGAAACCTGCTTCCTGAATTTGATAAGATTTCATTCTATGATAGAAGATTTTCGAAGAAAATATTTATTAAGTGGTTAACATAGTCAGAAGCTTATTTTTATTTCAGCAAGGTTTCTTATAATAAAAAAGTAATTATTTTATACAAACTTTCTTGTGGTGCTAGAGAATGATGGTTGAATTTCAGATTCTAAACTTGTATTGGCATGCCTTTAATTTCATCTTGGCAAGATTTTAGACAATCATTAATTTTAGAGTTTATAAAATATGAATATGAGGAGATTTTATAAGTAAATAGACTATTTGCTTTGTTTAACTTTCTTAAAAAGCTAGGAGGAAAAACATGGAGGAGTTTGGTGAAAGCAAAATATTAAAGTTATCTAATCATGTTAAAGATAATGTGATCAAAGTGTGATCAAAGAGGTTGTTGAAAAACAATTTCAGTCTTTTGATCTTAAATTGGAAAAGTCAATTTTCAGTCATGAATGAAATCTTACAAACAAAAACATGGACATGGTAAATTTTGACAAATCTCCTAAAAGTATTTTCAAGGATTATCTTGAAGTTTTGTTATATTCAAAGGTTGAAGTATTGGAAGATATATATGATGATGAGGTTAAGCTTGAAGAAAAAATGTGAAAGAACTACAAGTGGACTTCATAGGAACAAAAACATACCATTGAATATGAATTTTTTTTTTAGAATGCACGCTCAAATTAAATTTTGAAGTTCAATGGTCAAGGACATGCTACTTTGTGAAAATGTTTACAGTGCTGTATTTGAAATATATGTTTACTTAAGAGTAGAAGAGTTCAATTCTTGATAAATAACTCGAGATTGAGTTTTTCAGAAGTAGAGAGGACTGACATGGGAAATTTCTTCTATATTCTTGGTATAATAATGTTTATTGTATCATTTCATTAATGATTAAGATTTTAGGATTTGAGTTCAATAAGAGTTTGAGATGTAGTTTGGTAAATCAAACATATCTTTTAATTCAACTGTTGGATTAAACTAAAATTTTGACAGAAGATTCTAAAGGTCTTGTTTTCCCATTGAGTTAAAATTTCTTGATGAACTCGGAAGTTACTGTGCGAGATTTTCTTTATTTTCTTTATTGAATTTTGATTTTGTTTCCAGTTTAGATCAGGAAGAGTTAATTAGTGTTTTGCTATTTTAAATTTTCTAATGCTAGATGAATTCTATTAATTAGTCAAGTTTTAATTAAGAGTTTTTCTATCAAGGATTTTAGTTTTGATTAGGAATCCTTTTCCATAAAGAATTTTGAAACTAATATAAATAGAGGTGTCTAGTTTATTTTGAGAAGAAAAATTACTAAGACTTTAAATAAAACACTAAAGAGTTTTCACTAAATTTCTCTACTAACCTTGAGGCTTTAACCCTAGCTTTTAACCATGCTGCTGCGTCATTGGCATTGTGTGAAGTGAAGTGCTAGTTTTGAACATAATTTCGATGATAACCATCTATCCTTTGCATGTATACTCTTTAATTGGTCGTGTTATTTTCAATTTGAAACTAAGGCACCTGTTTGGTTAGCATCCAAGCAGTGAATATTTATTTGTCTCTGCAAGCAAAACAACTTAGATGTTTCTGCCACATTTCTCATCCCCTACCTTTTGTGAACATATGATCTGCAAGGTAACCTTCAGTTAATGACTTGAGCAAAATACAAGAAGAAAGCAGTGTAATGCTTAGTTTATCAAGTAATATTCATTGTCTATTGTATATGGTGTGAAAATTGTAAAAGAGCAGAAATATATTACTTCCTTTTAGTAAGGTTACACATCTGACGGTATCCTGAACTTCGGTCCTCGCCCCAAATGCCCTAGGGAAGCACCTCAGAAATACCCTTGTTTGCTACTACATCATGTGTGCTTCCTGTCCCCCTTCCTCCAGCTTCCGACTTCTAATTCTTCCTACCTCCCATGTGTTGCCTGAAGTCATTTTACTTCTGATTTGTCACCAAGTATTTTAACTCTTTTCTTTTCTCCACCTGGTCACTTTCTCTGCAGGGAGGCAAGAATGGTGCAGCTCCTGCATTAAGACCACTTAATTTGGAAGATTTCATTCAGTCAAAAGCAAAGGTAACAATTTAGTTAAATGACTGTTCTTACAGCTTGATACAAGGTCAAGTCAGGTTGCGAAATTATGCATTCTTCACATCGAGATTATGAAATCTTTGGTAGATTAACTTTACTTGCTGTGTAGGTGGGGCCCTCAGTTTCCTTTGACGCAGCAAGTATGAATGAGCTGAGGAAGTGGAATGAGCAATATGGAGAAGGTGGAAGCAGAAAAAAATCACCTTTCGGTTTCTGAAATTACTCGGATCAGGATCCTAGTACAATTATTCTTGGGGTAAAAATGGGTGAAGAAAAGAAATGAAAAGACTCTTTCCTAGCAGCAGCAGCAGCAGCTAATCCTTGTGCACTTTGGCGAAGGCTGGGCAAGGGAGGCAGCCTCGGACGATAGAATGCAAAGTCTCACAGGCTTCTCGTAGAATTTTGGCCCTTGTTTACGGGCTACTTTTCTGCCATGTATATTACTCCAGAAGTTTTGACATTGCATGAATTCTACTACTTTATACCCATTGATTTTTCAATAATAGAGTCCAACGTAGCTGGTTATGCCAAATGCAAGCAGTTGCCAAGGGGGTCTGCAAATCTAATTTTTGTAGTTCGTCTAGATGCTGATTGATGACAACTTTACCAGGGCATTACTGGGAAAATGAATTGTAAAAGGCTGTGGAGGTTCTCTGGATCAATGATTATAATCTTCCATTGTTACTACCTGTTAATCATAATTGTACAATAAAATACCATAATCATAATTTTCGATTAGTGTTTGTTTAATCCAAGATCTCTGTTGTCCTGATTATAATATAATAAGGTGAGGGTTGTCATTCCCCCAAATTAAAACATGAACAGGTCAACAAAGCACCTCACCTCCTCCTCCTCCTCCTCCTCCTCCAGATCAACAGAGCACCTAGACAAATAGACAAATCGAAAATTAGATTTAACGAGAAAAGTTTGATGGTTATGGTTTTTGACATTTATCCTGATGAGAATTAGATCAGTGCTTGAGAAGAACACTATGAACACCCTGTAGAGAAAATGTTCCTCCCTCAGTAAACAAGGATTGTAATGGTACAAGGGCATCAACCTTCTTACGTCATTTGTTCTCCAGATCGAGGAGAGATATCCAAAAAGAAAAAAAGGTATCATATAAATTTAAATTCTAAATATCACACGATATCAACAATGCCTTCCTCAAATTGACCTTTAAGCTTATCCCCAGCCTTGTAACCTAAGGATAAGCATCGCAAGTTCACCTAATCAAAATAATTATTTATTTTCATTGTAAATAATTTAGCTCAATTTTCCCACTTGTGGCTTCATATATTTTTTTGTTTACATGATATTAAATCTGAAATAAAAAACATAAAAATGCCATGAAAGTCCATTTAAAAAAAAACATCGACTAATGATTATTTTGATTATTATTACATTTTAATCATCATGATTCTTAAATTGTCATAATTATTATAGTTGTTAGTATAATCATTATTGTAAATAATTAATATTTTGATTATTACTAACAGTATTGTTATAATCATTGTCTTTATAACGACAATAATCATCACGATAACCAACATTGTTGTTTTTATTAATATTATTTCAATTATAATTAGTATTCTTATCATTATTATAATTGTTTTTTTCATTATTGATATTTTTATATTATTTTATGATTTATTGTTATTATTACCATCAAAGTCAAAATTAGTTACATCATAAGCACTATAACTATTATAATAAATTATAATCGTTATTATCATGATAATTTATAAAGTCAATATTATCATCAAGATCATAACACCTTAAACTATTACTATTAGTATTGTTAAATAATAAAAATTATTAACTTTCCATCAGCAATAAAAAAAACTCAAAAATTTTAACAAAAAAGTAAGCAAGAAAAAACACATCTCAAATTATTATTATTACTGCATATTTATAAAAACAAAATTATCTTGAAGAATAAAAAATACTAAAAATTATAACAAAAGAGTAAACAAAAAAATAACAAAAGAAAAATAAATATTATTAGCCTCGAAATCATTTGAAAAAAACATCTAAAATGATTATTATTGTTGTTGCATAAATAATAAAAAAAAATTACCTTGAAGAATAAAAGAAATAAAAAAATATAACAAAAGAGTAAGCAAAACATAAAATAAATGACAAAACAAAAAATATTATTAGCCTTAAAAAATCATTTGAAAAAAACATATAAAATTATTATTACTATTACTGCATAAATAATGAAAACAAATGACCTTTAAGAATAAAAAAAACTAAAAAATATAACAAAATAGTAAGGAAAATAATAAAATAAATGAAAAAACAAAAATAAATATTATTAGCCTTAAAAAAAACATTTTACTTGAAGAAAAAAAAGAAATATTAATTTTGATATATTTTAAGGCAAATATATGATCCATGTGGCCTACATTCCGCCATAGCGAGAAAATTGTTTTTCTCGTTTCAACATATGTATTTTTTTTGTGTTTCAGTTATTATTCTTTTATTTCTTGATTTAGTTTCGATTCCTTTATTTTTTTGGTAATTTTGGTATAATTCTAAATAATTTGTTTGTATTTATATATTTATACTCTTAGTCTTGACTTTTAATTTTTATTGTAATTTATCTTTGTATTAAATGCAGTTTCGGTTAAAAAACAGAGTAAATTCAGCTTTGGTGGTGTGAAATGAAAGTGAAACTCTCTCTTATGCATGTATAGTGAATCTTCTGTTGTTAGTTATTTGTTATATTTTTTAAGGAGTTAATATTAAACAAATATCAAAATATATAATTAATTTTAAGAGAAAAAAACCTTTAAAATAATATTTTCAAAAGGCATTATTTATAATAAAATGAATATATTAAAAAACTAAATAACTGAAAATCTTGTGGACTGATTATTTCACTCATATGTATAGCATTACTAAAAAATCAAGAATCGTTAATATTTTTTGACATATGAAAAAAAATTGGTTTTGTTTGCGGCAAAGCGTAGTGCAAGTAGGTCATATATTTTTTATTTGTCGATAATTTGACCCAATTTTTCCATCTGTTTTGTCTATGTATAGCTTTGTATATTTTTTATTAACATGATATTATATCTGAAATATCATACATAAAAAAGCTGTAGAAGTTAATTTTTAACAGAAACAACATCGATTAATGAATTATCTTAATTATTATTCTCATCATTATTTTCGTGATTGTTAAATTGTCATAATTATTATAGTTATTATTATAACAATTATTGCATATAATTAATATTCTAATCATTACTAATAATATTATCATTGTCACTATCATTATCGTTATAAAAAAAAAATTAGTTTTTGTTTTTAGATTTATTCTTCATATTATTATATTTGAAGTATTTCATAATAGTAGGATTAAATTAATTTGATTTTTTTTTATAAAAAAAAACAACTTAGTTCATTTTTTATATATATATTTGAAGTTTTAAATATTTAACAAATATCAAAATCTATAATTATTTTTAAGAGAAAAAACCTTACAAATAATCGTTATCATTATTTTAAGCGTCTTTTCCATAATAAAATGAATATATGAAAAACTAATATACAATAATTATTATTATTGTAAATAATTTTGCTATAGTAATAATCGAAAGTTTTGTAAGCTGATTATTTTGCCCAAATATATAGCATCATAAAAAAATCTAAGACCATCAACATTTGTTTCTGACTATGACTAAGTGGAGGGCAAGTGACTCGTATATTTTTTCATTGCAGATAATTTGACCCAATTTTTCCACCTGTTTAATCTACATGTGACTTCATATATTTTTTGTTCACGTGATATTAGATCTGAAATATCATACATAAAAAACCTCAAAAGTCAACCTTTAAAAAAATAACATCAACTGATGAATTATTTTGATTATTATTCTCATTGTTATTATCATGATTGTTAAATTATCACAATTATTATAGCTGTCATTATAACTATTATTATAAATAATTAATATTCTAATTATTATTGGTCATACTATCACTAACACCATCACTAACAAATATCAAAATATATAATTAGTCTCATATATTTATAAGAAAAAAACACCTTATAAATAATCATTATTATTATTTTGAATGTTTTATCTATAATAATTAGAAATTTTAACACCTAAAAATATTAACAAAAAGCAATATTAACACCTAACTAATTAGCATGAATAGTAGAAGAAGAGGAAATGTGGTTTAGGTACTTTTCTCGCTATTGCTCATAACGGCGTTGAAAGAGTGCCACAAAAACCACACTTCCAAAACTGTTTACGAGTATCAGAAAGGGATATGTGGCATGGGCACCTTTTCCCCCACTGTCATGCTAAGAGAACGACTTGAAGTGAAAAAAACACTATCCTAGTCCATAATGAAATGTCTGTGGCTAAACAGTGCTTTCACGATTTGTTTTAGCTTATAGTGTAATGTAACTAGGCATCGTATCAATCCAAGGCCCCTTTGTTAATTGATGGATCATGGAGATCTCTTTTAACTAGAACCTTATTCTAAATCTTTTGTTGGATTAACTTGAGATCTCATAAGGTGATTCCCTTTTAATTAGAACCTTAATGTTGTCTGGGTTGGGTCAACCTAAAATCTCAATCTAAAAACTCCCTTTAATCAGAACTTTGATATTTTTTTTAATAGAGTAACTTGAGATCCCAATTGATGACCTTTTTAATGAGAACCAAAATATTGTTTCTAGTTGAGTTAACTTGAAATCTTAATCTAGAAAATTATTTGGTTTTTGTTCTCAACTTGGTCATCATGTGATCTTGTTTAGTAATCACTTTTAACTAGAACCAAAATGTTGTCTCCGATTACGTAACATGAAATCTCAATCTAGACACCACTTTCAACCAGAACCTGTCTTTTTTTTCCAACTTGATCAACCTAAGATCCTATATCCTATCTAGCGATCCTCTTTAACCATAACCTTAATATTGTTTTTGGTTGAAAACTAGGATTCCTAATGTTAGGGTTCTTCCTTTTCTTCTTTCTTGATGATATGATTTGATCAAGTTCTTTATGAAATTTTGTTGGTTGTTCATGATTGAAGGGTTGATATTTGTCCTTTTGGATGACTGTATTAAACTAGGTTTTCTTATGACATGGTTCAAAACTTGGTGTTTTATAATGACATGGTTCAAAACTTGGTGTTTTCAGATTGCAGGATTAACTTGAAATTCCATAATTACAGGGATTTAAAACTCAGTGCTTTCTGTTTGCAAGGATGAACTGAAATCTCCCAAAAGTGTAAGATTTTACTTCATAAAAAATAGCTCCTAATAAAAAGAGAAGATTTTTTATCAGGCAAAAAAAATCAATTGAATAAAGGAAAAGAGATTTGACTAAAGAAATACATTTTTCTATTTAATTTAAATAATCATAATTCTTGTAAAAATTTATTTTAATTAACTTAATTTTTTATTGAAAAATGATGTTGTTAATAAAAAATAAATTATCAAAATATTAAAAATAAATAAATATGAGGATTTTGACTAGAGAAATACATTTTATTTTTGTAGAACTTGAATCCTTCAAACCCTTTTGAATATTTATTTAATTGTATAAAAATCTGATTTTGAAAACAATGATGTTTCCTTCACTCTTTTCTTTATAGTTTATTGTTTGTGTGTGTGTATTGTGGCTAACCATCATAATTCTCTATAGTCTACACTTATAAAATATTTACATGTGCGTCTATCTCTTTATTATTACATATAAAAAATGAGCTTTCTACATTAATTTTTTTTTAAATTAAGTGTAAACATCATTTTATTCCCCTCAATTAACAAATTTTATGATACCATAAAAAAAATCATAATGCCAATACCTTTTTCTCTTACATTAGCAATTTATTTAATATTCTATATACAAATTAGCATGGACACAATACCTAGGATATAAACTATATCTAAAATATTAATATATTCACTATTTATTAAATGAGTGATTTGTATATTTAAACTATTTTTTTAACATTTATCTTAGACTTGTTGATTATAATGAAATATTAATTTAAGATTAAGACTCGCTAGTAAAACTTTCATGCATACACTCTATACTACCCTAAGGAATTATTTGCATGATATGTTATAACTATTAGAATATCATAAGATTTATTATTGGACCGAATCAATTTTTATATATCTTAATTTTTTTATCAAAATAATTATCTATTCAACCAAATAAGATTTTTTTTTTATTATTTATATTATATTTGATATAACATATAATTTTGTTATTCTTTTCATGAATCAAGATCAATAAAAACTGATATGTTTTTTTATAAGTTTCTAGTTATTCAAATCTCTATACTTATAGTCCATCGAATGGAAGTCAAGGGATTCATATGATATTAAGGAGATATACTTGTATTTATTTTATTATTCAATATTATAAATAAATTAAACTAAAAAAAAATATCATAAAAATTTTAACTAAATTTCTTATCGATCAATGAATTCTCTAATCCAAGTATGAATAAACTAACCATATAATAAATGATTCGGTGATAAGAGTTTGAGACTAAAGATTTTGTTATTCCTGTGATCTCAGGTTCGAGACTTGTGGTTGTCAATTTGATGACCACTGGAGATTTACATGATCGTTAATTAGTCGAGGTACACAAAAACTAGCCTAGATACACATTAATAAAAAAAAAAGTATGAATAAACTAAGTTGGTGCAAAAAAAACAATTATGAGAATATCTCTTGACTAAAAAATAAAACAAATAAATGCCAAAAAAAAAAAAAAAGAACTACCCCACCCATGTATCTTCCGATGAAACAATAAAGAAAAGCATTTTCCTTCACGGTGTGGATCCCACGGTCAAAAGCGGCAAAACAAAGAAACTGTCACCCATAAGAGTGAGTGACAAACAAGTTCACAGAGGGGAATCATCAGCAGAAAATGCGGCGGAAAGGGCGGAGAAAGATGGTGGCAGTATTAACAAACGGTGGTTAGCATTCAATCGTCATCGGAAACCAACAATAGAAAACTCAAAAACAGTCAAAACAGCACCACCACAATTTATCCCTCCTACGCAGCTGCTAGTACAGCAGTACTCCACAGACTATCCGGCCCTCCACGTAACCGTCTAATGTTTGGATGCAACGTGTCCTTTTCCCTGAATCTGTGTGGTCACAGAAGTACAGCAAATTATTAGCCCCTATAAGTTTCAGTAATGTCTTGCTTCAGTCCCTCCCTATAGATTAAAGTTTCCTTGGAGGAATTATTTAGTTTTCTACTAAGAGTTTTAATTTAATGTGGACAATATTACATGAAAAAGGCTAATTATTTTTATAAAATGTCATTCTCTTTCTTTGGAGATCACAATTTTATAAATTTTTTTAGTACAATTAGGTTTAATATTAATTGTAAGAAATTAAAAAATACATAGACAAATACTAATAATTTTATTAATAGAAACATAACTCATAAATTTACACTATTAAATATAATTTACACATATTTTAGTTTATCATGACACATCGATTATTTTCTCTCTTTATAATGCAATTCTCACACGCATAAACACCATTATTATTATTATTATTATTATTATTATACACACGCATCTATCTATGTTATAATGGCAATAAACCATTTTTCTTACATCCTAAAGCATATCCTAAAGCATAAAGGACTAAACTAATTGATAAACAAATATAATATGGATTTATTCATGGGTCCATAAGTCGTAATCACTTTTTAAAATTTATATAAATTTTATTTTAAGAATTCATATACATGTGAGAGTATTATCAAAAACTTTGAAAAACCGAAATGTATATAATATTAATTTTTTTTGGTATGAGCTTAGTAGTTCTTAATAATAATAAAAAGATAAAGATGAAGCCACGTTTAAGCTTTTAACCTATAGGAATCAAAGTGGAGCAACGCAGAATCTAAAGGGACTAGAATATAGTTTATCGAAGGTCATTTCGCCAGCCCCACGTGCGGTGACTCAAGAAAATCATCATTTTCTGTTGATAGAAAAAAAAAAAAACCAGTAGTATCTCTCTCTGCCTCTCTCTCTCTCTCTCTCTCTCTCTCTCTCTCAAAGCCTTTATCTTTGGTTTTTCCTCGCTCTTCTGTCTTTGATTTTAACTCCTCTCAAATTTATTTATACCCCTTGGATTTTAGCACTTCTATCTTTATGCACTTGTTCAAGGTTTTTGTTTTCAAGATCAACAGTATGTTAATTGTTATTTTCGATTGCTTACAGTTTTCCAGTGAGTAATTCTTTTTGAAATTTAGAGAAATGCTCGGTTTTATGCTTCCAGAATTCTATCTAAACTGTATCGTCATTTCATACCCTTTTGAAATCCAATCCTGTAAAGAGCTGTTTAAGACTTTTGCTTCAAGGACTCCGGATAAAAAGAAAACTTTCATTCCCTAATTAATCTTTTTTGGTTCAGAACTGATCAAAGTCTCTACTGTTTTACTAAAGATTTGACGTCCTGAAAACCAAGAAAAAAGATTGTGAATTAACGAGGAGAGGTGAGAGAGAGGGAGATAGTTTTCTTGGAAGAAGAGGAGAAGAAATTAAGGTCGTTGCATGCTTTTCCACGGCTTTCTTGAACTTGGGACTCGAGAGACATGAGAGAGGTTTCATTCTTTGAGATTTTCTTGCTCCTTGAATTTTCCATACATACCAGTCCCTTTAGTACAAAGCTCAAGAAAGCCGTGGGAAAATATGAAAGGATTTGTGGTGTAATCTCGTGCCTCTCGATGGCCTCCTTCACAAGGTAATATTTCAATTCCTTTACCATTTTCTTTCTTCCTTTATGAGTTTCGCTTGTGAAATCAAGAGTTTAATTTAGGTTTCGTTTTTAGTTTTATCATCCTTTAGTGTTTTTATATGTTGGATTTAGTTTTTATTATTTTAATCTTTATTTGATATTTTTATAAATAAAAAATTGAATTTTGTTTTGCAATTTCATCCTACTTTGATTTTTATTTCATATATGATTTAATCCTTATTCTTTTTACTACACCACTTTATTTACCATTCTTGTATTTGCTATTCATGTCTAGCTTTTTAAACTAAATTTAGCGAGTCTCCTTTTTTTTTTTATCAGAAAGTTTGCAACTTTTTTTAAATTGAAAAAATTATATATTAGTATATACAATATAATCAATTACTCATGACATATAATCTCATAAACCTCTTTTTTTGTTTTATTTAATTAAAATATATGTTGATTAAAGAACATATGTTGTAAGTTAAAAAGGCTACCTTTTATTCAACATTTAATTAGATGATAAAATACCAGAAAAATACTCTAATCAACTTGGATTAACCCATTAAATTTAAGGTTGAGATGGTGAGATCCAGATATCAAATATAAAAAAAAAAGTGTAAAAAATAATAAACCCTTAAAAAACTATGTTAACGAGGTTTAAGTTTTCAAATCTTCAATTCGAGTTATGAAATCAACATCACCCCAATAAAAAAAAAGATGGAACCCAATTCTTTACAATCCTTGTTTGTTAAAGATGACATTAAAAAAATGTGGAAGAATCAAATTAAAAAAGAAAGAGTGAAAACAAAAAATAAAAAAAGACAAATAATTCCCTTGTTAAAGCAAACTGGTCCTTAATGGGAAACAAATAATGGTGCCTAAGATTTTTCAAAGACCCAAATTCAATCTCTTAAGCTTTAACTGCCCTTAACCAATAAAAGTGAATTATATTTACTAAATCAAGCATCAAGTTATCATAAAAAAAAATTCTTATCAACCCAAAACTTGTATTACCCAATCTATTGCAATGTCAAAGAACCAAAAAAACATATAATGAATGAACCGTACATTTTCGAAGTTTAAGAGAATAAACATTGTGGATCATTATTGTAATCTATAATGATTTGTTTTTAGGGAACAATAATCTCAATATGAAATTTATTTTTTTTAATTGTAATTGTAATATTCATTTTTAGAATATAAATCTAAATTTTATTATATTTATCAAATTCTGATTGTATCTTTATTCGTGTACTGATTTAGGGTTAAAAAAACATTAATAAGGTTAGTGATTTCAAAGCATATTCTCTATTTATTGTTCCTAATTAAGGATTTGCAAACAAATATTCAAGCCAATCAATGATGGATCCAAAGGGGCTGCAAATAAAACAATTGCCCCACTACCTATAAATATATTCAATTTGGTGTGGTATTCTCACATCCTTCATTTCTATTCCATGTAAATTTAATATTTTATTCATGTTTTTATCCATAAAGATATTTTCTCAATATATTTAACCTTTTTAATGGGAAGAAATGTGTCCTTTATTTGCCTAAATGGTTTTTATTTTCTTAAAAAAGAAAACAATTCCTTGATCCCCCAAGTAATCATTTTTGGATAAAAATTAAAATTAGTTTTCCAGATCTATATTTAATGTAATGAAGTCGCTAAGGTAGATTCTAGTTTTTTTCCCTTTTTCTATCAAATAACGTGATTGCAATCTTGATTGTATTATTTAATGCATGTCAACATTTTAAAGCCAAAACTCTAACAAAAATTATGATTGATGAAATTAGATGAAACAATGAAAATGGCCAAACATATAACACATATCTCATTTAGAAAGTTTTCAATTCCTAATATTAGTTTATTATCCATAATATATAATTATATTATATAACAACAAATTTTCTAAAAGCTTTTCATTTGTCAAAAATATCCCTTAAAAAGATTTTAAAATGTTCTTAAAAAGGGAGCCAATTCGTTTTGTTTCATTTACGTGCCTATTCATAAACTTGCTAAATTAGTTTTAAAATATTGATATAATTTACCTCATTGACTTTTTATTTTATGACTCAAACCTCACTCAATAGTATGCCAAATGATAACAAACTTAAAATCCAAAACCAATAAACCTTATCATAAAACTCATTATACTGGTGTCAACTTTAACTTAAAAAAAACTAAGCGATACACTGAAATATATCGATTCTTTTAAAAGATCCTATTAATGAAAAAAATAGATTATTTTAAATGAAAGGGCTCCTAAAATAGAATGAGAATTAATATTATGTTATAATCATAAGAAAATATAAAGGATGTGGAAAAAATATTATTCTTGTTCATGTAAAATTACATTTATGTCCTTCTCTAAACAAGTCACATAACTAGCTATTAGAGATAATATTGTCCTTTCATAGAAGCTCAATGATCATTAACATGTTGATGGGGTGAATAAGTCTTTAAACATTTTTATGCATAATAAAAGGATTACATTGCTCTTAAAATCAATTAATTAAAGTTGACGCCTAAAGGATATTTTTTTGTATTTTTCATTTTTAAGAACAATAAATAACTTCAATGCCAAGTTGAATTTTCTAAAACTTATATCTAAGGGTATTTTTGTCTTTTTTTTGTTATTATAAGATTTTTATATGGATAATTTTCTCATTTACTAAATTTAAAAATTACTAAAAAATAATTGTTAATGTGCATAATGCACACATTAGTTGTGGCGACCCTTGTGCCTTTTGGGTGGTGAATGAGAGGCCCACCTAGTGGCTAAATTGATATGGATCAAACTAGAACACCAAAGACTCATTCCATATTTTGAAATAGGTCAATCACAAGGTTCAAATCAAAAACATTGAAAGAAACATTGAATTGGCTAGTTGTACAAGTTTCAACGAAGACTAAACTTGGGGATCTTTTAAAGCATCAAGATGAATTCTTAGTAAATTTAATCCATGTGCGAGAGGGAGTCAACTCACCTTTATTTGGGCCATGAATATTTGACTACAAGGCTACTAAGTTTTTTTCTAGTATTGTAGGGACACCAAGAGACGATAAAAAGGAGCATTAAAGACAACATCGTTTCCTTGTAAATAAGGATAAATACAAGGCTGAGATTAGAATCCTATTCTAACTTGGAAACCAAAAGGGTGACAACTTCTTTTTTAGTTCTTAGGATTGTTGGGCAACATTATAAGTTATAAATAAGTCTTCTGGTAGACCTAGAATGTTTTTTTTTCTATCTCTTCTCATAACAAAACAAGACTTGGACTTATGAGCTATGTTTTTTTTTGTTAGCTACAACCAAGATTTGTTTGTGCTTAATTAATATTTGTTTTCCTAGGATCTAAGACTTATTTGTATCAGGGTTTAGTCTTGCTATTAAAAAATTTTGGTCAGTTTTGTAAGTGGTATAATTTAGTTCACAATGGTATATCTACGAGGGGCTCATTTCTCATAACTATTTAAACATATGTAAGTCTAAGTTTTGACACTTTTTTTTATCAATAATACTTTTGAAATTTTCATTTTAATGTGTGAGAGAGATTCATAAATTCTTTGGTTCTTAAATGAACTTAATCTGACTTATCAAATATTAACTAGTTTTTTGGCATTATTCAACTTCATTTGAATAAAAGATGTTATTCAAAGTCACAACTCAAAGAATCCTAAGCAAACCACCTTATAATTAATTTAAATTTCATATAATTTTAATAGGGTTGAAATTGAATTACATATTAGATTTGGGCTTATGTTATTGTTTGCTTAAGGTTTCAATTATACTACAAACTAATCATACATGGGTTTCGGTACCTAGGCATAAAAGAATGACCTATAGACTGAGATTTCTATAGTTTTTTATGTATCTAGATACTATATATTAAACTTTAGGCCATTCCAATATTGATAGATCTAGGTTTCAATTCTAGTACTTTAAATTTACGTGCAAGGTTAGATTTGAATCATGTTCTAAAATGTGTTTGTCTACTATTTATTTCAACCAAATCAATTTGTTTATATTAAATTTGGGTTATTTATGAGTTAAATAAAAGCCTTCATTAATTTGTTTATAATTTATTTTGTGTCTTTGTTTCATCCATAAACTATGTTGTAGGGTCAATATGATGGCTTTAGGAGTTTTGGAGTTTCCACTTAATTATTTGTTTAAGGTTGCTAGGAAACCCAAATGTTCTGGTCTTTTATCAAAGGTTTAAAGGGTAAGAGGCTAGATGTGGTTAGAGAGGGTGTTAGCACCCCTAAAGCGCCCTACTTGAGGTAGGTTCCCTAGCAGATGGTTTTGGTTTGGGATAAATGAACTTCTCTTTTCAAATTTATCATAGGCTTATACCTAAATTGTTTGGAGGGTCCATGTAGGTACTCTAATAGAGTTTACCTAGACTAGATTAAGGGGGTGCCATTGTGGAGGTTCAAATACTTTCAATCTAAGCTGATGAATATTTAAGATAACTCTGGGGAAAAAATCCAAGTAAATCGTTGATATTTAAATAGTTTCCTATCAACATGTCCAATATTTTGTCAGCATTTTAACAATTTCACTCATGAACTGAAGAGTAATTTGTTAAAATACTCCCAATTAAAATAATTAATATTTAATATAACTCTAAGAATTATTTCGGATAAATCATTGATATTTTTAAATACAGGTCATTAATAGGTCCAATATTTTATCATAAAATTTCTCAGGCTTCCTCATGAATGAAAGGAAGGTTGGTTGATTGTTTTTTGAAATATTGATCAAATTTTTAGGGATTGAATACAATTGTTTATTGAAATCACGAGATGTATGCAAAAGCCCCAAAAATAAAATTACTTCGACTACAAAATGCATGTTATTTTTTAAAATATTTAGTTGTATGCAACACATAAAGTTTTATTATTATATTTTAATTTTTTCATGAAGTCATGTTTGGCAAAAAAACATTTTTGTAGATAAGTCAAATTAGGACTTATCTACAAACAACTAAGATCCTATTAAAGCCAAATTATTGTTTTTAAAATATATAATTGAAGAACGAACAATTTTCTAGGAGTAATATGATTCTCCTTTGTATTGCATGATGAATTACTAAAATCTATCATGTTGTAAGAAAATAGTTAAAAAAAAGTGTATCCTTAAATCAAATTATTTTGGACTGTGTATCTCTTTGAAAATGTGATTGACATTTGATTTTGAAAGTGCTTTTCGTTTAAAAATTCATCAAAATGATTTTTTTTTATTTTAAAAAAATATTTTTAATATAAACACATGCAAATGATCTAAAAATATTTAAAAAATTAATTTAAAATATAATGACAAATAGGGTATAAAATCATAATGAATGATACTAAAAACACATCCTCGCATCCTCCATTTATAAAATCATAATGAATGATACTAAAAACACACCCTCGCATCCTCCATTTATATTAATGGTTATTTTATTAGTGGTGGTAGAAGCGTACAGCTTGAGGATCACAATTCTTTTGTTTTTGTTAATTTTTTTCTAATATAATAATTGTTTTGATAATTTATTGAGTTGCGTAAGAAAAATTAAACTGAATCTAGCGATGGTAAACAAGAAAAAACAAAGATTTGTTGTCAAGGAATAAATTAAAGTAGCAAACACATAGATTTTCTCAAGAACATTATTAATACTTCCATGTCACAATGCATTCCAAAATGTATTAAGGATATCAAAGGGTATCTATATGTTATATCTTATTTATTACCTAATCGATAAAAAATTTAAATATTCATATCTTATCCATCGAGTTTTGGATACTTATATCGATATTTATTATCTAATTGTAATTTTTATTCAATATAAAATAAAATCGTATATATTATGTGTATTAAATACAAAAAATATAAATGTTATAAATATATGTGTATTATGTTAATGTTATGATATGTATATATTATGTTATATTAAAAATATAAATATTCAAAATAATACAAATGTAAACATTTTAATTAAATTTTAAAAAACAATCTCAATCGAACTTCCATGTATGCCAATAATAATTGATAACAAACACTTGACCAAGTATTATGGGTAGTTGCAATATATGAATAATGAAGCAGCTGCTTCACAATGGTCCTAAAAAAATATTAATTCTCTTTTAGGACTCAAACTTAATACTTTATCAATAAGGTCCTCAATTATAAGTCTTTCCATTGATTTTTCTTAATATTTTCAGATATTTAATGCACTAAAATAACACCGTTGAGATGATGTAGATTTGACCTTTTCCTTTAAAAGTTGTGATATATTATATTTAAGATAAATCTGAGAATTATTATATGTTAGGAATAAAAATAATTGCTTTCTGTTCATGAGGAAAAAGTTAAGAGTAAACATCACAAATATTCTTTTTACTTTTAATATATACAAGTGGTTTAGTATACATGGCGACAAAATTAAAAAAAATCTTAGGAAGCAAAAGTATTAAATTTTAAGATTGAAATTGTTTGTTCTTGTTTTGATATGAAATAAATGCTCTGCAAGGTAAATAGTGTTATGTATATATGTTAAGAATGAAAAAATAAAAAAAACTATTTATATGCATATCAATTAAAGTAAATATCTCTTATACAAATATTAATTTGATGAAAAAGTGATAGATCATAAGAGGCATTTGTACATGTAAGGGTCTAGATGAAGTAGGATCTAGGCTAAAAATCATGGGATAGCCAAAACTCTTGGGGTAAGGATGGGGGGCATTTAATCCAAAAAGGCTTAGCCTCATAAGATTGGGCCTAAGCTACACGGAGGGTCCAAAAGGCACTAAATATGTAACCTACAAACATAGGCGCCAGGTCAAGTGCATGAAACCTTTAGGCCTAAACATGTGACCTAGGCGTAAACCTATTTTCATACCATACATTGCTTGGACCATCAATAAAATGGGCTTGGGCTTGCAAAAAGTTTTATTTAATATTGATAGGCCTTGATTTATCACTAAGAAAATATATAAATGCATAAAAAAACTTAAGAGTATAAGAAAGAAATGTTCTTTCAGGTTGGGTGTAAGAAGTGTTTCCTTTAAACTATAGCTAGTTGTGAAATTCTCGTGGCACTCCTCCTAGCCAGACTTGACTTTTGTCTTTTTCGAAGGATAGAATGGTTATTTTACCGCGAAAAAAATATAAAAAAATCAATAAACTGGTGACTCGAATTGAACTGAACAATTACCGTGGAACTCCTCCAGGTAGTAGCTGTTTTTTTTCGAGGGACAAAATCGTTAATTTACCGTGCAAAAAAATCACTAAACTGGCGAACCGACTGAACCGACCTAAAAACTGAGCAATATTATTGTCGTCCATAGTAATTTATCTCACTGTGAACAGTAACTGAACCATGATATGTTTTAGCTTTTAGAATAATGTTTTGTTTCATGTTTGGTGCATAATATACTATTAGACATGTCGAGGATAACTCCCCACTTTACATCAGACTAAGTTAAATTATTTGAAAATATCATTTATATCGGTGGATCAAAATTAAAATCTTTTGAATATATTTTTTTATCTAGCTGGAGCTTTAATTAAATTATATAGAAGTTATCCTATCATGATCTGGTCAATTTGACGAGTTAAAAAGACTTAGATAACTAGTAAGCACGTAGTTTGGTTTTAAAAATATTTTTAAGATGACATTTTTAAAAAATAATTTTTGAGATGACAACACATTGAATAACTCAATTCAATCTAGGATAACCTGTTAAACTCATGATATAGATAATTAATTATCTTAGGTAGGGTGCATTGAGAGTGATGCGTCTTTTCCTTACACAATAAGTCTTTTTATCTAAACTCTCGCAGACCATTATATTTTCTAGTGACCTTAATATTAGATGACGACTCTTAAATTATATGATTTATTATTATATCCCAACCTCTCCTCCACATGCTTGGGAGGCAAAATTGTCGTTTGAGGTGTTGTGCACCTCTCTTCCCCATTAATCAAGGCCTTTATTGCCACTACATTAAGTAAACTTTCTATCTTGAGCATTTTCTCATTAAATATTTTCATATATGACTTAATACGTTTATCCTTTCATTATATGATGGCAAAGAGTCCACACTTTTTGTTAGGTAGGACGCGTATGTTAAAATGAGTCATGAGCTTCTCATAAGGATCTCTAAAGCTAGGAATGGATTTAAAATCCAAGTTGTGGTGTCATATCCAGGCTAATTCACCAAAAGTGATTGGTAGAATTTTACACATGGCATTTTTTGTCTCATGTGCTAAACTTTAGGCTATTATGCATATTTTGCACGTGTTCTCTTGGGTTTATGAGTTTATTATAGTTGTTTATACTTATTTTTATGGTGGTTAGATCCTCAATGAAACAAGTTTCCAACACTTATTAAGCCAATGGAGAACCCTTCATATAGTAAGGGTTGTGCATCTTCATATTAGAGGTCTTTAAAATAATAAAAATAAAAGTATTAAAGGTCACTTTAACATAAGACAGCACTTAGTTTTTTAGGGGTTTCAAGAGTGGTGGTGCTTTCTTCTACTCTTTATCTTTTTAGCTTTTTTCTACTCTAAATTGGAGTTGTCTACACAGAGTACGGGTGCAGAAGGTGAAACTATTGGCAAAGCTACTTGTGATGGAAGAGGAAAGGCCTTAAATTGTTCTTAGGCAACTAACATATACTTTGTGAGCACCATTATTTTTTATGTTAGTTGTTGGAGATATGGAATAGCTAATGTACTTGCAGTAAGATTTTTCACTCTCTTGTGACCTATGAATTTTGAGGGTTATCAATAACAAGAAGAGTTAGGCAAATAAAGGGAAAATTGACTAATTTTAGTTTAGATTTCCAAAGACAGCATCATTGATATTGTCAGGGAAAACTTCAAAGGATTATGGGTTTTTTATAGCTAGTTTATAGACTTTGTCGATTGAGTCGTTCAAAGTTGCCGCTAAACGAAGAGCCTCTTGACTCTTAAGCATTTGAACAACATGCTCCATGATAGGCTTTGAAGATCCTGTAATGCTTTAGAGGGTGTTTAGGAGTGAGGTGTGACCGGTGGTGTAGGAAAAGTTATTGTTTTGGGTGTTCGGTTAATGTAGAGAAGTTAAAAAAAGCATGTGGGCCCCACCTCAAAAATATGTTAAACCTGCGTTTCACGGAAAGCAGCAAATTGTTGTTTTCCATGAGGAGAGGGAGGGGCTGGAGAGGTATTTTTTAGTTTATTATTTATAATATTTTCATATAAAAATATATTTTTAATATTAACATAATCAAAAAATTAATTAAAATATAAATAAATATATTAGAAGGAGATCACAATACAATTTTTGCTCTCAATCCTAATTTTATTTCAGATTATATTTTACTATGTTTTATTCCAGAATCGCAGAGGCTTTCATGTATGGATTTAAAGTTCGTGATGAAATTACTAGTTTGATGGGAGAATAAAAACAAGTGTCTAATTTACTTGAAATATTAATTACATTTTATTATTATAATTATTGAATATTTAAAAAGCAATATATATATATATATATTTTAAAGTAATTTCACAAATTGAAAGCAATATGAAAAACTTGGTAACCAAACACTTGAAACTGCTTTTCATTAACCTCAAACTCAACCACAGTTTTAACCAAACACTTTAAAAATTATTTTGAATCGCAACTAAAGTGCTTTTCATGAAACTGTTTTTTTAAAACCTCAACCACAAAAGCAAAAGTAATACCAAACACACCCTTAGTCAACACTAGTGTAGGTAAATGGAACCTTGCGAGGTGGTGCTTGTGTTTGCAAGGAAGATGTGAGATGTTGTGAGATTGAAGGAGAGAGTGAGTTCATTTTATCTGTGTTTGTGAGAAAAATGATGAGCTTAAAGTTTATTCTCTTACGCTACCTAGGTAGCTAGCTCATAGGCCTTTATATTCATGAGTCAACAATCATCGTAGACTATCATTTTAGGCAATTGCATTGTCATTGCGGATTTCCATATTTTCACGGAAAGCAGGGCAATCACACTATCATATGTAGTGGTATGTTTAGAGAGATGATCGCGTTGTCGTGGAGCAAATATAGAGCCTGTTTGGCATGGCTGTTGTTGTTATGGTTGAGGTTGAAAAAAAACAGTTTCATGAAAAGCGCTTTTAGCTGCAGTTCGTAACTGAAATTTAAGTGTTTGATTAAAACCGTGGTTGAGTTTGAGTTTAATGAAAAGCAGTTTATGTGTTTGGTTACCATGTTTTTCATATTGTTATCAACTTGTAAAATTAATTTAAAGTACACATGTACACACACACACACATATGTACATATATATAAATATTTTGTTGGAATAATTTCATATATTTATTAATAATTAAAATAACAAAATGTTTGAAATAATTGAAGTAAATTAGTTATGTAGTGTCATTAATGCAATCACAATCTTTACTTGTGTTTTGTATGGATAAGTAGGCATATTTTTTAAAATTCACCACCTCTATTTCCATACGTCAAATGAGTGTTCTATCACGTTACATAGTGATGAATGTGCACGATTAAAAACTTCCTCACGACCACTTGGTTGTCCACGAAACCTAAACTCTTGGAAATGATACCTGTGACCTTTATAAGGTCCTAAGTACCCATCTTCATTGGGATATCCGGCATCAACCTAGTACTTGCCTAGGGAAAAAAACACTAGTATATTTTAAGAAACAGAAATTGATGAAGAATATTATTAAACTAAATTGACCAACTCTTAAAATATATATGAAATGTCAACCTTCTGGAGGTTTGGGAAATTTGATATTATTATTGTTAATAGCTACCAAAAAAATGTGTCATGTGCAATGCCTTCCCATCCTGCCCATACAAAGATAAATTGCATGTTGAAACTACAAGCAACCATAATATTTTGGGTTGGGACACCTTTTCTTCCAATAAATGGAACTTGATTTTCAACTGATATGCAAGCACGAACATGTGTTCCATCAATTGCACCGACACAATTCTACATGAAAAAGATGAAAATTCTCATTATTTTGTCCATGAATAAAATAATAGAAATTCATTTTCACATGATTTAAACAAAAACACTTGACCTTGAAATGTGGCATATATCTTGGATTCATTGCAATTTCTCTTGGGATGCTCGTAAAATCTAGATTTATTGGTTTTATGATGTCCATAGCGAACAAACATACTGCTTTAAGGACTTCATTTATGCATCTACTAACAGTTTTGCCTGAATGTTAAAATCTCTCTTGCACTTCCCTATTAGATGCGCCAATGACTATCATAAATAGAAACATTGCAACCTTTTCCATCACGGACATGCGGCATGAAGGTTTTAAACCATATTGTGTTTCTAAATCTACACACAAACTCGTCAAAGTGCTTGCGTCCATCCTAAACATGTTTACACATCGTTTCCCATGACCATATAGTAATTTCTTCATCCAACGCATTCCTGTATTGTATGAAACCATACATGGTTTCTTATGCATATAATTTATGTAATACAAGTCTATAGCTCCAGCTGTACATATAATTAATTTCTCTTTCTCAAATTGTCTCCTAAAAAATTCCATTTCATTGTCGGTGTCATCATCATCGGTATTGTCATCATCATCATCGTTACTATCATCATCCTTGTTGTCATCGTTTCCATCACCGGTACCCCCGTCATCACCGCCACCTATCAACGTACTAGCACCTTTAGAAGTATGATAATTCATTCGTTCTTCAACCTAGTTCATTATATTTCATAATCGCCATCAAAATCTTCATTAACTATATTGTTATACGAAGGATCATTCATATCTTCAAGTTCCATGAAAAGAAAAGAAAAACTTTAAATACACCTTAAACAAAAACAACTTATAAGATAGCAGAGAATTAATTAAAATTGCAAGAACTTAAGATAAAAAAAATTACATGAACCTATAAATTGTTAATGATGTTTCTCTTGTGAAGTTGCTCTTCAAAAGATATTTTTACAATTGTGCATGTGTGGGATTGTAAATGTTTTGGAAATCATTCACTTATATAGAAAAATTGATTAAAGAATTATGTAATTCAAAACATGTGGTTATGCAACTTTTAGCTTTCAAATACATTATTTTCTTGTCATTTTCCCAACAATAATTCAAAGTTTCTACACATTTGTACCATTTTATTTCAGCAAAACATGTGAGTGAATAGTAAATTTTTGTCACAATTGTAGAATTCATTCAAAAGCATTATTTTCTTATCATTTTCCCAATAATAATTCAAATTTTCTGCACATTTGTACCATTTTATTTCAACAAAACATTTGAGTGAATAGTAAGTTTTTGTCACAATTGTCAAAATTTGACAGAAACACAAATTGCCAAGCAGGAAAAAAAATATTAAAAACTGCGTAACAATGAAAAATTATGAATAGGTGCAGTAAAAAATAAAAATATGCATAACACAAGAAATTTTTTTAATAGGAGCACAAAACAATTAAAATATGCAAAACACATAACAAATTATTAACAACATCAGGAAAAGAAAACACCGATAAAAAACATCTCACTCATGTATTAATACAACAATACAATCGATTTATATATCTTGTAGCACTAATGAGGGAATTAAAATTCAAATACAAATTTTTAAATAACAATTCAAATACAAATTCAAATAAAATGAAACTCATCTTCAACGATGCGTGGATTGCAAACTAATGTTACCAAAACTGTCCGCGCAATAAATCTATCAATGTAAACGTATACATCAATTAGCAAGAAATTATTACAATAATATCACACATTGCATTCAACTAACATTGCAAAACAAAAAAAAAATTTACAGTGTAAAAAATAATCATACCTTCAATTAATTTTGTTTAGTACATTCGTGTATCCTTTTCAACCAATCTTATTTATCTTCAAGACTTCCCATAGTAATCCACATTTCTCTCCTCCTACGTTGGAGCATAAATTCTGATGTGAAATCATGGAAATCATAGTTAGCGTGAATTCCAGGAATAGAATGGATCTCAGTCATCACCTCATGAATGCTACACCCTTGTTTATCCATATGTAAAAAAGTCGAATCACTTATGGTCGACATACTATCAACTAGGTGGTCCCACTTTGACATTAGTTGAACGCTAATGCTAGTCGTCTTCTTCTTCACGCGACCCTCATTAGCTTCCATCTCTTTTCTTTTTCCACTCGTCTGTGTGTTGCTGCTACTTGAGATGCTCACCCCTCCAACTAACCGAGCAATGTCTGAGTCAAACGCATGATTTCTATCCTCTTCCGAATCACCACTTCCTTCCTCCAAGTCAACCGCGTCATTTGTGTCAGGCTAAGAACAATTACCACCACCTTGCACTCCTGATGATGGTGCCCACACATACTCTCTGGTAGCCACAATGTTGGAATACATTCTATCATATTTGAACTTCAATGCAGACTTAATTCCAACATGCCTAAAATTTTTGGCTCCTATATAAACACAATTCATACAAATATTCTGTTATAAGATATTCAGAAACATGGAAAATAAATTTAAATATATTACATAATGAAACTTAACCTGAATTTTTGTTTTCCATCACTCATTCGTTGCTGAGAATGTCCCTAATTCACTACTCCAACCCAGTTTCATAAATAAGCTTCACCTATATTTTCCAATCTTTTTTGCAGTCATCCCACTTGTTTTTTAACTGTGCTTTGGTCAATGAATGACCAGTTCGTTCTTTGAATGACGTGATCAGAAATCTCCATCCCGTCTTATCAAAATGCGTTGGAGGTCACATTCCCAAATCAATTGCCCTAA
Source organism: Salix arbutifolia (assembly GCA_025169955.1). NCBI lineage: Eukaryota > Viridiplantae > Streptophyta > Magnoliopsida > Malpighiales > Salicaceae > Salix > Salix arbutifolia. The sequence continues at coordinate 7,132,776 of CM045908.1, forward strand.
TACATATGTCGCAAAAAATATGCAACATTTCCTTTGTCCAGGTAACCTTATCCATATTTTCACTACCTTCCATTCTATAATTTAAATTATTTCACAACAATTAACAATTTGTATAACAACAAAAAGTGCAGGAATTATACTTGCTAATTAAACAAACCAACTTTAAAAAACCATAATTAACAAAATTTGACAACAGAAATTAATTAACAAAATTATAAAACTTCAACACATTTATTCATCAAAAACCTGTGTTCGCATCAATTTTTTGACATTTATCTCATAAATTTAACAAAAATAGTAAATGAACAACAATTTCGCAGAACAAATAGTTATAATTTGTAGAAACAAACAACGAAAATTATGTTTCACACATGGTTGAGCTTCTATCACAGCCACGGTTCATAGCATTTCTATCCAAATAATTCAAGTCAAGCCATCAACCACACAATAAAATCCAAAAACTATTATCAACCATTTAACAATTCTACGAACAATCATCAATCACCCAATAATTTTATAAACCACTAACAATCATTCAATGATTTTAAGATTCATAAACAACCATTCAATAATTAATTAAGCTTGTTTGACAGCCACGGTTCACAATATTTTCAACAAATTTAAAACCATTACTAGCTATTTTGATCCCAATTCTGAGCCAAACTTGTAACAAAATCAATTCCTTTGTATGATTTTCAGAACAAATCATTGGTATTTGTTAAATTACTAGCTATTTGTTCAATTTTTTTCATCATTCATAAACATTTGCTACAATATTACCGGGTTATACAATCACAATCTTAGGTTCTCTGTTACTATCATAAGAAGAAGAAAATTGAGGGAAAAATACACATACCTTCAATGTGCAGAAATCAGTGCCTCCCCTTCATGGTCAATGTTGATCTGAGGGAGAAGACTAGACTCTGTATAGGTGTGGTTGATGGGGTGTTGCAAGTTGGTGTGGATGAGGGGGAAGGGACGATGGATGTGGGTGGTCTGTGGGCTAAGGGAGAGAGGGAGAAGGCTGAAGGTTGGCACTTCCTTGACGATGTGACTTAGGGAGTGTTACAGGTGGGTGTGGCTGAGGGGGGAGGGACAATGGATGTGGGTGTTTTGTGGGTTGAGGGTGAGGTTCTATGAGGGAGAGAGGGAGTAGGCTAAAGGCTAGACTTCCTAGTTTGTGTGGCTGAGGGAGGGTTGCTGTTGTGGTGTGGCTGAGGGAGAAGGGACGATGGGTGTCGGTGGGATTTCAGCTGAGGGAGAAGGGATGCTAGGTGTCAGTGGGATTTGGGACAAGGGAGAAGGGACAGTGGATTATGGTGGGATTTGGGTGTGAGGGAGAAGACGAAGCTCTCTGTGTGTGTGTGTGTGTGTGTGTGTGTGTGTGTGTGTGTGTAGAGCCTCAACTCTACATTATACAGAGATTCCAAAGTGGCAACGTGTGGAAACGAGGCTCTGCATTATGCAGAGATGCCCTCTGGTCACAGCTGCTTTTGCATCTGCAGTCAAACTTTAATTTTTTTAGTGGGACCCACAGTAAAAAACTAGGGTCTCATTAGTAATGATTGTGTTTGGGACTACGGTTCAACACAACCAAAAGTTGAACCGCCGCCCCAAACAGCATTATAATATAAACATGTCTTAACATCTTGTAATATCATACACATCTTCTCTATGTTGGTGAGGAGTTATGCCAACACTAAATGAAGAATTGCACAAAACAAACGAAAGGAAACGATTTATGTGCCCAGGTTTAAACCCATTTTCTTTCCCATAGGCTCAATTTTGAGCCCTTTGGGTTCAACTTAATGCCACCTTCAAAACCTATAAATGATACCATGACATGATACAAAATTTAGAAACGGGCAAAGATACAGCATTGTATAGCACAACCCAACACTCAATATCAAAGTTGTTAATTCCATTCCGTTTCAGCCGGAACGTTCCGTGCCGTTAAAAAAACCGAGACGAAACGACATCGTTTTCGTCTCGATTTTAATTCCGGCCTGTTCTGGAAATACCGGGTAAATACCGGCCGAAACACCTCGGTATCATTCCGGGTGTGCTATTCCGGGCTCAAAATCAAAACGACACCGTTTTGATTTCTCATTACTTAACAGTTAACACACACACCCGACACCCCAAACCCAAAATTCCGTTTTGATTTCTCATTACTTAACAGTTAACACACACACCTGGCACCCCAAACCCAAAATTCTCAAATCAATTTTCCATCAGCTCAACTCAAACCTCAAGTTCTCAATCCCTAATCCAGTAATCCCTCACCTCAAAATCTCAATCCCTAATCCCTAACTCAAAATCTCAAACCCTAACTTGTTCTTCCACACGGCGGCACCACCCTCATCGGTTCTCCATTTCTTCCCCAAATCGTCTCTGCACAATATCTAGGCACAAAGAAACCCCCGCCATTGTTAGCATCAGATTGAGTTAGTGTTTTTGCAAAAGAGTTCGGCTTGTCTGGGCAATTGTCACCGTCGTTCCCATTACCACAAAGTCCCCTATCGTGAGCTAAATCAAGGTCGATGTTTGGCAAAAGGACGAAGCCGATCTTAGCGTAGACCTCATCAGTGTCAAGGTCAGCAAGGAATTTGACAGTGGCAACGCGACAAAGGATGAGAGAAGGGATTTTTTTAGGGAAATTGACAGGGGATTGAGAGTGCTCAGCATGACCTTATGCAAAATAAAAGACTATACTATTGGAATTTTTTTCTATTACATTAATAATTATTTTTCTATTACATTGATAATAGTATTATATTAATAATCATTTTATATTACAATGTTGGAAAATAAAATATCAATACTATTATATCAATAATTATTTTCTATTACATTGATAATAATTTTTTAATTTCTTTCGTGTTTATTCTTTTTAGGAATTTGAGCAAAACAAGAGATGCTTTAGATCCCATTAACCTTGAAAACATTGATCTATTAAATGAATGGATTTATGAAGAACCCAATTGATGCAAATCAGTAGGAGATACATGATCAGGAGGATACGATTGGGGAAAAACACATGCCAAAAATGGATACAATTGTCACATGATCACAGCTGCTACAATTCAGCACCTTACCGTTGCAAGAAGATAGATATGGATACATTCAACATCAACACAGGATGCGATCAAGCCTTGGAATTCTACCGTTACAAGAAGCCTGCATTTAGTTAATTTCTTTAATTATTGGATTGCTTTATTTATCTGAAGTTATTTTAATTTCCTAATTTGTTGCTTTCCTAGTTAAGTTTGGTTTTTTTTTCATTCCTATTTAAGGAGAAGAATGTAACAGTGAACGACACTTCAGAATTTTATCTTTGATTGAATAAATTTCAATTTGATTTTGGAGAGACTCCAATACAATTGCAAAGAGACTTTGCACCAGCCTAATTGCAATTCCTTGTGACTTTGAATCTGCAATTCACGGCACCACCAATCTTCTTGATGGAGGATATAATGACGAGAATGGGCTTGGTGGAAATGGCCAACTATTTGAATGTCTAGTTAATGACTTTCTTTATATTCCACCGCAAGATCAAGATCCTTATTTTTATATTAATGATGTAGAAGATGTTTGATTTATATTTCTTTTATTTTAGAACATTTTTACTTTCATAATATTTTGAAATTTTAGAGATGTTTCTAATTTTAAGATTATGTTTGTTTGACTTTGTGTTTGTATTGTATAATTTAAAGTTAATTTATCTTGAATTTTAATTATACATGTTAAATTAATATTTTAATTTTTTTCATATATATATATGAACAGTATAATCCCGAAACAACACGCCGAAACACTCCGAAACCAGAACGTTCCGTGCCAATAGAAAAACCGGAACGACGACTGGAACGGTATTAACAACCTTACTCATTGCCAATAGAAAAACCGGAACGACGACCAAAACAATATTGACAACCTTGCTCAATGTACATCCCACTGAACAAAAAAAAACTAAATCATCCCGCTGAACAAAAAAAACAACTAAATCGTAGAAGCAAGTCAAGGGTGGGCACCATACAAGAGAGGCCACCATATAAAAGAAAATGTTATATTGCCTCTTTGACCAGTCAATATTATTACACGGAAGAAATCTTGTCTCCATATTAAAAGGCTGTAACAAATTATAAATGAAAAAAACATTATACGAAACACGAGATTTTCTTAACAAAAGAAAATCATAAAATTCAAACATTGAAGTTAAAATTGGAATATTAAAGAAAAAATAGAAGGGGGGGGGGAAAAAATAATCGACCTGGCAGCTCGCTAATGCAAAAGGGCACACAAACTTACACAAGCAAACCATATTTTTAATGGGGAAAAAATCTAACAAATAAAATTCCCTAAAACACAATATACATTTTGAAAAGAAACCATGAGACACGAATTTACAGAACAGTGTTTATATGAAGTGCTTTAAGTAGCGACGTAGCCATTTGTTTCACCAATACTTGGCCTCCGGAGCTTTGCCCGTCCCTACGTTCCTCAATCAAGTTCAGAAGTTTTTGGGGCAAATCATTCTCCACAATCAATTGCTTTGGACGAGGGTGGTGCTCATACACAGCCTAGCACAACAAATTTCAGTGAGCAATTCATAATACGATCATAGAACCAAACACCTTTCAAATGCAGCTTTAAGCATGGAAAACAATAACTGACGAGATTGATGAAAAAAGGGCAAGCTCTAGGGTCTTCTCTCCACCAAATTTGCTACGATGTGATGTCTTAAGACTCATGGTGATAAAAAGAGCACGTGCTTGGCTACTTAATTACTGATATAAATGGATAAAATAGAAGAAGACATAGGAAACAAGCTGCTGTATTTTTGACATGACAAAACACCATGCTAAACAGACTTGCATTGCTGGTTGTTTTAGCTGTGGCGGAGTTACTACTAAACAAGGTTTACATTGATAGTTAGGAAGGTATCCTAAAAGATTGATCATTGGAGCACGGAATCAGCAGATGAATTGCATACATTGAAAAAAATAATGGAACAAAAATACTGGATACAGAAAAATAAACTAATTTTTTTTCTTGAGCAAGACCTAATTGAGATTAACAAGGTGTCTATCTAGCATGAAAAGAAACATCAGCACAATCAACAATGAAAGCAACATTGATCTATAGCTTATAATTCCTCAGTGCAGAGGTGAAAGTCAAGACAGGACAGTAAGGGGTTGCAAATTTCACCTTTATTAGTTTGAGCAGATTAAGACGAGCTATGGCATCTTGATGATCTAGTCTTGCGATGAGCAGAGGTGTCAAGCCATTAACAGCTAAAGTTGTATTTATCCGGGATGATTTCCTGCATTCAACAAGTTTGAATGAAATGCTGATAAAATACTGATAATTTAAGCAGTTCAAATCCCAGAAGATCGGGCATGCCTTGCTAGTTTTTCATCCATAGTTAATTTTTCACAATTTAATTGACCAATGGATTGACATTGGCGAGTTAAACTTAACAGTGCAGCCTAAATTGGTAATGAATAAATGAATAGAAAGATAAGAAAGTTCATACGTGATAATTTTCAAGAATGGCTCCAATATATGCACAAATTGTTGTTCGGGGCAGCATTGGAAAAACTTCACTAATTTCTGAACTGCATCCTTTTTTAGCAATGCCTGTTCCACTTTGTGGTTGTCATTGTCATGAGCCAAGCAAACAGCAATTGAATCTAATGCTGTCACTGACCAAACCATATCATCAAGCAGGCTCAAGTATACATCCAATCCACCATGGGCCCTTAATTGTTCTCTTGAGTTACGTGATGCATGAGCCATGTCACACAGTAGAGGTAATGCATGCGGTTTTAAAGGAGAATCAGACATAATAAAATTCATTAAATGTGGAATGATTCCATTTTCAGCAGCTTGTTCCTGTCTCCTCTTATTTATCTTGCAGAGGTTAAAAAGTGCATTGAGGACCTTCAAACAATAAAATTCAGCAAACATTATGAGAACTGGGATGCATGCAATAATTAAATCCACTAATAAAAAACTTATACAACAAATCAAACAAATTTAGCCATGAAACTTGGATAACAAGTGATGAAGATGATCTAAGCAGCTTTTGATCGAAATTGAAGTTCACATTTCATATATAAGCACCCCACACAGTTCCCATTTTTAAGAGATTGGCAATACCTTTATATGCAATAATTTTTGTAACCATAGAATGGAAGTTTTCATTGCAATGCAACTGCCATGTCCTTTCTTCCTAGATTAAGAGAAGAACTTGCAACATGAAGCTTTTAGCATGCGTAGAATGAAATGTTGTGTTGAGGTGCAACTGGTACGTGTTTTTTCCACTAGAAGACCAAATGTCTAGTTTACTATTGCCAGGAAAAATGAATGGTAATGGAAGGAACAGGGATTTGAAATTGCAGACGAGATGATCCAAGAACCTAGAGTGTATAGTATCACGAGAACACTGTAGTTCTAAAATGTCAACCAGTTTAGTGTTTTACAAATGTAAAACAGGACAGCAGCTAATAAAAGGTCCATGGAGTAAATTAGAAATTCCATGTGCCTCAGGGACCAAGAATTTATTATATGACAGAAAGACACTCATATACGGTAAAAAGGCAGCTTGTAGCATAGTCACAAACTACAAAAATTATAGGAACTTGGGAAGGCCAACCTCACTATGAATATGATCTACAAGAGGTCCATCTTTGAGTTCAAGATTTGGAATCAAGTACTTAATTGCATCTGCTCGCTGCAGATTCTCTAAGCAGTTTGGGTCAGTTGATAGATTATCAATGCATTTAAGTATCTGTAAATCAATAAAGAGAAGCAAGGTGAGATAGCATATACTCTAAAAAGTTTGAACACAAAGCTGGTATAACACTCTCTTATGTACCTTCAAAAGAATAGGGAGCTCAATTCTATTGAACATCTGAAAAAGACGGTTAAGCAAGCTTTGGCTACACATGTAGGATTTTACACTTGTATCAGCCTGAGAAAACTCAAGCAGAAGGTTCGCCACTTTCTCCAGGTATTCCCTCGCAACCTCTGCCGATACCATCTGGGAAAGTAACCCAGATGATGTTGCACTCCCTGGCCTAGCATTTAAAACACCTGAACCAGACAGTACACCTGATGCTGTTTGAGATACAATACCAGATGTGGAAGCAGCTCCTTCATTAGGTGCAATTGCTCCAACCTTCTTACTCACTGTTTTATGTGAAATTCTGGGCATGGAGTCTAGATTTCCATTTTCTCTTCCACGCCCAGATACCTCTGCAACCATAAAAACAAGAGAAGTTCCCTAAATATAATTGTTCCTCATTGGAAATTCATATTGAGGGGAAACAACAGCTCCATAATAAACATTGCAAGAAATATAAATTCTTATGCAAACTAGATGGTAGAAATTAACAATAAAATTCCTAAACAAGACTTCAAAACTTGTCATGGTATTGCTACCAACAGACAATGGAGGAAAAGAGCCGTATCCCACTAAAAGTTCAAATAACATGAAGTCAATAGGAAATCATGTTGACCAATTCAATTGAAGGAGAAAACAAGAGGGAGAGAGACAAACACAACCAATTACCCGCAAACTCTGTCATCAGAAATTCCAATTCACCATTTGTTTTCTTCTCAGATGCATGTAATAAAGGCAGTATACTTTCACGTCTCTCCAGCCCTGAGAGGTGACGGGCATACTCCAACTGACCGGAGAAATGCTTAGAAGGGGGTTCCTTTTCCAGCAAGCTTAGAAGAGGACGAACTTGCTCTGACTGAGCACATACCACAGAAGCAAGACCATTCGATGCACTTTCTATCAATTTTGGAGGCCTATCAGTAGATGTCCTTTGCGTGGAAACAGTGACTCGTGGCTGCCTAAGTTCAATTTCTGGGTGAGATGGATCACTTTTCCATCGGTCCAAGGTATCTTGCTCTTTAGAAGCAGTTCCAGCAGGTTCTTTGATACCCATATTTGCAGCTTTTCCAATAGCTGCTGGATCTGGCAACTTGGAAGAAACTGCAGCTTCAATTGTTTCATTGCTAGATTGAGGTCCATCAGTGTCTGTCCCAAGATATCTGGCATCTGGATGAATGGCATCCAGCCTTTGGGAATGTGAAGTTGAAGCACATGATGGTTCTAGTGTCACAGAAGGTAAGGAATGATTGATCATTCCATGCCTAAATTTAAGGATATCAGGCTGATCAGATGCAGAAAACGTTGGCTCGCTCTGATTGAAAATAGGATGATTGGAATCCAAGGGACCAGATCGTGGTCGTTGAGCTAAACCATCTAGTGGGATACCAGTTCCCACTGATATTGAAGCTAGCCTAGTTGCCTCATTCAAACTATAAAGAGTGTTGACAAGTCTGAACAGTATTCCATTTTTTGCGGCTATGCGACAGAAATCATTTCTTGGGGTTGATCTCTGAAGCTTAAAGACCTGCCACATGCCATCAATAGCTAGGTGAACCATGTCCCTGGATGCAAAGAGCTGAATCAGTGTATTTATAAGATATTGAGAAGAGAACACAAAGGAAATCATGTGTGGCTAACAAGCATGCTCTAAACATTGGCATGACAAAACCATGAGCATTTGGAAATTTGTGCAGTCTGTTGTAGAGCTTTTGTACAGGGTCATCCTTGTCTACTTTAAACATAGACTATACTTGATTTCAAAGTTGCTACATGATTTAGAATGTGATATTGCGCAGCCAAAGACAAGCTTTCCTAGGGAAAATGCTTTTCAGAGAACAGAAGTGTTTCTATCCCAAGATGAGGTTTGAGACAAGCAGGGAGCATGAACAAAAGGTGGCTGATAAATAAATTCTAATGAGATTCACCAGTTTCACACTCATGCATAGTGACATAAAATCCATACTATGCAACCAAACCGCCTATCTATCGGCATGCAAAAAATGGCACCATTTTAAACTTCCAAGCATGCTTTTTTTTAATCATCGTTAAAGGAAAAAAAACACCCGTCCTTGCAAACAATAGATGCCAGAAAATAAATTACAAACCTGTACTTGGCATGATCAGCCTCTAGAAAACCCACCAGGATAGGTATTCCACGGCAAGCAATGAACATTTGCAATGTCAACGAGCTGCACCAGAAAGCCAACAGTATTAGTCCTAATCCTCTGTTTAGCAAATCAAAACAAGGGAATTATAAAAGGAGAAACTCTCCACCTTGACTGGCATAACTGCTGCAAGAAATAAGCTGCCTCCATGCGAACCTCACGGGGGCGATCAGGTCCAGCAAAACTCATAACCACAGGGATCTGATACATAAATTCATAATAAATATTCAGGATGGAAATCATGTTTTAGCCCAAGTATTTCAGGAAGAAGGATTAGCAGGTGGGATAAGAGATACATGCAGAAATGTAAGAGCATAGCGCAAGCCCCAGTAAAGGATGGAATGAGCCAATCCATTTATAAAAAATACAGAATGCTTGATTGTAAAATTACTTCCAACAAGAGAAAACAAACCTTGGAGATACAATCACTTACCAGGCCAACAAGACATGCATTTTCCTGGAAATCGGTGTTATCTTTCACAATCTGATTTATAAGTTGGAGGACAGAAAATATAACCTGAAATATAGGGAAACAATTATCTCCTCATATTTGAAGCTGCAACTCTCATAGCAAGAGGAAACCAACAAAATGCAATGCATAGCTAGCTGGCATACACGAGTTTTAGGAACTTCAAGTAATTCCATTAGAGGGAGCAATCCATGCTGGGTAATAAAAACAATTTTCTGCTCAGGGCGCTGGTGAAAGATGCTGATAAGTTTCTGGCATGCAGACACAATCACCTCTTCTGATTCCTCAGGTCTTAACAACCCAACTGACCTGTTAAACTCAACAGCCTACCAAGCAAAAAAAAAACAATTACAACCAGCCCATGGTACTAAAAAAACCAAGGATATGTGAAGAATTGATATTCATAGCATTCTTATTTTTAAGACTTCACTATGATTAGACAACAGAAATTGATGAGAAAAATTATCTAAGGACTAATTAGACAAAGATTCAAGAGTTTCCGACCCACAACAGCATCATATATGTCATTTCACTTCACATCGACACTGAATCATCAGAATAGTCATTTTATTGCATGTGATGAGGAGCTTTAAAGATTGGAGCCAGTTTATTAATCATCAGATTACAAGTTTGTACAACAGTTGCTTTCCTCCTCCATTGGAAACTAAAATACCAAGGAACAGAGAGCATAAAGGGCTACTATTTAAGATTATTACATAACATTAAGAGCTACAGCAGATTGGTGCAGCTTCATATTTCAAAATACCTGCCCTTAGCAGGCATCACTCTATCTAAACAATAAAAAGTGGTTGCTAATGAGCTTACGTCTTTTGTTCATCAATACATATACTTCAAACAAAGTCTGGATTGCAAGGTGCTAAAAAATTGATTGACTACCTGTAGAGGAAAGAGATTTTCTGGAGGCAATTTTTCATCGAAAACCTGGTCAGAAAAGCGGATGTTGTCAAGAATTATTAAACAAATTATCTAAATAATGAATAAGATTGGGCAATTAAAACATACCAAACCATCAATATCAATCACACCATCCTTCAGAACACCCATCATTAGGCTAAACAAATCACCCCCGCCATTTGTCTGCCCCATTTCATTCTCCATTTGTTTTTGAGCAATATTAGCTCTCAACCTTGTAGCCAGATCATTTTTCCCTGCATCAACCACAACAGCATTACCTTGGTTCATATGTGATGTTGAGGCAGATGTCGAGGCTTCAGCTGCCCGATCCTCTGGATTTTTATCAAGGGGATGAAATAAATCATCCAGTGAAGCATCTCTTGGAGTGTCACTAAATTTACTAAGCTCATTTCCTCCCAAGTTCAATGATGTCTTCACAGCCTTCAAAGTCCCAGTTATACATAAGGATAAGATAATACAATTAATGTATCTAAGCAGGGAAAGAAAAAAGGTGAAATGGGTGAGGAGGACAGCAAGATGTAGGTAATGTCAATGTTCAAGCTCCCTTGGAAACCTGAACTTGAACTCAGGACAAGACACCATATTGTACCACCAAGAAGAAAACAAATGGGACATTAGAAAACCATATGCTCAAATATATCTAAATACATCTAAAGTGTTGCATGGCACATATGATAACTATAACATGTGCATTCCAACATGGAAGCACAGGGAAGTAATAAAAGTACAGTGTGCCCACACTAAGAAGAAAACGAAGATAGACAAGCTATGCACACAAGGTATACACAATATTCAAAGAGGAATTATCAGACATTTACTGTTTTAGGAAATTAAGAATACATAACTACAGTGACAATACAAAGAGCTTGTTTGATATTGTGTTTTAGGTGCTTTTGAAAGAAGGCATCAAATCGATGTTTATATATATGAGGATGTCAAAACCTCCAAAAAGCACCTAAAAAGACATTACTTTGGTGCTTTTTCAGCCAAAAAACACTTTCAATTGAATTACCAAACACACAAAGAACTTGATTAGATAGAAGTAAATGTAACATAACCCACAACAGAAGATTGTAACTAGAAGGAAGGACCAGGAGGCATGGAAGAACCTAAATCATGGAAATCCAAAAGGTAAAGATCACTTAAAGGTAGAAAGCTAAAATTTAATCAACCATATTTTTTTTAATCAAGAAATATGATTTGGCCATGTCCTTAAGCCATGAGTTGCAATTAGTTCACAGTTCCTCTCAATCATTGCAGGCATAGCTGAGTTGCTCCACCAAAAACCTTTAACTTAGTTTTACTTCAAGCAATGGAAGCAGAACCAGCTGAAATCCTCAAAAGTGCATAACAATATAGAACTGCTCAAGGAACCTATATCCCTAGATCTAGGCATATTGAGTATATTTAGCTAACATGCTGCCCAAACTTCATGCTCTTTAAAAAATTTATATTCGTGTTCTATTTCTCTTTTTCTTCAGAAAAAGAAATGGTCTACTTAAAAGAGATTGGACTAAGAACACAATATGCACCAAGTAAAATATAGAAGACTTGGATTATATTAGAAGACCAAATGAAAACCTGCATGATAGGAACAAACACTGCATCTATCCCTTTCTCTATTTTGCGTGTCATTTTATTTATGTCAAGAATTGTCTTTTCACTATCAAACGGCGCTGTACGCACAATAAATGGTCTTAGCCTTTGATGAGAGAGAGAGAGAGAACATAAATGAACAAATGTGCCCAATTTCATAGCCAAGAAAGCAGCAGATATTAATTACCTTTTGAAGCCCATTATCTTGACTTCTTGTTGCAAAAACAAATGATTCATTCTCAACATGAGTAGAATTTGTTTTTCCTCCATCCCTTATATCTATGTTTTTTCCTCTTACATCAGGAGATTCCATGTCACCATTACTCAGAGCCTGATCCTGGTCATGCATATCTGTTGACCCATGAAGTGGAGCACAAGCAGCAGCTACTTTATTCATAGATAGTCTGCCAGAACTAGTTTTGAGAGATGACTTTTCATGAATAGCTAGGGTCGGGACTTGATCTGAATGGAGATCATTGTCTAATTTATCAGTTCTTTCCTCAACTTCATCATCATTTGAGGAATTATCCTTACAAGACTTAATGACATCATCAGACTCTGTCAATAATTGTTTCCTGGAAACCTGAAAACCAAAAGATTTGAATCAGGGTGTATTGCCAAAATATTTTAATTGCTTCTCCATGGAAAAGTAAGGTGTGAATCACTTTTCAAGCAAAATTGATTTCTTTCTCCGGTAAGGATATCAAGAAAAGTCCCCAGTAATACAAACTATCACAATGTTGAAGATCACATGATTCTCACAGCTTCAAAATCAGCAACAGAAGCTTCTGTTTTATCCACAGAACTATTTTGGTCAGTGCCCTGTTTATCTCCATTTAAAATCACTGTATCGACTGAAACATCTTCCTGTACACTTCTACAAAAAAGAAAAAGAAAGCATGCTTGCAATAAGATACCACATTGACACTTTGAAAGGAAGTCATCGAATTGCAAACAAAGAAAAACAGTTCAATTTATGGTGACATGACACCTGTTTAAATATTAAAGCATAAAATATTGGGTGCCACTTCCAAAAATCACAGCAGAGCAGTTGGATAGTTAACCACTGGTTCATCCCCACGCTCAAACTAAATATTTGAGGGCATCCATATAAACCACCTTGGTTAAGAAAGTGACAAGCAGAACATTAAACAGATGGACAAAAATAAGATCAAATTCAACCTTATTGGTCCACTATGACGGAAAGAGTTCAATGCAGGCTTAGACTTCAGTATCCAAGGATGAGAAAGCAGAGTCTTTGCATCGGGCCGCTGCGTAGCATCCTGAAATTTGAAACCAAATATTTCATTTCCTTAATAAATGAATAGAATCTAAAATGAATGACACATGACAACAAATTTCAGGGTCAGCCAATTGAACATTAATTACAAAGCTGAAAGCTTAGTTCAATGATAAGGAAAAACTGGATCAAGTCTGAAACCAAACTTAGGCAAGCCAGAGTTGATTGGAATGAACACAAAGGGGAAAACAAGATGACGCTATACCGTCTTGTCAGTCATGTGCTTCTTTCTACGAATCCCCTTCTAGCAAAAATCAGTGTATGATCTTGATCCTTGCAAGATTGGAAAGAAATTGGCTATAAAAGGGAAGTAGTAATTCCCATCCCTTTCTAATTTTGGTCTATGTTATTGGGCCTGCCCAAATTTTTGGCTGAGATATTTCTTTCACAACTTAAAAATTGGAAACTAAGCAAGAAATCATCAATGTATGAAATTAGGCAGCTAGGAATTTGGTAACAGAACTGAGAAACTGATAAGGCTAGAGGACTAGATGTGTGCAATGTACCTTCTTGAAGCACTGGCGCAGAAAGTCTGTAATGTCAGGAGATAAGCTATCTGGTATCGGAGGATTATCATCCTGAGAGAGAAAGAGAGCTCTGTCATCACAGCGCAGTCAATCCTCAGACTAGTTCAACAAATTCAATTAGCCCCAAAAAAAAAAAAAGCTCTTGTAACATCAAACGAGACTATTGCATTCCAGACAATAAGAATCCCAAGTAAATTCCAAACAAGAAACATGAGATGGCATCAACATGAAGAAAAGATGAAAAATGGCAAAGTGAACCCAAAAGGTTTTAGCAGGAATCATTGCTCACTTTAATAAACTAAGATGATTACGCATATGTATATAAAGCTGATCAAACCTGAACAATACGATAGAGAGCTGGCATTGGCTGCAAATCATAGTAAGGTGGTACACATGTAAGAAGTTCAATCACGGTGCAGCCAACGCTCCAGATGTCAGAAGCGGCACAAACACCTGACATTTCAATAACCTAACAAATAAACAAGTTTCACATGATCAATGCTTAGCTACATCATGCTTATTGTCCTTTCCAACCATGATTTTGATCATAATGAATTAGAACAAGTAGACAAAAAACAACATATAGCTAATGAAAGCAGGTGAGAGATGAATGAATACCTCTGGGGCCATCCAATATGGTGTTCCAACAACTGAGTGTGTATTAACATCAGCTTCAGTTAATTTTGTTGCAACACCAAAATCAGCAAGTTTCACAAGGCCCTGAAGTAAAATAAGGTCCGTTAACTGCTTCAAAGACACCATTGTAAAAGATGCAAGAGAAATACAGAACATAATACAAGGAAAAAGAAAAGGAAAGGGCAAATCTTCAAATGAAAAACATGAGATGAAAAAGTATAGTGACACCACAGGACATCCATTTACAAACATTATAGTCACATAGGCACCCCATCTCTCTTCATTATTTCTATAAGTAGTCTAAGAATACAAACAAAAAATTTTGTCAAATGGCAATGGGTTTCGTAAAATTAGCCATAAACAGTCACATCACTTGTTAATTTCCCTAAAAAAAAAGCCTGCATCATCCCAAGATTTAACATTGTATAACAATTATACACTTTTTTTTTGGATTCAAGGAAACCCCGCCCCCCTTTAGGCACTCTTTGCGGACCCGGGTTAAGCGAGCAAAACCCTGTCTGTCCCAGACTCTTCCAAGGTGAGCATGCCCTGACTCGAACCTGAGCCCTTCAAGGCAGATCTCAAGCCCTTTGTCACCATGTCACGCCTCTTGGGAACTAACAATTATACACTGCAACTCTGAATTTACAGAAATGCACTATTTGAGAGAATAAATATGACATCACACAATTTTGGATTGATCTCCCCTAGCATATTTGAAATCGAAGTACTTATAAGGTGTTCACATCTAAATGATATGTTACCAAAACACCATTTACTGAGCATTACCTCTTTGGTCGTTAATATGTTTG
Organism: Salix arbutifolia; assembly: GCA_025169955.1. Lineage (NCBI taxonomy): Eukaryota > Viridiplantae > Streptophyta > Magnoliopsida > Malpighiales > Salicaceae > Salix > Salix arbutifolia. Next base: position 7,148,127 of record CM045908.1, read on the forward strand.
CACCCTTGATATCTCGATGGATAACACCTTGTTCATGCAAATAAACTAATCCTTCCAGAACCTAGAATCAAACTATTTCATAAGCATATATTAGAGAGAGAGAAAGCTAATAAAAGAAGCAATTAACTGATGAGACAATCAAAAACCTGAGCAATGTAAAAAGCCACCAAAGACTCTGGAAAAGGCCCGAATTTATTTGGCTTGATAATGTTTGCAAGTGAGCCATTCTCGACATACCTGCATCAACATTAAGAAATTAAAACATATGATTTTGAAGCAGAGTTTACGTGGGACCTCATTTATCAGTTAGTCAAATACATGAGCTAACTTACTCAAGGATTATGTGAAGATGAGTCTTTGTCTTCAATGATCCGAGATATTTCACAATGTTTTTATGGTTCAGATTCTGCAATTGAAGTAGTATGCTCAAAATAGTATAATCACATACTAAGAATATGCATTCTAGAGGAAACTCATCATGACTAACTTTAAAAGCATGAAAGTTCAAGGGCCTCCAATGCTAGAATATGAATTATATATAAAGCCCATTAGACAGCTATGGTCCTGCCCAAGAAGTTCCTTTGGGTTTGCCACTTGGGTGAAGGGGACATAAAAGACAATCCTGTTCATCCTGCTTTATGCTTGAAACACAAATTCACAATAGAACCTCCAGAAGATGATGAAAGGAGTAAGGTTTTAGAAAAATAGCCATGGTCACAGATACCATAATAGTTTCAGTAACTGGCAAAGTTATCCTTATTTAAAGGTCAGCCTAGAGCCTTAATATGCACAAAATATGTTGTCTTAAATGAATTATGGAATACAAAGGAAAAGTCAAGTACTGCAAAAAAGAATATTCAATCAAAAAGGAAACATGGAATAAAGAACAAATTCTACCTTCAGTAAATCTATCTCTTGCTGAAACATCGATCCATTCCACCAAAGAAATTGTGCCCAAAAAGAAAGAAGCAACTGTCATTCAAACTTACAAAGTAGATACACAAAAAATGTAGCATAGTAATACCAGATGTCACATCAAAAGTATAACTCTTATATTTTCACATCACCCACCCTTATATGTGATGAAATTTAGATTCACAACTAAAAAGTTACAATGCTAATGGCTATCAAACCTAGTTAAGGACCAATTGTTAATGTCAGGTACCAAACTGATTGTTATCATTTACCGAGGATAATGAATAGATCATGAAAAAAAATTAACAGACATAATTGCTTAAAAGGAAGTTCCACTTGAGGAATTACAGAAGATATGGGAAAAGACAATAACTATAACCACTACAAAACCATTACTAAGCTTTTGCAAGCAAGAATCTGGCTTTCTATAAGACGTCAATAGTAATGCTTTAACTACTTAACTCAACTTTGTCAACCCCTAGACAGCTCACAGAAAATGAAATTGGCTGTTTCCGATGTAAGTCAGCAATAAACTCTCTTTCAGGCCAAATGAACTTAAAACAGTAACAAGAAGATTATCTATCACAGTGCCCTTCATCATCTTCAACTAGCTAGCAACATTTACAATTAAAAGAGTTGCGTGTACACTTGCACACAGATGTGTATCTTTAAGAGAAAATTAGAAACAAACCATGATGATATTGAGACCCTCTTGAGCAATATTCTCCAACGAAACTTGTTTAATTGCAACGAAATCCCCATTCTCCAAATCCAACCCTTTATACACTCGACCATACGCTCCTTTTCCAATCTCATCTCCAAGCATCTACACCAAAAAAAATACACCTCACTTAAAAATCGTGCATTCGCACTAATTCGATATTGAAAAAAGAAAATTAGTTAATAGACAATCAGGAAACAAAATTCATCAAAATTAAAATTAAATAAAACTAAAGAAAAAATTAAATTAACAAAATTCGAAATTGAAGTCTCATATTTTAATTTAAGTTCAAATTTAATCTCTTAATCAACTAAAACTCAAGTCCTACACTGAAATTCGCCAAAAAAAATACAAAAAAACCCTCAAATCAAGAAATTTCTCGTTTCAAACTCGATTTTCCCAGGAAACCAAACAGAACACGGAAAATTAAAGCCATAACATACATAAAAGTGGCATAAATAGCAAGTATTATAGGAGAAATGGACTGCTCACATATTTGTTATTGAGAGTCTTCGATTTAAGGAAATGAGACGATGGCGTTTGCCGAGACATCTATTCTTGTCAAAAATGGGACACCTTTTGCTTAAGAAACTCCTAGAGACTCTCCATTTCGGGAATTCAGAAACAATATAACCGTATTCTCCATCCGGATTCCAGTAACGGAAACCTCAGCTCCGGCGACATGCAGAGAGCGAGAGAGAAACTATGGGCGTGTTCTTGAGAGTGTCTGCTTTTTCAACCAGGGAATACCAACTTAGGACTATGAAAAGTTAAATTAAGAAAAAAAACAAATATATATATTAAAATAAATATTTTTATATTTGATGCAATATATTTAAAATATTAAATTAATATTTTTTAAATTAAAAATAATTTAAAAATACTTAAAACAGAAGTTATTTCAAACATTTTTTTTGTAATGGAGTGAAGTAATAGGATAAATTGTATTTGTATGTTACTAGATAAATGTTTTGGGCGTTGGGGGTTTTTTAACATTAAAAACAATGCATGCGATCATGGCAATTTTAAAAGAGTGAAAAAAAATGTATTAATTAACTTAATAATATAATTAGAAAATCCCAACTAAAAAAACAATGACTAATAAAAAATGAAATGTGATAAAAAAAAAAAACTCTAAACACTCTTAAAAGTCCCATCAATCTTATTTGATTGTAAAAATAAATAAATAAATAAATAAATGACACCAAATAAAGGATGAGTTGGAAAAAAATTTAAAAAAGATAAAAAATAAAAAATAACTCGAGTCATCATGTTAAATTCATAGCAATCTATTGATAACTTTGTGCAAAGCAAAGTTGAATAAAACAGCAGAGATTAACTCTTAAGTAAACTAGATGATGAAAGATAAAATTGTTAAAAAACCATATTAAACAATAGAGATCAACCAAGTTAAATTGACTACCTCACGACTTTGAATATGGAATTAGAATAACTTTATATATAAAAAAAAGTTAAAACAAATCATATAACTCAAGATATCATAACATAATGTTGAAAAATTAAATTGAAAGAAAAGTTAATTTAAAAAAATGTCCTATAACAAACCAAAATTAAATCAAACTATTTTTAAGAAAAATCATAATATGGATCATGAAATTGAGATCACCCCGTATAAGGTGAATACAAATAAAATCACAGAAAAAATTTCAATCATTCAAATATTAATTAATAAAATAAAAAAAAATTCTAGAAATGGGTGAAGAAACAAAATGAATAGCAATCAAAAGATTGATGCCAAAATCTGAAATAAAAAATAGGGATACTTACAAAAAAAATCGCGTAAGGTTTGATCATATTTTAACTTTTTCATTGTAATTTGAGAAATTATACTTTTACATCCTATGTCAAATAAAAAATTAAAAAATAATCAAAAGATAAATTTATTCTCATATATAATATAACACAAATAACAATTGTCATGCCAATTTTTTCTTCTATTTTTTTTGTTTTTCTTCTCTCTTTTCCCTTCTCAATTAGTTTAGTTTCATATGCAAGTAGACCTAAGATGATCTTGGAATGGACTAGCATTATCTATTTGCTTAGTTTTTATAGATTCATATCATTTGTAATTGGATTGAATTTTATAGATTCAACTTGAGTTATGTTACTTTGTTCCTCTAGAATTTGAGTTTGTAGCATCTTCATCATCAATATTGGAGAAGATTGTGATATTACATATATTGCCATAAATTGTTACATTCATGGAACTTTTTACATTGTCAAATAAACAACGACTAAGGATACTTCTCCTTGATGATGTTTTTGAGATTATTAATGGTGCTTTATGCAACACAGGGTTTGGCCATTAATAAAGTACAGAGATTGAAATACAGAAATATAGTTATCCAAGCAGTTTATCCAAGGTAAATATCATTTGACCTTAATGACAATTATAGTGCAAGAATACCATCAATTACAAATTGTCTTTCAATTAGCATGTTAGGGTGAGATACAAATACATGGTTAGTCTTTTCTTAGGGTTTTTTATGCATAAATCCTAGTTACAACAAGTTTTTTATTTAGACACCTCTCTTGTTAAGAAGTTAAATCCATTAGCATTTTAACTTCTCCTCATTTCACATCTTTGCCTAATATATAGGGAGCAACGAGCCATTACCCCGCATTTCGTCGCTAGAATAAAAAAAAATCTTCTCGTTTCAATATAATCATTAATATTTTTTCACATGTTAAAAAAATTGGTTGTGTCTACGGCGAAGCACATAATAAGTGGCTCGTTTATTTTTTCACAGTAATCTATTGAAATCCACAATAATCTATTTCTAGTGCTATAGTAAATTTGACACTATAGTAAATTTGACAATTATTTTTTTCTAAAAACCATCACTTTAACAAAAGAAAGAATAATAAAAATAAAAAACCAAAATTGGGGGTGTATATATATCAACATAGACAAGAATATGGACTATTTAGAAACATAAAAACAAAAAAAGGAATGAAAATAAAAACTTAAAAGTGTAAGGGCTAAAATGAAAAAAATATGTTATTAATTTTAATCGAACGACAAGATTGTAAAAATCAAAACTACTATACCAAAAAAGGAAATAAAATATAAAATTAAAAGTATAGGGGCTGAAATGAAAACAAAATATGCAATCAATTTCAATCAAAGGAAAACATTGCAAAATTCAAAATTGTTGTACTAAATATATTAAGGGATTAAACAACAAGCCAAAAATTAAAAAAATAGGACCGAATTGAAACCTCAATCTCTATTCAATTTTCATATAGGGATAAAATTGAAACAAATCAAAACTTTCATAATAGAAATTAGGACCATAACAAACAATCAAAAGATTGGGGACCAAAATAAAACACCCATCAACAACGAGGACTTCCATGTACTTTGGCCTACAAGAGAGAGAAAAGGGGGGGGGGGGAGTTCAACCGACTACGGACATGTCTCCGGCCACCTTGGGCTGCCACGCGCACTGCCATGATTTGGAGGATATGGCAGCACATATTTAGAGATGTCGGATGAACATTATTGACCCCCTGATGACGCCATATGTGTCTCCAGAAGGGGGCATGCGACCGACAATCATGGGCTCTCCAGCACACGTCCAAACAGTAATCATCGGTAAATAATAATTAAAAAATGGTAAATTATATATATACCCCTACAACCATCTTAATTTTTTGTCTTTTATGGGGTTAGCTCTGTATTTATACATTTTAAGAGAAAAAAAAGTGCAACAACTGAAACACCCTGCAGGCAATCTTCCATTTTGTCTTAATGGAGGGCAAAAAAGGGTTATTTTACTATGCACTGAAAAATTGAAATTATTGTGATAACCCTAAAGGCAACAATTGTTTTTTTTTGTCTTATTAGAGGGTATTATAGTTATTTTACTGTGCACAAGCATGTAAAAAATAAGAAATACTCCCGATTCCAAGGATAAAGCTGAGGCGAACAGAGGGGCAAAATAATAATATTACTATTGAAATCCACAATAATTTGTATCTGGTGTCATAGTGAATTCATGATCTGTTTTAGTTGTATGTATAATTGTAATAGAAAAATTATGACCTTAAGATACCAAGGATATGTACTTCCTCTATTTAGAGTATGAAATTGGAAAGAAAAATATATAAAAGAGGATATACTAAAAAAATATTACTCTAACCAAAGGTCATTGAAATTTCACACATTTAACACATGTAATTGATGCATGGTAATTACTAGAGGTGTAACGAAGGGATTTTATTTCTTACACCGCAATTGCATCCCACATATTATAACATAAACATAAAGTCAAACAATGTTTTTGAATTAATGAATTGTGTTTTTTTCTTTATATAATAATAATAATAATAATAATAATAATAATAATAATATGAATCATTAGGTCCATTATTTCCAAATACAGTAGAAAAAGAACACCAATGATGCCCAAGAAATTGTTTGACCAAATGCTTGAAATGGATTTGTGTTCATGGAATTATATATGACATTGATGTAATTATAGATAGTAATTTTATTATTTTGAGGCTTTGAAGTCTTTTTAGTTATTAAAATAGGTACAATGACAAATTTATAAATGATCGGGAATTTTTTATTGACTTTTTATGATAATAAGTGTCGGCGCACATATAAAATCCAGAACCTAAAGTGTAACATCTCAAATTATAACGACAAAGTGAAAACACGATCAAACTAAATGAGGTTTGTTGTAATTATTCTTTAAAATTAAATGAAATAAAATAATGAGAGATGAGATTGAAAAATAAAACAAATCAGTAAAAGGATAGAAAATCAAATAAAAAATAGCAATCAAAAGAATGAAATCCAAATTGAATACCAAGCTTAAATGAATTGAATGGTGAGAGATGAAATTGAAAAACAAAATCAATTTCAAAAAACATTAAAATTAAAACAAACAAGAATATAAATAATAAGGAAAAAAAATGATACAAATAATCAGAACACATTTGATTTTTGAAAGGTTAGGCGGAAAACTCGTGGTAACGAGGGAGAAAAAAAAGAAGGAAAGGAAAATAGTCAGTCGCAACCACATTCTCGATCCCCTGCCAAAACGCGCCCCACTACTTGGAAGTGCTCGTTGCATCACTCTTATTAACACCATAAAAACTGGTGTTTCACCACTAAACAACTCCACACGGGTCACCCGAAAGGTGCATCCCACACATTGATATTCGAGTTTCATGCACCAATAATTTGTGGTTTTCAGATAATATTTTACATTTTTTATTAAAATACTAAATCTAACCGTAGTCAACTTGATTATAATTACAAAAACTAGAATGAAAGCCCTTAAACACCAGTTCAATAATTTTTTTAAAGATAATTTAGTTATTTTACTGTAATTTAAAAGTTAATTTGATAGAACCTCTAGACTTTATTTAAATAAATTTTGTTTTCAAGGGTAATCTAGTTATTTTACTGTGTTATAAAAATATTGATTTGTCTCCTATCAATGCAATATTGATATGGCAGACCATATTGCAGTATGTTTGGGTGTATAGTAAGAGATTGAGCGCTTTTATTTACTTTTTTATAGTAAACTTGGTCATGTTAAAATTTCCCCCTTTAATTTATAGTTTTTAATATTATTTTTTATTTTTTTAATACTACTATAATTTTTTATAACCAATATTGGATTGGTTGAGAGTTGAGATTTATAAATTTTTTATTTGCTACAAATTATTTTTAAATTTGTCAAGTTAACTAGGTATGTATATAGTTAATTTTTTTATATATAAAAAACCACATTAACAAACACTTGAATATTTTTTTACATTAAAAAAATTCAATCCGACCAACAAGTATATAAATGATATGGTACAGACTATACATACACTTGAGAAGTAAATATTGTATATTTTAACATTCATACACATTTTATATTTAAAAATCAAATCTTACAATATATCTTTCAATTCATCTCTTTGGTCAATTATAAGTAATTTGTGAGTTGAATTGATATATTTACAAATAAATATTCCTCGCGGCCTTTTTTTGATTTTTTTATAATAAAGAATTGTACCATAGTCTTATAAATACAACGCGTCTATTTGACATTGTAGTTGAAGTTATTTTTGAAAATATTTTTATTCAGAAATGTACGAGCGAATTTGCCCGCACGCTGCGCTGGTTTTTTTTCTATGTAAGAAACTAATTGATTTTATGCATGATGTAATTTGTTATTTTCATATTTAATTAGTAAAATTATAATTGATAGAATCTGTTAGAAACGAGTTTTCCCCCCGTCTAAGAGTGATATCTGAATGTTGCTACTGTTAAAACTGTTTTGATAATTATTTAATCGGTAGATTGTATAATTGGAATCAAATTTTTTTGTGATTGTTGTGTATATTTTATTTGTTTCATGAATTATTTCATTAGCAAATAGTAAAATTACAATCGTTGAATTGTAGCACAGATGAGTGATTTGTTTTATACAGCAAACAATTTGATTAATGATTTTGTTTTAACTACTTTGGTAATAATTTAATTGGTAGATGGCAAAACTGTAATTAATCAAATTGACTAAAGATATATTATTTGTTGCCTGCAACATACTAATTGTTTATTGGACATGTTTTAATTATTTGCCAAATATTTGACAGATAGCAAAAATGCAACTGCTAAAATTTATCAAAGATGATTTTCTCTTCATATTATTATATTAAAAATATTTAGAACACTGAGTTTAAATTAATGTGAGATTTAAAAAAAAAAAGTCAATTCAAATTTTTATATATATTTTAAGATGTTAATGTGAAAAAAATATCACAATATATAATTAGTTTCTCCTATTTTTTAAGGAAAAAGTCGAGAAAATAATATATATATAAAAATTTAGGACCATCAACAATTTTGTTACATGTTAAAAAATTTGGTGCTGACCGTGGTGAAATGCAGGGGAATTTTTTAATTTATTATTGTTGATAATGTGACACAATTTTTTTACTTGTCTTGTCTATGTGTGGTTTTGTATATTTGTTTTGTGATATGAGATCTGAAATACTATACATAAAAAAGAGGAAGTTATTTTTCACAAAAATAACATTGACCAATGAATTTTTATCACAATTATTATAGTTGTCATTATAAATATTATTATACATAATCAATATTCTAATTATTATTGGTCGTACTATCGATGACACCGTCATTGTTGTTTAATTTTTTTTATTTGTTAAGATTTATTCCTCGTATTATTATATTAAAAATATTTAACAATAATGATAGTAAATTATCATCTGTTGAAAATAATAAACAAGTCATTTATATATATATATATATATATATATATATAGGGATAAATTTGTATTTAGCTATTTAAAAAAATATATGCAATAACCTTAATGCCCCCGATGGTTCCTGTGAATTTTTGTCCTCATGACTATTTTACTGTGCAAAAATATGGGGAAAAAACAAAACTATCCCCAAACAATCTAGTAATGCCAATCGGTCCCGTGAAAAATTCAAAAATACCCCTGATCTGAAGGCAAGGGTTGAGGTGCATTAAGGGGCGAAATCGTTAATACATTGCTGTAATCCACAGTGTTTTGTGAGTATGTGCACAGTGTTTGAGCGAGCTGTTTTAGCTTTCTTCTTAATAATAATAGTCGTGGTGTGCGTAAGCTGGCCCAGATACCCCGATTATAAAAAAAATTATATAAGTAGAAAAAAATAGAAAAAATGTAAAAAAATGGGTCCTGGGATTATTCGTGGCGCGCGTAAGTTGGCTCGGACACCCCGGTTATTAAAAAAAATGTATATTTGGGGGAAAAAATCATGGTGCGCGTAAGCTGACCTAGACACCTTGGTTATAAAAAAACCCAAAAGAAATGTATAAGTGGCAAAAAAAAAATCAGGAAAAAAATAAAAAAATGGCTAAAAAAAACTGCAAGGGAAAAGCACCTTTTTAAACAGTAATGAGAGAAAAAAATAACAGTGCGTGTAAACTGACCCGGATACACCGATCATAAAAAAAAACATATAAGTGGCAAAAAAAATAGGAAAGAAAATGTAAAAAATAATGGGTCCAAAGATTAGTCGTGAAAAATCATGGTACGCGTAAACTGACCCGGACACCCCAATCATTAAAAAAATATATAATTGGAAAAAAAACAGGAAAAAAATGTTAAAAAGAAAAAGGGCCCGGAGATTAGTCGTGGTGCATGTAAGTTGTCACAGATAACCCGGTTATAAAAAAACAAATAAAAGAAGCCTGGTTATAAAAAAAAACACGAAAAGCCCCGTCTGTAATATAAATGAATAGTGAAATCAATGTTCATTGCTATTCAAATGGGCGCCCTATTCAAAATTATTTTCGTCAATTGTGAGATTTGAACTCTCGCCTTCGTTAGCACCTGCACGCCTTAATCACTCGGCCAAACAACCTGGTATACAAATAATACTTATATTATTATATAATTTTACTATTCAAGTCCATAGTGCTTCTAAGTGTAGATGAACAGTGTAAACTATTGTCTAAAACCGTGAGCTCTTTTAGCTTTATAGATAATTCCTTTAGCTTTTCATTCAGAAATGCATCAAAATGATATTTTTTCAATTTTTTTAAAATAATTTTTCATTAACACATCAAAATTATCTAGAAACAAAAAATTATTTTAATTTAAAATAAAAAAATTTAAATTTTTTCAAACACAATTTTCAAACGCATTCTCAAACACCAAACCACAGTTCAATTCACCTTTTCAAATAGTAATGAACAACGTAAACCATTGTTGAAATCAATGTTTATTACTGTTTGAAATTGTGATCTCCTTTAGCTATTCTATAAAATAATAGTCGTGTTGCGTGTAAGCTGGCCCGGATACCCCGATTATAAAAAAATTATAAGTGGGAAAAAGAAACAGAAAAAAATGTTAAAAAAATGGATCCGGGGATTATTCGTGGTGCGTGTAAGTTGCCCCGGACACACCTATTATCAAAAACAAAAAAATGTATAAGTGGAAAAAAAATCGTGGTGCGCGTAAGCTGAACCGGACACCTCGATTATACAAAAAAACCAAAAAAATATAAAAGTGGGGAAAAAAGTAAAGAAAATGTAAAAAAAGAGTGGTACGGAGATAAAAAAAAATGTATACACGGGGAAAAAATCATGGTGCGCGTAAGTTGACTCGGACACTCCAGTTATAAGAAAAACATATAAGTTGCAAAAAAACAGGAAAAATGTTAAAAAAATGGGTCTAGAGATTAATCATGGTGTGCGCGTAAGCTGGCTCGGACACAAAGGTTATAAAAAAAAAGCCTGAAAAAAAAACACCTTTTGGAACAATATCGTGTTCGAAAATCAATTTGTGGCCTGAGAGATTCGAACTCTCACTTGCGGGGAAACGACGCACGCCTTAACAACTCGGCCAAAGGACTTGGTTGTGCTTTTATAGTATAGAAGTAATACTTATATTATTAACTTTTTTAAAAGCAAAATCCAAAATCATTTTATTGCCTGAGATATTCGAACTCTCGCAAAGGGGAAACATTAGGCGCATGCCTTAACCACTTGGCTAAATGACTATGTTATGCTGTTGTAGTATAGAAATAATACTTATATTATTAAGTAATCTCACTATTCAAGTCCACAATGCACAGCAAGTCTAGATGAACAATACTTAAATGAACAGTAAATCCACGAACTGATTTAGCTGTATAGATAATTAAAATAATATTTTTATATTTTTTTAAAAATATTTTTGATATTAGCATATAAAAATAATTTTAAAAAATAATTTTTTGATTTAAAATATTTTAAAAATATATTTTTTAAATTATTTTTAAAATATAATTACAAGTTCGGAATAAAACAGGATGGTGGAAAATCAGCAGAAAAGGGAAGAAAAGACGTCAGCATGGCGGGAGGCGAACAAAAAATAGAAATTTTATAAAAAAAAAATAATGTGTTGGAAATTATCTAGTTGCTACTCGTCAATCACCATTTTGACCAAAATTAATTTAAAAATCACACTCACACATGTGCGCGCCTCGTTTATGTATTTGAAAAAACATATAATTTTGTACACTATAATCCTCTATAATTTTATTTCTAGCTTTATGGTCTGTTTGGGAGAGCGGTTGCGGTTACTTTTGAAAGTACTTTTTATTTAGAAATACATTAAAATAATATTTTTTTATTTTTTAAAAATTATTTTTGACATCAGCACATCAAAATGATTTAAAACACAAAAAAAATCATTTAAAATAAAAAAAATTCAAATTTTGAGAAAACAGCGGTACAACCGCCCTCCCAAACAATTTCTTAGCCTCCATTCACTTAATTTTTCACCATATTGGTGGATAAGAAATTACTATGAATGCACGGGTTATGGGTATGTATATATGCACTTTGAAGGATTTAGGGGGTGTTTAGGAAAAAAATATTTTTGAAAAAAATTGATTTTTTTTGCTTTAAATTAATATTTTTTTGGTGTTTTAAAATTATTTTGATATACTAATATCAAAAATAATTTTTTAAAAATAAAAAATAATTTTAATATATTTCTAATTGATTTTTTTTGAAAAACAATCTCAAGTTCTCAAAGACACTCCCCAATGAATACTGAAGACTTAATTGAGAAGCATTTAAGAAATGCTTTTTGAAAAAAATAATTTTTTAAATATTTTTAGATTATTTTAAAATGCTAATATAAAAAAATATTTTTAAAAAATAAAAAAAATATTATTTTAATATATTTTTAAATAAAAAATATTTTGAAAAGCACAACACCCCCGTAGTCTTGACATTTACATGAAAATAAAGCACAACACCCCGTAGTCTTGACATTTACATGAAAATAAGGACTAAAACGTAAGTTTTGAAACGATGAAGAAGTAAATGGTAGTCTCACTGAAAAGTAGTGGAACTTGAAAAGTAATATAGTTTTCACGAGACGAAGTGTAATCAACCCCACACTCTCCACCCGACCCGTCTCACCCCTCTCAAATCTCAATGGGCAAAATCAGTTTGATTATTTTCACTCTAGCTATCATCATCCCGTCATCATCATCATCATCATCCTTTGATACTGAATCAGACGGTGGAATCGGGCAATGGCAAATTCTCACCAAGCAAAACTTTTCTTCTCAGATAAGACTCCACCCTCATATCCTCCTCCTCGTCTCTGTTCCCTGTAAATTCCTCTCTCTCTCTGTATCATTAAAGCAATACAGCTCTTAATGTTTAGACAGTCACAAAATCCAATATGTTTTATTTATTATTTTTTAAGTTTTATTCTTTTGTACATATACCCTTTTGTAGTTTTAATGATTACTTTGATATTCTTATGAAATTTTTTCGAGATCCTCTATGTTTTTTAGCTTAGAATTTGCGGTCTGTATGGTTTTGTAGAGATTCATTATATAAAATTCATGGTACACCGGGACTGCCAGAATTCAATGCATTGTTTTTGAATTGGATCCCAATATTGTTTTAGTGATTACAACTTGTTAAGAGCTCGTTATTCAGTTTCTGGCAGGTGATTCGTGGGGAGGTAGTGGTTGAAGAGAATACCTAAGTTTTTAATGACAATGCCCTCATAATGTGTTTTCTCAGGTCACATTTGAGAAAATTATGCGATTCTACAGATACCTGATTTATTTCTTAGTATTTAATTTGAAGATTATGTTTTATACTATATAAGTCTTGTTTGTTTTCAATGGATATTTATTGCCAGAAATATATATAGCAAGTATTGAGATTTATATGCTTACATAGAGACTCAATATGTTGGAATCTAAATGTGTATCTGGACATGCTATATGGTTTTGTTTATTAATTTTAAAATTTTATGAACAGGGTCAGGTGAATCTCGGTCGCTGATGAAGGAAATAACACATTTGGTTAATGATAAGAAAGAGGAATTCAGATCTTTAAAGTTGATGTATATGCACAAAAATAATGAAAAAATGTTAGCAGATGCTATTGGTGCTGCTGTCACAGATGAGATTACTCTCCTATACTACCATCATTCTTTGTATTATAAATATAAAGGCAAATCTCGGGCAAGGAATATCTTGTCTTCCATTTTTCCTTATTTGTCTCTCAGGCCTGAAGAAATGCCATTAAAGAGATTGAGTGGTGAAGGGGATTTGAAGATGTTTATTGAATCGGCAGATAAGGTTGTGCTTTTGCTAGAATTTTGTGGGTGGACGGAGAAATTGATTGCTAGAGAGAAGAATAATGGAAGCAAAACTGGTTATGGTGTGCAAGGTGAGGAGCCTTTGGTGGCAGTATTGATGTGTGCGTGCGTGTGTTCTTAGAGTGAGTGTCATTGGCATTCAAACATGAATCACATAACAACTAATTTTACCTTAACAGGTTTCGATGGAGAGAGTAATGTAATTTTGACACCCAGAGGGAAGGAAAACCAGAAGGTGGCTGGTAGTTTTGAATTGCTCTCTGTTATTATCTTGATATGATAACTGATATTACAATGTAAACAGGGCAAGAGGTGTTTTTTTTTTATTATAATCCTCAAACTTTTCTAATTTCTAATGTTCTGGTTTCAGGGGACAGAAAATAGAGAGATGAAATGTGGAATGGAAAATGGGCTTGGAGGAATTCCTTGGCTTGGGGAGTTTGCCTCAGTAAATGATAGTGCTCCTCTTCAAGAAACTGATTCCCAGGACAGTGTGGATCTAAAGCCTGGTGCTGTATCTTGTTCCCTTGAAGAATCTCAGAAATTTGATTCTTTCTTCTCAAGTTTCATGACTGATGTAAGGGAGTTCTTCCTGCCTCCTGAAAGGCATAGATTTGGTCTGGTTTCAGAGAAATCATTGCTCTCTCCTCTTGGTGTTGAAGATTCTGGTTCATGGTCGGTAATGCTTTATTATAATGGATGTCCAAGTTGTTCAAGGATTCTAAAAGAAGGGGATGACATGAAGAGAGTTCTACAAATGGAAAAGTCAATTGTCACAGAGGTGAGTAAATGTGCTTTTTCTCTGCCATTGTTTATTGCTCCATATGCTCTATTGGGTTTATTCATCACTTCTTGTTTGCTTTTAGAATTATTTTCACCTTACTGTATGATGCATTATATTGATTTTTTACTGTTGTATATTTCTTTCATGTCATGTAGCTGGAAGGTGATGGACAAGATCTTGATTCAGCAATACCTTCAAACAAGCCATCAGTACTCCTGTTTGTGGACAGGTCATCTGACTTATCAGAAACAAGAAGAAGGAGCAAGGCAGTTCTTGATGTATTTAGAGAACTAGCGTTGCACTACCGAATATCAAATCAGATGGGTCAGCAGAGCAACGACAAGTCTGAAGCATCCTCTGTCCAAGCTTCAACCGAATACCAAAGTGTATCTGGACACCCGAAATTAAAGCTATCTCCAACAGCTCAAAACATTAAATCAAAGGACAAAATGTCTATCATGATTGTAAATGATGGAAAACCTGTCATGTTAAATAGTATGGCTTCAGGTTTGGAAGGCAGTTCCTTGAATGAAATCTTGACTTACCTTCTTCAGAAAAACGAGGAAGCTAAATTGAGTTCAGTTGCAAAGGAGGCTGGTTTCCAACTTCTTTCTGATGATTTTAACATTAAAGTAACAGATACATTACCATCATTAGCAGAGGCGGAGTCTAAACAAGTACTGTCTGATGAGAGCCTTGTTAGAAGTAGTGCTGATCTGGACAAAGATTCTGCCTCTAATAACTGTGAAGGATCCCAGTCCACTACTTCTCAGGATGATGAAGAGAAGTCTACTTATTCTGATGCAAGTACACACCCACTATCTGTAGAACCTGGTCAATACATGTCAGATCATAAACCTCCTATTTCAGAAGATGTAAGGGCAGAAAAAAAAGGTTCTTTCCAGGCAGACAAGTTGGGGGAAGAACAACTCAACTTCCAAAATTTCAAGGGTTCTTTTTTCTTTTGTGATGGAAACTATCGATTACTATCAGCTTTAACTGGTGAGACCAGGATTCCATCCTTGGTATTAATTGATCCACTTTCACAGCAGCATTATGTCTTTCCTGAATATACAAATCTCAGCTACTCTTCACTGGAGGATTTTCTTCATGGATTTCTTAATGGAAATCTTATCCCATATCAACGCTCTGAGTCTGAACCTGAAAGCCCGAGAGAAGAAACTCACCCACCATTTGTTAATATGGACTTCCATGAGGCAGATTCCATCCCTCAAGTTACAGCTCACACCTTTTCAGAACAGGTTCTTGGTTTTAATCAATCTGATAATGGCATTGCTGCCAATGCATGGAATGAGGATGTGCTGGTCCTTTTTAGCAATAGTTGGTGTGGATTTTGCCAGAGAATGGAATTAATTGTTCGTGAAGTAAATCGATCCATTAAAGGATTCGTGAACATGTTGAAGACTGGATCTAGGACTGGGGAAACAGTGATCACTGATGGTAAGTGCACTTTAAAGTATATTGATTTAGTCCATGTTTATTTCCTTTTCCTTGTTTTCCTTTTCAGAACATGCTTTCCAAGTGAATACATATGTTTCACATAGGAAAGCTTAAAGTAGGGGGCTGTTTTTCCAAGATCTGTTTTTAGACTAGGTCAGAAAGGTTGCAAATTAATTTCTGATTATGATCCAGGGTAAATAACTGGTTCATAACTATGGAACATATTAGAGGTTCTAATTCTCAAGGAATACATTCTGACTAGTAAAACCTAGCTGGTTTTGGCTCTCCTACCTGTTTGACATGGGAAAAGTCATTGATTGTTGCATGGTGGCTTTCTATAATTTATCTTTAGTAAAATCTACTTTTTTAGCCAGACAAATGGTTTTTCTATATGAATTTGAAAAATGAAATTTATCATGTGACAGGTAACCTAAAGAAGCTTCCCAAAATCTTCTTAATGGATTGCACGTTGAACGATTGCAATTTGATTCTAAAATCAATGAATCAGGTATGCCTTGCAGTAATGGTCCACAATCCAATGTGTTTTTCTCTTACAGCTATACTGTGACACTTATTTTCTATTCTCTGGTGTATGTTGATTTGCAGAGGGAAGTTTATCCTACTCTGTTGTTATTTCCAGCAGAAAGGAAGAATACTGTCTGTTATGAAGGAGGCATGGCTGTAGCTGATGTTATTACATTTTTAGCCGATCGTGGAAGTAATTCTCAACATCTCGCCAGTGAAAATGGTAATTCTTTTGACAAGAACATCTCATCCCTTTTCTTTTTTTTGCTTCATTAGAAAACCTGTTAGGCTTTGCTGTACACAACAGAAGGTAGCCTCCTTTCCCAAAATCTGACCAATCCTTTGCATGGACATTGTTAAGCTTTGATTGTTTAGTACTACACCGAGCAACTTCATAGCCAAGCTAGCCTGCACCTATGTTTTATTGGTAAATGACGTTTGATGGAATAGTAGCTGAAGGAGATTGATAAGCATTTGTGTTCTCCTAGTTCACACTATTGCAAAGTTAGTGTTTTTGAAAAAATCCACATCATGCCTCTATTTGGTGAGGTGTGATCAATTAACCCATCTGATTTGGAATCTGCCAAATTTGGTTATGTATGCTCTTTGTATATAACACATCAGATTCGTAGTTAAAGTTTGAGAATATGTAGCAATTCCAATTCAAAATAGAGGCATGATGTGGATTTTTTCAAAAATTATAATGACTAGCTAACAATGAAATCCCAAGTTACAAAATAGTATTATCTTAAAAATAAAAGAAGTAAAAGAGCCAACACCTATAGCAGAAATACAACAAAATCACAGTAGTTTTTAATGTTGTAGGACTCGTAGAATAAATATAATGAGTTCTCTTGGAGTTCATGTTTCCTGTTGCTGTTATGCTTCATGCTAAACACTAGGAAATTAAACTCTTCCCGTTCTTAATTGTCATGTTGAAGCAAATGTCAATCTTAAAGCATTGCTCTGACGCTTTGTTTGCATTTTTAATCTGAAGATTTTACTCAGTGCATTATAGAACTCTTTTTCAATTCAATCTTATAGGAATTCTATGGACCGTTGCTGAAAAAAAGGGTGCTAATTTTCTGAAGGATGCCTTGACTGCTGCAGAAGATAAATCCCATGAAGTCCTATTGAAGAACCTACCTCCAAAGAGAAATGTGGAAAATGGTCAAACCAAATCTCACACATCCAAAGGCTTGCATGATACAGCATCGCAGGTTGCGGTTGGCTCAATCTTGGTCGCTACTGAAAAGCTCAACACGCAACCATTTGACAAGTCAAGGATTCTCATCATCAAGTCTGATCAAAATACAGGATTTCAAGGTCTGATTTACAATAAGCATATGAGATGGGACACTCTGCAAGAATTGGAAGAAGAGTCAAAACTGCTAAAAGAGGCTCCTCTATCGTTTGGTGGTCCACTTGTAACTCGTGGAATGCCTCTTGTTGCTCTGACTCGAAGAGCAGTTGGAAGTCAATACCCCGAAGTTGCACCGGGTACTTACTTCCTAGGTCAATCGGCAACACTACACGAAATTGAAGAGATCAGGTCAGGAAATCAACGTGTATCTGACTACTGGTTTTTCTTGGGGTTTTCGAGTTGGGGTTGGGACCAGCTATTCGATGAGATTGCTCAAGGAGCTTGGAATTTAAGCGAGCACGAGAAGGAACTTTTAGACTGGCCATGGCTTTATTAATGTTCACCAAACGAGAGCGTTTTAGAGTTCTCAAACAGGAACAGCAAAGAGAGAGCGAGCGCGGCAACTATATTAGAATTACAAGAGGTGCATAAATTTTCTTAGGATCCAGGGTCGTTGAGTTTTTATGTATAATTATATTCCACCCAATTTTTGATAATTTATATAATATAACCTTATTTATTTTATTTTTGCATCCAAGCGGGTTGGATATATAGGATTGAACTACGTTTTTTTTTATGGATATCGTAAATATATATTGGTTGGGTATATTAAATTTTTTATTCTTCAATGATTCTAAAACAATTGCTAGGTTGAAACTGTTGGAACCAAATAAAACTTTTAAAATATTATGGACAATATAAAAACTATCGTTATCTTATAAGCTAAATGAAGTTGTGGTCTCTATACTCGGATTACAGTGGATTTCAATTATTTTATAAGCTAGATGAGGTTGTGGTATTACTGTGGATTACTATAGCTCTGCACTTGGATTACTGTGGATTTTAATAGTTAAATTATTTTTTTACTCCTACATGCACAATTATTTTGGCCTTGGATCCGGGGTTATTTTTTATTTTTTACATTTCTGTATACAGTAAAATAACCATCATGCCCTCTAATACAACAAAAAACATATTCTGCCTTAAGGGATACCACATTTTCATATCTGTCATGAACAATAACATAAATATACAAATATTGATATACCCTCATAAAAGATAAAATACATAAATTGGTTACTGGGTTGTTTTGGTAATTGACTTTTTGTAAATATTATTTTATTCCACAGTGAACAGTAAAATTAGTATGCAAACAAATACTGATATGCTCTTGTAAAAGACAAAAACCAAAAAATGGATATAGAGGTGTAGTTAATTATGGTCGTCGAGACTGTAGAAGCTTTTGGATTGAACCTACACAGAAATTTGCTGATGCCCAGAGATTTCTGTTAGGCAAGACCCAGAGCTAGGGTTAGTCTGACTCTGTCCTAGCCAATGCTACTTCCATATAAGTACAAGTGCCGCCAATGAGCAGCATGCTATTTTTATCTTTTAAATAGCACGGAACCCAAAATGTTTTTGGTAAACTTTCACATGGAAAAAATCATTTTTTTAATGTCTAAATAAGTTGCTGCATAAAACTCTCTTCTTTGTTACGTGATAAACTACTAACATCTTTGCTGTATTTTTTCAACAATTTCCTCTTCATTTTATTGATAGTTACAAACTTTTCTATTTAAGATTCTTTTTATTGAAAAAATATTTTTAGAAAAAATAAGTTATTTTTCATTGTTTCCTCACATCAAATAAAAAAATATTTTTAAATAACTTTACATGATAATAGTAAAATAATAAGATTTAATAAAAAAATAGGGTGATCATAGTAGCAATTAAAATAACTTATTATATATATTAACAAAAAACTAAATCAGATCAGCCGTTCATTGTAGATACACACAGATTATTGTAACATTCAATGACTTCGATACACAAAACAAATAACCCATTTGAAACGGATCTTATTGATGATAATTTAACTAATTAAATTATTTATTTTTGTTTTGTCATTTATTTAATTTTGTAATTGCTTTTTTGTTAATATTTTTAGGTGTTAAAATTTCTAATTATTATAGATAAGGCATCCAAAATAATGATCATGATTGTTTGTAAGCTTATTTTCTTATAAATATGTGAGATGAATTAATATTAAAAAATATTAACACCTTGAATTATATATATATAAAAATAAATAACCTAAGTTTTTTTTTTTAAATTTAATATCAGTGTTCTTAAATACTTTAATATAATAATATGAGGTATAAATCTTATAAAATAAAAAAATGGATTTCTTTTCTTAACAATAATTACGGTGTCATCGATAATATGACCAATAATAATTATAATATTAATTATTTATAATAATATTTATAATGACATCTATAATAATTGTGACAATTTAACAATCATGATAATAACAATGAGAATAATTATCAAAATAATTCATCAATTGATATTATTTCTCTTAAAGATTGATTTTTGCGGCTTTTTTATGTATGATATTTTATATCTAATATCACATAAACAAAAAATATACAAAGTCACATGTAGACGAAATGGGTGGAAAATTTGGGATAAATTATCTACAATGAAAAAATATAAGAGTCAATTGCCCTGCGTTTCACCGCAGCCAAAAACGAGTTTTTTAACATGTGAAAAAATGTTAACGGTCCAATATTTATTTTTAATAATATTATACATCTTAACAAAATAATCAACCTACAAAACTTTCAATTATTTAGTTTCTTTTGAATTTTCATCTCGTTGTGGATAATGTGTTCAAAATAACAATAATGGTTATTTTTAAAGATATTTTTTCTAGACAAATTGAGAATAATTATATATTTTGATATGTGTTTTATATATATATATATATATGAACAAATGTTTTTAGAAGTATCAAATTATTTTAATGTTAGCGCTCTAATATCATAAAAAATATAAAAATATAAAGAATAAATCTTAAAAAATAAAAACAAATACTTTATTTTATTTTGATTGCAATAATGATAGTGGCAATGATAGTATTGCCACTAGTAATTAAAATATTACATATTTGCAATAATATTCATAATAGCAATGATAATAATTATGACAATTTAACAATAAAAAAGTAACAATGAGAATAATAATCAAAATAATTCATTGATCAATGTTGTTTTTGTTAAAAAATCACTTCAACGGTTTTTTTTATGTATGATATTTCAAATCTCATATCACGTTAAAAAAAATATATGAATCCATACGAAAACAAGACTGGTAGAAAAATTGTGTCAAATTACCTAAAATAAAAAAAAACAATTGCCCCATGTTTCATTACAGCCAACATCAATTTTTTAAACATGTAACAAAATTATTAATGGTACTATATTATTTTTTATAATATTATTCATGATAATTAAATAGCATGCACAGTAACGGATGATGATCTATCGCTCGGCCACTCTGCTAATCGGCGATGTGAAGAGCTGCAAAGGATGATCAATGGTGTGGAATGAACCAGACACTGCTAATCTCAAAAGAAGATTTGTACACCGAAGAAGCTTTAACAACTATTAATGATAATTAGGTGGCATAAATAGTGGAACATGTTGACCTGTCATTCGGGCAGCAGAATCATGTTTGGGCAGCGTTTGTACCCGGTCAACTAGTCATGCTAATTAAGCAACCTCAACAATTGCAAAAGAGAGGAAATGAAGGCGTGAGCTGCACTGTTGCTAATTACGCACCATGAGCAGCTGCAAAAAAGAGAAAATGAATTAGGATGCACAATACCAATGAATTCATGGACGGGACACTATTGAGCAGTAGTTAGCAGCAAAAGAATGTTTCCAGTTGTACCCGGGCAACTGGTCATGCTAATTAAGCAGCCTCAACAGTTGCAAAAGAGAGGAAATGAAGGCGTGAGCTGCACTTAGCAGCTGCAAAAAAAGAGAAAATGAATTAGCATGCACAATACCTAATGAATTCATGGATGAGACATTGTTGAGCAGTAGTTAGCAGCAAAAGAATGTTTCCAGTTGGGTGTTGATCAACAGCGGAAGATGGTGTTTGCATGGCGACAAATTTCAATCCGCATCTCTCAACCAGGTTTGGTTTAAAACCTATTTTAGTTTCCCTTAAAAGAAGACTCGTGCGTTGGGTAGCCTTCAAGGTTTGTCTATGGTAATTAAATAGCATGCACAGTAACAGATGATGATCTGTCGCTCGCCCACTCTGCTAATCGGTGATGTGATGAGTTGCAAAGGATGATCAACGGTGTGGAATGCACTGGACACTGCTAGCCTTAAAAGATATGTGCCCCGAGCAGGCTTTGACAACTATTAATGATAATTATGTGGCATAAAAGTCAAACATGTTGACCTGTCGTTCGGGCACCAAAATTATATCGGGGCGACATTTGTAGTTGTGCAACTGGTCGTGCTAATTAAGCAGTTGAGAGAGGAAATGTAGGTGTGAGCTGTACCGTTGCTAATTACACAGCAGGAGCAGCTGTAAAAGAGAGGAAATGAATTGGCGTGAGTTGCACTGTTGCTGATTTAGCAGCATGAGTAGCTGCAAAATAGAGGAAATGAATTAACATGACCAGTACCAAATGAATTCATGGATTGGACACAGTTGAGCAGCAGTAAACAACAAAAGAATTTTAGCTTTGGAATTCAATGAGTGAGGAGTTACCTTTGGAGTTGTTGTCGTTGTCTTAGTTTGTGGAGGAGTAGGTTTCTTCTTGCTACTCAATTTGGTTTCTATCTCTTCTTCTCCCTCTATCTCAAGTTATTTCGACTTGTTTTCTTCAAGTTCTTTCCCACTTCGTAACATGATTGCATTAACATTCTCTTTTGGATTCAATGCTTGGGAGGGCTATTTTCCATTCATTTTTGTTTCCAGTTTCCCCACACCTGAAGCTATTTGCCCCATTTGCTTCTCTAAGTTGTGAACACTTGACCTTGTATCCTGTTGAAAAGACATGACATTTTGTTGCAAGGTCACAGTGTTAGAAGCCAAAGTTTTCATCATCTCACGAATACCATCATTGGATGAAGACGATCCCATAACATTAGAGTTGGTGAATGGAGGGGGTTGTCTCGCTTGATAATTTTGCTGGGCCTGGGGCGAGTCAACTCCTCAAACCTTGTTAACTCGGGGGGTAGAAAAATTGGTTTGGGTCAAAATCGGTCAAAAAACAGTAAAATCATACGGAATCGTAAAATCGGACCCGATCGGTTCGATTTTACGATCCTAAGTGGTTCGGCGTTTAATTGATTTTAATTACTTTCAAGTTTCAAGTTTCAATCTTTCATTTTCATTTTCCCCAAATCTTCTCTTCTCTTCTCTTCTCAGTTCTCATCCCCCAAATCTTCAATTCTCATCCCCAAATCCTCTTCTCTTCTCATTTCACCGACGGTATAGTTTGGCTGATCTCCTCCTTAGCTGTTTTCATCCTTCTCTTCCCCAAATAATCCTCTCCTCTCATCTCTCGAATCATATTCTCCTCTCACCATCGTTTCCATTCAAGTTTAGTGCTTAGATTATTTCCCTTTTTCAGCATGTAAGACCATTGACTGGACATTGGCTTAGGACATTGGTGATCTTCATTTTTTGTGTGTGTTTTCCTAGGTGCCCTAATTTTGCGCTGAAAAGTTTGAAATTATTCTCTCTTTTTAAGATAAAAGGAAACTTGTAAAGGATGGTTGGTGAAGAGGGAACAAACAATGCCAAGGGTGCAAAAGAAAGGTTGTTTAGAAAATGCTGAGGGTGCATAAGAGCCTAACATGTTGCAATTTTATAGAGGAGTTTTTGTCTCGATTTGGTAGTCAAAAATTGCTAGTCTTAGCTATCATGCTCCCACTATGTGAATTTTAAGATTTGAGATTTTTTTTCTTTTTTTACTTTCATTTTCTCCAATCCCACCACTCACAACCACTTTCTCTATCGTTCCCACTATAATCTCTCTCGTTATGAATATGACATCTTTGTTTTAACCGTTGAAAACACCTTAAACAGCAGCACTAAAATACTCATCTCTCGTTTTTCACCATTAAAAACATTCTTGGCATCACTAAAATACTCATCTCTCTCTCTACATTTATAAGAGATTCATCACGAGCATTTCAGATACATCCATGAGCTAGGAAAATAATTATTATTTTAATACCTATATGAATATTATAGATTTATTCTCAAGTTAAATAAGTTAGTAATACTCCAGACTCGTACAAGAATGTGCCCAACTTTTCTATGAACTAGGGCAATTGTTAGATATAGATATATGTTATTTTCATCAAATTATAAATAAATGTATGTTCCCAAGTTTTCAGTTTTTTAGAAGTGACGAAGATACAGATGAAGATAGTGCAATCAACTCAATTAACAAGGGAAAGAAACCAATAAGTGGAAGTACTCAAATGACCATCAATCAAATGCTAAAGAAGGATATTAGAGAAGAAGCATGTCAACAAATTGCCAGGTTTTTTTACACTAGTGCGATTCCATTTAATTGTGTGAAAAAACCCGAGTTTGTTAAAGCGCTTGAATTAGTTGCAAAGCATGGGCCATGATTTAAGCCTCCATCTTACCATGATATTCAAGAGAAGTACTTAAATCAAGATGTAGATAACACAATGCATTTGCTTGATGACTATAAGTTGGAATGGAAAAAAACAGGCTGCTCAATAATGTCTGATGGATGGACTGATAAGAAAAGACGCTCTATTTGTAACTTTTTGGTTAATAGTCCTAAAGGAACATTTTTTTTTGTATCATCTGTAGACACATCTAATATATCCAAAACAACTAATAAAGTATTTGAGATGTTAGATGCTATTGTGGAAAGGATTGGAGAGGAAAATATGGTGCAGGTAATTATAGATAATGCTGCGAATTATAAGCCAGCGGAACATTTATTGATGGAAAAAAGAAAATACTTGGATTGGACACTATGCGCTGATCATTATATTGATTTGATTTTGAAAGATTTTGAGAAGAAACTAGAGGTGCATTAAGTAACTATTGGTAAGGGGAGGAGAATCACCACATACATATATTCAAGAACTATTCTTATTTCCATGCTGAGACACTTCACAAAAGAAAAAGATTTAATCAGGCCCGCTGCCACTCGATTTGCCACTGCATACTTGACTCTTGGATGTTTGAATGATTGTAAGATTCAATTGATGACAATGTTCACTTCTATCCAATGGAGGTCATGTAGGTATTTAAAAAGTGAAGAAGGGTAGCAGATTCAAAATTGTGTCTTGGACAACAAGTTTTGGCATGATGTCTCTGATTGCATTAAGGCAACATATCCTCTTATAAAAGTTCTTTGATTAGTTGATTCAGATGAGACACCGTCCATAGATTTTATATATAGAGCAATGATTCAAGCGAAAGAGAAGATACAAGTGAATTTTGGTTCTGTGCAAAAAAGGTGCAAATTATCTATTATGCCAATTATTTATTTAATATAACTATCTTTTTTAATCTTATGCTATTTAATGTTGATGTTAATATCCTTATTTTTTTTATTTTGTTTTGTAGTTACATACCTATATGGGATATAATTGATGCAAGATGGGAAGCTCAACTTCACAAACCTTTGCATGCATATGGTTATTTTTTGAATCCTCATTATCATTATACCACTGATTATAGACAGTACGACAACGTTAAATATGGAGTATATGACTGCTTACATCATATGGTTCCTAATAAAGAAGAGAGGACTAAAATTGATCTACAACTTGATACATTCACGGATGCAAAGGGGTTATTTGGTATTGAGTCTGCCGTAATAGCAAGGGATAAAAAAACTCCAGCTAAATGGTGGGCTTCTTATGGGGATGAATGTCCAGAGCTACAAAATCTGGCAATTCGAGTTCTAAGCTTGACTTGCAGTTCATTTGGATGAGAGCGTAACTGGAGTGCATTTGAGATGGTAAGTTTTTTTTTTTAAATTATTGTTTCCATATTTGATAAGAATCTTATATGTTATCAATTATGAATTTTTTTATAGGTTCATACGAAATAAAGAAATCGTTTACAATAGAAAAAAATGAATGACTTGGTTTTTGTGATGTGTAATTTGAAAATGAATGATAATCAAGGCAAAAGGCAAGTTATTGATTTTGATGAAGGTTTAGATGATCTCCTATCTGATGATGAATGGGTGATTCAAAGAGAAGGACATGGTGGTTCATCGAACATTAATTTACTTCATGCTATTGATAGTACAACACAAAAATATGGAAAAGAAGACGATAGTGATGAAGAAACTTTTAATGGTGTGAGATGGGTACTCATGCCACTGAAGCTGATTTTGAAACTTTTAATTCAAGGAGTTTGGGGTTAAATATTGTTGGAGTTGGATCTAGTACTAGCAATATCGATGTTAGCACCAGTGGTAGTACTAATAATCATTTTGATTGTGATGCTATTGATGCCAGCCTTGGACATAGCGAGGGGGATGAAAATGAGGCTGGTTTTAGTTTACATTGCACGCCAGCTGGAGATTTTTTTTTAAATTTGTTAGTTTTTACCTTATGAAATTTTATGGACATAATTTTTTGTAATGTATTTTTAAGTTATTTTAAATCATGTATGAACCTTAACTAATGAAGTTTTATGGCCATAATTATGATGTATTGTATTTGGAAATATTTTACTTATGATTTTACGATTTTTCTACCTACATGATTTTAGCTGTGATTTTATGATTTTTGTACGAAAAAATTCTGATATGATTTTACGATCTGATCTTACTACCCGAGTTTCAGAAGCGCCTTCCGTATTGTGTCAAAATTGCAATTTTGACAACTTTGGCTGGGGCTGAAATCCATGGGAATGGAATTGTCTGCCTTGATTGCATTGGGGTTGTCCACTGAATGTTCCATCAACCGCATTAGCTTGCTCCATGTAATGTTCTTGCATTGTTGGGCATATATCCGAAGCATGTCCTTGTATTGAGCATATGCTACAAACTTTCACCTGCTGTACATTTCCACAAGCTTTGAATGCACAAGAGAAGTAAATCATTAACTTTATTCTCAAGGTTAGAAATACTTACCTCATTCACTTGTTTGTTTGAGAAGTCTCCACGAGTACCAAACTGTTTCGAGTTGGATGCCATGTTTGAGATCAATTGACGTGCAACCTTGGGTGTCTTATCTACCAATGCCCCTCCACTTGCAGCATCAATGATACTACGATTAGTAGGCCTCATGTAACACGCCCTACTCTTGGGGATGACCACGTAATCTTATTAATACACATTCGCCAAAAAAACATAATTTTTTTTCTCAATAACAAGCGAGTAGTAACATGACCCTAAACAGTAACAGGTTTCAAAATAGTAACAGGTCTCAAAACAATGACATGTCCCGAAACAGTAACATGTCCTGAAACAGTAACAGGTCTCACATATTAACATGTCCCGAAACATTAACATGTTTTGAAACAGTAACAAGTGGGCAGTAACATAACCCTTAATTCAATCTTGACCCATTCATCCAGGGTCTACAAAACCTTAAACATCATCCTCATCACAACCATAATTAATAAACCATACATTTAACATCATTCAACCATTTACACTAGGGTTGATATAAATCCAGTCCTATTTAATAAAATACATCAAAACGAGTTAATTTTCTTACATTCCAATATTTTTCCAAAAATAGTGAACATACATATCATTTTGCCAACATTTACTTTATACAAATTACTATTGGATACAAAAACTAAGAAATGATAGCTTTACTCCTGACGTGAAGATGATGGACCTGAAATAGAGGTACAAGATAATCTCATAAAGAAAATTCTAGAAGAAATCATATTAAAGTTATTAAACTCATGATATGCCATCATATATAATTGAAATAATCAACATAGCTATTTGAAAACCAAACTATTTTCCCCACTTATGTATTGTTGATACTAAATATAACCGATACTATGTATTGCCAATACTAAGCGTTTCCGATACCCTTATCACCCTACCAACATTAGAAATCGGAGAAGACCCCTTTCCGGGTCCATAACATACCTCATACATTTTTATTTTACTCTTGAAAGTTCAACATACATGAATGTGTGTTTAAGCATTGCACCACAATCCCTTTATCCGGGATTCTAACATACACTAAATGTATATTAGCTTGTGCATAGTGATCCCCTTATTCGGGATCCTGACATACACTGAATGTATGACAGTTATTCATGATGATCCCCTTATCCGGGATCCTAACATACACTAAAATGTATGGTAGCCATTCTCTTTGGTGATCCCTTTATCCAGGATCCTGGCATACACTGAATGTATGGCAAATATTCACGATGATCCCCTTATCCGGGATCCTAACATACACTAAGTGTATGTTAGCCATTCTCTTTGGTGATCCCTTTATTCGGGATCCTAGCATACATTGAATGTATGATAGATATTCATGATGATTCCCTTATCCAGGATCCTAACATACATTGTTAGCTTCTTTTTTCCGATCCCTTTACCCGGGATCCTAGCATACACTAAATGTATGCTAGCCATTCTTGCCGATCCCTTTATCCGGGATCCTAGCATACACTAAATGTATACTAGCCACTGCCATGTTTTGTTCATGACATTTCCAAACTTCCCTGATACACACGCCTTAAATATTCTTATTAATACATCATATCTTTTCAAACTTCCACCAAAACTTTAAGCATAAATCACACATTTTCACTATGAAAATTAAATTAGAAACATAGGCAAGAATCACCTACCTATTGTGGATGCTCTGCTCGTGGTACCTTGTTGCTGCTGTTGCGCCACCCTTTTTTTTCCTCTTGCAATTACAGGAAATTCTCGTAAACCAGTGTTTTTGTTGAATATGAGCAAAGAAAAAATAATCCCACTACAGCTATATTGGCTGAGACTTTCCTATCCTTGAACCACTGCAGGTTGCGTGGGAAGGGAGCAATGCGGTGTTGTATCCATTTGTTATTCATGTGGATTGTTAGTCATTTGGAAACCCCAAGAGAAGTTTTCAACAATTTTTGGTGGTTTAACATGAGGCCTCTTGGTTTGGTTCTAAGTGAAGAATGGAAAGATCTGGACAAAAAAGCTTGGGTGGAGAAATACCGAGCGCTTCCCGAGAGTAAATTCAGATGGAAAGCCCCTTGGGTAGGTAGTTCAGCTTATCTAATGGGTTGCGATAGTAAGGCATGGGTCCCATTAATTGGCCTAACCAATAATTATATTGGCTATTGTCCCTCTCTAGTAACCAAGCAGTTTGGAGGAACGCAATATGTGCCGAGAACTACAGGTTTGACCGAGTATAGGGGTTCTTTTAGAGAAGTCAATTCGTTGGCTGAGCTTGAGATCATTAAAAGTGATCTCAGAACGCTGTAAAACAAAGCCTGGTACGAGATAAAGCACCCGTCTTTGTTGAAATGAAAAGAAAGAGGGTTGATAAAGGGGACTTGCAAGAGGAGTTGGATAAGATAAGGATTGAGCTTAGCAACAACAAAAGCAATCAGAAATTCCTCGAGAAGCAATTACTAGAAGAAGAACAGATGAAGATTTCTTTGGATCATCAATTGCAAGGAAAAGAAGAGCAGAATAACAAGTTGATCCAAGAAAAGAGTCAGCTAAAAGAAATAAGTTCTCGATATGATGACCGGATGAGTAAATATGAAATGATGGAAAAAGAATTTATTACTTTAAAGAAAGCCTCTGAAAATAGAGAACACGAATGCCAAGAATTGGTAGCATCGGTAAAAAAGGAAAGAGATCACTACAAGATGAAATGGGAAACTTAGAAGGAGAAAAGAAGGGGGTGGCTAGTCTTGTCCTTGAAGAAGAAAAAGAATTGAAAGTCCAGTACTGAGGTCAGGTGGAAAATGAGTTGGAGGCAAGAAGGGTAGCAGAGTCTGACATGAAAAGATACTTAACCCTAACCAATAGCCTAAGAGATCGCGTTTCCACTCTACAAGATGAACTAGAAACTCGGGAAGAAGAATTAAAGATAGCGCAAGAGCAGTGCAGTGAATGGCAAGAATGCACCACCGAAATTGAAGCTCAGTTGAACTCCGAGACAACAAGGCTCGATGCGGGTCTGCAAAAGGCTAAGGATCAGACCCAATAGTTTGAGAAAATGGTTCTCATATTAGAAAAAAATAACGACTCATTAACTGCCAGCAATGAAGCGTTACGCCAGAATAATGTTGTATTCCATCACAAAATAGAGCAAACCGATAAGCTAATCAACATAGTGGCTAGGAAGGCAGATGAACTACGTGTAAAAGCTACTAGAATTGGCGGAAGTACCCGCAAATATGAAATGTAGTTGGATGAACTCTCCTCTTTTGTTAGGTTTGTAGCTAACAGAGGGGTAACATTTGAGTAAATGTTTTTGTATGACTCTATTTTGATGAATGGAATGGACAAGATCCACCCTTTTGCTTTTTGTCAAGTGTGTACGATTCAATTGATTTGAATATTCGGGCAAAACTTTCCTCAGACATCATACTACGGATCCTACTCGGTAAGGAAATCATGGATTGGTTTTTCAAAAATAAAAATTAAAAATTCATCATGCATGCATTCATTTGTCATAAATAACATGCATATCATCAACAGGTCAAAATATAGGTCCTCGAAGAACTTCAACTTCTAGAATTTACAATACCCGGCTCCACAGAGAAACATGGAAAATGAAGAGCGTGCACAGCAGGACGCCCATTTCCAAGGAGAGCTAAATGCCTTGAAAGAAAGTGTAGCCCGTCTTACTGGTCTACTCGAGCAAGCATTAAGAAATACTTCAGGAGAAGGTCCTTCAACTAGGCCTGCACAAGCAACAAACAACCCTGGTGAAGTGATAGGAGAAAGAATTCAGGATCCTCCACAACATTCCGCCTTTGTACAATCAGCAGCCCCAGCACCCGTTCCGGCACCACTAGTTGACACATTTGCAAACGAATCTCATAAGACACAATTGTCTAATAATGCAGATCAAGACAAGATGGCAATGTTGGAAGCCAGGATAAGGGCCATTGAAGGAGCAGATTTATATGATCCAGTGAAAGCAGTGGAGATGTGTTTAGTTCCAAATATGGTGGTCCCAAAAAAATTTCGCATTCCGGACTTCATCAAGTATACGGGGACGCAATGCCCTATCACCCATTTAAAGTCATACTGTAATAAAATGGCTGAAGTAGTGCATGACGAAAAACTACTAATGCATTTTTTTCAGGATAGTTTGAATGGGCCGACCTTAAGTTGGTATATGAGGCTCGACAACACAAGGATTCGCAGTTGGAAGGACTTAGTGGATGCTTTCGTTAAACAATACAAGTACAATATAGATGGAAAAGGAAAGCATAAGAGAATATGCTCAGAGGTGGAGAGTCTTAGCTGCCCAAGTGCACCCTCCCCTCTTGGATAGGGAAATGGTCACTCTATTCGCAAACACGCTAAAAGCACCCTTTTACGAACATGTGATAGGAAGCTCAGCAATTCACTGACGCTGTAGCCGTAGCTGAACGAATAGAGCAGGGGATTAAGAGTGGGAGAATCTCAGTACCAATAAAGAAAAAAGGTTTTGTTGGAAAAAAGAGGGAGATAGATCACATTGAGACTGGTTACAAGGACAACAACACTCAATTCCAAAAATATAGCACCTCATCATCTCAAATTGCCATTGTCAATTTCAAATCCCCATACCCTACCAAAAGGCCCGGAAATCAAGTTGAGAACTTGTCAAAAAACCAAACTGAGGGCTTCCCAAGAGGAGATCGCCCAAGAAACCAAGAACAATTACCCCCACTACTTTTACCTTTGAATGAAATGTATCAAAAACTGTTAAGCATTGGGCTAGTAGCCCCTATACCTCTGATACCCCTACAACCACCTTACCCTAGTTGGTATAAACCAGATCTCACCTGTGAACACCATGCAGGAATCATAGGACATAACATCCACACATGCAATGCATTCAAAAGAAAGCTCCTGCAATTGATAAAAGCTGGATGGGTAATGTTTGAAGAACCCCCAAATGTAAACACCAATCCCTAGTCATGCTTCGGGGAGCGGATTAGTGAATATGTTGGATGTTGAGTATTTGAAGAATTTAAAGGTGCCAATAGAAAGAATTTATCAGATGTTGACAAGAGCAAAATACGATGGCATAAGATGTTGCCAGGATCGTGATCAGAAGGGTCACTTTATTAGTCAATGTCCAAGCTTCTATAAAAATGTGATGCAAATGATAAACAGAGGTCTGTTTCGGTTGGAGACAATAACCGAGGATAAAGTGGTTGTGACAGAGATGTCAGACAAAGAAGTGTGTAGGGTTCAGTTCATTCTAGGAGGGCCACCTAGATTAATTTTGTTCAAGCCCCCCACTACATATAAAAAGTACTATAATGCCATGTCATACAACTATGAGCATTCATCTCAAGGTGCAAGACAACCACCTGTCTTTCTACCAGAAATTGGAGGCTTGACCCGAAGTGGCAGATGTTTTACTCTAGAGGAGTTAAAGAAGATTAAAGGGAAAGAAGTGGTTGATATATCTGAAGAGATAAATAAACCTGTAACAGAAGAGGAAACCAATGAATTCTTAAAGTTAATGAAGCATAGCGAGTATAGCGTTGTGAACATATTAAGAGAACTCCTGCTAAAATATCATTGCTTTCCTTGATTTTAAGTTCTGAATCTCATTGGAAGACTTTGCAGAAAGTGCTGAATGAGGCCTATGTACCCCAAGACATCAACCCAGAAGCCATGGAGCATTTAGTGGGGAGAATACAGGCTTCAAATTACATGTACTTTTTTGATGATGAAGTGGATCCTGCCGGTATAGGGCATAATAAGCCATTCTACATCACGATACAATGTAGAGATATTCTGATTGGAAAAGTATTAATTGATAATGGCTCTGCTCTGAATGTGTTACCAAGGCACATGCTGAAAGAAATGCCCATCGATGAGTCACACATGAAGCCAAGCACCATGTTGGCAAGAGCATATAACGGATCACCAAGGCAGATAGTGTGGACTATTGAGGTTGAGTTGGGTATAGGACCACAAGTGTTTTTGGTAATGCTGCAAGTGATGGATATCCATCCATCCTATAGCATATTACTGGGAAGGCCGTGGAGCAGTGGCTTCTTCATTACACCAATGTTTAAAATATATTGCAAAGGGGATGTTGGTCACTGTAAAAGCTGAAGAAACCATATCAATGATTAGAAATGTGGCTGTACCGTTCATAGAAACAGAAGCTTGTAAAGACGAGAACATCCATGCATTTGAAGTAGTAAATGTAGAGTGGATCCTTGAAGGTGCCACATTGAAAAAGCCGGGGATCCCAGAAGCTGTAAAGATGACTGCCAAATGTTTCTTGCGGAACAAAATCCCTTTTCAGTTTGATCCTGTCAGTGGAATGCCAGAGCGAGTTAACATAATGAAATTGAAATGTGCGGATCAAAAGTTTGAGCTCGGGTATAAGCCGAAGAAAGAGGATTTCAAACGGGTTGCTTGGATTAGAAGAGAGGTCAGGATGGCAAAAATAGAAGGAAGAGAATCGAAATATGAAACCTTGCCATCCCACCGCTTCAAGAATCCTTTCGCAGCTCAACAAGGATAATCAGGGCAAGCATGAGAGATCTGCACGTCGGCACTCTTGAATACCAGGAGGAAGAAACAGATTTCCCGCAACTCTCCATCCATAACATTGACGCCCCTTTTGTAAAGACCTTCGTGCGGAAATTAGCTAAAGGAGAAGTGTTCCAGAACTGGAAGATGGAGCCCGCTCATATTGTGCTCCAAAAGTAATTGCTTTTGTTTGGTCATGAATATCTATTTTATTTTGATCATTGCAGTAATCTAGCTCACAATGCCGCGATATTTTGCCTTGTTAAATGAGCACCTTTTTTTTTTTAATGAAATCATGCATTTTTATCTATGACATGTCATTTGCAAATAAGCACTTTTACACAAACGCACCTTACACTTTCAGGAGCTTTGAAAGTTCCAACCATTCACAAAACTACTACACTAAAAATAATTGGCCAAATTTCAATAACGTCACTACACTTGATAATGAGCACTGGGCAAAAGAAGACATAAAAGAATTTACTAGGTTGATGGAAAATTCTAAAAAGACTTGGAAACCTTTTAGTGAGGAGCTTCAGACTAGGAACCAAGGAGAAGAAAAAGGAGTTAAAAATTGACATGTCATTTGCAAATAAGCACTTTTACACAAACGCACCTTACACTTTCAGGAGCTTTGAAAGTTCCAACCATTCACAAAACTACTACACTAAAAATAATTGGCCAAATTTCAATAACGTCACTACACTTGATAATGAGCACTGGGCAAAAGAAGACATAAAAGAATTTACTAGGTTGATGGAAAATTCTAAAAAGACTTGGAAACCTTTTAGTGAGGAGCTTCAGACTAGGAACCAAGGAGAAGAAAAAGGAGTTAAAAATTGATAACCTCATAATGACCGAGGAAAGAGAAAAATTGATTTCTCTTTTGCATGAATATACAGATGTTTTTGCCTGGACTTATGCAGAAATGCTTGGTTTAGACACTGATATAGTTGTGCACAAGATCCCTTTAATAAAAGGAAGTATACCAGTCAAACAAAAAACCAGGAGAATGCAGCCAGATATGCTCATAAAGGTGAAAGAAGAGATACAAAAGCAATGGGATATAGGGTTTCTAGATGTTGTTCACCACCCTCAGTGGTTAGCCAATATGGTTGTAGTCCTAAAAAAGGACAGAAAGATCCGCGTGTGTGTGGACTATAGAGATTTGAACAAGGCAAGCCCGAAAGATGATTTTCCATTACCTCACATAGATATCTTAGTGGATAATGCTGCTAAAAATGCGACATATTCATTTATGGATGGTTTTCTGGTTATAACCAAATTAAGATGGTAGAAGAGGATAGAGAAAAAACAACCTTTGTAACACCTTAGGGGACTTTCTGTTATAAAGTAATGCCACTTGGTTTGAAAAATGTTAAGGCTACATATCAGTGAGCGATGGTCGCTTTATTCCATGATATGATGCATCAGAAGGTTGAGGTCTATGTAGATGATATACTGGCTAAATCCAAAATTGAAGAAGACCATGTGCAAATATTGAGAAAACTATTTGAGAGATTACAGAGATACTAGTTAAAATTGAACCCAGCAAATGCTCCTTTGGAGTAAAGACAGGAAAATTACTAGGTTTTATTGTGAGCAGTCGAGGAATAGAATTTGATCCAGATAAAGCCAAAGCCATACAAGAAATGCCAGCGCCTAAGACTGAAAAGGAAGTAAGGAGTTTTCTCGGACGCTTGAATTACATATCACGCTTCATATCCCAGCAATCAGTAATATGTGAACCGATTTTTCGCTTACTCAAGAAGAAAAATCCTAGAGTATGGGATGATGATTGTCAAGAAGCTTTTAATAAGATAAAGAGGTACTTACAAAATCCTTCGTTGTTAGTACCCCCAGTACCATGGAAACCATTGATTTTGTACTTAACGGTCACAGAAACAGCTATGGGCTGTGTGTTGGGACAACATGACAAATCTGGAAGAAAGAAGCAAGCTATATACTACTTGAGTAAAAAGTTTAACGATTGCGAGTCCAGATACACCATGATTGAGGAGTTATGTTGTGCTTTGGCTTGGAGTGCGAAAAGACTCAGACAATATATGTTGTACTACACGACGTGGTTAATTTCCAAGCTGGATCCACTTAAATACATCTGTGAGAAGCCATATCTATCAAGTAGGATAGCAAGGTGGCAAGTGTTGTTAGCAGGATACAACATCGTTTTTATGACAAGGAAAGCTATAAAAGGCATTGTGATTGCCGACCATCTTGCAGACCACGTCATGGAAGATTATGAGCCTCTAGATTTTGATCTCCCTGATGAAGACGTCTTGGTAGTCAAGGATGACACTAAGGCATGTGAGTGGTGGACGCTTTATTTTGATGGAGCAGTAAATGTATCAGGAAATGGAGTTGGAGCAGTCATAATTTCCCCAGATGTGAAGCAATATCCTTTTTCAGTAAGGTTACAATTCGAGTGCACTAATAACACGGTTGAATATGAAGCTTGTATCATTGGTCTAGAGGCTGCTACAGAGCTCAGAGTTAAGAAGCTTGAAGTCTTCGGGGATTCCATGTTGATCATTTGCCAAGTGAAAGAGAATGGCAAACTAAAGATGAAAAGTTGAAACTTTACCAAAACTACCTTGTAAAGTTAGTCAGTGAGTTCGAGGAGGTCAAATTCACTCATATGAGTAGGTATAAAAATCAGTTTGCTTATGCTTTGGCAACTTTGGCTTCAATGGTGCGAATTATTGCTAGAGAGAATATCCACCCAATTGACATCAAGGTTCGAAATCAGCAAGCCCATTGTTGTGCACTCGAAGAACCACCAGATGGAGAACCCTGGTATAGTGATATCAAAAGATTCGTTCAACACCAAGAATACCCCCAAGAAGCTTCTAAGGCAGATAAAGAGACCTTAAGGAGGATGGCCGTAAATTTCTATTTGGATGGTGAAATCCTATACAAGAGGTCATTTGATGGGACTTTACTCAGATGTCTAGATGAGAAAGAAATTGGGCAGGCTTTGAAAGAAGTTCATGAAGGAATTTATGCCACCCACGCCAATGGTCATACGATGGCAAAGCAAATGCAAAGATTTGGATATTTTTGGTCGACCATGGAAAGGGACTGTGTACATATGTTAGGAAATGTCACAAGTGTCAAATTTATGGTGATAAGATAAATGCACCTCCAAAGCCTTTATTTAATATGACCTCACCATGGCCATTTGACATGTGGGGATTAGATGTCATAGGGCCAATTAACGCGAAGGCAAGTAATGGACATAGGTTCATTCTGGTGGCAATTGATTACTTTACTAAATGGGTGGAAGCTAATTCTTACGCCCATGTGACACAAAAGGTTGTCAAGAAATTCATCGAAAGGGACTTGATCTATCGTTATGGTCTACCTGCAAGGCTGGTAACTGATAATGCTCAGAATTTCAATGGAAAGTTGATTGTCGAACTTTGCACTAAGTGGAAGATTAAACACCTCAACTCCTCTCCTTATAGACCGAAGATGAATGGAGTTGTTGAAGCAGCTAATAAGAATCTTAAGAAAATCATCCAAAAAATGGTTATCACTTACAAAGATTGACATGAAATGCTCTCATGCGCTTTGCACGCATATCGCACTACTGTTAGAACTTCCACCGGGGCAACCCCGTATGCTTTAGTGTATGGAATAGAAGCAGTCACACCTTTAGAAGTGGAGATTCCATCACTAAGGGTCTTAAAGGATGCAGAGTTAGAGGAATCGGAATGGGCAAGGTTAAGATTCAAACAATTAAACTTAGTCGATGAAAAATATTAGCAGCTATTTGCCACCACCAGTTGTACCAAAGCATGATATCAAAAGCTTACAATAAGAAGGTCAGGCCAAGGGTATTCAAAGAGGGAGATCTGGTATTGAAGAAAGTATCATTAGGAGAAGACTAGAGTAAATGGGTGCCCAACTATGAGGGAACATATGCGGTGAAAAAGGCTTTTTCGGGAGGAGCCCTAATTCTAACTAGTATGGACGGAGAAAATCTGCCTAGGCCTGTAAACTCTAATGTTGTGAAGAAATATTATGCCTAATGTGTTACTCACGACACCTAATGAAATTGAAATTTGGCTATGAATTCTCAGTGTATCCTCTCTTTTCTATTCTTGCATGATTTTACACTTTCATTAAGATTTTTGGCAAATCAAATTCTAGTACGAAAAGAAATGTCAATTTGTTGTATGTTTAACAAATATGTTATGGGAATTCAAAGAATTTTATTGGGAGGTGATCTCATACCACCAAAATCCACATAATAAACCTAAACTCTTAGCAACAAATAATCCAATAACTTAAAAAATCATTTCATATGGAAAAGCAAATTTTACCGATCCTGGATGCACATTTTTGAAAGGAGGAGAGGCCATCTTTGATATGCCTTTACAAAGTCTCAAATATCCATTGCAGTCCCTA
This sequence comes from Salix arbutifolia, assembly GCA_025169955.1. Classification (NCBI taxonomy): domain Eukaryota; kingdom Viridiplantae; phylum Streptophyta; class Magnoliopsida; order Malpighiales; family Salicaceae; genus Salix; species Salix arbutifolia. The sequence goes on from CM045908.1 coordinate 7,186,030, forward strand.
TTTGAGCCTAATAATTATTTCTTGATAATTAACCCTGACTAGGATCACACCCTACACTGGGGGCCAGTGCAAAAAAAAAAGCTACCCATGAAAAAAGATGCCCAAACAAAGTTGAGAGGCAAAAACAAAAAGAGTTTTAGTGCACCATAGCAAATCAATTCAACATTTTGGCAGTACTAAAAACCCAATATAAAAAGCCTGAACAAAATACTGGGGGGCATGTCACGATAAAAGCCCAAACAAAATACTGGGGGGCATGTCACTGTCAAGTCAACATGATGACAATGCTAAAAAGCTATGATAGGAAGCCCAAACAAATACTGGGGGGGCATGCTAGGTCACTATGAAAATCAATCATGAGGGCTAGATAGAGTTCTAAGAGTAAACACTAAGTGATCCTTAGTCTAGAAAACCCCTGAAACACTTTTTGAGCCTACAAATATCTTTTTTTCCGTAACTAGGAACCTAATAAGTTACAAGCCTAATAAAGCCCTTTTCTGATCAAATACAGGCAATCTATATCGGTAGAAAATATTTTTCCATTCGAAACAATCCTTACAAATGTTTCAAACGACTTGATCGAAGCCTTCCTGACATACAAAGACATGCAAATATCATTTCAACTCTCGTCAAAAACAACATAAAACCTAACAATGAGATCACTTGAATTCTTTCAAGAACAAGTTTGTTTAAACAAACATCAAAATGGTTTTTGTGATTGGAATGACTTTGAAATTCCAAAAATCCCACATGAAAACACAATCTTTGCAAATAACCAACCCTTTCCTGAAAACACTTAAAGCCTAAAACACTTAAAGCCTAAAACACTTTTGGGGCATGACCAGGCTAAGGGCCAATCTACAAATGCAATTGAAGCTGACTCCATCATTCCTTTTCAAAGAATCTAGATTAAACTCGGGGTGGCATGTTGATATGGAAAATCTATCATCTCCAATGGTTAGAATCACAAGTTGCGACTTGAGTATGAGGAAGCGAGAAGCCGTTAAATCCAGAGATCCAAACCCTGAAAAGAGAAGACCATGAAGAAAGGGGATCTATATTTTTCAGGTAAGTATACATGCATCATCATTGCATCCTCATTAAGAATCTAGTAAATGATTTGGAGGGATCGCCATACGAACCTTCATTTCATCATTTTGTGTATGCCTTCAAGCTCTCACCTCTTTCATTGCCTTGGGCGTGCTTTTTAGCCTTATCGCCTTCCTGAATTTGGATGTCATCATGCATTGCATCTCCCCACTGATAATCTAGGAAATGTTTTGGAGGGATTGTAATTTACAAACCTCCACTGATCATTTTTATGTTCGCCTTCGAGCCCTTACCACTTTCACTTCCCTGAGCACGCTTGCGAGCATTTCATCAGCATAGATAGAGCGTTTTTCAACCCTATCTCTTTCCTCATTTGAGTGTGCTTTCTAGCTATCAACCAACTCAAATAGTGTGCTTTTAAGTCCTATCTCTTTCTAGAACATTGGTGAATTAAAATAATGCGCTTTTCAGCCCTATTTTCCCTCCTTGTTTGAGTGTGTTTTCCAACCCTTAAACACAAATTAAGATAATGTGTTTTTCAACCCTATTTTTCTCCCTCTTTTGAATGTGGTTTTCCACTTCTAACCACTAATTAGGGTAGTGCACTTTCTAGCCCATTTTCTTATTTGAGCGCGTTCTCCAACCCTCAACTATCAACTATCAACTATCAATGATGATCTCCTTATCCGGGATCCTAATATATACTAAAATGTAAGTTATCAATTTTTGGTGATCCCTTTATCCGGGATCCTAGCATACACTAAATGTATACTAGCCACCGCCATGTCTTCTTCATAATATTTTCAAATTTCCCTAACACATGCCTAAAATATTCTTATTGATAAATCATATCTTCTCAAACTTCCACCAAAACTATAAGCATAATTCACACATTTTCACTATGAAAATTAAATCAGAAACGTAGGCATGAATCACCTACATGTTGTGGATGCTCTGCTTATGGTCCCTTGTTGTTTTTGCACCACACTCGTGGTCCCTCCTATAATCACAGGAAATTCTCATAAATCATTTTCAACCACCGATACACTTCCTAATAACCACACTGAAACAATCCAATATGCCTTTAAATTTGTTATTCTTTCATTTTTATTTTTATAAATTTTGTCAATAAAAATATTATTATAAACACCCATTTTTTAACATAACTTGTTTCTTTTATTTTAATGCATCTAACTTCATCATTTTTGCAACCTCCCACTTCTTTTTCTTTTTTTCTCAAAGCTGCCAGTAAAGGTCGGATTTCAACCTTTGCCTAGATTTTTCACTATAAAGGGAGTTATAAAACTCTATTTTGTAAAAATTTAATCTCGTTGGAAAGCTAACATACAAGGTTACAACTCTTATTAAGGGAGAAAAACCCAATTCTTTAACACCCTCAAATTATAATATAATGAAATCTCCCAACATTTCTTTACCAATGTCAAGTATTGAGTAATATGTCTAAAATTATGGGATTTTTTTTTTGAAATTTCGACAGAGTTTCCTCTATTTTTGTTGGTACCAAGTTATCAACAACACTTCTATTATATGTCATTACGACTTCCATCTTGATCCAATCATCCTGGATCACATTCCATTCATCAAACAATAACTCAATATTCATACTTATCAACATATGCAAGTCTCATAATACCAATTAGTAAATCAACATAAATGTACTACCAAAACAACTCAAAATATAAACAATTTCATCATTGAATGTAATAAATGCTAACTAACTACATTTAAGCCTTTAAACTACATAAACACAACATTAAGATTAAGAGTCATTTTATCAACTATTCATATATATAATACATCCACTACATATTACACCTTCTACTTAATTTTTACAACACAAAAGGATTTACACCCAAAGTAAAGACATGAATTTTACATTCCAAAATAGTAATTCATAAACGGGAGTATTCCTACATCTAACGATCTGCATCACCTCACGGTGTACCTGTTTCAACAATAACAATATTAAGTAACTTACTCACTATATTATTCTAATATTAATTAATTACTCTTAACCTTTGAAATTTAATACTTCTACTTCAATCTAACTTAATCCCTTAATTTACATAATCTTTTCAAAATTTACAAATCTAGCTAATTCATCATAATTACCAAATAAATCTAACACTTCCATATAATTACTCAGAAATTTGGTTTCCTTCATCAGTCACCAATAGATCCAGTACTTCCATTCAAATTACCCATCATCCGGCTAACCTCTTTTGTTAGCCAATCAATCCGGTAATTCCATTTGAATTACCCAACATCCGGCTAACCTCTTTTATTAGCCAAACAATCTGGTAATTCCATTTGAATTACCCAGCATCCGGCTAACCTCTTTTATTAGCCAAACAATCCGGTACTTCCATATGAATTACCCCATATCTGGTCAACCTCTTTGTTAACCAACAAAACCGGTAATTTCACATAATTTACCGGTAATTCATATAATCACAACTCAATTTATTCATTTGCTTAATTCGTTTAATATCAATTAAATAAGCAACATAGATTATTAGGGAAACTAAAAATTATAAAATAAGGTGACGAATCACCTACCTTCTCTCGGGATGACCCAACTCCTCTTGTTTGATAATCAGCTCTAGACACAACTTCTGAATCAATCAAGTGTCATTATATCATTAGTCCATCAATATTTTTCTTACGTGCCGAAACACAAAGCACGTAATATTTTTATTTGTAATTTGTTCTAATAAAAATTCATTCTCAAATATAACATCATTATTTTACATACAACCTCATATTTAACTCAAGTTACCTCTTTGCTTACTCTATGTTCATAATTCCTCCATCAAATAATTCTTCTATTCTTTATATCCTCACATCATATTATTCATTTTATCTAAATACTATATTCAAACACAATCTAGACATCTTGTCTTCATATTTTCTTTTAACTAGTTTATTTCTCTTTTAATTTGAATTTACTTATTATTATTATTATTATTATTATTATTATTATTTTCTCAATTTAAATGCTATCTCTTCATTTAGTCTTTCTTACATTTTTCAATTATCATGATTAAACATGGTTTGTTTCTAAACATTATCAAAACTCATTCTCCCATTTTTTCCTCCATTTGGCCGAATGTAGTGTTTCTTTTTTTTTCAAATTTTTCTTCATTTACTTGTTATTTCAACTTATTTTCATTCTATTCCACTTCAATTTCATCATTTTTCCTTCCCCTCCTATTTCCCCCAAATTCACATAAGCACCCTAAGTTCAAAATCTAGGATTTAAGGGAAACTAAGGTAAAATTCCATGAAATTACTTCCCAACTTAATCAAATAAGCTTAAGAACACATCTAAATCAAACATGAAATCCAAACTTCTCATGCTTACCTTTTTCTTTTCTTCCAATTTCTCTTCTCTTCCAAAGTTAGCTGAATTTCCCCTTCTCAAATCCTCCTTCCTTCACTTGCTTTAGTGTTTTATAGGTTGAACTTGCAAGCTTATAAAGGTATTTTCTCAATTTCCTTATTTTTTCCCTTACTTTTCTCTCTTTCTCTCACGTTATGCTCTGTTTCATTTTCACTTCTGCCTATTCGGCAGTTAATAGAAGAGAAGGAGAGCTTATATGTTTTGTTTTCAATGGCCAATTTCTATTATACCCTTAATGATTTTTTTTTGCTAGCACTACCGAGCTCCATTCATCTTAAAATTTTAACCGGATTTTATTCAATATATTTTAGGTTCCTCAAAAAAATTTCAGCTCAATCCGATGGTTGGATTGAAAATTTCATCCAATAACGGAAAACTAGTCGAATTGTGATTTCTCGTCAAATTTTCGAATTTCTCTAAAAAATTCTGAAATTTTAACCCAAGCTAAGGTATCATATTAGAAGGCTTCACGCAAAATTTCAGAATTTTTTGATAACCCAATCAAGAGTTACGAATTTGTTTTTTGTTTTACATAAAACTAGTCAATTTATGATTTTTCGCCCGGAGGTTTTACAAATTCTGTCCCCAAAATTCAAGAAATGAATCACAAATATGACATTCCTGGTGTTCTGCAGAGTCTGCTCTGCATAGTCATGTTCGGTGACCCTTAACTAGAGTTATAAAATTCCAAATTAAATGAACCTAGTTTCCTTGGATAGTACACATCTAGAATTGCAACTCCTATGAAGCAAACCGATCATAATTCGCTTGTTTTCCCACTCAAATTCGCTCTAAAAGTCAAGAGATGAATCTGTCCAATTATTAACTTTTGCATCATATACATTTGGCAGAAACTTGGCCTTGGGAAAACAAGACTTCCCTTATTTTTTTCATTTTCAATCATTCATTACACAAACATTCACATCCAACACAACATACACAGTAATTATTTTGCAAAACACAATTTTTCCCTCCTAATTACTGCCCTCAATGGCCAACCATGACCTTTCCTAAAGGCTCCCCTTTTTCTTTCCATTTGTCTTGCCATTTAGCTCTCATTTCTTACCATCTCCTCCTCCTCTCTTTTTGTTCTTGTTGTTGTCAGCCTAATACTCCTTTTTCTCTAATTTCTTCTTCCGATAATACTCCAAATCCTTGTGTGTTTTTTGAATATCTTTTATATTTTTTTAATGCTCTTGTTGTGATAAACTAAATATCTTGACTCATTAATATGATAAAATTTAAAAAAAATCACACCATCCACTTTATTTTATAAAGTAAAGTCAAAATAACATAATCAAGCCTAATAACATTTATTTTCAATATTTAACTTACAACAAACATTATTGAACCTTAAATATTATATTACTTGAAGTCTTAACCAATTAACGTAAGTATAAGTTGATCAACCACCATGCGCAAATAAAATTATTCACATTAGCCTTTTGATTTATAAGATAATCATAATGAAATTTGAGTAATATATCAAATATATCCAACATTAAAATGTCTTATTACTTTTAATTATTTTCCATCATACTTGAGCACTTACAACTAGTCTTCATAATACACACACACACCTGCTATTATCATTGAGCTTTTTCTCATTAAAATCTATATTTAGTCATGTCATTATGATTACTAATGATGTAGAGATTACTAGCTTGTGTTTTCAAAATCAAATCTATAAATAAATAACAAAATACAATTTAAATATAATAATGAATGAATAAATAAATAAATACTGGGCCTATATCGTTGTCTAATTCGACAGAAAAAAATGTTAAATATAATTATGAATGCTGGGCCTATGTCGTTGTCTTCAATACCGGCCCGCAATATTCTGCTCTCTTTGCATATATATATAACTCGCACCATTGCCTTTTGCACCCCCCCAACATTTTTTTTGAAAAAGAAAGAACAAAATAAAAGGGTGCAAAACAGAGACAGAGGATGGCGACGGCATAATCGTTGGGGGCGCAAATCCAAGGGCTATCAAGCAATGTGGTGGATTTAAGTTTGTTGTATTTAAGTTTGTTATCGACTCAGTTGAAGAAAGCAGATGAAGAGCTACACAATGAGTCGACTCGGCTTTTGGCTTTTCTTGAACAGCTCGACCCGACTCTTCACTCACTCGGTTATCCTTACATTTTGTGAGTCGCAGCATTATTCTTGATGCTTTCTTGACGTGCACTATGATAGGTTTAGATATTTAAATTCTTATTATTGTTATGAGAAAGTTTTATTGTTATAAAGAAGGAGATTTTGGAAGTTTTACGGTTTATTGTGCTAGAAATGGATGGTTGTTGAAATCCAAGAAAGACTCAATCTTGAAATCAGAAGAAGCAGGGTATGCTTATTATGTTGATTTGGGTTTAGAGAATGAGTTACTTTTGTGTGTTTTTTTTTTAATATGTGGTCGATGGGTGGCAGGGAGGCGTGCACTTCTAGGCCGGTTACCAATGAGCAAGCGAGACGACTGCTTTTGAACCTTTCCAGGTTTCTCACTTGTTGTGTTGCAGACCAGATTCGTTTGACGTCAGAAAAGTGTGTTTTATCTTACTTTACTCTGGAATAAATTTAAAATGTGTGTGATTTGAATGCTGTTTTTCTACGTACTTAGTTGATGCTAACTAATCTTTTTGAGTTGGCAATCATAGCTGTTAGTAAGAAATTCAAAGACCAAGTTTTGATCCTTGAAGTACCAATGCGTGGTGTGGGCCCTTTGCTGGAAGCTGTGAAAAAACTACGCTCCTCCTCTGAACATTTGACTGCTTTGCATCCGGATTTTCTTCAACTTTGTTTGTTGGGTAAGTGCTGTAAAACTGGTCTTTCCATTCTGGAGGATGTTATTTTTGAGGTCGATCTGCCAAGGGACTTTTTTCTCTATTGCTATTATGGGTGAGTGAGTTGCTGCTTGACCTTCTGTACCAGCTGTTACTTTCAATATGTTAAGTTAAACTGCTTTGATTTTGAGCTGCTGGTGTTGAGTTAATAATAATTTATGCCTATCTGATGAATAGAGTTCGTATCTTTTCTATTTGGGATGATTGTGCAATTCAAAATGGCATGATTATTTTGTAGCTAAGATGATGTAAGAACATCTGCATGGTTGTCAAGTTTATTCCCATGTAGGAGCCTCAACTCTGTCACTTGGAGCCTGTATAGACTTTAATGTGCACTCCTGTGAGTTGAAATCGTGTAAACAAGCATAGCAAACAACTGCACATGAAAACACACTGGAGTTTCCTGCTTTTGATGGTGACATAGCCTTTACCTCACCCAGATACAAATCATTTAAGCATCTTGCAACCAATTTGTCATCTCTTGTATAGATGAGGGAATTTCTTTCAGTTCATCTGACATTTGACATCATAACAGGGGGATGATATGTATTGGACAAAAATATTTTCAGAAAGCACTGGAGCTTCTACACAATGTATGTGATCTAGTTAGAATATGTTTCTCCGCTTTGACAATCTACTCATATTGCAGTAATTTTACTTTGGTACTAATTCTAATTGCTTTTCTCTTTCAGGTTGTGACGTCTCCTATGTCCTCTATAAATTCTATAGCTGTTGAAGCATTCAAAAAATATATTTTGGTTTCTCTTATTCAAAATAGACAGGTATGCTTTATTCTTATGACATTTATTATCTGATTTTGGGATGTAAGGTTATCCAGCAATCTATGTTCATGATAGCACACTCTTAGGAGCTGCTTTTCTTCTTCTTCCTTTTTTCTGGGCAAATAGAATGATGCTTGCCTGCTTACAAGTAATTAGTTTTCCAAGCTCACGCGTTTCTTACTTCAGTATTCTTCTTCTCTGGCCTAGATGTGCATCCTGGACAAGTTTTGACATCTCAAGATCACCTATAATTTATTTCTCTCTTAATTTCTTTGAAACATTATTTGATCTTTTTTTTCCTGTACTTTTTGGTGGCAGTTCTAAACCAGCCTCCCTAAGTACACATCTTCAGCAGCTCAGAGAAATTTAAAAACTTGTGTCAGGTGATTACAACTTCTAAGTTGAACGTTGCAAGCAAAATTGTTTGCTGATTTATAGTTTCTGTATTAGTAATTTATTTATCATTTGTATCCATGACCAAACATATGTCAGAACTTAAACTGAATCTGGAACATAGTTTGCAGAAACAATAGAACCACAATGACTGAGTGGATAGTGTGGAGTGCGTGGAAATCAAGCAGTCTTTTTTTTTGCTTTCCCCCCTTTTTAGGTGCGCTTAAAAAAACTGTTCTTTCTTAAATTGTATTATCCTGTGCATGGAAACCAAACTTGTCATAGAACCACCCAGCTTCCGATGATAGATTCTGATTTGCTTGGATAAAAGCTGCATTCACCATGGACATGTTAGGTTGAATCTATTTTAAAATGCTATGTACCTTATCAATCTATTTGCTTTTAAAATGCTTATCAAATGAAATAAATGACATTCTTTTATCTTCTTTTTTTTGGTGAAATATTTGTTCTTTCTATCAACAGTGTTTGTTTCTCTTCATGCATAATTTTGCATTCATATAAACATGCAGAAGGAATTGGATTTTTTAGGTTCTTATGTCTTGCAAACTTTCCTTTTTCCCTTTGAGCAGCCCTATATGCAACTGGCAAGAAGTTATAGCAGTGGAAAAGTTTCAGAATTAGAGACATGCATTTAGACAAACGGAAAGAAGTTTGAAAGTGTGAGTCTACAGTTATACATCTTGCATTTTCACATACTAAGAGAAATATCTCTTCATCACCTAAAATAGACTCTAAATTCTTTTTCAAGACAATAATCTTGGACTGGTGAAGCAAGTTGTATCATCCATGTATAAGAGAAACATTCATAGATTGACCCAAACATATTTGACTCTTTCCCTCCAAGACATAGCCAACACTGTGCAACTTAACAGTCCTAAAGAGGCAGAGATGCATGTGCTTCAAACGGTAGTTTCCTATGCAATCATCCCTGATGCTAAGCATACAACAATTTTATATATATATTTCCTTTTATTTTTTGTATGATCAATTTATTGCAAAATATTGAAAGTAGAAAGACCACCAATAGTGCACTCCTGTATCTAAGACCACACTAACAGTGCATTCCTGTATCCTATACAATAATATATATTAACAATTTCATTTCAAACTGTAGATCCAAGATGGCGAGATACATGCAACAATCAACCAGAAAGATGGTATGGTTAGATTCTTAAAGGATCCAAAGAAATATAAAAACTCTGAGATGATTGAGCGTATCGATTCATGAATTCAGAGGTACAGTAGCTGGAATTTTACACTTTTATTTACGAGTTAATTACTTCCATCCTGCAACCAATTTAAGGGAAAAAATTATTTGAAGATAACATTACACGTACACTAAGGGCCATTCCCTCAAGCTATGTCAATAGTTCATGCACATATGATGAACATTACTATTTGCAAATGTGACCTTTTAATACCATGATATCCTCATTATTTGCACTTTGCTTCTTATGGTTTGGTAACAATAGATATAAATTGCATTATTGGTGGGAACACCAGACACACACCTTTGAATGTGCACAATTTGACTTTAAATGGTTTATTAATTAGAAATGTTAGATTTGAGTATCCTATCTAAGCATACAATTCTCAATTGTTATGATGTGGCTTAAACTCTGAATTGTTTCTGAAATTACTTGTAGGTTGAAATGAACAACTTGAGTTTCAAATTGTTTTAAAAACGTTTCGGGTTTTTCAAACCTGAGAATAAGTCCAATAAAAATGTTTAAAATTTCATAGTGCACTTCAAGTTTTAATATCTTTTCTTAACTATTTTTTCTATATATATATATATATATATATATATATACACATATATAATGTTGGTTTTCAGTTGAAATTAACAAGTTGAGTTTTTGTAATATCATTTTGTACAAGCCTGAAACTATGAACATTGTTAAGATCACCATCTTTCACATTTGCATTATCATTATACTAATCAAAATTAGCATTAACGCATCTTTGATGCCTATTGACATGCTTATTTTTCGATCAACTGTATTTCTTGCAATCCATCAATCTTGGTATCATGTCTCTCTATTCTCATCATCATACATACCGTGCACCACCCTCTATTGGTGTTACCGTACTCTTAGCCAACATCTTTGAATATGCCAACTTTTTCTTTAAATAGCTTAGGAATTGGAAATGTTACATATGAGTATCCTATCTGAGCGTACAATTCTCAATTGTTATGATGTGGTTTAAGGTGTGAATGATTTTTCAAATTACTTGTAGGTTAAAATGAACAAATAGAGTTTAAAATTGTTTTAAAAAGGCTTTGGTTGTTTCAAAGCTGAGAATAAGTCCAATAAAAATATTTAAAGTATTGTTGTGCTCGTCAAGTTTTTGTACCTCTTGTTTACTTTTTTTATTTATATATATGTGTGTGTGTAATGTCGGTTCTGTAAAGTCCAAAGTCGTTCCTTCACTTCGTATCTAATGTTTGCATTCAACTTAGAAGCTTGCAAGCCCAATTGAACTTCTAGGAACTGCACTCTCTCATCACTTGGTATTTCATCACTTTTAGGTTGAAATTAACAATTTGAGTTTTTGAAATATCATTTTGTACAATCATGAAACCATGGACATTGTTAAGATCATCATCTTCCGTATGTGCTTTATCATTATACTAATCAAAATTAGCATTAACTCATCTTTCATGCCTATTGACGTGCTTATCTTTCTATCAACTCTATTTTGTGCAATCCATCACTCTTGGTACCATCCTCTCTATTCTCGTCGTCATACATACCTTGCACCACCTTCTATTGGTGTTACCGTACTCTTAGCAGACATCTTTGAATATGTGCAATTTGTTTGTAAATGGCTCATGAATTAGAACTGTTACATATGAGTATCCTATCTGAGCGTACAATTCTGAATTGTTATGATGTGGTTTAAGGTGTGAATGGTTTTTCAAATTACTTGTAGTTAAAATGAACAACTTGAGTTTCAAATTGTTTAAAAAAGGCTTTGGTTGTTTCAAACCTGAGACTAAGTCCAATAAAAATATTTAAAGTATCGTCGTGCTCGTCAATTTTTGTATCTTTTCTTTACTTTTTTTCTTTAGATATATACATGTATAATTTCGGTTTCCATAAAGACCAAAGTCATTCCTTCATTTCGTATCTAATGTTTAACCTCAACATAGAATCTTGCAAGCCCAATTGAACTTCTAGGAAATGCACTCTCTCATCACTTGGTATTTCATCACTTTTGGGTTGAAATTAAAAATTTGAGTTTTTGAAATATCGTTTTGTAAAAGCATGAAACATGGAAATTGTTAAGATCATCATCTTTCACATGTGCATTATCATTATACTAATCAAAATTAGCATTAACGCATCTTTCATGCCTATTGACGTGCTTATCTTTCTATCAACTCTATTTCGTGCAATCCATCACTCTTGGTATCATGTCTCTCTATTCTCGTCATCATACATACCTTGCATTAGTTTTGGATTGCTTTTATGCCCTGTGTCTTCAGAGTTGCATTGCCTACAAACATGATCATTCAATAGTGTATGAAAATATGATTTTCTAGTTCTCTAAGTGGTCAATTTATTTTTCCTTTTTTTTTTGTGGAATTATTTTGACTGAACTACACTGACTGCTCATCACCACCTCTACATCATCTTCATTGCCATCCCATCAAGCAGCTCTGGCGATCCCATCAATTAGTGTATTTAATTTAGTTATAGGCAGTCAAAGTCAAAGCTTGGGGTATAACCATACCACCGATTACAAAGTTTTTGGCTTATGGATTACAAAGGGTCAAATTGTAGCATACATAATATAACACAAGCAAACTACAAAGTAAAAACATTTTAAAAAAATACCTGTATTCTTGGAGGAAGCAATCATCATGGAGATGTGGTGTTCGAGTTCCTCATCAATTCCGAGAACACTAACCCAAATCTTATAAAGAAAAATCATGCAATTTAATCATAAAGTCAAGAATCTTTTATATGCATATAAGAAACACCATACCAAGGAAGATTTAAGATTCTAATAGCTTGTGAAATCACAATCTCCTCCTCCTCTTTTTCTTCTTGCTGCTGTCAGCTCAGTACTCCTTTTCCTCCAATTTCTTCTTCCAATAAGACACCAAATCCTTATGTTTTTTATGTTTGAATGTTTTGGTAACCCTTAATCTCACTTTCACTTTGAAATTCTTCCGTAAAGATCATCATCGTTTTGTACAATCATGAAACCATGGACATTGTTAAGATCATCTTCCGCATGTGCATTATCATTCTACTAATCAAAATTAGCATTAACGCATCTTTCATGCCTATTGACGTGCTTATCTTTCTATCAACTCTATTTCGTGCAATCCATCACTATTGGTACCATACTCTCTATTCTCGTCGTCATACATACCGTGCACCACCCTCTATTGGTGTTATCGTACTCTTAGCATACATCTTTGAATATGCGTAATTTGTTTGTAAATGGCTTATGAATTAGAAATGTTACATATGATTATCCTATCTGAGCGTACAATTCTGAATTGTTATGATGTGGTTTAAGATGTGAATGGTTTTTCAAATTACTTTTAGGTTAAAATGAACAAGTTGAGTTTCAAATTGTTTGAAAAAGGCTTTGGTTGTTTCAAAGTTGAGGGTAAGTTCAATAAAAATATTTAAAGTATTGTCGTGCTCGTCAGTTTTTGTATCTTTTCTTTACTTTTTTTCTTTAGATATATATAAGTATAATGTCGGTTTCCGTAAAGACCAAAGTCATTCCTTCACTTCGTATCTAATGTTTGACCTCAACTTGGAATCTTGCAAGCCCAATTGAACTTCTAGGAAATGCACTCTATCATCACTTGGTATTTCATCACTTTTGGGTTGAAATTAACAATTTGAGTTTTTGAAATATCATTTTGTACAATCATGAAACCATGGACATTGTTAAGATCATCTTCCGCATGTGCATTATCATTATACTAATCAAAATTAGCATCAACACATCTTTCATGCCTATTGACGTGCTTATCTTTCTATCAACTCTATTTCGTGCAATCCATCACTCTTGGTACCATGTCGCTCTATTCTCGCCGTCATACGTACCTTGCACCACCCTCTATTGGTGTTATCGTACTCATAGCACACATCTTTGAATATGCGCAATTTGTCTGTAAATGGCTTATGAATTAGAAATGTTACATGAGTATCCTATCTGAGCGTACAATTCTGAATTGTTATGATGTGGTTTAAGGTGTGAATGGTTTTTCAAATTACTTGTAGGTTAAAATGAACAAGTTGAGTTTCAAATTGTTTTAAAAAGGCTTTGGTTGTTTCAAAGCTGAGGGTAAGTTCAATAAAAATATTTAAAGTATCGTCGTGCTCGTCAGTTTTTGTATCTTTTCTTTACTTTTTTTCTTTAGATATGTATAAGTATAATGTCGGTTTCCGTAAAGACCAACGTCATTCCTTCACTTCGTATCTAATGTTTGACCTCAACTTGGAATCTTGCAAGCCCAATTGAACTTCTAGGAAATGCACTCTCTCATCACTTGGTATTTCATCACTTTTGGGTTGAAATTAACAATTTGAGTTTTTGAAATATCATTTTGTACAATCATGAAACCATGGACATTGTTAAGATCATCATCTTCCGCATGTGCATTATCATTATACTAATCAAAATTAGCATTAACGCATCTTTCATGCCTATTGACGTGCTTATCTTTCTATCAACTCTATGTCGTGCAATCCATCACTCTTGGTACCATGTCTCTTTATTCTCATTGTCATAGTTACCTTGCACCACCCTCTATTGGTGTTATCTTCTCTTAGCAGACATCTTTGAATATGCACACTTCGTCTTTAAATGGCTTATGAATTAGAAATGTTACATATGAGTATCCTATCTGAGCGTACAATTCTGAATTGTTATGATGTGGTTTAAGGTCTGAATGGTTTTTCAAATTACTTGTAGGTTAAAATGAACAAGTTGAGTTTCAAATTGTTTTAAAAAGGCTTTGGTTGTTTCAAAGCTGAGGGTAAGTTCAATAAAAATATTTAAAGTATCGTCGTGCTCGTCAGTTTTTGTATCTTTTCTTTACTTTTTTTCTTTAGATATGTATAAGTATAATGTCGGTTTCCGTAAAGACCAACGTCATTCCTTCACTTCGTATCTAATGTTTGACCTCAACTTGGAATCTTGCAAGCCCAATTGAACTTCTAGGAAATGCACTCTCTCATCACTTGGTATTTCATCACTTTTGGGTTGAAATTAACAATTTGAGTTTTTGAAATATCATTTTGTACAATCATGAAACCATGGACATTGTTAAGATCAACATCTTCCGCATGTGCATTATCATTATACTAATCAAAATTAGCATTAACGCATCTTTCATGCCTATTGACGTGCTTATCTTTCTATCAACTCTATGTCGTGCAATCCATCACTCTTGGTACCATGTCTCTTTATTCTCATTGTCATAGTTACCTTGCACCACCCTCTATTGGTGTTATCTTCCTCTTAGCAGACATCTTTGAATATGCACACTTCGTCTTTAAATGGCTTATGAATTAGAAATGTTACATATGAGTATCCTATCTGAGCGTACAATTCTGAATTGTTATGATGTGGTTTAAGGTCTGAATGGTTTTTCAAATTACTTGGAGGTTAAAATGAACAAATTGAGTTTCAAATTGTTTTAAAAAGGTTTTGGTTGTTTCAATGTTGAGAGTAAGTGCAATAAAAATATTTAAAGTATTGTCGTGCTCATCAAGTTTTTGTACCTCTTCTTTACTTTTTTTCTTTTTATATATACATGTATAATGTCGGTTTCCTTAAAGACCAAAGTCATTCCTTCACTTCGTATCTAATGTTTGACCTCAACTTAGAATCTTGCAAGCCCAATTGAACTTCTAGGAAATGCACTCTCTCATCACTTGGTATTTCATCACTTTTGGGTTTAAATTAACAATTTGAGTTTTTGAAATATCATTTTCTACAAGCATGAAACCATGGAAATTGTTAAGATCATCATTTTAAAAAAATACCTGTATTCTTGGAGGAAGCGGTCGTCATGGAGATGTGGTGTTCGAGTTCCTCATCAATTCCGAGAACACTAACCCAAATCTTATAAAGAAAAAATCATGCAATTTAATCATAAAGTCAAGAATCTTTTATATGCATATAAGAAACACCATACCAAGGAAGAGTTAAGATTCTAATAGCTTGTGAAATCACAATCTCCTCCTCTTCTCTTTTTCTTCTTGCTGCTGTCAGCTCAGTACTCCTTTTCCTTCAATTTCTTCTTCCAATAAGACACCAAATCCTTATGTTTTTTATGTTTGAATGTTTTGGTAACCCTTAATCTCACTTTCACTTTGAAATTCTTCCGTAAAGATCATCATCGTTTTGTACAATCATGAAAACATGGACATAAGAGAAATATCAAAATCTTCCTCCCTTTCTCTCCTCATTCTGATGGACATAAGAGAAAAGAGATTGGTATTTATACCCCTCAATTTCTCTTATTGCATTTAGTGTCAAACTATAACACTCTATTGTCTGTCAAAATTATTCTCCCTAAGGGATTACAGAACTGAATATATATACAATAAAAGAATAGACTTTATGTACCTACTATACTACTTTGTCGTCCTAGACTGCAGCAATATTACACAAGAAAGGAAATATAAACATAACGGTAACCTGCACACGGACAACAAGTTGTTCGTTGACAGCCCCCCTCAAATTGATGCAGGATGGTCAATCAGCATCAATTTGCTATTTAGGAAACAATGCCGTTGACGTGTGAGGGCTTTGGTGAAGATATCATCAATTTGCAAGTTGGTGGATATATGAGGAAGAGTAATAACACGAGTGTCGTAGGCTTCACGAATAGAGTGGCAGTCCACCTCAATATGCTTCGTTCGCTCATGAAAGACAGGATTAGCCGTGATCTGAATAGCACTCGTATTATCGGCATGGAGAGGTGTAGGGTCAGTGGCAGAAAAATTGAGCTCATCAAGCAACCCTCGAAGCCAAATGATTTCAGAACAAGCAAGAGACATTGCCCTATACTCAGATTTTGTAGAGGACTTAGATACTCGATCTTGTTTCTTACTCTTCCAAGAGATCAATGCATCTCCTAAGAACATACACCAACCAGTGACGGATCGACGAGTATCTGCACAACCTGCCCAATCCGCATCGCTATAAGCTGTAAGGCGAAGAGGGTTGTTTGTAGGAAAAACTAACCCACGAGCCACCGTGCCGTGAACATAGCGTAAGATTCGATGAACAGCAGCCAAATGAAGATGGCGAGGAGCCTGAAGAAACTGGCTGACTTGTTGTACGGCAAATGAGATGTCTGGTCTAGTAATGGTGAGATAAACAATGCTGCCTACCAATTTTCGATATAAACTGGGATCAGCAATTAAGTCACCCTCTTCTTTACGAAGCTTGATATTTACTTCCATAGGAGTATCAACCGAAGAAGCATCCTGTAGATCAGTTGTAGCCACCACATCACTAGCATACTTATGTTGATTTAGAGAAATGCCCGAGGAGCTACGATGAACTTCAAGACCAAGAAAATAAGTGAGGGACCCAAGATCTTTCATATGAAATGCTTCTGAAAGATGAGTTTTGAGTTGATCAAGTAGAGCTGAATCAGAACCCGTAATTACAATGTCGTCAACATACACCAAAAGAACAACAATACCCACGACTGATTTCCGAAGGAACAAGGAAGTATCATGCTTGCTCTGTTGGAATGAGAACTGTAGTAAAGTGGTGCGGAATTTATCAAACCAGGCCCTCGGAGCCTGTTTGAGACCGTAAAGAGAGCGACGAAGCTTACACACATGTGAAGTCGGAGAAGAAAATAATCCCGGAGGCGGCTTCATATAAATGCATTCTTTAAGATCCCCATGAAGAAATGCATTTTTGACATCCATCTGATGTAGCGGCCAATGACTAGAAGCAGCAAGAGCCAGAATCATACGCACAGTAGTCATTTTAGCCACTAGAGCAAACGTCTCTTCATAATTGACCCCATATTCCTGATGATTCCCAAGCGCAACAAGCCTGGCCTTGTAACGGTCTAAACTGCCATCAAATCGGACTTTGACTGAGTAAACCCACTTGCAACCCAGGGGAATAATAGATGACGGACATGGCTCAATGTCCCAAGTGTGATTAGCCTCTAGAGCAGCTATTTCTTCCTGCATAGCCTGTCACCAACAATCATGCTTGGCAGCGTGAGTAGCATGTAGGTATATCAAAATTAGACAGTGCAACAGTAAGAGCTGAAATAGAGTTACCAGAAGGGGGAAACCCATACCTATCCGGGGGTACGGACACTCGAGATGAGTGACGTACCCGAGGTTCTGGTGGTTCATCATTTGTCTGAATTTGGAGTGTGGGAGGATCAGATATCAAGTTAGCCGCTGGAGGAGACTGTGGGCGTGAGCGTCTTGTATACACAATACCTGGTTTAAAGCGAGAGGTGACTGGATGAAGATCAGATACTTGTGACTC
Source organism: Salix arbutifolia (assembly GCA_025169955.1). Lineage (NCBI taxonomy): Eukaryota > Viridiplantae > Streptophyta > Magnoliopsida > Malpighiales > Salicaceae > Salix > Salix arbutifolia. The sequence continues at coordinate 7,204,065 of CM045908.1, forward strand.
AAATGAAGGGAGGACCACAGTAGAAGGAGAGGACACAGAGGACACCGGAAAGAATTGTTGATTTTTTAAAAAAAATAACATTCCTAGAAATACGTGTACGTCGTAAAGTAGGATCGTAACAGACAAAGCCTTTTTGACATAAATTATATCCCAAGAATGCACATCTTACAGATTGAGCAGATAATTTATGTCGCTCATGAGGTGGTAAGTGAGCAAAACAGACACAGCCGAAAATACGAAGATTATCATAACTAGGTTGTTTGGCGAACAAGCAAAAAAATGGAGACTCCATTTGTAATGCTTGAGAGGGTAAGCGATTAATCAAGTAGGTAGCAGTTTTTAGAGCTTCAACCCAAAACATGGAAGGAACAGAGGATTCTAACAAGAGAGTACGTACCACATCAAGAAGGTGACGATTTTTTCGTTCAGCTACTCCATTCTGTTGAGTAGTAGGACATGAACGTTGATGAATAATACCATTAGATGCCAAGAAAGCCTGAAACTCAGTAGACAAGTATTCACCACCAGAATCTGTCCGTAGTGTTTTAATAGTAGTAGAAAAGTGATTAGCGACATACGCTAAAAACTCAGTGAAGATACGATAAACTTCAGATTTAAAGCGAAGACAATAGACCCAAGTAAATCTGCTATAATCATCAATGAATGTCACATAGTACTTGAATTTTTCATGAGAATCAACCGGGGAAGGTCCCCAAACATCACTATGGATAAGATCAAAGCAGTGGGAAGCGCGACTAGCATGCAAAGGAAATGGAAGAATTTTGCTTTTACCAATTTTGCAAGGATCACACTCAAGAGATAAAGAAGGATATGATTTATTACCAATAAAACCAGAGTTCAATACATGAGATAAGATCTGATTATTGGGATGACCTAAACGACGATGCCACACCATACTAAGAGTAGGAATTTTATTACAAGCAAAAGACTTAATGGAAGAAAATGTTGGAACAAGTAAAAATAGTGGAAACAAGCGCCCCACTTTAGGTCCCCTCGCGATCAGCTTTCCCGATACCTGGTCCTGCACAACACAACCAGCACCAGAAAAATGAACATTACAATTATCATCAACTAATTGTCGAACCGAGATAAGATTCGAGGAAAGATTAGGAGCAAGAAACACATTAGTGAATGTAGAAGAGGCATCACCAACAGCAGTAATGGGCAAGAAACTACCATTGGCCGTCTGAATAGCCGATTGACCATCATAGGGCCGAACACGACTCAAGACAGTAGTAGTATTTGTCATATGATTTTCTGCCCCCGAGTCTATGTACCAGAGTTTAGTAGAATTTTTACCTTGCAACCCCATGGCAGATAATGCAGAAATTAGCATTTGTTGCACCATTTCTGGTGTACAATAATTTCCTGCTGGAGGTGGAAGAGTAGAGATACCACCTGAAGAAGAGGCATGTGGAACATAATTTTCTGCTGGAGGCACATTAAGAGAGGCGTGAAATGCTCTGGCCTGACGATTCTGAGGACGGATACGACATTCTTTAATAATATGACCCTTTTTCTTACAATAAGAGCAGAATTTCTTAGGACAATTGGCAGCAATATGTCCATATCCCTTGTAACAGAAAACATTGCAAGTTTTTAGAAGGCATGGATGATCCTTGCCCGTGAGCAACATACGCCATTGTTGCTGGCCCAGAACTACCATGAGAGTGCTCCAAAATAGCTTGAGTACTAAGCCGTTGTTCTTCCTGAAGCAACTCACCGAAACAGATGTCAAGAGAAGGAACAGGAGATCTATTCAGTAAAGAAGACCGGACTGATTCAAATTCTGGTCGCAATTTCATAAGAAACCGATCTCGTCGGCTATTTTCATGAAGACTCTGAATAGTTGGAAGAGTGGCAATAGGGACATTCGTTGTAACCAAATCAGAATATTCATGCCAAAGGGTCAAAAATGCAGAGTAGTAGTCCTGAATAGAAAGATTTTCATGTTGAAACATGGCAATAGCATGTTCTAGCTGAAATCGACGAGCACCATCAACTTGATGATACACTTGCTTCAAGTGCTTCCACATAGATTGAGCAGTACGATGTGCTCGCAAATTTGGAACAATGTGTGGTTCCACCGAACTAAGAAGCCAAGACATAATTCGGGCATCAAGCACAGCCCAAGAGGGAGAGTCCTTAGGTTCTTTGGTGGTATCATCTTTTGGGGCAGCATCAGTGCAATCAATATGGCCCCAAAGATCTTTGCCTAGGAGAAAAAGTTAAAATTGAAACGCCCAGGTAGAGTAATTTGTCCCCGAAAATTTGACACATATAGGTGCTGAATCCATCTCAAGTAAATATATAACCCAAGACAAATAAACACACAGATTTTGACAGACCGAGAGCAAGGAATAAAACTGAGAGCAATAAAAAAAAAATTCTTCGTTTTTTTCGTTTTTTTTTCGTTTTTTTTTTCGTTTTTTTTTTATCTCAAAATAATAATAAAAAACAGAAACAGAGAGGTGGCGAGACTGCAGCAATAAAGACAAGAAATAAAAGTGAGGTGGACGAGAGCAATAAAAACAAGAAACCGAGAGCAATAAACAAGAAACTGAAGATTGAAACCGAGAGTAAGAACCTGGAAATTTGACAGACCCAGGTGCCGAGAGAAGAATTTTCTCAAATTGAAACCGAGAGCAAGAAGAACACAAAGATTTTGACAGAAACCGAAAGTTTGAACAGAAGATGCCGAGAACCAAGAAAATCAATAGATCCCGATCTGTTTTGACAGACCCAGAAGGTGCCGAGAGTTTGGACAGAAGATGCCGCTCGAAAACCAGAGATTCACCGAGAAACCCAAAGAAACTTCAAGCAGAGCCAAAATCCAAGAAACCGAGAGTTGCAGTGTTGACAGCGCACCAACATCCAAACCAAGAGGTGCTCAACACAGATTACTTTACAAATCGAGAGAGCTCTGATACCATGTCAAACTATAACACTCTATTGTCTGTCAAAATTATTCTCCCTAAGGGATTACAGAACTGAATATATATACAATAAAAGAATAGACTTTCTGTACCTACTATACTACTTTGCCATCCTAGACTGCAGCAATGTTACACAAGAAAGGAAATATAAACATAACGGTAACCTGCACACGGACAACAAGTTGTCCGTTGACATTTAGGCCCCCATTTCCTTTAAATGTTTTCTTTTTACCCCACATCTTCTCTTCTTATAATTTAAATCATAATCTTTATATTTATTTCAATTTCACCCCCCTCAACCTATTTTATTTCTCTGTGAATTCATTCCTTTAATTTAAATAACCCCAATTAATTCTGAGTTGAAAATTATGATATGTCAACTATTTTGTCTGGATGTTATATCCAAAATTCTAGAATTCTTATTTTATTTGAATTTGTTTGTAAATTCTTCCATTTTTTTTATTTAGGTTATAATTTACACTTAAATTTATTTCCAGGGGTTTACATTAGTACCTTGAATTCTATTACCATATATATGTTGAAAACATATTTATCATTGAGTTCTTATTTTACATGCTTATATATATATATTTAAGTTTGTATAAACTCTAAGTTTTTTCTTGAATATCTTTTTTTTTTAGGGGGGGGCAGAGACAAAAGATGGTGACGGCAGAATCGTTGGTGGCGCAAATCCAAAGGCTACCAAGCAACGCGGTGGATTTAAGTTTGTTATCGACTCACTTGAAGAAAGCAGATGAAGAGCTACACAATGAGTCGACTCGGCTTTTGGCTTTTCTTGAACAGCTCGACCCGACTCTTCACTCACTCGGTTATCCTTACATTTTGTGAGTCGCAGCATTATTCTTTATGCTTTCTTGACGTGCACTATGATAGGTTTAGATATTTAAATTCTTATTATTGTTATGAGAAAGTTTTATTGTTATAAAGAAGGAGATTTTGGAAGTTTTACGGTTAATTGTGCTAGAAATGGATGGTTGTTGAAATCCAAGAAAGACTCAATCTTGAAATCAGAAGAAGCAGGGTATGCTTATTATGTTGATTTGGGTTTAGAGAACGAGTTACTTTTGTGTTTTTTTTTAATATGTGGTCGATGGGTGGCAGGGAGGCGTGCACTTCTAGGCCGGTTACCAATGAGCAAGCGAGACGAATGCTTTTGAACCTTTCCAGGTTTCTCACTTGTTGTGTTGCAGACCAGATTCGTTTGACGTCAGAAAAGTGTGTTTTATCTTACTTTACTCTGGAATAAATTTAAAATGTGTGTGATTTGAATGCTGTTTTTCTATGTACTTAGTTGATGCTAACTAATCTTTTTGAGTTGGCAATCATAGCTGTTAGTAAGAAATTCAAAGACCAAGTTTTGATCCTTGAAGTACCAATGCGTGGTGTGGGCCCTTTGCTGGAAGCTGTGAAAAAACTACGCTCCTCCTCTGAACATTTGACTGCTTTGCATCCGGATTTTCTTCAACTTTGTTTGTTGGGTAAGTGCTATAAAACTGGTCTTTCCATTCTGGAGGATGTTATTTTTGAGGTCGATCTGCCAAGGGACTTTTTTCTCTATTGCTATTATGGGTGAGTGAGTTGCTGCTTGACCTTCTGTACCAGCTGTTACTTTCAATATGTTAAGTTAAACTGCTTTGATTTTGAGCTGCTGGTGTTGAGTTAATAATAATTTGTGCCTATCTGATGAATAGAGTTCGTATCTTTTCTATTTGGGATGATTGTGCAATTCAAAATGGCATGATTATTTTGTAGCTAAGATGATGTAAGAACATCTGCATGGTTGTCAAGTTTATTCCCATGTAGGAGCCTCAACTCTGTCACTTGGAGCCTGTATAGACTTTAATGTGCACTCCTGTGAGTTGAAATCGTGTAAACAAGCATAGCAAACAACTGCACATGAAAACACACTGGAGTTTCCTGCTTTTGATGGTGACATAGCCTTTACCTCACCCAGATACAAATCATTTAAGCATCTTGCAACCAATTTGTCATCTCTTGTATGGATGAGGGAATTTCTTTCAGTTCATCTGACATTTGACATCATAATAGGGGGATGATATGTATTGGACAAAAATATTTTCAGAAAGCACTGGAGCTTCTACACAATGTATGTGATCTAGTTAGAATATGTTTCTCCGCTTTGACAATCTACTCATATTGCAGTAATTTTACTTTGGTACTAATTCTAATTGCTTTTCTCTTTCAGGTTGTGACGTCTCCTATGTCCTCTATAAATTCTATAGCTGTTGAAGCATTCAAAAAATATATTTTGGTTTCTCTTATTCAAAATAGACAGGTATGCTTTATTCTTATGACATTTATTATCTGATTTTGGGATGTAAGGTTATCCAGCAATCTATGTTCATGATAGCACACTCTTAGGAGCTGCTTTTCTTCTTCTTCCTTTTTTCTGGGCAAATAGAATGATGCTTGCCTGCTTACAAGTAATTAGTTTTCCAAGCTCACGCGTTTCTTACTTCAGTATTCTTCTTCTCTGGCCTAGATGTGCATCCTGGACAAGTTTTGACATCTCAAGATCACCTATAATTTATTTCTCTCTTAATTTCTTTGAAACATTATTTGATCTTTTTTTTTTTCCTGTACTTTTTGGTGGCAGTTCTAAACCAGCCTCCCTAAGTACACATCTTTAGCAGCTCAGAGAAATTTAAAAACTTGTGTCAGGTGATTACAACTTCTAAGTTGAACGTTGCAAGCAAAATTGTTTGCTGATTTATAGTTTCTGTATTAGTAATTTATTTATCATTTGTATCCATGACCAAACATATGTCAGAACTTAAACTGAATCTGGAACATAGTTTGCAGAAACAATAGAACCACAATGACTGAGTGGATAGTGTGGAGTGCGTGGAAATCAAGCAGTCTTTTTTTTTGCTTTCCCCTCTTTTTAGGTGCGCTTAAAAAAACTGTTCTTTCTTAAATTGTATTATCCTGTGCATGGAAACCAAACTTGTCATAGAACCACCCAGCTTCCGATGATAGATTCTGATTTGCTTGGATAAAAGCTGCATTCACCATGGACATGTTAGGTTGAATCTATTTTAAAATGCTATGTACCTTATCAATCTATTTGCTTTTAAAATGCTTATCAAATGAAATAAATGACATTCTTTTATCTTCTTTTTTTTGGTGAAATATTTGTTCTTTCTATCAACAGTGTTTGTTTCTCTTCATGCATAATTTTGCATTCATATAAACATGCAGAAGGAATTGGATTTTTTAGGTTCTATTGTCTTGCAAACTTTCCTTTTTCCCTTTGAGCAGCCCTATATGCAACTGGCAAGAAGTTATAGCAGTGGAAAAGTTTTAGAATTAGAGACATGCATTTAGACAAACGGAAAGAAGTTTGAAAGTGTGAGTCTACAGTTATACATCTTGCATTTTCACATACTAAGAGAAATATCTCTTCATCACCTAAAATAGACTCTAAATTCTTTTTCAAGACAGTAATCTTGGACTGGTGAAGCAAGTTGTATCATCCATGTATAAGAGAAACATTCATAGATTGACCCAAACATATTTGACTCTTTCCCTCCAAGACATAGCCAACACTGTGCAACTTAACAGTCCTAAAGAGGCAGAGATGCATGTGCTTCAAACGGTAGTTTCCTATGCAATCATCCCTGATGCTAAGCATACAACAGTTTTATATATATATTTCCTTTTATTTTTTGTATGATCAATTTATTGCAAAATATTGAAAGTAGAAAGACCACCAATAGTGCACTCCTGTATCTAAGACCACACTAACAGTGCATTCCTGTATCCTATACAATAATATATATTAACAATTTCATTTCAAACTGTAGATCCAAGATGGCGAGATACATGCAACAATCAACCAGAAAGATGGTATGGTTAGATTCTTAAAGGATCCAAAGAAATATAAAAACTCTGAGATGATTGAGCGTATCGATTCATGAATTCAGAGGTACAGTAGCTGGAATTTTACACTTTTATTTACGAGTTAATTACTTCCATCCTGCAGCCAATTTAAGGGAAAAAATTATTTGAAGATAACATTACATGTACTCTAAGGGCCATTCTCACAAGCTATGTCAATAGTCTTAGACTTGCAACCACAGGGTTTAGGTTTCGAGTCTTGATAATAAGTACATGCACATATGATGAACAATACTATTTGCAAATGTGACTACAACTGGATTGTGGTTATGGATCATCATAAATCATCTCATGCACAGAAGAGCTATTTGGATATCTTTGCCAAACATGATTGAAATGCTCTTAACTTTTTTCTCTTAAATGAATATTGACCTTTTAATACCATGATAAACTCGTTATTTGCACTTTGCTTCTTATGGTTTGCTAACAATAGATATAAATTGCATTATTGGTGGGAACACCAGACCCATACCTTTGAATGTGCACAATTTGACTTAAAATGGCTTATGAATTAGAAATTTTAGATACAAGTATCCTATCTGAACAAATCCAATAAAAATGTTTTAAGTATTATTTTTCATGTCAAGTTTTAGTATCTTTTTCTTTAGTTTTTTTCTTTATATATATATATAATGTCTGTTTCCATAGAGACCAAAGTCATTCCTTCACTTCGTATCTAATGTTTGGGTTCAACTTAGTAGCTTGCAAGCTGAATTGACCTTCTAGGAAATGCACTCTCTCATAACTTGGTATTTCATCACTTGTAGGTTGAAATTAACAATTTGAGTTTTCGAAATACCATTTTGTACAAGCATGAAACCATGGACATTGTTAAGATCATCATCTTTCACATTTCCATTACATTAAACTAATCAAAATTAGCATTAACGCATCTTTCATGCCTATTGACGTGCTTATCTATCTTTCGATCAACTCTATTTCTTGCAATCCATCACTCTTGGTATAATGTCTCTCTATTCTCATCATCATACATACCTTGCACCACCCTCTATTGGTGTTATCGTACTCTTAGCAGACATCTTTGAATATGCACAATTTGACTTTAAATGACTTATGAATTAGAAATGTTAGATTTGAGTATCCTATCTGAGCATACAATTCTCAATTGTTATGATGTGGTTTAAGCTCTGAATGGTTTTTCAAATTACTTGTAGGTTAAAATGAACAAATTGAGTTTAAAATTGTTTTAAAAAGGCTGTGGTTGTTTCAACGCTGAGAATAAGTCCAATAAAAATATTTAAAGTATCGTCGTGCTCGTCAAGTTTTTGTACCTCTTCTTTACTTTTTTTATTTTTATATATACATGTATAATTTCGGTTTCCGTAAAGACCAAAGTCATTCCTTCACTTTGTATCTAATGTTTGCGTTCAACTTAGTAGCTTCCAAGCCGAATTGACCTTCTAGGAAATGCACTCTCTCATCACTTGGTATTTCATCACTTGTAGGTTGAAATTAACAATTTGAGTTTTTGAAATATCATTTTGTACAATCATGTAACCATGGACATTGTTAAGATCATCATCTTCCGCATGTGATACTAATCAAAATTAGCATTAACGCATCTTTCATGCCTATTGAAGTGCTTAGCTTTCTATCAACTCTATTTCGTGCAATTCATCACTTTTGGTATCATGTCTCTCTATTCTCGTCATCATACATACCTTGCACCACCCTCTATTGGTGTTATTGTATTCTTAGCAGAAATCTTTGAATATGCACAATTGTCTTTAAATGGCTTATCAATTACAAATGTTAGATATATATCTGAGCATACAATTCTCAATTTTTATGATGTAGATTAAGCTCTGAATGTCTTTTGAAATTACTTGTAGGTTGAAATAAACAACTTGAGTTTCAAATTTTGTAAAAGGTTTTGATTGTTTCGAAGCGAAGAATAAGCCCAATAAAAAATATTTAAAGTATCGTCGTGCACTTCAAGTTTTAGAATCGTTTCTTTTTATATATATATATATAATGTCGGTTTCCATAAAAACCAAAGTCATCCCTTAACTTCGTCTCTAATGTTTGCCTTCAACTTAGTAGTTTGCAAGCCGAATTGAACTTCTAGGACTTGCGCTCTCTCATCACTTGGTATTTCATCACTTGTAGGTTGAAATTAACGACTTGAGATTTCACAATATCATTTTGTACAAGCATGAAATCATGGACATTGTTAAGATCACCATCTTTCACATTTCCATTACATTATACTAGTCAAAATTAGCATTAACGCATCTTTCATGCCTATTGACGTGCTTATCTTTCGATCAACTCTATTTCTTGCAGTCCATCACTCTTGGTATAATGTCTCTCTATTCTCATCATCATACATACCTTGCACCACCTTTTATTGGTGTTATCTTACTCTTAGCAGACATCTTTGAATATGCACAATTTGACTTTAAATGACTTATGAATTAGAAATGATAGATTTGAGTATCCTATCTGAGCATACAATTCTCAATTGTTATGATGTGGTTTAAGCTCTGAATGGTTTTTCAAATTACTTGTAGGTTAAAATGAACAACTTGAGTTTCAAATTGTTTTAAAAAGGTTGTGGTTGTTTCAACGCTGAGAATAAGTCCAATAAAAATGTTTAAATTATCGTCGTGCACTTCAAGTTTTTGTATCGTTTCTATACTTTTTTTCTTTATATATATAATGTTTGTTTCCATAAAAACCAAAGTCATCCCTTAACTTCGTATCTAATGTTTGCCTTCAACTTAGTAGCTTGCAAGCCGAATTGAACTTCTAGAACGTGCGCTCTCTCATCACTTGGTATTTCATCCCTTGTAGGTTGAAATTAACGACTTGAGTTTTTGCAATATCATTTTGTACAAGCATGAAACCATGGACATTGTTAAGATCACCATCTTTCACATTTGCATTATCATTATACTAATCAAAATTAGCATTTACTCATCTTTCATGCCCATTGACGTGCTTATCTTTCGATCAACTCTATTTCATGCAATCCATCACTTTTTGTATCATGTCTCACTATTCTTGTCATTTTACATACCTTGCACCACCCTCTACTTGTGTTATCGTATTCTTAGCAGACATCTTTGAATATGCACAATTTGACTTTAAAAGCCTTAGGAATTAGAAATGTTAGCTTTGAGTATCCTATCTGACCATACAATTCTCAATTGTTATGATTTGTGTCGCGGACCAATAGGTTTCCTAGTGACTTTAATACTGAGTGGCGACTCCTGATACTTGTAGTCGTAATTTTTTATGACTATAAAACACCTCCATTTTCACCGCGTGCCGATGTCTCCCCCCTTCTCCGGGGATGGTGGGACGCGAAGCGTGAAAAAAATATTGCCGCGACAATGTGGTTCAAGCTCTAAATAGTTTTTGAAATTACTTCTAGGTTAAAAAGAACAACTTGAGTTTCATTTTTTTTAAAAGGCTTTGGTTGTTTCGAGGTAGAGAAGAAGTCCAATAAAAATGTTTTAAGTATTATCGTTCACGTCAAGTTTTAGTATCTTTTTCTTTAGTTTTTCTATATATATATATATAGCCGGTTTCCATAAAGACTAAAGTCATCCCTTAACTTCGTCTCTAATGTTTGCCTTCAACTAGTAGCTTGCAAGCCGAGTTGAACTTCGTTTTGTGTTTCCTCTGCCTCCATTAACTGCAACCAAAGACCTCTTCCCTCAGTCAGGGTGGTCTTAGTTAGCTTCGGCTCTTCCTCCAATAAACTGGTGGGGGGTTTTAATCCTTGCAGGACAATTGGTTTGCCATTAATAGATAATTTCATACTCAAATCAGCGAAATTCCACTGAATAGTGCCTAGACTCCTCAACCAATCAACCCCTAATACAACACATCCTCCCAAAGTCAAAGTCAGTAGGTATAAACTGACCCACACCTCACAATTCTGCAACTTCAATAATACTGCCTTACAGCAACCTTGGCAAGGAAACTTTGCTCCATCAGCAACTTGCACTGCCAAGTGGCTATCTTCCACTGGTAGTTTGAGTTTCCTGGCTACATTCACATCCACAAAGCTATGTGTGCTACCCGTATCATTAAGAATAATAAGTGAGTGTTTTCCAATGCGACCCACCAATCGCATGGTTTTAGGGGAGAGTACCCCAGTTATAGCATTCAAGGATATGACCAGCAACTCGGCTGTTTGGGGGGGTTGGTCATACTATTCTGTGTCCCTCTCAACTTCATAACTGCTTGCATCCAACTCTAATCCTTTCTTGCATCTGACTTGCACTAAGTCTTTTAATGGGAAGGGGAAATTTTCTTGGGGGGTTTAGGTTAGGCTGAGGTAAAGCTAGAGGTGCTGGAAATTTGGGTAATGGATTTGGACTGGGTAATCTGAAGGTAGTTTGTTTCGGGTAATTTGGGTTTGGAGTGTAATGGTTATTTGTGGTGCGTGTAGGTGCAAGTCTCCTGCCTACCTCTTCTTCTTGCAATCGGGCTAAGTCAACAGCAGCAGAAAGGGTATTGGGTTTATACATGGTAACAATGATCCGTAATTCATCTCTTAATCCACTTAAAAATGTACTGATGCGAAAATCTTCACTTACCCTTGTTATTTTGTTTGACAGGACTTCAAATGCAGTTTGATACTCCTCCACACTTCCAGTTTGCTTGAGTTTTGTGAAAGCTCCCACAGGATCCTCATATGTGGAAGGACCGAACGTGACACGTAGAGCACCCAAAAATTCCTCCCAATTAGCTGGTGGGATGGAATCCATTAACCAATAAAACCAAGATAACGTCTTCCCTTCCATATGAAAGGAAGCAATGTATAATTTGTGATCTTCTGGTGTATGACAATAAGTAAAGAACTGTTGAGCCTATAGGATCCAATCATGTGGATCTCCCCCATCAAAATGGGGAAAATCTAAATGGAGGGTTCTTGCTTGAATTCCTCCCGATCCTTCAACCAGTGGATTCATATTTCCACGTGGGTTGGTAGAAGTACCCTCACCAGCAGTTAATCTTGTCGTCAATTGGACCAAGCTATCGTAGCTTGATGCAAGATGGTTGAGTTGTAATAACTCTCCCATAAGGACCCCTTGTCGAGTTTGCTCCTCCTTCAACACATTGTTTTCCCCTCTCAAAGTAGTAATGGCTTCAGCCAATTGGGCTGAACGTGTTCCTTCATCCATGCCAGGAATGTCGGCTCCGATACCACTTGTTATGATTTAAGTTGTGTTTTTGCTAGAGAACGATTCTGGAATGTTGAGGTTCCAGGGACCTCCTTTGCTTTAGGCAATATTTGGATTTTCAAGCTTATCTTCCATTAATTCAAATAGTCTTTAAATACAGAATTTAAGAAATAACTGCTATCTTAACTTCCCATTAACCTTACTGGTTATAACTGACTAGAACGTGTGAAATAACACAAAGCATAAATTAAATACTAAGAAAAGAATTAAATAAGCAGATCGAGGTGCCACTTGTCCATCATCCTGACTGCCCCGTGTCTCCCATCCATAATGCTTCGATCCTCTACACTTCGCATCCCAACATGCCGCGTGTCCAGCAACCAACCAGCTCCCTATGCCCCGTGTCTCCATCTCCATGAGGCATATAACACAACCTCTCTCATCAGAACAACTCGCCCACGAGTTCAGGGTACTGTCTTCACAGATCATTCACATCAACCCAAAGAGCGTCTTCTTCGTTCGAGGTACTTGTTATTACCTGAACTACACTGACTGCTCATCACCACCTCTACATCATCTTCATTGTGATCCCATCAAGCAGCTCTAGTTATCCCATCAAGCAATTCTAGTAAAGCCGAGTATTGTGACCACTCCAAATTGAGGATTTTTCCAATTCATTTTAGATGGGCTGCATAGTGTTTCCATTCAATATTTAAAGCTCCAAGTACATAGCCTGGCCACAAACTATATTAGTACTGTGATGTGTGCTTCACGTTCCTAACATCTGGCCATTTTAGATGCCAATGCTTTAAGACGAGTAAAGGCAGGACTGTGCAATTGGGACTATAGTCGTGCAGTATAGTGTTTTTGAGCCCTTGGTCAGCTTTCTGCTTGAAAACCTTGATGTTGCTGCCTCTTACTGTCATTATGAGGCAGGGTTATATACCTGCAGTAACTTGCAAACTCTTTACTGATTTTGTAATAAAGCTGAAACATTCATTTTAATAATAATAATAATAATAAATAAGCATTTCTCAACCCAGAAAGCGTCTTTCTAAAAAAAGAAAAACGCAAAATTTAAATAAAAAATATAATTGATTTGTCTAATAAGACCAAATGAGAAACATTTGCTTCATATACTTGCTTGATGGATTCTTTGTGATGTACTTGTAGTGTAGATTAAAATACATGTGTTTAACATCTATACTTATGGTTTTATGACTCGATAAATGGCACTTGAATCAATAATAGAAATTGTTGTTCTGTATGTATTCATACAGAAATCTCCAAGGACTTCTTTTAACTGTCAATGAATATGGGATACTTTTGCTTTCCAAATTAGAGATGTAGAGAAAGGAACCAAATGAAGTTTCAGATATATAGTTTTGCCATGCCACTCAGCTTATGTCATTCTTGTATTGAATTCCTATGTTGATTGATTATTTGTTTTATGCAGGTATATAGGACACCTCGAGGAAAGGAGTTTAAAAGATCAGATGGCCAAAGACCCTACAGAAGTCATCCGAAAAGGTGTTCTGCGTATGCTTCCAAGAAACAAACTATGTGACGTGCGTTGCTCCTTTCTATATTTTGATATGACTTTCTTGTGTTGAAATGATTGATTCTCACTATCTTCCTTCTTCCCTCTAGCACATTCCCCATCAAAGTGCATTTATAGGGATACCTGTCATAGTAAGGTTTAGCATTTGCTGCACTTGATTGCATGTAGTTGACAATCCCTTTCTACATTTCTTAAATGCAGTTAGATAAGATGCTTAAAACACTGTTTTCACTTTCCTTCCATCCAGAAAAATTATTATAGGTAATTTGGCATGTAATGGGATAAAAAAACATAATGAATTTTTCTACTGCAATCACCAGCATCCCCAATAAAAGAAGAGTTTCAATCTTGCGTACTAAAAATATCCCATGATAAGCATGGGTACAGGTAACTAACATTGGTTGATTCAGAAATATTCACATGGATTCACATTGTTGATTTATCCCCAGATTTATACCCAATCTAGTGATTTTCTTAGAAATTGCAATCAGGGTCCTTTTCCTCCTTTTGGTTACACAACTAGATTATGTCACCATGTATCTTCAATATTTGTTGTGTCTGTATGCGCTGCAGGTTTGTTTAAGCAACTAGAAGTCATGTTGGCTTTATTTGTTTGTTTGAGAGAACATTTGCTTTATTTATTTTAAACATTTAGCTTGAACTCTCTGATAAAGCTGCCTTGACAGTATTGAGTTTTGACACAGGATAGAGATCGGAAACTAAGGACTTTTCCTGACAGTGAGCACCCCTTCGGCGATCGGCCTCTTGAACCATATGTGATGCCTCCCTGAAAAGTGCAAAAAATGCGACCTCGTGCTAGAAGAGCCATGATTCAATTTCTGGCATTCAATGCATCCTTATTTTGTATGTAACAGCCATAATATGGTCATAGATCACCAGTTGCTTGCAATGGCAGCATTTCTTGCCCGGTTCTTGTCATTCCCTTTAGGTTTTCAGACAATGTGAATGTATTTTAGTTTGAGGTGTCAAAAGTTATATCAATGGGAAATGAAGCTAATGGACCTTTTCTCCTTTTGGAAGAGAACAAATTTTCTGAGCAGAATCCTCTACTTTGTTCTTCTTCTTACTTTTTCTTCTTTTTATGACCGACAATTCTGCAACTAAAATAAGAAAGTTGCAAGGTCAGCTCATAAGTGCACGGCAGGAAATGAATATATGAACAAGAAATCACAAGGGAATTTAGAAGTAATTTAGCTCATGCTAGTTAATTGCCCCCACTACATTGCGGACTGAACAAATATTTTTTATAATTGTTGAGATTTAAATAATTAATAGATTTTGCTAGTTCAAAAATAAAATATAACATCTATACATGCAAGGTTTGATATAATGAAACACATCAAAACAACCTATTATAACAACAGCAATATCGAAGGCTTAACATCTAAAAATATCATTACTATTATTGGAAAAATAATAAAAATTATTAAATTACTCCAAGGAGAAAAAATCTTGAAAACATTAATAAAAGAAGAAGGAAGAAAAAAAACTAAAACTATTATTATTATTACGTGAATAATGGAAAAATAAATTCAATAGAAGAATAAAAAAGCCTAAAAACTTTAACAGAAAAACAAATAAAAAAATTAAAAATTATTAGATAAAAAAATCATTTGACGTGAAAAAAACTAATAATAAAAATCAAAAGAGAAAAAAATATCAATTTTCAAATGATCATAAACACAAACTAAAATTTAAGAACAAAATTTTTGAAAAAAAATGTTATCTCAACAAAGAGAAAATAATAAAAATTAAAAATCAAAACTAAAAGCACATATATATAAACATGGGCAAAAATAGGGACTATTTAAGAACTATAAAAAATAAAATGAATTAAAATAAAAAATAAAAAGTATAACGGCCGAAATAAAAACCAAATATATTATCAATTTCAATCAAATGAAAAAATTAAAATATCAAATAAAGTATAACATTTATATATACAAAGTTTGATATAATGAAACACGTCAACACACCATATTATAATAACAGGAAAATTGAAGCTTTAACATCTAAAAATATCATTACTATTACTGCTAAAACAATAAAAATTATTAAATTACCCCGAGGAAAAAAATAAAAAAAACATTAACAAAAGAGAACGTAAGAAAAAAAACTAAATTTTTTTTTTATTATTGTGTTAATAATGGGGAAAAAATCAATCAAAGAAAAAAAAAGACAAATAACTATAACAAAAGAGCAAACAAAAAATAAAAAAAAATAAAATTATTAGCTACAAAAAATTATTTGACATAAAAATAAAAACAAAACTAATAAAAAACAACTAAAACAAAAAACAAAAAAAATACATAAAAAAGAAAAAAAATCATAAGTGGGGAAAAAATGATTTTGAGGGGAAAAATGAAAAAATAAAAAGCATAATGAGGGGGGAACGAAAAAAAATTGGGGGAAGAGGAAGTGCTAGACAGGGTCGAACCCCTGACTTCATATCTAGTAAACAGAAGCTCCATCCACTAAGCTACAGGCGCTTCGTCGTTTTTTATCGTGCAAAAATAAGTAAATACCAGTAAAACAGCGAACAGAACCGAATCGACCAGAAAACTGAGCAACACTATTATAATCCATAATGATTTCACTCACAAGCTACAGTAACCGACTCTGACCTCTTTTAGTATATATTACTAGTTAATTGCCTGCACTACGTTGCAGATCAAGCAAATAATTTTTACTGTTGAGATTAAAATATAATATTTATACATGTAAATATTGATATAATGAAACAGATTAACATACCCTATTATAACAACAACAACAATAACATCGAAGTATTAACATCTAAAATTATCACTATTATAAAAATTATTAAATTACCCTGAGCAAAAAACACAAAAAACAAATTAACAAAAGAGTAGGCAAGAACAAAAACTAAAATTATAGTTATTATTATCGTTAATAATTAAAAAAAACAAAATTAAATCAAAGACTAAAAAATCCTAAAAACTTTAACAAAAAAACCAAAAATAAATAAATGTTAAAATAAAATAAAAATTAGCACCTAAAAAAAATCATTTGACTTGAAAATTAAAAAAACTAAAAGAAATAACAAAGAGGAAAAAAAAAAGAAATATCAATTTTTAAATGATCATAAACACAAACTAAAATTTAAGAATTAACGTTTTCAAAAAAATTATTCGATTATCCTGTAAAAAAAAAAACTAAACAACATTAACAAAAGAGGCATGAAAAAAAGCCTAAAATTATTATTATTGTTATTATTGCGTTAAAAAACAAAATTGAATCAAAGACTAAAAAAATCCTAAAAAATTTAACAAAAGAGAAAACAAAAAAATAAAATAAATAATAAAAACAAAATTAAAATTATTAACTGAAAAAAAATTATTTGACTTGATAAATTAAAAAAGTTGCTCGCACTACGTTGCGGGTTGAGCAAACAATTTTTATAATTGTTGGGATTAAAGAAATTAATAGGATTTGTTAGTTCAAAAACAAAATATAATATCTATATATGCAAATTTTAATATAATAAAATAAATCAACACATCATATTATAACAACAGCAACATCGAAGTCTTAACATCTAAAATTATCATTATTATTACTGCCAAAACAATAAAAATTATCAAATTATCCCGAGAGAAAAAAAATCAAAAACATTAACAAAAGAATAAGGAAGAAAAAAATTATTATTATTATTATTATTATTGTGTTAATAAAAAAAATGAAAGACTAAAAAAATTCTAAAAACTGTAACAAAATATCAATAAAAAAAATATTAAGGGATTAAAATAAAAAATTAAAAGTATTAAGAGCCAAAATAAAAATCAAATATATTATCAATTTCAATCAAATGACAAAATTGAAAAAATTAAAAATTTTGTATCGAATAAATTAAGGTATTTAAACCCAATCCGGAAATTAAAAGGAGGGCCGAAGTGAAACCTAAATATATAATTAATTTCAATCTACGGACCCAATTGAAATAAATCAAAACTTGTATAACAGAAATTAGGACCATACGAAAAATTAAAAGAACAGGGACAAAAGTGAATAAAGCATAAACCTAGGGGCCTCTCCTGTACTTTAGCGTGCAAGAGAGAGAAAACAGAAAAACAAAGTTCAACCGGCCACCGTCACGACTTTGGCCTTCCTTGTCCCAAACGCGCCACACCATGAGGAAGACCACATGGCAGCGAATCGTCGGAGATGCTGAAAGTGTATTTTCTCATGACGGAGGACTCCGCACGCGCTGCCTGAAGCGAGTGTGAGGCCGAACCCCGTCTGCTGCGCGTGCCCCGCGCGCGCGCAGATTTCGGCAAATAATAATAAAAAAGTGGTCATTTACCGGAACACCCCTACATCCAATTCTTCAATTTTGTCTTATTGGAGGGCACATTAGTATTTAGCCATTTTCAAAAAATGGGAAATACCTGTGATAGCCCTCCCAGCCAGATGTGTTTTTTGTCTTATATGGGGGCAGATTAGTATTTAGCCATTTTTAAAAATTATGAAATGCCCGTGAAGCCCCTCAATGTTAAACCCGTTTTTTGTCGTTTTCGAATTGAAGAATAGACCTGTTTATGAATTTTTTATTTATTTAGGAATCGAGGAAATTTGAGTATATGCCATGACACAGTTACGCTTGTTAAAGTCTCTGGTTGAGATCAATACCTGATCAGTCTTTTGTGGACAATTTCACAACCGTATCAAAGCATCGGTACTTGAAACAAACTCAGAAGTCAGTTCCTGTCAGGTTAAGAAAAAACAAGAAAGATTGGAGAAAGAATTCCATGCTTCATAATAAAAGGATGTAAGGTAGTAAATGCAAAAGAAAATTTCAAGCGGAATTGATCTAGCACCTGAAAAACACAACCACACCAGTTCAACAAACCGCAAAACACTAGAATACTTGAGCCCACCACATATGATAATTTTCAGCAGTAAAACCATCCTAGCAGCCTCATAATTACAGCAGGAAGAATTTCTCAAGTAAAGAGGAAATGAGGATAGTCATACCCAATAAGAAAATGGCAACTTGATAACTTCAAAGGGCTATTACCGATGAAAATGGCAACTATGTAATAATTTTTAAACTAAGCTTAAAGCTTGAATGAAATGAATGTTGACTGCTGACAATTGAATAAATACATTAAAACTAAGATTCTTACAAGTTATAAGTATCTTTAACTGCAATCTTTCTGCAAACACATCTTGGTTATAAGTATCTTCAACTGCAATCTTTCTGCAAACACATCTTGGTTTCAGACTATAGATAAACCAATAAACCGAGGAATGAAAGAGAAAATATCCAAAAAGTAACGGAGATACTTTGTTTCCATACACCACAACTTTCCTACTCTCCCTCACAAAAGAAGAGGGGGAGGAAAACTAAAGTACTAATCACTCGATGATCCATCATTATTGTCTTCATGTTCCTTCACAACCCTCTCAATGAGCCTCCTTTGAACTCCTTCAATCACAGAATCCCTCAATAGATCAGTTCCATCGCGACCACTATTTAGTACAGGATCTGATTGGCAGATAGTTAAAGCCACACCTTGTTCGGAAGAAAACAAACAGAACTTGCCACTATAAGAGTTGGACAATAAAAAAAAAAGAATAAAGAAAGTAAGAAAAGGGTTAAAGCAATTTAGTCCAACTGGGATGAATTGACTAAATTATGCATGCATATTTTGACCAAATCTTTTTCCCATGAGCTAATTTGCCAAATTGATACAAACACAGATGTTTATGAGGGTTTTTCGATTTTGAATCCTATACTAACCAGTATACAACATTATAGAGAGTTACAATCAATAGACCTCGATTTTTTTTCTAAGAGAAGATTCTCACCAAACACACCTAAAATGATGAGAATCGGCTCATAAACACCAGCAAGGACCCATTACATATTCAAGGGCTTGATTCATGGTTTTGAAGGTTCCAATCGAGTCAGAATTGTAAGGACCGTTGGAGTATCAATATACAGGAGGGGTCTAATACAACCTTATCTGGGCCATGAAGTGAGGACAACAAAGGAGCCAAAAGAATCCTACTACAACTTGGAAACATGGGATTAATGGGCTTGATAGAAGACTATAAAAAACACCTTATGGGCTTTATTTAAGTTTGTTAGCTACAGCCCAAGGCTTGTTTGGGCTTAATTAAGACTTTGTTTTCAGCTAGGATCCAAGGCCTGCTTGGATTAAGTCATGGGCTTTCCAACTTAGGGTTTTGGGTCAGTTTTGAGTGGACCTCATTTAAGTCCACATAAGGGGTCCATTAGGGTTAGTTTTTAAAGACTATTTAAACTCATGTTAGCAAAATTTCGGAGCCATTGATTAAATTTAATTCTGAACTTTTCAGTTTATGTGTGAGAGTGATTCTTGCATTCTTTAGTTCTTGAACGAACTGAATCCGACTTATCAAAGATTAACTAGCTTCGTGGCGTCATTCTACTCATTCCAATAGTGTTGGTGCCTTGGGGCAGGTTTTCATTGTGTCACACTCCTATCAGACCTATTTCAGCTTTCCGGGATCAGATTTCATTATTGGTTGTGGGTTGCGTGATCATGAGGTTCGCATCATAAAAGCTCTATTTGTAAGAAAAATCATGAAACAATTTATAGATTTGGGGGATAAAACAGGGGTAACAGTAGAAAATAAAAGGTGAAAACTCAAAACAACAAAACAAAGCATCAAGCACTCAAAAGCAACAGATGATAGGTTTAAACATGAAAATTACCTTCAGATGTGCATCTTCGTCCAAAACTCCATAATCCAACAAAATTAGCTATCACAGTACCATTATTATAAACCAGAAAAGTAAGAAGATTATAATCTAGATAATTTAGTACACAATCAATAGACACCATCTCATCAAACTTTGTCTCTAGATGTTTCACTGCCAATTCTTCCAAACATTTCATAAGCACGCTGCCTTTTGCATACCCATCCTTATACAAAAGCACCACAACCCAAACATCTGAACTTGCTTGTGACACTTCCCTCACAAAATTAGAATTGAAAACCAGCACCATCAATCCAAACCTAGCAACCTTTGTACTCCCTCATTTCTACCAATCTCTTCTTCTTACTGGAAAAAAGAGAGAGAAAAAGGTTTAGAAAATTCACTAACACTGTATTTAATTCACCAACATAATCAAAGTCAAAGCTTGGGGTATAACCACACCACTGATTACAAAGTGTTCGGCTTATGGATGACAAGAACAAGTACACAATAACTTCTGGTGTAGAATGGCATCAATCCAAATAAACCAAACATTGTCATTTCTTTATTAAATCAAGATAGGTGAAACAATAGGGCAGTTGCCATAGTTGGATGTTAAATTAGGAAGAAGATGAGCCAATAACTATGAAAGAATTCAAGAATTACGCGATTGAATCAATAGGCGTACATCCACAAATTCATTTCCCCCCCTCAAACTCAACTTGTGGACCCATAAATTCAAAGACATTGTAAATAAAATAAAAAGGGGCAACCGATAGAAACATCAAACTATCATTCGCAGAACCAACACGCAAACAAATAGTTGTTTGTTGTACCATTTTGGGTCCTAGGAGCTTCCTTTCCCCTATTTCATCCCAACAAATTGGGGTACCACACTTCCGCCCGTATAAGGCTTCATATGGAGCCATACCAGTAGTAGTTTGATAACTATTATTATAAGTAAATTCTACCACTAGCAAGTGATCCTCCCAATTTCCATTAAATTCCAGTACATGACCTTATAAGGTCCTCAAAAGTTTGAATGGTCCTCTCTGACTGCCCATCAGTTTGTGGATGAAATGTTGTGCTTAGATTTAACTTTGTTCCTAATGCCCGTTGTAAACTAGGCCATAGTCTCGATGTGAACCTTGGATCTCGGTCAGATACAATCAATATCGGTACCCCATGGAATCTGACCACTTCATTTATGTACAATTTTGCTAGTTTATCCACTGAGTCAGTCGTTCTCACAGGCAAAAACAAAATAGACTTTGTTAATCAATCCACAATCACCCATGTGACATCATTACCCTTTTTCCCCTTGTGTAATCCTATCACAAAGTCTATAGAGATATCCTCTTATTTCCATTCTGGAACTGATAATGGCTGCAACTTCCCTGTAGGTTTCTGATATTCCATCTTCACTTGTTGACAAATCCCACAATTCAAAACAAATTCTGCTATTTCTCTCTTCATATTTGGCCACCAATAATATTCCTTTAAATCTCTATACATCTTCATACTTCCAGGATGGGTAGCAAAACATGATTCATGGGCTTCTCTCAATACCTCATCCTTCAAGATCTCATCATTGGGCAAATAAATTCATCTACCCATAGCGATGCTATGGTGGAGAACCTCTTAATAAACCTCCGGTAATATCCTGCAAGACCCAAGAAACTTCGAATTTCTGTCACATTAGTAGGCCTCTCCCATTTCAACACAACCTCCACCTTCCTTGGATCCATGAATATTCCTTTTGCATAGATTACATGGCCCAAAAATATCACTTCCTTGAGCCAAAAATCACACTTATCCAGCTTCACATACAATTTATTCTCCCTCAAAGTCTGCAGCACGACCCGCGGATGTTGTTCATGCTCCGAATATGAGTTGGAATACACCAAGATGTCATCGACAAATACCACCACATATTGATCCAAGTAGGTCCTGAATACTCAATTCATCAGATCCATGAACATGGTCGGTGTATTGGTCAACCAAAAGACATCACCAAGAACTCGTAATGTCCATAACGGGTTCTAATTTTTGTCTTCTGAATATCTTATTCCTTCACTCTCAATTGGTGATACCCCGACCTCAAATCTATCTTAGAGAATACCTTAGCACCTTTTAACTGATCAAACAAATCATCTATATGTGGAAGTGAATACTTGTTCTTCACCGTCACCTCATTCAATTGTCGATAATCAATGCATAGTTGAGGGTACTATCATTCTTCTTTACAAACAATATTAGAGCTCCCCAAGGTGAGTTACTTGGTCGAATGAATCTCTTCTATTAACTCCTGAAGTTGGACCTTCAGTTAGCCAATTCTGTAGGTGCCATCCGATAGGGAGACTGAACTATTTGGGAAATTTTGTGGATAGTTTCTATGGAAACTTTGGTTTCTTGAACTGGAGGTATCCCAAGTAACTATTCAGGAAATACATCCTACAATTCCCTAATAATGGAGTTACTAGTCAGGTCCACACTTTCCATTTTTGTGTCTATTACATAAGCTAACCAAGCAGTTCCTCATTAACCTTTTAGCCCTCATGACTGAAATCATACAGTTTGGAAGAACTTTTCTCTCCTTTAAATACAAAGTTTCTATTTTCTACTCCCTAGATAGTCACTATTTTGGTAAAACAATTCACTTGTGCCCTATGTTTGCTTAACCACTCCATGCCCAAAATCAAGTCAAAGTCATATAATTGTAATGGCATAAGGTCTACACTCAATTCTAACCATTCAATATATAGTTTCACTCCTCTATAGATTTCATCAATATTTATGTTTTCTCCTAAAGAGGTACTAATTGTCACCCATATCCTTAACTTGTGAGGCACCACATGCAATGTTTCCACAATTCTAGATGATATAAATGAATGACTAGCTCTAGGATCAATTAAAGTATAAACTTGCATTGTACTTAACTGTATTGTATCTGCCACAACATCAGGCACAACTCCCACATTGTTTTTAGTCATATGATATACTCAACCCTAAGCTCTTCCCTCCTGAAACCTAGGCCTCCCTCGAGTAGCACTTATCCCTGGCGGGGTAGGTCTAGCAGGTTGATCAACCGTAACTGATTGTTGCTGACTATGAACATCGATCCTCTGACTTTGGTTTCCCTCCGTAGCCCTATGAGGACAATCGTTCTTCTGATAACTCATGTCCCCACAATAATAACAGCCTCTACCTATGTGTGGGCACTCCCTCCATCGATGCCCTTCTCCTCTATAGAGATATAGCATCTTCCTAGCATCGTAGAACAATCCCTCGAGTGTCTTTGCTCACACATCTAACACAAAGGATACACGAGCCCTCTCTGCTTTGTAGACCCCAATGATCATGGTTCCCTGTGTGACCTGTCCTCCCTAGGATCCTATTCTGCCAGTCTGTCTGAATCCTCCTAAACTACTTCCAAGGGTGAAGCTCCCACCTCTCTTCTGAAACTGCCTTAACATCTGTGCATTCTTCCTTTTCTTTGGAAAAGGAGGTCTCCCAGATGACAACCATAAATCTCTCCTCTTAAACCCAATTGTTTGTCCCTGCTCAACAACTAGCTTTGCAATATCCCTCATCACCCTCTCCATACCCTGAGCAACCCGTAACAAATCCCGTACAGACTGGAATTGTATAGCTTTCAATATTGTCGCACCCTCCGCGAGAGCACGGCGTCGCGAAGACCTCTCCCCGTGAGCGGGGAATTCATGTCGGGGTTTTATTTTTATTTTCATGAAAAAGGGAGTCACCACCTAGTATTATGGTTATTAGGAAACCTAAACTGGTCTTTTAGAGATTCTAAGGCAAGGGACTAGTTGCGTAAAGGGAAGGTTTTAGCACCCCTAGTATGCCCTACCTAAGGTAAGTTGCTTGGTGTTTTGGTTTGCCTTATGATTTGCTATGGAGTTGATCTTTCAAAAAAAAATGTTGGTTAAATGATGATGACGTATTATTCCCGTAAAAATATTTTGGATATTTACCACTTTAAGGTTTCTTTATCCAAATATTTACTGTGAATAACAATGAATTATCCCCGCTAATATTTTGGATATTAACCCCTCTAGGATTTCTTTACCCAAATATCAACGGTGAATAATAACGAATTATCCCTGCAAATATTTTAGATATTAACCCCTTTAGGATTTTTGTACCCAAATTTTAACAGTGAATAACATGAATCCCCAAAAATAAGATTTTGATATTTCTGGAATATTGGCCAATACCCTTTGAATTTTACAAACATGTTGTAAAATCCAAAAGTGCAAGAAAATGATTTTTTTTGTTTACAAAATCCATGCTAAAACCATTATTCTTTAAATTTTGAAATAATATCTTTTGAAAAGAAATGTTCAAAATATGTTAGCGTATTGGCCGTATGCACAAAAACAACACATTTTTTGTTTTAATAATTAAAAAATATATATATTTTATGCAAATTTTGTATTTTATTTTAATTTATTTTTATTATTTCTTTTTTGTGGGCTGGCAGCCCCCCTTGCCTCAGGCTAGGCTGGCAGCCCAGACCCTATCTGGGCTGGAAGCCTATTTTAAACAGGGGGTCCGGCCAGACACAAAGCCCAGCCCACCAACCCACTGTCCACGTAGTGGCAGTGGGCAAGGAGTGAATTAATTCACTCCCCGCATGCAAATGCAGAGATGATGAATAGTAACACGACAAATTTTGGAGTGTGACAAACAGTGTACCTGTTAATACCATTGGGTAGAGGAGGTCGAGGTGATTCTTGCTGTTGTCACTGCCTCGCCAGAGCGTGTGGCCGAGTCGCTGGTGTGGAGGGGGAGCAACTTGTGGTGATGAGGGTGGATATGGGTTGATTGGCCTCTACTGGTGGAGAGAGAGAGCTCGGCCGAGCTGGTTTTAGAGGGAGAAAGGACCTGCAAACCGAGAGAGAGGGGAGCTGGTTGTTGAGGGAGATGGTGTTATTTTTTAGTGTGATTTTTAAGACAATTTTGTATGTAAATTTCTCCTCGATCGTAGTTTTTCACCCGCTTTCTTCTCTGTTTCGTGATTTTTTCCTTTGTTTTTTCTCTTTTTCGTTTTCCCCATTGCTCATCATTTTTATAGGCAGTGCAGAGGTAACTGTTGCTTGCAATGGTGGGCTACCCCCTGCGGCAGCATGCTTGTCAGCGGTGGCGTGCAAGTGGCTTATCGGTGATGGTGCAGGCGGCTGGTCGGAAACAGTGCAGGTGATGGCATGCACCATGTTAGGGTTGTTGCTTTTGGGAGGTGTAAGTGTAGTTTGGTCCCTCAATTTGTAATTATTCTAATTGCACCCCGAATTGAATTTAAACTTATGATTTTGTGCAATTATACCCCCGTCAGAATTTCAATATCAGCCTTGACTTCGCGCGCCTTTTTTATTTTGGTCCTTGATTTTTTATTTGCATGATTTAACCCTCAATTGACCATTAAACTCTTAATTTGTTCAATTTGGCCCCCGATTTCGCATAATTGGCTTGGAAAAATTCAAATCGGTCTCCGAAAATTCCAATATTCTCAATCGAACCCGTATTAAGCTCAAGAATTTGATTTTTCATCTATTAAGCCCTTAATAAAATTAATTGACCAATTTAAAGTATAATTAAGTCCTTGTACTTAATTAAATCCTTCAATTGGACCCTAAATTAATTCTCAAACATAATTACACTTTTAAATTGGCCAACGATTAAATCAAACTGGCCCATAAAAATATAATTATATCTTTCGACTTAATTTTTACGCAGATTTATCTGATAATAAATTATTTTAGCCTTGAATCTGCGCTTTCCTTCATTTCTGGGCACGAAAGAGGTACAACCGAGCTCCCAAAAATGTCTAAAATTTTCACCTTGATTTTTCTACCGACAGCGGACCCTTTTATTTTATTTTTGTTATTTTTGGGTAGATTTGGGGAATAACCCAAAATTGGGTTATGACAAATATCATTCTTAGTTCCTATCTTAGTCCATCACAAAACCTGTCTACTCTATGGCGCTCCGTGGGAAGATAGGTGGAGGCAAAAGATGTTAAACCCTAAACCTCTTTTTACTCTAAAACTGTCATGTCCCCTGCCTAAGATCTAAAAACTACTGTTCTTTTCCCTTCTCCGCTCCCATGAATAATACCTCTCCTCAAACTCCTCCCAGAAATCCCTCCATCTTAACACCTCTCTTACTCTTCTCCCCTAATACTCTCCAACCAAGAATGAGCACTTTCTATCAATAACTGGATTGCACAATCTACCTTTGATTCCTTGGGCATCTATATCAGTTCTATAACCCTCTCAACTTTACGCATCCAATGCCCAACAACCTCTGCATCCTCCTCTCCTGAGAAGGTTCTGCAACTCATTTCCCGCATACCTTTTACCCATTATACTATCATGATGACCCTCTTTGATCTAAGAGCTACACTGGAAGTACCTAAAACCATCCCTACTGCCATAGCCCGTATTATATGTTCCCTAAAAGCAGGATGTGAAAATAGATTCGTCACAACCATCAACTCTACTGGGGAAGATATATTATGGGATTTTTTTTTGAAATTTCGACAGAGTTTCCTCTATTTTTGTTGGTACCAAGTTATTGACAACACTTCTATTATATGTCATTACGACTTCCATCTTGATCCAATCATCCTGGATCACATTCCATTCATCAAACAATAACTCAATATTCATACTTATCAATATATGCAAGTCTCATAATATCAATTAGTAAATCAACATAAATGTACTACCAAAACAACTCAAAAGATAAACAAATTCATCATTAAACGTAATAAATGCTAACTAACTACATATAAGTCTTTAAACTACATAAACACAACATTAAGATTAAGAGTCATATTCAACTATTCATATATATAATACATCCACTACATATTACACCTTCTACTTAATTTTTACAACACAAAAGGATTTACACCCAAAGTAAAGACATGAATATTACATTACAAAATAGTAATTCATAAACGGGAGTATTCCTACATCTAACGATGTGCATCACCTCACGGTGTACCTGTTTCAACAATAACAATATTAAGTAACTTACTCACTATATTATTCTAATATTAATTAATTACTCTTAACCTTTGAAATTTAATACTTCTACTTCAATCTAACTTAATCCCTTAATTTACATAATCTTTTCAAAATTTACAAATCCAGCTAATTCATCATAATTACCAAATAAATCTAACACTTCCATATAATTACTCAGAAATTTGGTTTCCTTCCTCAGTCACCAATAGATCCAGTACTTCCATTCAAATTACCCATCATCCGGCTAACCTCTTTTGTTAGCCAATCAATCCGGTAATTCCATTTGAATTACCCAGCATCCGGCTAACCTCTTTTATTAGCCAAACAATCCGGTACTTCCATATGAATTACCCCATATCCAGTCAACCTCTTTGTTAACCAACAAAACCGGTAATTTCACATAATTTACCGGTAATTCACATAATCACAACTCAATTTATTCATTTTCTCCATTCGTTTAATATCAATTAAATAAGCAACATAGATTATTAGGGAAACTAAAAATTATAAAATAAGGTGACGAATCACCTACCTTATGCTCGGGATGACCCAGCTCCTCCTGTTTGATAATCAGCTCTAGACACAACTTCTGAATCAATCAAGTATCATTATATCATTAGTCCATCAATATTTTTCTTACGTGCCGAAACACAAAGCACGTAATATTTTTATTTGTAATTTGTTCTAATAAAAATTCATTCTCAAATATAACATCATTATTTTACATACAACCTTATATTTAACTCAAGTTACCTCTTTGCTTACTCTATGTTCATAATTCCTCCATCAAATAATTCTTCTATTCTTTATATCCTCACATCATATTATTCATTTTATCTAAATACTATATTCAAACACAATCTAGACATCTTGTCTTCATATTTTCTTTTAACTAGTTTATTTCTCTTTTAATTTGAATTTACTTATTATTATTATTATTTTCTCAATTTAAATGCTATCTCTTCATTTAGTCTTTCTTACATTTTTCAATTATCATGATTAAACATGGTTTGTTTCTAAACATTAACATCAAAACTCATTCTCCCATTTTTTCCTCCATTTGGCCGAATGTGGTGTTTTTTTTTGTCAATTTTTTCTTCATTTACTTGTTATTTCAACTTATTTTCATTCTATTCAACTTCAATTTCATCATTTTTCCTTCCCCTCCTATTTCCCCCAAATTCACATAAGAACCCTAAGTTCAAAATATAGGATTTAAGGGAAACTAAGGTAAAATTCCATGAAATTACTTCCCAACTTAATCAAATAAGCTAAAGAACACATCTAAATCAAACATGAAATCCAAACTTCTCATGCTTACCTTTTGCTTTTCTTCCAATTTCTCTTCTCTTCCAAAGTTAGCTGAATTTCCCCTTCTCAAATCCTCCCTCCTTCACTTGCTTTAGTGTTTTATAGGTTGAACTTGCAAGCTTATAAAGGTATTTTCTCAATTTCCTTATTTTTTTCCTTACTTTTCTCTCTTTCTCTCACGTTATGCTCTGTTTCATTTTCACTTTTTGTTTCTGCCCATTCGGCAGTTAATAGAAGAGAAGGAGAGCTTATATGTTTTGTTTTCAATGGCCAATTTCTATTATACCCTTAATGATATTTTTTTTGCTAGCACTACCGAGCTCCATTCATCTTAAAATTTTAACCGGATTTTATTCAATATATTTTAGGTTCCTCAGAAAAATTTCAGCTCAATCCGATGGTTGGATTGAAAATTTCATCCAATAACGGAAAACTAGTCGAATTGTGATTTCTCGTCAAATTTTCGAATTTCTCTAAAAAATTCTGAAATTTTAACCCAAGCTAAGGTATCATATTAGAAGGCTTCACGCAAAATTTCAGAATTTTT
Organism: Salix arbutifolia; assembly: GCA_025169955.1. Lineage (NCBI taxonomy): Eukaryota > Viridiplantae > Streptophyta > Magnoliopsida > Malpighiales > Salicaceae > Salix > Salix arbutifolia. The sequence goes on from CM045908.1 coordinate 7,233,330, forward strand.
TGATAACCCAATCAAGAGTTACAAATTTATTTTTTTTACATAAAACTAGTCAATTTATGATTTTTCGCCCGGAGGTTTTACAAATTCTGTCCCCAAAATTCAAGAAATGAATCACAAATATGACATACCTGGTGTTCTGCAGAGTCTGCTCTGCATAGTCATGTTCGGTGACCCTTAACTAGAGTTATAAAATTCCAAATTAAATGAACCGAGTTTCCTTGGATAGTACACATCTAGAACTGCAACTCCTATGAAGCAAACCGATCCTAATTCGCTTGTTTTCCCACTCAGATTCGCTCTAAAAGTCAAGAGATGAATCTATCCAATTATTAACTTTTGCATCATATACATTTGGCAGAAACTTGGCCTTGGGAAAACAAGACTTCCCTCATTTTTTTCATTCTCAATCATTCATTACACAAACATTCACATCCAACACAACATACACAGTAATTATTTTGCAAAATACATAATTTTTCCCTCCTAATTACTGCTCTCAATGGCCAACCATGACCTTTCCTAAGGGCTCCCCCTTTTTCTTTCCATTTGTCTTGCCATTTAGCTCTCATTTCTTACCATCTCCTCCTCCTCTCTTTTTGTTCTTGCTGTTGTCAGCCTAATACTCCCTTTTCTCCAATTTCTTCTTCCGATAATACTCCAAATCCTTGTGTGTTTTTTGAATATCTTTTATATTTTTTTAATGCTCTTGTTGTGATAAACTAAATATCTTGACTCATTAATATGATAAAATTTAAAAAAATCACACCATCCACTTTATTTTATAAAGTAAAGTCAAAATAACATAATCAAGCCTAATAACATTTATTTTCAATATTTAACTTACAACAAACATTATTGAACCTTAAATATTATATTACTTGAAGTCTTAACCAATTAACGTAAGTATAAGTTGATCTCCCACCATGCGCAAATAAAATTATTCACATTAGCCTTTTGATTTATAAGATAATCATAATGAAATTTGAGTAATATATCAAATATATCCAGCATTAAAATGTCTTATTACTTTTAATTATTTTCCATCATACTTGAGCACTTACAACTAGTCTTCATAATACACACACACCTGCTATTATCATTGAGCTTTTTCTCATTAAAATCTATATTTAGTCATGTCATTATGATTACTAATGATGTAGAGATTACTAGCTTGTGTTTTCAAAATCAAATCTATAAATAAATAAAAAAATACAATTTAAATATAATTATGAATGAATGAATAAATAAATACTGGGCCTATATCGTTGTCTAATTCGACAGAAAAAAATGTTAAATATAATTATGAATGCTGGGCCTATGTCGTTGTCTTCAATACCGGCCCGCAATATTCTGCTCTCTTTGCATATATATAACTCGCACCATTGCCTTTTGCACCCCCCCAACATTTTTTTTGAAAAAGAAAGAACAAAATAAAAGGGGGCAAAACAGAGACAGAGGATGGCGACGGCATAATCGTTGGGGGCGCAAATCCAAGGGCTATCAAGCAATGTGGTGGATTTAAGTTTGTTGTATTTAAGTTTGTTATCGACTCACTTGAAGAAAGCAGATGAAGAGCTACACAATGAGTCGACTCGGCTTTTGGCTTTTCTTGAACAGCTCGACCCGACTCTTCACTCACTCGGTTATCCTTACATTTTGTGAGTCGCAGCATTATTCTTTATGCTTTCTTGACGTGCACTATGATAGGTTTAGATATTTAAATTCTTATTATTGTTATGAGAAAGTTTTATTGTTATAAAGAAGGAGATTTTGGAAGTTTTACGGTTAATTGTGATAGAAATGGATGGTTGTTGAAATCCAAGAAAGACACAATCTTGAAATCAGAAGAAGCAGGGTATGCTTATTATGTTGATTTGGGTTTAGAGAACGAGTTACTTTTTTTTTTTTTTAATATGTGGTCGATTGGTGGCAGGGAGGCGTGCACTTCTAGGCTGGTTACCAATGAGCAAGCGAGACGACTGCTTTTGAACCTTTCCAGGTTTCTCACTTGTTGTGTTGCAGACCAGATTCGTTTGACGTCAGAAAAGTGTGTTTTATCTTACTTTACTCTGGAATAAATTTAAAATGTGTGTGATTTGAATGCTGTTTTTCTATGTACTTAGTTGATGCTAACTAATCTTTTTGCTGGAAGCTGTGAAAAAACTACACTCCTCCTCTGAACATTTGACTGCTTTGCATCCGGATTTTCTTCAACTTTGTTTGTTGGGTAAGTGCTATAAAACTGGTCTTTCCATTCCGGAGGATGTTATTTTTGAGGTCGATCTGCCAAGGGACTTTTTTCTCTATTGCTATTATGGGTGAGTGAGTTGCTGCTTGACCTTCTGTACCAGCTGTTACTTTCAATATGTTAAGTTAAACTGCTTTGATTTTGAGCTGCTGGTGTTGAGTTAATAATAATTTGTGCCTATCTGATGAATAGAGTTCGTATCTTTTGTATTTGGGATGATTGTGCAATTCAAAATGGCATGATTATTTTGTAGCTAAGATGATGTAAGAACATCTGCATGGTTGTCAAGTTTATTCCCATGTAGGAGCCTCAACTCTGTCACTTGGAGCCTGTATAGACTTTAATGTGCACTCCTGTGAGTTGAAATCGTGTAAACAAGCATAGCAAACAACTGCACATGAAAACACACTGGAGTTTCCTGCTTTTGATGGTGACATAGCCTTTACCTCACCCAGATACAAATCATTTAAGCATCTTGCAACCAATTTGTCATCTCTTGTATGGATGAGGGAATTTCTTTCAGTTCATCTGACATTTGACATCATAATAGGGGGATGATATGTATTGGACAAAAATATTTTCAGAAAGCACTGGAGCTTCTACACAATGTATGTGATCTAGTTAGAATATGTTTCTCCGCTTTGACAATCTACTCATATTGCAGTAATTTTACTTTGGTACTAATTCTAATTGCTTTTCTCTTTCAGGTTGTGATGTCTCCTATGTCCTCTATAAATTCTATAGCTGTTGAAGCATTCAAAAAATATATTTTGGTTTCTCTTATTCAAAATAGACAGGTATGCTTTATTCTTATGACATTTATTATGTGATTTTGGGATGTAAGGTTATCCAGCAATCTATGTTCATGATAGCACACTCTTAGGAGCTGCTTTTCTTCTTCTTCCTTTTTTCTGGGCAAATAGAATGATGCTTGCCTGCTTACAAGTAATTAGTTTTCCAAGCTCACGCGTTTCTTACTTCAGTATTCTTCTTCTCTGGCCTAGATGTGCATCCTGGACAAGTTTTGACATCTCAAGATCACCTATAATTTATTTCTCTCTTAATTTCTTTGAAACATTATTTGATGTTTTTTTTTCTCTGTACTTTTTGGTGGCAGTTCTAAACCAGCCTCCCTAAGTACACTTCTTCAGCAGCTCAGAGAAATTTAAAAACTTGTGTCAGGTGATTACAACTTCTAAGTTGAACGTTGCAAGCAAAATTGTTTGCTGATTTATAGTTTCTGTATTAGTAATTTATTTATCATTTGTATCCTTGACCAAACATATGTCAGAACTTAAACTGAATCTGGAACATACTTTGCAGAAACAATAGAACCACAATGACTGAGTGGATAGTGTGCCGTGCGTGGAAATCAAGCAGTCTTTTTTTTTGCTTTCCCCCCTTTTTAGGTGCGCTTAAAAAAACTATTCTTTCTTAAATTGTATTATCCTGTGCATGGAAACCAAACTTGTCATAGAACCACCCAGCTTCCGATGATAGATTCTGATTTGCTTGGATAAAAGCTGCATTCACCATGGACATGTTAGGTTGAATCTATTTTAAAATGCTATGTACCATATCAATCTATTTGCTTTTAAAATGCTTATCAAATGAAATAAATGACATTCTTTTATCTTCTTTTTTTTGGTGAAATATTTGTTCTTTCTATCAACAGTGTTTGTTTCTCTTCATGCATAATTTTGCATTCATATAAACATGCAGAAGGAATTGGATTTTTTAGGTTCTATTGTCTTGCAAACTTTCCTTTTTCCCTTTGAGCAGCCCTATATGCAACTGGCAAGTAGTTATAGCAGTGGAAAAGTTTCAGAATTAGAGACATGCATTTAGACAAACGGAAAGAAGTTTGAAAGTGTGAGTCTACAGTTATACATCTTGCATTTTCACATACTAAGACAAATATCTCTTCATCACCTAAAATAGACTCTAAATTCTTTTTCAAGACAATAATCTTGGACTGGTGAAGCAAGTTGTATCATCCATGTATAAGAGAAACATTCATAGATTGACCCAAACATATTTGACTCTTTCCCTCCAAGACAGAACCAACACTGTGCAACTTAACAGTCCTAAAGAGGCAGAGATGCATGTGCTTCAAACGGTAGTTTCCTATGCAATCATCCCTGATGCTAAGCATACAACAGTTTTATATATATATTTCCTTTTATTTTTTGTATGATCAATTTATTGCAAAATATTGAAAGTAGAAAGACCACCAATAGTGCACTCCTGTATCTAAGACCACACTAATAGTGCATTCCTGTATCTAAGACCACACTAATAGTGCATTCCTATATCCTATACAATAATATATATTAACAATTTCATTTCAAACTGTAGATCCAAGATGGCGAGATATATGCAACAATCAACCAGAAAGATGGTATGGTTAGATTCTTAAAGGATCCAGAGCAATATAAAAACTCTGAGATGATTGAGCGTATCGATTCATGAATTCAGAGGTACAGTAGCTGGAATTTTACACTTTTATTTACGAGTTAATTACTTCCATCTTGCAACCAATTTAAGGGAAAAAATTATTTGAAGATAACATTATACGTACAATAAGGGCCATTCCGTCAAGCTATGTCAATAGTTCATGCACATATGATGAACAATACTATTTGCAAATGTGACCTTTTAATACCATGATATACTCATTATTTGCACTTTGCTTCTTATGGTTTGGTAACAATAGATATAAATTGCATTATTGGTGGGAACACCAGACACACACCTTTGAATGTGCACAATTTGACTTTAAATGGTTTATTAATTAGAAATGTTAGATTTGAGTATCCTATCTAAGCATACAATTCTCAATTGTTATGATGTGGCTTAAACTCTGAATTGTTTTTGAAATTACTTGTAGGTTGAAATGAACAACTTGAGTTTCAAATTGTTTTAAAAAGGCTTTGGGTTTTTCAAACCTGAGAATAAGTCCAATAAAAATGTTTAAAATTTCATAGTGCACTTCAAGTTTTAATATCTTTTCTTAACTGTTTTTTCTATATATATATATATATATATATACACATATATATATATATATATATATATAATGTCGGTTTTCATAACGACCAAATTTATCCCTTGACTTCGTATCTAATGTTTGCCTTCAACATAGTAGCTTGCAAGCCTGATTGAACTTCTAGGATATATGCTCTCTGATCACTTGGTATTTCATCACTTGTATGTTGAAATTAACAAGTTGAGTTTTTGTAATATCATTTTGTACAAGCCTGAAACTATGGACATTGTTAAGATCACCATCTTTCACATTTGCATTATCATTATACTAATCAAAATTAGCATTAACGCATCTTTGATGCCTATTGACATGCTTATTTTTCGATCAACTATATTTCTTGCAATCCATCAATCTTGGTACCATGTCTCTCTATTCTCGTCGTCATACATACCGTGCACCACCCTCTATTGGTGTTATCGTACTCTTAGCAGACATCTTTGAATATGCCCACTTTGTGTGTAAATGGCTTATGAATTAGAAATGTTACATATGAGTATCCTATCTGAGCGTACAATTCTCAATTGTTATGATGTGGTTTAAGGTGTGAATGGTTTTTCAAATTACTTGTAGGTTAAAATGAACAAATTGAGTTAATTGTTTTAAAAAGGCTTTGGTTGTTTCAAAGCTGAGAATAAGTCTAATAAAAATATTTAAAGTATCGTCGTGCTCGTCAAGTTTTTGTACCTTTTCTTTACTTTTTTTATTTATATATGTGTGTGTGTGTAATGTCGGTTCCGTAAAGTCCAAAGTCATTCCTTCACTTCGTATCTAATGTTTGCATTCAACGTAGAAGCTTGCAAGCCCAATTGAACTTCTAGGAACTGCAATCTCTCATCACTTGATATTTCATCACTTTTAGGTTGAAATTAACAATTTGAGTTTTCGAAATATCATTTTGTAAAAGCATGAAACATGGAAATTGTTAAGATCATCATCTTTCACATGTGCATTATCATTATACTAATCAAAATTAGCATTAACGCATCTTTCATGCCTATTGACGTGCAAATCTTTCTATCAACTCTATTTCGTGCAATCCATCACTCTTGGCACCATGTCTCTCTATTCTCGTCGTCATACATACCGTGCACCACCTTTTATTGGTGTTATCTTACTCTCAGCAGACATCTTTGAATATGCACACTTTGTCTTTAAAAGGCTTATGAATTACAACTGTTACATATGAGTATCCTATCTGAGCGTACAATTCGCAATTGTTATGATGTGGTTTAAGGTCTGAATGGTTTTTCAAATTACTTGTAGGTTAAAATGCACAAATTGAGTTTCAAATGGTTCGAAAAGGGCTTTGGTTGTTTCAAAGCTGAGGGTAAGTTCAATAAAAATATTTAAAGTATTGTCGTGCTCGTCAGTTTTTGTATCTTTTCTTTACTTTTTTTCTTTAGATATATATAAGTATAATGTCGGTTTCCATAAAGACCAAAGTCATTCCTTCACTTCGTATCTAATGTTTGACCTCAACTTGGAATCTTGCAAGCCCAATTGAACTTCTAGGAAATGCACTCTCTCATCACTTGGTATTTCATCACTTTTAGGTTGAAATTAACAATTTGAGTTTTTGAAATATCATTTTGTACAATCATGAAACCATGGACATTGTTAAGATCATCATCTTCTGCATGTGCATTATCATTATACCAATCAAAATTAGCATTAACGCATCTTTCATGTCTATTGACGTGCTTATCTTTCTATCAACTCTATTTCGTGCAATCCATCACTCTTGGCACCATGTCTCTCTATTCTCGTCGTCATACATACCGTGCACCACCCTCTATTGGTGTTATCGTACTCATAGCAGACATCTTTGAATATGCCCACTTTGTCTGTAAATGGCTTATGAATTAGAAATGTTACATATGAGTATCCTATCTGAGCGTATAATTCTGAATTGTTATGATGTGGTTTAAGGTCTGAATGGTTTTTCAAATTACTTGTAGGTTAAAATGAACAAATTGAGTTTCAAATTGTTTTAAAAAGGTTTTGGTTGTTTCAAAGCTGAGAGTAAGTCCAATAAAAATATTTAAAGTATCGTCGTGCTCGTCAGTTTTTGTATATTTTCTTTACTTTTTTTCTTTAGATATATATATGTCTCATGTCGGATTCCGTAAAGACCAAAGTCATTCCTTCACTTCGTATCTAATGTTTGACCTCAACTTAGAATCTTGCAAGCCCAATTGAACTTCTAGGAAATGCACTCTCTCATCACTTGGTATTTCATCACTTTTGGGTTGAAATTAACAATTTGAGTTTTTGAAATATCGTTTTTTAAAAGCATGAAACATGGAAATTGTTAAGATCATCATCTTTCACATGTGCATTATCATTATACTAATCAAAATTAGCATTAACGCATCTTTCATGCCTATTGACGTGTTAATCTTTCTAACAACTCTATTTCGTGCAATCCATCACTCTTGGCACCATGTCTCTCTATTCTCGTCGTCATACATACCGTGCACCACCTTTATTGGTGTTATCGTACTCTTACTAGACATCTTTGAATATGCACACTTGGTCTTTAAATGGCTTATGAATTAGAAATGTTATATATGAGTATCCTATCTGAGCGAACAATTCTCAATTGTTATGATGTGGTTTAAGGTCTAAATGGTTTTTCAAATTACTTGTAGGTTAAAATGAACAAATTGAGTTTCAAATGGTTTGAAAAGGGCTTTGGTTGTTTCAAAGCTGAGGGTAAGTTCAATAAAAATATTTAAAGTATTGTCGTGCTCGTCAGTTTTTGTATCTTTTCTTTACTTTTTTTTCTTTAGATATATATAAGTATAATGTCGGTTTCCATAAAGACCAAAGTCATTCCTTCACTTCGTATCTAATGTTTGCGTTCAACTTAGAAGCTTGCAAGCAGAATAGAACTTCTAGGAAATGCACTCTCTCATCACTTGGTATTTCATCACTTTTGGGTTGAAATTAACAATTTAAGTTTTTGAAATATCATTTTGTACAATCATGAAACCATGGACATTGTTAAGATCATCATCTTCCGCATGTGCATTATCATTATACTAATCAAAATTAGCATTAACGCATCTTTCATGCCTATTGACGTGCTTATGTTTCGATCAACTATATTTCGTGCAATCCATCACTCTTGGTACCATGTCTCTCTATTCTCGTCGTCATACATACCGTGCACCACCCTCTATTGGTGTTATCGTACTCTTAGCAGACATCTTTGAATATGCCCACTTTGTGTGTAAATGGCTTATGAATTAGAAATGTTACATATGAGTATCCTATCTGAGCGTACAATTCTGAATTGTTATGATGTGGTTTAAGGTCTGAATGGTTTTTCAAATTACTTGTAGGTTAAAATGAACAAATTGAGTTAATTGTTTTAAAAAGGCTTTGGTTGTTTCAAAGCTGAGAATAAGTCTAATAAAAATATTTAAAGTATCGTCGTGCTCGTCAAGTTTTTGTACCTTTTCTTTACTTTTTTTATTTATATATGTGTGTGTGTGTAATGTCGGTTCCGTAAAGTCCAAAGTCATTCCTTCACTTCGTATCTAATGTTTGCATTCAACGTAGAAGCTTGCAAGCCCAATTGAACTTCTAGGAACTGCAATCTCTCATCACTTGATATTTCATCACTTTTAGGTTGAAATTAACAATTTGAGTTTTCGAAATATCATTTTGTAAAAGCATGAAACATGGAAATTGTTAAGATCATCATCTTTCACATGTGCATTATCATTATACTAATCAAAATTAGCATTAACGCATCTTTCATGCCTATTGACGTGCAAATCTTTCTATCAACTCTATTTCGTGCAATCCATCACTCTTGGCACCATGTCTCTCTATTCTCGTCGTCATACATACCGTGCACCACCTTTTATTGGTGTTATCTTACTCTCAGCAGACATCTTTGAATATGCACACTTTGTCTTTAAAAGGCTTATGAATTACAACTGTTACATATGAGTATCCTATCTGAGCGTACAATTCGCAATTGTTATGATGTGGTTTAAGGTCTGAATGGTTTTTCAAATTACTTGTAGGTTAAAATGCATAAATTGAGTTTCAAATGGTTCGAAAAGGGCTTTGGTTGTTTCAAAGCTGAGGGTAAGTTCAATAAAAATATTTAAAGTATTGTCGTGCTCGTCAGTTTTTGTATCTTTTCTTTACTTTTTTTCTTTAGATATATATAAGTATAATGTCGGTTTCCATAAAGACCAAAGTCATTCCTTCACTTCGTATCTAATGTTTGACCTCAACTTGGAATCTTGCAAGCCCAATTGAACTTCTAGGAAATGCACTCTCTCATCACTTGGTATTTCATCACTTTTAGGTTGAAATTAACAATTTGAGTTTTTGAAATATCATTTTGTACAATCATGAAACCATGGACATTGTTAAGATCATCATCTTCTGCATGTGCATTATCATTATACCAATCAAAATTAGCATTAACGCATCTTTCATGTCTATTGACGTGCTTATCTTTCTATCAACTCTATTTCGTGCAATCCATCACTCTTGGCACCATGTCTCTCTATTCTCGTCGTCATACATACCGTGCACCACCCTCTATTGGTGTTATCGTACTCATAGCAGACATCTTTGAATATGCCCACTTTGTCTGTAAATGGCTTATGAATTAGAAATGTTACATATGAGTATCCTATCTGAGCGTATAATTCTGAATTGTTATGATGTGGTTTAAGGTCTGAATGGTTTTTCAAATTACTTGTAGGTTAAAATGAACAAATTGAGTTTCAAATTGTTTTAAAAAGGTTTTGGTTGTTTCAAAGCTGAGAGTAAGTCCAATAAAAATATTTAAAGTATCGTCGTGCTCGTCAGTTTTTGTATATTTTCTTTACTTTTTTTCTTTAGATATATATATGTCTCATGTCGGATTCCGTAAAGACCAAAGTCATTCCTTCACTTCGTATCTAATGTTTGACCTCAACTTAGAATCTTGCAAGCCCAATTGAACTTCTAGGAAATGCACTCTCTCATCACTTGGTATTTCATCACTTTTGGGTTGAAATTAACAATTTGAGTTTTTGAAATATCGTTTTTTAAAAGCATGAAACATGGAAATTGTTAAGATCATCATCTTTCACATGTGCATTATCATTATACTAATCAAAATTAGCATTAACGCATCTTTCATGCCTATTGACGTGTTAATCTTTCTAACAACTCTATTTCGTGCAATCCATCACTCTTGGCACCATGTCTCTCTATTCTCGTCGTCATACATACCGTGCACCACCTTTATTGGTGTTATCGTACTCTTACTAGACATCTTTGAATATGCACACTTGGTCTTTAAATGGCTTATGAATTAGAAATGTTATATATGAGTATCCTATCTGAGCGAACAATTCTCAATTGTTATGATGTGGTTTAAGGTCTAAATGGTTTTTCAAATTACTTGTAGGTTAAAATGAACAAATTGAGTTTCAAATGGTTTGAAAAGGGCTTTGGTTGTTTCAAAGCTGAGGGTAAGTTCAATAAAAATATTTAAAGTATTGTCGTGCTCGTCAGTTTTTGTATCTTTTCTTTACTTTTTTTTCTTTAGATATATATATGTATAATATCGGTTTCCATAAAGACCAAAGGCATTCCTTCACTTCGTATCTAATGTTTGTGTTCAACTTATAATCTTGCAAGCCGAATTGAACTTGTAGGAAATGCACTCTCTCATCACTTGGTATTTCATCACTTTTGGGTTGAAATTAACAATTTGAGTTTTTGAAATATCATTTTGTACAATCATGAAACCATGGACATTGTTAAGATCATCATCTTCCGCATGTGCATTATCATTATACTAATCAAAATTAGCATTAACGCATCTTTCATGCCTATTGACGTGCTTATCTTTCTATCAACTCTATTTCGTGCAATCCATCACTCTTGGTACCATGTCTCTCTATTCTCGTCGTCATACATACCTTGCACCACCCTCTATTGGTGTTATCGTACTCTTAGCAGACATCTTTGAATATGCCCACTTTGTCTGTAAATGGCTTATGAATTAGAAATGTTACATATGAGTATCCTATCTGAGCGTACAATTCTGAATTGTTATGATGTGGTTTAAGGTCTGAATGGTTTTTCAAATTACTTGTAGGTTAAAATGAACAAATTGAGTTAATTTTTTTAAAAAGGCTTTGGTTGTTTCAAAGCTGAGAATAAGTCCAATAAAAATATTTTAAGTATCGTCGTGCTCGTCAAGTTTTTGTACCTCTTGTTTACTTTTTTTATTTATATATGTGTGTGTGTGTAATGTCGGTTCCGTAAAGTCCAAAGTCATTCCTTCACTTCGTATCTAATGTTTGCATTCAACGTAGAAGCTTGCAAGCCCAATTGAACTTCTAGGAACTGCAATCTCTCATCACTTGATATTTCATCACTTTTAGGTTGAAATTAACAATTTGAGTTTTCGAAATATCATTTTGTAAAAGCATGAAACATGGAAATTGTTAAGATCATCATCTTTCACATGTGCATTATCATTATACTAATCAAAATTAGCATTAACGCATCTTTCATGCCTATTGACGTGCAAATCTTTCTATCAACTCTATTTCGTGCAATCCATCACTCTTGGCACCATGTCTCTCTATTCTCGTCGTCATACATACCGTGCACCACCTTTTATTGGTGTTATCTTACTCTCAGCAGACATCTTTGAATATGCACACTTTGTCTTTAAAAGGCTTATGAATTACAACTGTTACATATGAGTATCCTATCTGAGCGTACAATTCGCAATTGTTATGATGTGGTTTAAGGTCTGAATGGTTTTTCAAATTACTTGTAGGTTAAAATGCATAAATTGAGTTTCAAATGGTTCGAAAAGGGCTTTGGTTGTTTCAAAGCTGAGGGTAAGTTCAATAAAAATATTTAAAGTATTGTCGTGCTCGTCAGTTTTTGTATCTTTTCTTTACTTTTTTTCTTTAGATATATATAAGTATAATGTCGGTTTCCATAAAGACCAAAGTCATTCCTTCACTTCGTATCTAATGTTTGACCTCAACTTGGAATCTTGCAAGCCCAATTGAACTTCTAGGAAATGCACTCTCTCATCACTTGGTATTTCATCACTTTTAGGTTGAAATTAACAATTTGAGTTTTTGAAATATCATTTTGTACAATCATGAAACCATGGACATTGTTAAGATCATCATCTTCTGCATGTGCATTATCATTATACCAATCAAAATTAGCATTAACGCATCTTTCATGTCTATTGACGTGCTTATCTTTCTATCAACTCTATTTCGTGCAATCCATCACTCTTGGCACCATGTCTCTCTATTCTCGTCGTCATACATACCGTGCACCACCCTCTATTGGTGTTATCGTACTCATAGCAGACATCTTTGAATATGCCCACTTTGTCTGTAAATGGCTTATGAATTAGAAATGTTACATATGAGTATCCTATCTGAGCGTATAATTCTGAATTGTTATGATGTGGTTTAAGGTCTGAATGGTTTTTCAAATTACTTGTAGGTTAAAATGAACAAATTGAGTTTCAAATTGTTTTAAAAAGGTTTTGGTTGTTTCAAAGCTGAGAGTAAGTCCAATAAAAATATTTAAAGTATCGTCGTGCTCGTCAGTTTTTGTATATTTTCTTTACTTTTTTTCTTTAGATATATATATGTCTCATGTCGGATTCCGTAAAGACCAAAGTCATTCCTTCACTTCGTATCTAATGTTTGACCTCAACTTAGAATCTTGCAAGCCCAATTGAACTTCTAGGAAATGCACTCTCTCATCACTTGGTATTTCATCACTTTTGGGTTGAAATTAACAATTTGAGTTTTTGAAATATCGTTTTTTAAAAGCATGAAACATGGAAATTGTTAAGATCATCATCTTTCACATGTGCATTATCATTATACTAATCAAAATTAGCATTAACGCATCTTTCATGCCTATTGACGTGTTAATCTTTCTAACAACTCTATTTCGTGCAATCCATCACTCTTGGCACCATGTCTCTCTATTCTCGTCGTCATACATACCGTGCACCACCTTTATTGGTGTTATCGTACTCTTACTAGACATCTTTGAATATGCACACTTGGTCTTTAAATGGCTTATGAATTAGAAATGTTATATATGAGTATCCTATCTGAGCGAACAATTCTCAATTGTTATGATGTGGTTTAAGGTCTAAATGGTTTTTCAAATTACTTGTAGGTTAAAATGAACAAATTGAGTTTCAAATGGTTTGAAAAGGGCTTTGGTTGTTTCAAAGCTGAGGGTAAGTTCAATAAAAATATTTAAAGTATTGTCGTGCTCGTCAGTTTTTGTATCTTTTCTTTACTTTTTTTTCTTTAGATATATATAAGTATAATGTCGGTTTCCATAAAGACCAAAGTCATTCCTTCACTTCGTATCTAATGTTTGCGTTCAACTTAGAAGCTTGCAAGCAGAATAGAACTTCTAGGATATATGCTCTCTGATCACTTGGTATTTCATCACTTGTATGTTGAAATTAACAAGTTGAGTTTTTTTAATATCATTTTGTACAAGCCTGAAACTATGGACATTGTTAAGATCACCATCTTTCACATTTGCATTATCATTATACAAATCAAAATTAGCATTAACGCATCTTTCATGCCTATTGACATGCTTATGTTTCGATCAACTATATTTCTTGCAATCCATCAATCTTGGTACCATGTCTCTCTATTCTCGTCGTCATACATACCGTGCACCACCCTCTATTGGTGTTATCGTACTCTTAGCAGACATCTTTGAATATGCCCACTTTGTGTGTAAATGGCTTATGAATTAGAAATGTTACATATGAGTATCCTATCTGAGCGTACAATTCTGAATTGTTATGATGTGGTTTAAGGTCTGAATGGTTTTTCAAATTACTTGTAGGTTAAAATGAACAAATTGAGTTAATTGTTTTAAAAAGGCTTTGGTTGTTTCAAAGCTGAGAATAAGTCTAATAAAAATATTTAAAGTATCGTCGTGCTCGTCAAGTTTTTGTACCTTTTCTTTACTTTTTTTATTTATATATGTGTGTGTGTGTAATGTCGGTTCCGTAAAGTCCAAAGTCATTCCTTCACTTCGTATCTAATGTTTGCATTCAACGTAGAAGCTTGCAAGCCCAATTGAACTTCTAGGAACTGCAATCTCTCATCACTTGATATTTCATCACTTTTAGGTTGAAATTAACAATTTGAGTTTTCGAAATATCATTTTGTAAAAGCATGAAACATGGAAATTGTTAAGATCATCATCTTTCACATGTGCATTATCATTATACTAATCAAAATTAGCATTAACGCATCTTTCATGCCTATTGACGTGCAAATCTTTCTATCAACTCTATTTCGTGCAATCCATCACTCTTGGCACCATGTCTCTCTATTCTCGTCGTCATACATACCGTGCACCACCTTTTATTGGTGTTATCTTACTCTCAGCAGACATCTTTGAATATGCACACTTTGTCTTTAAAAGGCTTATGAATTACAACTGTTACATATGAGTATCCTATCTGAGCGTACAATTCGCAATTGTTATGATGTGGTTTAAGGTCTGAATGGTTTTTCAAATTACTTGTAGGTTAAAATGCATAAATTGAGTTTCAAATGGTTCGAAAAGGGCTTTGGTTGTTTCAAAGCTGAGGGTAAGTTCAATAAAAATATTTAAAGTATTGTCGTGCTCGTCAGTTTTTGTATCTTTTCTTTACTTTTTTTCTTTAGATATATATAAGTATAATGTCGGTTTCCATAAAGACCAAAGTCATTCCTTCACTTCGTATCTAATGTTTGACCTCAACTTGGAATCTTGCAAGCCCAATTGAACTTCTAGGAAATGCACTCTCTCATCACTTGGTATTTCATCACTTTTAGGTTGAAATTAACAATTTGAGTTTTTGAAATATCATTTTGTACAATCATGAAACCATGGACATTGTTAAGATCATCATCTTCTGCATGTGCATTATCATTATACCAATCAAAATTAGCATTAACGCATCTTTCATGTCTATTGACGTGCTTATCTTTCTATCAACTCTATTTCGTGCAATCCATCACTCTTGGCACCATGTCTCTCTATTCTCGTCGTCATACATACCGTGCACCACCCTCTATTGGTGTTATCGTACTCATAGCAGACATCTTTGAATATGCCCACTTTGTCTGTAAATGGCTTATGAATTAGAAATGTTACATATGAGTATCCTATCTGAGCGTATAATTCTGAATTGTTATGATGTGGTTTAAGGTCTGAATGGTTTTTCAAATTACTTGTAGGTTAAAATGAACAAATTGAGTTTCAAATTGTTTTAAAAAGGTTTTGGTTGTTTCAAAGCTGAGAGTAAGTCCAATAAAAATATTTAAAGTATCGTCGTGCTCGTCAGTTTTTGTATATTTTCTTTACTTTTTTTCTTTAGATATATATATGTCTCATGTCGGATTCCGTAAAGACCAAAGTCATTCCTTCACTTCGTATCTAATGTTTGACCTCAACTTAGAATCTTGCAAGCCCAATTGAACTTCTAGGAAATGCACTCTCTCATCACTTGGTATTTCATCACTTTTGGGTTGAAATTAACAATTTGAGTTTTTGAAATATCGTTTTTTAAAAGCATGAAACATGGAAATTGTTAAGATCATCATCTTTCACATGTGCATTATCATTATACTAATCAAAATTAGCATTAACGCATCTTTCATGCCTATTGACGTGTTAATCTTTCTAACAACTCTATTTCGTGCAATCCATCACTCTTGGCACCATGTCTCTCTATTCTCGTCGTCATACATACCGTGCACCACCTTTATTGGTGTTATCGTACTCTTACTAGACATCTTTGAATATGCACACTTGGTCTTTAAATGGCTTATGAATTAGAAATGTTATATATGAGTATCCTATCTGAGCGAACAATTCTCAATTGTTATGATGTGGTTTAAGGTCTAAATGGTTTTTCAAATTACTTGTAGGTTAAAATGAACAAATTGAGTTTCAAATGGTTTGAAAAGGGCTTTGGTTGTTTCAAAGCTGAGGGTAAGTTCAATAAAAATATTTAAAGTATTGTCGTGCTCGTCAGTTTTTGTATCTTTTCTTTACTTTTTTTTCTTTAGATATATATAAGTATAATGTCGGTTTCCATAAAGACCAAAGTCATTCCTTCACTTCGTATCTAATGTTTGCGTTCAACTTAGAAGCTTGCAAGCAGAATAGAACTTCTAGGATATATGCTCTCTGATCACTTGGTATTTCATCACTTGTATGTTGAAATTAACAAGTTGAGTTTTTTTAATATCATTTTGTACAAGCCTGAAACTATGGACATTGTTAAGATCACCATCTTTCACATTTGCATTATCATTATACAAATCAAAATTAGCATTAACGCATCTTTCATGCCTATTGACATGCTTATGTTTCGATCAACTATATTTCTTGCAATCCATCAATCTTGGTACCATGTCTCTCTATTCTCGTCGTCATACATACCGTGCACCACCCTCTATTGGTGTTATCGTACTCTTAGCAGACATCTTTGAATATGCCCACTTTGTGTGTAAATGGCTTATGAATTAGAAATGTTACATATGAGTATCCTATCTGAGCGTACAATTCTGAATTGTTATGATGTGGTTTAAGGTCTGAATGGTTTTTCAAATTACTTGTAGGTTAAAATGAACAAATTGAGTTAATTGTTTTAAAAAGGCTTTGGTTGTTTCAAAGCTGAGAATAAGTCTAATAAAAATATTTAAAGTATCGTCGTGCTCGTCAAGTTTTTGTACCTTTTCTTTACTTTTTTTATTTATATATGTGTGTGTGTGTAATGTCGGTTCCGTAAAGTCCAAAGTCATTCCTTCACTTCGTATCTAATGTTTGCATTCAACGTAGAAGCTTGCAAGCCCAATTGAACTTCTAGGAACTGCAATCTCTCATCACTTGATATTTCATCACTTTTAGGTTGAAATTAACAATTTGAGTTTTTGAAATATCATTTTGTAAAAGCATGAAACATGGAAATTGTTAAGATCATCATCTTTCACATGTGCATTATCATTATACTAATCAAAATTAGCATTAACGCATCTTTCATGCCTATTGACGTGCAAATCTTTCTATCAACTCTATTTCGTGCAATCCATCACTCTTGGCACCATGTCTCTCTATTCTCGTCGTCATACATACCGTGCACCACCTTTTATTGGTGTTATCTTACTCTCAGCAGACATCTTTGAATATGCACACTTTGTCTTTAAAAGGCTTATGAATTACAACTGTTACATATGAGTATCCTATCTGAGCGTACAATTCGCAATTGTTATGATGTGGTTTAAGGTCTGAATGGTTTTTCAAATTACTTGTAGGTTAAAATGAACAAATTGAGTTTCAAATTGTTTTAAAAAGGTTTTGGTTGTTTCAAAGCTGAGAGTAAGTCCAATAAAAATATTTAAAGTATCGTCGTGCTCGTCATGTTTTTGTATCTTTTCTTTACGTTTTTTTCTTTATATATATGTGTGTGATGTCGGTTTCCGTAAAGTCCAAAGTCATTCCTTCACTTCGTATCTAATGTTTGCATTCAACTTAGAATCTTGCAAGCAGAATAGAACTTCTAGGAAATGCACTCTCTCATCACTTGGTATTTCATCACTTTTGGGTTGAAATTAACAATTTAAGTTTTTGAAATATCATTTTGTACAAGCATGAAACCATGGACATTGTCAAGATCAACATCTTTGACATGTGCATTATCATTATACTGATCAAAATTAGCATTAACGCATCTTTCATGCCTCTTGACGTGCTTATCTGTCTATCAACTCTATTTCGTGCAATCCATCACTATTGGTACCATGAAGACCAAAGTCATTCCTTCACTTCGTATCTAATGTTTGACCTCAACTTGGAATCTTGCAAGCCCAATTGAACTTCTAGGAAATGCACTCTCTCATCACTTGGTATTTCATCAGTTTTAGGTTGAAATTAACAATTTGAGTTTTTGAAATATCATTTTGTACAAGCATGAAACCATGGACATTGTTAAGATCATCATCTTTCACATGTGCATTATCATTATACTAATCAAAATTAGCATTAATTCATCTTTCATGCCTATTGACTTGCTTATCTTTCTATCAACTCTCATCACTCTTGGTATCATGTCTCTCTATTCTCGTCATCATACATACCTTGCATCAGTTTTGGATTGCTTGTATGCCCTGTGTCTTCAGAGTTGCATTGCCTATAAACATGGTCATTTAATAGTGTATGAAAATATGATTTTCTAGTTCTCTATGTGGTCAATTTATTTTTCCTTTTTTTTGTGGAATTATTTTGACTGAACTACATTGACTGCTCATCACCACCTCTACATCATCTTCATTGCCATCAATTAGTGTATTTAATTTAGTTATAGGCAGTCAAAGTCAAAGCTTGGGGTATAACCAAACCACTGATTACAAAGTGTTCGGCTTATGGCTTACAAAGGGTCAAATTGCAGCATACATAATATAACACAAGCAAACTAACAAAGTAAAAAACATTTTAAAAAATTACCTGTATTCTTGGAGGAAGCGATCGTCATGTTCGGGTTTTTTTGGAATCAAGAAAAGATTTGTCTTTATAGATAAAATGTTCTTGAAAGAAGGAGACGGCTTGAAAGCAGGGTTTTTTTTTTTTGTGGGCAATTTCCAAAGCTTTCTATATATATAATCCCACTCTATTGAAGCTCCTTCCACATCCCTGTACACATAATGATAATCTCCCATTTTTCTCCCCCCATCTCTTCTCTTCTATACCACCACAAGTTCCTTCTTTTGTCCTCGTTAAAGTTATTGTTTACTTTGTTTTTCTTATACTGAACCTATTAGCATTTTTCATGGTCAGTTGCCTATTTCAAAGCTCATTTGTTTCCTTCATCAACTTCCTTTTTTTTTTTTCAATTGGAAAGCGTTTTTAAAAAAATTTATAGAATTTTTTCTGTTTTTATATTATTTTAATATAATAATATTAAAAACAATTCAATTCATTTCAAATATACTCTAAATACAAAAAAGTAGAAATGCTAATAATTATTATGGACTTCTACTATCTTTTAATATTGCATTTAATTATTTTATTTTTCTTCTCCTGTCTCCTCTCTCTCTTTATTCGTCCATTCCTTTTCCTTGAACACAATTTTTTATGATAAAAAATAATACCTTAAATCTAGTTTTTCCATCTTAAATATGTACCCAAATCATAAAAATCTTAGTATTTTTCAAATTTAGGATTATGAAGGTAAATTTAAAATTAATTAAAAAAATCAACTCCTCACTTTTTATTTGATTTTAGGCTTTGAAGCCCAAAATTGATAAGGTGAAAAAATTGTACTTGAAAAGCTTGTTACGTGTATTTCAGGTGAAGTCTATTTTATTAAGTCCAAAGAAAAATATATTAGATTAAGAGTGTTTATTTTAGTTTTATAAACTCTTTTAAAATAAATATTTATTTTTCTTTGCTTTAAATTAAAAAAAATTACTGTTTTCATATCATTTTGAATAAATTTTTTAAAAATAAAAATAAAAATTATTTTAATATATTTTCAAAAGAAAAACATTTTAAAAAACAATCACTAATACAATATCAAAATTCACCTTCTAATCTCCAAGTATAGTAACCATGCCATAACAACTGTATAATTATTCATGAATCACTTTAAATATTGCTAGATACTAATATTAATATTGAGAATCGCTTTCACTTGGAGTCGAATCCAATTAATTCCCCACACGTGGAAATATGGATGGATGTTAAAATGCCTTGCTACGAGAATTCATGAAAAGTTCAAAATGTGTGGATTCAATTTTTATTTTTATATCTCTTAGAGATTTTTAATAACAATTTAATCTTGTTGATTCTAATATATTGTGGAGTTACACTAAAAGTTTATCACTTCATTTTAAAAGTGTTTTATGAAAAAAAAATTATTTTTATTTTTTACTTGAAATTAAAAAAAATGGTGCTTTAAGATTATTTTTATATGTTAATGTCAAAAATAATTAAAAAAAAAATATTATTTTGATGTATTTTTAAACGAAAACTATTTTCAAAACAATCTCAACTACACTTTTAAACAGATACTAAGCATTCGTTACATCCGTTTACAGATTTTGTATTTGTGGAATCTATTACAAGCTCAAATATTTAAAACCACGGCAATTTCCATAAAAGTCAATGGGAGTGAAGAGAAGCTGGAAAAAAAAATTTGGTATAACCAAGGGTATTCTGAGCGCTGGCTCAGACTAATCCCTTTCGCACCGGGTGGCAATTGCTTCCCAAGGGGCAGGCTGCAGACAAAGAGAGGGGAACCCCAGATCTTGTAAGCGACGAGAACACGTCTAACCACTCCGCCAGGACCCCATGGGTAAAGAAGCTGAAATTTAAGTAAATAAAGTGGGCAACATCAAAAAATACTTTGTGCGTTAGGTTTTTGCATTAGCTTAAATATTCACGTATATAGTTTAAGTAAAGCAATTAAGAATACCAAAAAAATTCTTTGGTAATTTTTTTAAAATTTAGTTACTTTTTTTAAATATCATACAATATCAAGTATATTTTCATAAACTCAAAATTTAATAGACATTGGATGATATCTTTTTAAATATTGACAATAATTATTTTTTAAAATATTAAGACAATAACATGTTGTATTAACTTAGGTTAACTTATCAAATATACTTGAGTTATAAAACCGTGATGACCCAATAGAATTTGATATTAAACAGATTGAGTTGCTGGAAGATTAATTCTCAAACAACTTAATATTAAAAGATGAATTTGAAAAAAAACAGATTGAGTTACTGGAGGATAAAAAAAAAGAAATTGAACAGAGTCATCTTGAATCAACCTACCCACCCAAGACATGAGTCATAAGTTGAGGACATTCCTATGAAAAGAAAAACTAAAAAAAATAAACCAAATTAAAATAAATATTCATGAAAAATATTTTCCAATCAATACAATGTTAAATGATAAAATAAAAATAAAAAAACTATTTAGAAAAAGAGGTTAAAAAAATACTCTAGTCAGTTTGGATCAAGGTTGTCCGTTTCGTTCTGTTTCGACCGAAACGGCCAAAATATTTTGTACCAGTAAAAAAAACAAGGCAAAACGGCATCGTTTTTACTTTGGTTTTTATTTCATCCCGTACTGGAAATTCCGGCTGAAATGCGTCAGTATTGTACCAAGTGTGCCGTTTCGGTCTCCTACTCTCTCTCTCTCTCTCTCTCAATCTATAACTCTATATCTGTCTCTACTCTCTGATATATATATAAGAAAATAAAATTATTGCAGCAACTTTAATTTTATAAAAATTAAAAATTATATTTAATTTTTTTGCTTTTTAATTTTGTATATATATAATTAATTAATTATATATGAACAGTACAACCCCGAAACGGAGCACCGAAACGCTCCGAAACATTTCGTACCAATAGAAAAAACGAAGCAATAATCGAAATGAAATTGACAGCTATGGTTTGGATTAACTTATTAAATTTGTAGACTGATTTATGAGATCAAGATAAGTTCATAAAAAAAATATGAGGTCTAACTTTTAATCTATTTAATATTTGAATTCGAGAAAAAAAACTATATTTATGACACTAGAATATAACTCAACAAAACAAATAAAAACAAAAACTACAAGGATAATTTATAAAATAACCTAATATTAAAAAATAAAATTAAAAAATAGGTTTTTGAATAGTTAAATTAGAAAAATAACTAACAAAAAAGTTAAAAAAATATTACTTGTAGTATTTTGTGTGTATGACTACAAAAATTACTTTTTGAAAAAGAAAGAACAAAATAAAAGGGGGCAAAACAGAGACAGAGGATGGCGACGGCAGAATCGTTGGGGGCGCAAATCCAAGGGCTATCAAGCAATGTGGTGGATTTAAGTTTGTTGTATTTAAGTTTGTTATCGACTCACTTGAAGAAAGCAGATGAAGAGCTACACAATGAGTCGACTCGGCTTTTGGCTTTTCTTGAACAGCTCGACCCGACTCTTCACTCACTCGGTTATCCTTACATTTTGTGAGTCGCAGCATTATTCTTTATGCTTTCTTGACGTGCACTATGATAGGTTTAGATATTTAAATTCTTATTATTGTTATGAGAAAGTTTTATTGTCATAAAGAAGGAGATTTTGGAAGTTTTACGGTTTATTGTGCTAGAAATGGATGGTTGTTGAAATCCAAGAAAGACACAATCTTGAAATCAGAAGAAGCAGGGTATGCCTATTATGTTGATTTGGGTTTAGAGAATGAGTTACTTTTGTGTTTTTTTTTTTTTTAATATGTGGTCGATGGGTGGCAGGGAGGCGTGCACTTCTTTTAGTTTCCAGCTTACATTGGTAAATTTAGTTTTTTTTTTTAAAAAAAAAAGTCATTTGGGTAATGGATAACTAAACTTTTAGTTACCACTTGTTTCTCAACCATTACCCTATAAAATTCTTCAAATAAAATGCACAAAAAAGGCATTTTAGTGATGAATGACTTATCTTCGAGTTAGAATCAAATAAACATTTCCAAAATTACAAGTGATGATTTCTTTGAAACAATTAGACTTTAATGAACATGATCCTTGAATTGTGAAAATATTTTAAAACAAGAAACTATTTTTCAAACAAAAGAGCTCATTGACCGTGTTTGTAAAGTCCTTAATCAAAATTACATGACATTGACAC
This sequence comes from Salix arbutifolia, assembly GCA_025169955.1. Lineage (NCBI taxonomy): Eukaryota > Viridiplantae > Streptophyta > Magnoliopsida > Malpighiales > Salicaceae > Salix > Salix arbutifolia. The sequence continues at coordinate 7,256,361 of CM045908.1, forward strand.
TTTTTATAAGTAATCCTGAAAAGTTGAGTAGCTTGAGGGTAATGTAGTAGATCTTGAAAATCATAATAATAAATAATATTCGGATCACTTTGGGGGAAATAAATATATAATCAATTGATGATGTAACAAAATCTATGAATAGTATATGGTATTGACAAATGCCCTCTCGATGATGGGTAGAAAAATGAACATAAAATCTATCATCAAAGGAAAATGTTGTTCAAAGACAATATATGATTTGATGAAATCTATCGGTGGTTGAGAGTAATGTTACATTTAAGGAGCATCTTCCACAACTACAAAAGTTTCTTTTACCCTTTGAAAAATGGTTATAACACCTGGATTATTTAAGTGCACTTTCATAAATATTCAGCTTGATCAAGTTGAGTGTAATTTGTACCTATCATTGAGTGGGAAATGACGTAAGAGTACTATAATGAGGTCCACCATTTGACTAGTGGGACAACATTATGATTAAAATGCTTGTCAGCTAAGAATAATCAACTTAACAAAGATTTGTATTTATTTAAGGTCCAAGTTGCTTAAGAAAAAAACAGACAAATAAAATAACCACACGGGAAAAAACTATAATAGATTGAAGTATCAAAAGACCAAAAGAACTCATCTTAGAAATTACAAACTCTATTCATCAAGCATGGAAAAAGAGATCCTATATTTCCAACCAAGTAAAGATGCATGTATGTCATTTTATCCAAAATCATTGTATTTTGATTTCGCAAAAAAGTTTTTATAAAAAATTATTAAGAAGTTCAACCTTGCCTTAAAAAATGAGTGTCTTCCCTATAATAAGGAAACACTCAAAATACAATATTATCACAGGAAACTTTCATTTCGACCCTAGTATCACGAATCCCCCATTCCAACCCTAATATTAAAAAAGAAAAATCTAACTCTGCTATTAAAAATTCTAGCCTTGTAATTAGGAAACACCAAGAAGTTTAACTTTGTCATCATAACTCTTCAATTTTTATCCTGTTACCAGAATCCTCCATCTAACCTTACTATTAGGAAATGAAAATTTAACTTTGCTATCAAAAAGTCCAGCCTTGTCATCAAGAAGGATATATATGAATAACCCTACAATCAGAAAACACCAAGAATTTGAACCTATCATTAGAAATATCAAATTCAACCTTATTATCGAGAAATCTCCATTTTAACTCTTTAAAATAGTGCTTTTAACATTATTTCCTTATGAGTTCTCTTTTTAGCCATCACCTCCTATAAAATATACTTTATAGACCTATCGTTATACTTATGGGTGTATTTTTATCTTTTGTCTCCTAGAGAGTACACTTTCCAACCCTTTTTTTTGTGTGTTTTATAGCTTTCACCTTTCAAACAATTTGTTTTAAGCCCTCACAAATTAAATAGTGTATTTTTTAGTCATATCTCTTCTCTCCTAATTACGCTTTCTAGCCCTCATCTCACATAATGTGTTTTCTAACCTTATGTCTTTTCTTCTAAGTTCTATTTCCACCCCTCACATGCCAGATAATGTGTTTTTTAATTCTATCATATTTTTTTGTGCATATTTGAGCCCTCACCTTTCAGATAATATGTTTTTTAGTCCTATAATTTTTCTTCTGAATGTGCTTTCTAGACATCACCTTTTAAATAATATGTTTTCTAGCCCTATATTTTTCCTTCTAAGTGTGGTTTCCAACCTAACCTTTTAGATAATGTGCTTTTAAGCCTCATCTCTTTACATGGTATTTTTTGCATTATTTTCTTCTGAGTGTGATTTTAAGCCACAATTTCTGATATATTTTTAAATATTTAATTCTCAGATATCTTTGGATATCTGATAATTTGATAAAGACTAACCACTTCTTGATTTGGCAAATCCATACCTTTTTATCTGTTATTCTTTACAAGTTTACTATCTAAAATCTTTTACAAGATTGTTTTTTATTACAAGCATTGTAAATAAAGGTAACTGCCAAACCCAATTTTAACCCTCTATTTTTCTTAATATTTTTCTAAATAAAAAAATAAAAATTCATATTCTTGATGTATTTGCACCATTCTCATAATTTCTAATGTTTTCTCAAATGAATTAAAAATCTAAAAATATTCTTTGCAACTCGTTCAACTTTTAATGTGTCATTTTCAAAATAATTAGTTAACTTCTTATTAAGTCAATGTTTATGTTTTCTTTTTTCTTTTAAAAAAAAACACAGAATACAAAAAAAAAAAAAACTAAATAGACAAGGGACCAAAAGTAAAAAAGAACAAAGGACTAAATATTGTACAGTTTTCAACATAAAATATTACAATCAAATTATGAGTCTATTTAAGAAAGCAACAAATGTTATTTTTTAAAGTGTTTTTTGATTAAAAATATATCAAAATAATATATATATTTTTAACATCAGCATAACAAAATAATTAAGAACATTAAAATAATAATTTAGAGCTTTTTTTAAATTCAAAATTTTTAAAATGAATAGTTGGACATCAATGCCAAACAATATCTACATTATTGTTTTGTTTAAGAAAATACTTATCATGTTTAAATTATGATTGAAACTCAATTTTTTTAAAAGATAACCATGAATTTATATATAAATATAAATAAACCCTTATGATAAATTGATTCAAATTTTTAATCTTATGAATGAACGCTATATGAAAAACTCTGCACGGTACACTAAATTTCCGTAAGCAAGAAGTGATAATTGGTCAACGTAAAAACATGGGAATTGTCAACGTCCAGTAGATGGGGGAGTCAACTTGGGAATCTTTTGTTTGGGGATACAATTAGTATTAAGTGATAATTTAGGGACACATTTGTATCTTTTCAAAGACGAAAAATCAAAAGAACCACCAGCGATACTTTCTCGTATATAATGTGAGAGAACTTCATCTTGTCTGATTTATTTGAACAATTCTCTCTTTTTTATCTGGGCAAACAAAAGCTAAAGCATGGTTGACTCGAACCTTAACAAGGTTAGTTTTCTCTCTCTCTCGGTTTGATATCAAATTGTTTTTGTTATTGTTTATTGTTTTTTAATATTGATAGAAACCCGGTTACTAGAATGGATCTTGTTTTGTTATTCTGTTAGAAAGTTTTGATCTTCGCATAAATTTGGAGTACATAAGAGAGGTCAAAAGGATAAAATCTTGTAATTAAAGTACTAATCTTTATCAAATTATTTTGTTGCTTTTGATGGAATCACGTGAACAAGAAATAGATTAGTTGTTTAAAAATTGTTGAGATAGAGATTAAAATGTTCTGGAATTTGCATGATTCACAGGGTTTACTTTGCATACTTTTGATAAATACTGCTACTGGAATTTGCATGTGATATAACATCCAGTAATTTCTTATACAGGAGCAGGATCCTGGTCATCATTATTGGGAAAGAAGTTTTATTGGCAAGGGTTTTAAAATTTTGAGAGACATAAGGAAGTTGAGTGCTAGTAATGGTGTTTTTGAAGTTATGGGATTGAAATAAAAATTGGGCTTACTGATTCAAGACTGTTGAAGTAGTTATGGTTTGGAAATAGTTTGTCTAAATGGAATGTGCTTGTGTAGTTCGTTTGACCAGAATTTGGTAAAGACCGGGGACTTTTGATTTAAGTAATTGGAAACTTTTAAGCTGTTGTTTTTGTTGTATTAAGCAATGGAAGAGAAAAGTGATTTTGTTGTTTTTCTTTTGGTATTCTTTTCTTGCATATACAGGAGCATTTAGTAACAGTGGTTAGTGAGGATCATGAGACACTATGTTGGGGGTGTGGGTTGCGTCTTCTGCACCCCCCTAATGCACCTGTTTTCAAGTGTGGCTGGTGTGGGGCAATAACGGATAAATATGAGTCAAAATGTGATCACAAGGATTATTGGTGGAGACGAATGCGTGACCGTTGCTTTGTATGTGTCCTCGTCGGCTTCATTCTCTTTGTAATATGTATGTCACAGTAATTTCCTCTTTCAAACTGTCTGTCTCACTCCTTGAAGTAAACATGTTTTTAAGCATTTCTTTTTGTAGAAATTTTTAAAAAGAGGATTGAAGCAATTTTAACTTTGGGAAGTTAGAACTTCTCTATATCTATTTGCTGTTATCCGTGTTGCACATATCCTATTTTTTTTCAACTTGCATTTGACTTTTCATCATGAACTAGAACCTTCATTTTCACTTAATCAAATATCATCCTCAAGGCTGTACTTATCTTTATTGAACTATACAATGATATCTATTGATTTCAGAATTAATCCAGAAATAATTTTCATCAAACCATTTTCTGATTTACTTCTTTTTATCACTGAGTTTTTTTTATCTATCTCATCCCAATCCAATTTATGAAAGTGCAGGTGGTGGTGTGTGGGCAGTGTACCCTGTCATCTTCTCTATCAGTTTTGTTTTTGGGATTTTCCATCTAACCATAACAGGTATCTTGTCAATAACTACTGTATTACTGTTTACTCTTACGGCCTTTAGAAGTGCTGGAACACAACCTATAATAGAGTGGGGTAGCTACCCAGCTGTGGGAAAAAATCAGCTTGAAAACTACACCTTCTGTCGCTATTGTTCAAAGCCAAAGTCACCAAGAACTCATCACTGCCGTACATGTGGAATCTGTGTACTGGACATGGATCATCACTGTCCTTTTGTAAGTGCTCATTATCTCTAGAATTTCGAAATAATTTAATAATATGGAAGCATGAATGTGGAATTTTGTTTCTGCATGTTATTTATTCTCTTGGAATTGTAACCTCGTACTAGTTCTACTTGGGTAATCTGTGAAAGCTATATTTATCTGGAAATGCAAGGACTAAGGAGCTTGAAGTCCATACCTTAAGTTGTGATTTTCCTTTATTGGAAATTTGTCTTCAGTTTAAGTTGAATGGCCTTTCAATCTTAGGTTGCGGCCTTTCCTTTTTGATGAATTTGCAGTCTTCTTTACTGTCACTGTATAAATTTGTACCAGTCTAACATCATATTGCATTGTCAAATAAGAGGGGGGGAAAGAGATGAAAAATAGTGGATTTTAATACATTAAGATATCTATAATTTGGGTACAAATTCATATTTTTTCCCAAGGATCTCAAAATTAATTTTCAATGCTGAAGCTAATGTTCAAGTTTCGAGCTATGCTTATGACTTGTCAGGCTTTGGATTGCTGTACAATGTTTTGCTGAGTGCATGTAAAGAGCAGTATCAACTATGTAATGGATACAATGAATACTCATTAATTTCCACCTTTTCCTGCTATTAAGAATCAGAATTACAGGACTTCGTTCTCAGATCTTAATAATTGGTGAACAAGTTAAATTACAATATATTCTTATCTTTAATTAGTTCCTCTTTATCTGGCTGGCAACTTGAACATTTTTCAGATGTTTCTCATATTTTACCATTTTAAACTCTGTTTAATTGCCTTTTCTTCTTTTTTCCCGTGTCTTGTATTTTTTTAGGGTATATCTTACATGCATGCATATTAGTGTTCATATGCGAACTCACTGTCTTCAGCAATCAGGATTCACAATTGAAAACGATTCTTTTAATAAAGGAAGGAGTTAGTGCATATCTTTCATGAAGGCCTTCATATTCAGTTTTCCTTCCCATTTTTAAACCCAAGCTAAATTAGCTTCTAAAATCTTGAGAGCCTAAGGAGGCATTGCAATCTACAAAGTCAAAATAATTACAGAGGGAGTAGTTCTTAATGCACTGTGCTTATTTCATATTGAGTTCATGCCTTGGAAGGTAGCTTGCTGAATTGGCCACCCGTCCCACATCAGTCCTTGTCTATACATGGATTGTGTTATGAATGTTCAATAGGTTATTTTTCTATCCTATGTGCAAATTTGGCCATTACTTTCTCCACAACTTGCCCTTACTGTACACATGTTCTTGCATGCTAAGGACGCTAACCATGCCTTGTTAATCTTTTTGCAGATTGGAAATTGTGTTGGTGCAACAAATCACCGATACTTCATTGCATTCCTTGTATCAGTTCTTGTCAGCACAATGTATGTTACAATCATGTCTGCATATGCTGGTTTGCATATATGGCCTCCATTACCGCACAGATATCTCGACCATTTACGTGCTGGTAACAGATCTTTGGCTTGGAGAGCATTGCAGGATGTTGCTATTGCATTAGCAAGCTCTGCGGTGCTCCTTTCCACAAGAGGGCTTGTGCTTGTCTATCTTTTTGTTTCCAGCACTTCTTTGGAGATTGGAATAAGCGTTCTTCTATGGCAGCAGCTATGCTACATATATGAGGGACAAACTTACTTAGACAGCTTAAGTATGCGGGGAGGGGACGAGGCTGGAGACAAAGATTGCAAAAATCTTTTCCGTTTCTTCGGCTGCCCATATCCTGTTTTAAGATTCTTGCCAAATTTCTGGAATTCACCCAAGAGCCACAGGAAGTGAAGTGGATAGTCGGCAGTGAAGGCGCCAATATTTTCTGCGAAACTAAGAGAATCGGGTCCCCCTTCTCTTAGAAACTTTTCAATTTCTTGTGGGATCAACTCCAGGGCGACTCAGTCTAGCCTCATCTGATTGCTCTGGATTTATTTACCATTTTGATAGGTAACATAGGCAGAGTTGATATTGCAATTCAGTGTATTTTTATTACATAATGGAAGTGAGAAGACATGGATAGGGAAGGTTCAATTTTTTGCATATTCTGAGTCTCTGACAGTGTTGCTAGCCTACTATCTATCTAGTATATATATGGAAAATCTGTCACTCACGTAGTAAATCCGAGTGAGCTAGATAAGATTGTATTATTTAATAAGATGATAAAAGAAAAGGCAACAGCACTAAAGGCACCACCGAATAAATTTTGTTTTTTTCACGAGAATTAAAAAAAGAAGAAGCATCAACTCACTTAATGTTGAAAATTATCTAAAAAAAAAAAAACAATTTAAATCATCTTGAGTCAGGAGAAAATAAATAAAGAGAAACAATGGTGATGCGCGCAATTCCCAACAAATTCAATGCATAAGGATGTTTTTTAAAGAAAAAAAAATTAAAAAAAAAACAAATCCAAGCAAACAAGGTAATCCTATCAAACCTCGTGACCTTACCATGTAAATGAGATAGCCCAATAAAAGGTAAACCTGGAAAAAAATCACGATAATTATTATTTTTATCTTAAAAGCTAAAAGAGGTCACGGTTTTGAATAATGTTTTTTACTGTTCACTTAGACACAGATCACTATGGACGGGAGCACTCAAATTACTCCATAATATTTTTATTATTTATATACTACAACTAAACAAATAAATCATTTGGCCTGGTGGTTAGACCGCGCCCCCCCTAGGCGAGAGGGGGTGCGGTGGTTCGAATCTCTATAGCTATGAATTGTTGGAATAATTAAATTATAAAATTATATTATTATTATTTGTATCCTACAATTGACTAAAGAAGTTGCTTGGTCGGGTGGTAGGAGCGCGACGAAGCAAAGCAGGGCGCGGGAATTCGAATCTCTGTGGCACCGACATTTTGGAATAGTTAAAAACAATAACATATTATAATTATTTGTATCCTACAACTGACAAAAGAAATCACTTGGCCAAGTGGTAATGGTGGCATGTCCAGGGCGGGGTGCGCGAGTTCGAATCCCCCTGCCACCGAAAATGATTTTTTAGTAAAGAACATTGTTTTCCACTGTTCATTAGTGTTTTACATGTTTTTTTTTCCAGTCATTTTTTGTTATAACTGAGGTGTCTGGGTCAGCTTATGTGCATCACAATAAATCTCTGAACTTATTTTTTTCACTGTTTATTAATGTTTGAAAATGTGTTTTCCCTTTTTTTTTCAGGCTTTTTTTTTTTGTTTTTTTGATAATCGCTGTGTCCGGGCCAATTTACACGCACCATAATTTTTTTCCTCACATATATATATTTTTTATAACCGGGGTAGGTTGCATGCGCCACGAATAATCCTTGGACATTGTTTTTTTTCCTTTTGTTTTCCAATTATAAATTTTTTTTATAACTGGAATGTCCGAACTAGCTTACGTGCACCATGACTATTATTTTATAGATAGCCAAAGGAGATCGCAAATTCCAACAGTAATAAACAGTGATTTGAACTGTAGTTTTCGTTGTTCATTACTATTTAAAAAAGTGAATTGAACTATGATTCTGGTGAAAGATGACAGGAGTGTTTGGTAATGCGTTTGGAAATCATTTTTGAACAAATTTTAAATTAAAAAATTATGTTTCTAGATGATTTTGATGTGCTGATGTCAAAAATAAGTTTTTAAAAATTAAAAAAAAATTACAACACGTAGAAAATCAATCAATTTTCTACATAGAAAAAAGCCCAACGCAGCGTGTGGGCAAGTCAGCTCGTAATTTCTAAAGCAACTCAATGTTAAAAGAAAAGGCTATAAAAATATTAAATAAAAAAATACCTAAAAAAATTCCAAGTCAACATTAGTTAACCCAAAAATCTTGTGATATCAAGATAACCGAATAGAAATTTTTTGAAGGACATCATGAAGCCTAGTTAAAAAATACTTGGAAAAATGAAAATGAAAAAGAAAATGATAACAAAAAAGAAAATCAGTGTGAAAAATCATAATAAAAAATGATGATGTTAACAAGTTTTTAAATTTATGAATTTGATCATAAAATCAAGATTATCTCATCGGAAAAAAAAACACGAATCCCAATTCCTAACCAACCCTATGAAGAAGGATGAATTGAAAACATAATAAATTTTGCAAAATAATATAAAACAAAAAAATATTAATAAAAATATAAGAACTAAATTATAAATAAAAACAAAGAGAAAGACATGAAGTTTTTGGATTAAAGAATGCAATTGAAAAGAAATTTCAATTTCATGAAAGGATCGCAAAAAAAATAGGAATTACAAGAATGAATATCAAATTTGAAAAATAAAATAATAGGAAAACTTGCAATTTATTATTGAATGATTCAAAATTTTTGAAAAGTATTTATAACAAAAATTGAACAATAAAAAAAATAAGAATCAAATTTGAAATGAGAATCAAGTGAGAGGGAAAAGGTGTGATTTGAAATGGTCATCATGAAAGGAGAAAATAGAGCAAAAATATAAATTATAATTACATACTAAAATGAAAAGATAATATTTTTTCAAATGGAAAAAGATTGATGATTATGCAAATATTTTACTTTACCTTGACTTTTCTTTTTAATTTGAGATTGTGATTATTTTTTTTTATATTAGAGGGTTATTTTTACCAAGAAGATTTTTTTTTAATTTTTAATGCAAATACAATTTATTTACATTAATACACACATATATATATACATATATATACATATATATTAAAGCTATATTACAATAGCCTTTGCAAAACATTATATAAAATACAAAATAATTGAAAAAAACTACTATTTAAAAAATATGTAAAGAAAAATCATAAATTACATATTCCGTTGAACACACTGTTCACCCTAATAAAATCACCTCGAAGTAGTTTTGTTGCTTCATCACATTAGGAAACCACCAAACAAGAAAATGTCCAAGGTGAAAGCACTTCAAAGTTCAAACCCACCATAGTATCAATTAAAGAACCTGAACCAGACATTATCATATCAACAAGGACAAAACAGCAACATCAATCTCAACAAATCACAAGAGTTTCAAAGTATAAATACAACATAACAAATATACCCCAATCCAAAACCTGAAAATCCTTGGTCAATACCACCTTTCAACTATACCTCATTGGAGAAATGATAGAAAAACCAAATGGGCATTCATCAAATCTTAAGAAAAAGAACCCAGATTCAAAAAGAAATAATCTTTAATGAAAATGTCAAGACTTTTACAATTACACAAACTTATTGGTTGATGATGCAGATGCTGAGAGAACATACCGTTTTTAATTCATTAAGTAGATTATTTTGAGAAAGAGTGCAACTTCGAGAGATTTCGACGGCGATAGAGAAGAGAAATGAACGTGAATTGAAGATAAAAGAGATCAGAGTGGGTTGAGAGAGAGAGAGAGAGAGAGAGAGAGAGAGAAACGCAAGGTTGGAGAGCATATAATATTTAGGTTAGTTTTTTTATTTTAAATTAGATTTTTTTTATTTAAAGCATACATGTAAACAAAAAAATATATTTATGTTATTAAAAAAGATATTATTATCAATTTAGCTCTTTGGTGATGCTCTACTTCTGGGCGTTCAAGAACACACCTACGTAAGGAAAGTAAGCCCCGATGTCTAGGGTAATTGTTTTGGATGGAGTTGTCTGCTATGAAGGTAAATAGTCACCATCTACAATATTTTTAAATCATTTTTAATAAATGAAAAATTATAGTTTTAGTTTTGGGATCCTACAAACTCATGATAGAACAGCAGCCAAGGGAAGGCAAACCGGAAAATGAGGAGCAGAACAGAGCACCAGTTGCGATCCATACGAGAACCATTGGAATTTATTCATCCTCCACCGGATATTAGGAGCATTGTTGATAAAACCTCGCAGTTTGTGGCAAAAAATGGACCTGAGTTTGAGAAGAGGATTATTGCAAACAATGCTAATAATGCCAAGTTCAATTTTTTGAATCCATCGGACCCATATCATGCTTATTATCAGCATCGTTTGACTGAATTTCGTTCACAGAATCAAGCTCCTGGACAGCAGCCTACTTCATGGCCTGCGGATTCAGCCGCTCCTAATTCAGCTGAAAAACCTGATTTGGCTGCTGATGCAAATGAACCAGCTACCAAACAGGATCCTGCAGCCCAGTTTAGACTACCTCCTCCTAAGGGCCTTGAACGCCCAGAAGTAGAGCAGTATACTGTTCGGCTTCCCGAAGGAATCACTGGAGAAGAACTTGATATTATCAAGCTCACGGCTCAGTTTGTAGCTCGAAATGGGCAAGCATTCTTGAATGGATTGACGAACAGGGAGATGAACAATCCTCAGTTCCACTTTTTGAAGCCAACCCACAGCATGTTCACCTTTTTTACTGGACGTGCTGATGCATATTCTAAAGTTTTGATGCCTCAAAGGGGTTTGACTGAGAAGCTGACAAAGAGTGTTGATGCCATGACGACTGTGCTTGAAAGGTGCTTGCATCGCCTTGAATGGGAACGCTCGCAGGAGCAGGCTAGACAGAAAGCTGAGGATGAAATTGAACAGGAGCGGATGCAAATGGCAATGATTGATTGGCATGTTTTTGTTGTGGTTGAGACTATAGACTTTGCAGATGATGAAGATGAAGACTTGCCCCCTCCAATGACACTTGGGGAGGTTATAAGGAGGAGCAAGATATCTGCTATGGATGAAGATGAAATCATTGAACCTGGAAAGGAGGTGGAAATGGAAATGGACGAGGAAGAGATGCAGCTAGTCGAGGAAGGCATGAGGGTTGCAACTATTGAAGAGAATGACGGTGAGAAAGACACAAGGACAAATGAGGAACCAGAACCACCTATGAGGATTGTACAAAATTGGAAGAGACCTGAGGAGAGGATCCCTGCTGAAAGAGACCCAACAAAGTTTGTTGTTTCCCCTATCACTGGTGAGCTAATTCCCATTAGTGAGATGTCCGAGCACATGAGAATTTCCCTCATTGATCCCAAGTATAAGGAGCAAAAGGAAAGGATGTTTGCCAAGATTCGGGAAACTACTCTTGCTCAGGATGATGAGATCTCTCGAAACATAGTGGGACTTGCTCGATTACGTCCTGATATCTTGGCACAACGGAGGAAGAAGTTTCTAATGCTGTGAAGGCTGAAATTGAGAAGAAGAAAGATGAGCAGCCGAAGCAGGTCATATGGGATGGTCACTCGGGAAGCATTGGGCGCACTGCAAACCAAGCTATGTCCCAGAATGATGGTGAGGATCAAAATGAGGATGCAAGGAACCTTCCAGGCCCGGCAACTCCTCCTCCCCGACCTGGTGTGCTGCCAGTCCGTCCCCTCCCTCCACCACCAGGATTGCAGTTGAATTTTCTACGTGTACCTCCAAATATAGGATCAAAATGAAGATGCAAGGAACCTTCCAGGCCCGGCAGCTCCTCCTCCCCGACCTGGTGTGCTGCCAGTCCGTCCCCTCCCTCCACCACCAGGACTGCAGTTGAATCTTCTACGTGTACCTCCAAATATAGTTCAATACTCTGGTCCAATTGGTGGGGCATATCCTGTACCTCCACGAAGACCCGTTGGTATTCCAATCATGCAGCCAAATTACCCTCCTCCTCCAATGCAAATGGTATCTGGACAGCAACCCATTATGGTAAATCGACCACCCCCTATGCCTCCATCTATGTCTGGTAATCCAAGTATGCATTTGCCACCTCCACCTGGATCTCAATATACTTCTATGGCAGTTCCCCGACCTTTAGGCCCTCTTCCTGTACCCCAACCCGGATTGCCTATGATGCCACCACCACCTCCTTTGCCTCAAGGAATGCCTCCACCTGAAGATGCTCCTCCTCCACTTCCAGATGAACCAGAGCCGAAGAGGCAGAGGCTTGATGATTCTGCGCTTGTTCCAGAAGATCAGTTTCTGGCTCAACATCTGGTTTGGATTTTTCTTTTCCAAAATTATGAATCTTATTCTGCAGTATTGGATTGGTCATTCCTGATTTGTATCTGAGCACAGTCTTTCTTCCTTATCATCTGACTACATGGTCAGCTGATATTGTGCTTTTTATGCAGGGACCTGTGCGCATCACTGTTGCCATTCCTAATCTTGATGAAGGAAATCTCAAAGGGCAAGTCCTGGAGATTATGATGCAGTCCCTGTCTGAAACAGTTGTCAGCCTGAAGGAGAAAATTGCTGGAGGGATCCAACTTCCTACCAACAAACAGAAATTGAGTGGAAAAGCTGGTTTTCTCAAGGATAATATGTCACTTGCATATTACAATGTTGGGGCAGGAGAGTCTCTGTCTCTCTCTTTGAGAGAACGTGGTGGTAGAAACAGATGAAGAGGCTATTCGATGTGGCTCATTCAAGGTTTTTGATAGAAGTACTTTCTCATCACCAGAGATTTTCACGTATTCCCATGGGACTTTGTTATTTTGCTTCCTTTGATGCTACGCTGGGAATTATAATATTGGCAATGTATTGTTAGTATGATTATATGACTCATTGTTTCTGTGTTGAATTGTCATGTTTGAACTGGTAGCAAGTGGTATCTAATATATACAGATATGGCGTCATGGCAAGTGCTTCTTTAATGGCAGTGGAAAGTAGACCAGTTTCTTTTGCTTAGGAACGGCAAGCCATCTGCTTACATCACTAACTACTGCTCCCTTCTGCATTTGCAGTTATTTCTCTGGAAAATAAGTGCTTCATGGTCTTCTTTTTTTGAGCTCTTGTTATCAATAAATGGATAGTATTTTATGGACTCAATTTTTCTTCTCTTTTTTTATTTTGTTGCTGCAAGTTCTTTTCTTGGTAAATGCAGTGACTTGAAGGGTGATTTACTAGAACTAGGGTTTGTTTTGCAGGTAAGTGATTATGCCTGGGCAGTAGGGATGAGTGGGTGCATGCAGATTATACAAAACACCCAACTTGCTTTCTCATGTGGAGGGAGGGCTCATGCTTCAATAGTTTGTTTCTATTTTGCTGTCATGCTTTCCTATAACTGGCCAAGTAGCTAGCAGTGAGTTGGTGTTTTCTGATACCCTTCTTCTATGGCAACAGAAAAGCAACTAACTTGTAATGGATGGAATGATCTAGGCAACCCAGTGCATTTTCGCTGAGGCAGGTCGGTGATTCACACATCTCGTAAGCAGTGCTCTCTCCTCATGTCTGAATGTCAGTGTCTGAACCTGCTCCTTATTCACCCATCTTGTTAGTGTTCTTCTTGTCATTTTCTGAAGTGTTTACTACTGTTCATTGCTATTACATGGAGGCTTGCCAATTGGCTTCAATATTGTTTTTTTTTTCCTTCTGGGATGTGTCGTGCTAATATTTGTCTTCAGTTGGATATGGTAGATCACAACAGGAGGTAGTTCATCAATCATCCACTGTAAGCCAATGGAACTACTGATTTTAGACTGGAATTCACCAGGAATTTCCACTCAGCCTAGAAATACTTACAAGCAATGGTGGTAAGAAATATTTACAACAGGTTCAGTAAATGTTTACGCTCGAATTCTCCAGGAATATCCACTCAGCCAAGAAAGAAAAGCACATCACAATGTACTTTTTGCCGTCTAATTGCCAGCCAATATGCAGATAAGGTAGTGTGGCTAAAATGTGTTTGAGAGTTATTTTCGGTGGGAATTCACTTTTCTTTGAAGCTGCTATGATTTTGGACGTCTGGTACATCAACCTCTTTGATGGATAGAAAGAGTGAAGTCCTTCGATGCTCTGAGCTGCTGCGATATGGCCAGCTTCCGACATCGTCCCTCTCTCTCTCTTTGAGCGCCGCCCCCTATCCACCTCTCCCTTTGTTGATTTCATAATGCTATTCCTTAAACATGTGGATATAACACGAGAACTAATCACAAGAAATAGATAGTAGAAAAGCTCTCTTATCGATCATTGTCGTGCCCTGAACATTTGATGCGGTGATCATACTAGCTCTCAAGAATGCATTATTATTATTATTATTATTATTATTATTATTGATTATATTAAAATATTTTATAGGAGTCAGTTAACTCCTCTAATTATTTGTATTACTGAAACTAAACCCTTTTCATTTGACACACACACACACTTGAAAGACTTCCTAATAATTAAAAGTTTGTTTAGCATAAATTATAAAAAAATATATGATAAATAACTTATGGTAAAAATAAGTGAGGTGAGAGATATATTTAATGGTTTATGAATTAAAGCAAACTTTGAAATCTATCAATTAAAAATTAAATTGAATAACATTAATGATCTTATAGTTTGAAAATGATAATATTTGATATCCTTTTTTACATATTTTTTTAATTAGTATTGTTTACAAATGCTAGCTTTCATGGAAAAATAATGTCTAAATTATTATAAATTCATCATTATTATGTAGGATTAGTTTTGTCGTGACAATTGATTTTTTTCGCTCACCTTGCGCGCTGTCATCCTGGAGGGGGGAGATGGCGCATGGGAAAGGAGGTTTCTTATAATTGTAAAATTAAGGCTATAATTCTTAAGAGTTGCCACCTAGTATTACGATCACTAAGAAACCTAATGGTCTGTGATACGCACCATCCCAATTGCACCCTATCTAAGATACGCTGCATTGTTGTTGATTGTTTTTCTAAGTTAGATTTTTATTTGTTGATTTTTTCTCAAGCTCGAAGTAGATCTCTCTTTGCGAGAGAGTCTCTACCTCATTGGATTGAAACCTATCCGTTTTATGGTCTGAATTTTAACACCGTATTTATTGCTCTTTAATATCGATGGCTTACTTTACAATTGTAATTTTACAACCTAATAATTAAAGCTTACAACAAAAAAATGAACAAAAAGATTGTTGATTTTTTAATTTATAATTTAGCCAAAATCTAATGGATAATCATAAATTGGTTATGATATCCCATTTTTGTTTTAAGATTATGAGAAAAGATGCAATTTTTAATGAAAAACATGCTTAGGAAAATTTTACAATTTGGTCGTATGCATGAAAACAATATTTTTTTATTTTTTCTTCTGAAAATGCAATTTTTTAATTTTTTTATTGTTTTTTTATTATATTATACAAACTACATAACATTTACGAGAAATAAAAAAACAATAACAATTTAAATAAACACGTAAACATCTAAAATTGCAAAATTAACCACTTCGAAGCACTGTTAATAATGGATACAACACAAGAATGATGGTGGGACGTCGGTTCACGCACCACAGTCACTGGGGGATCGTGGTTCCACATGTCGCCGCCAGTGAAGCCATGGAATAAGGGGTGGATCTGCCCCTTCCCTTTCTTCTCCTGTCGGTGATGGCCTTCAACGCAACCTATGTGAAGCCCGGGAATAAAATATACAAAGAGGGGGAGGTTTATAATAATTCAAAATGTTGTTATAATACAAAAATTATGCAAAAACAAAAAAGAAACAAAAGGGGCTGAAATAAGAAAAAAAAATAGGGAGAAAGATGGGGCCAAAATGAAATTAAGAAGAGATGGGACTATAAATACCCATCCATTTTCTCTCATCCATGGCCGACTGATAACAAGGAGGGGGGGGGGATTTCAGATTTTTCCTTCATCAAACTAGGAGTAAACACCTAAAATTAGTAAACTCATATAAGCCTTGGAGTTATTAAGTGGAGGAACACAATCGAGTAGAGAATTAACAAGAAGAAAAGTGAAGAATTAACACTAGGAGTAAACGACGACGTCTTATGTGGATTTAAACTGAATTTATCTAGGAAAATAATTAAACTCTTTTATTTTTTTCTTATCTTGTCCAACCACGTTTTGAAATTAGTTTTTAATCTTAAATTAACGTTTTAGTATTTTTATATAGTTTTGATTTGCTTGTCAAAAATAAATTTTAAAAATATAAAAAAATATTATTTTAATGTATTTTCAAGCAAAACTACATTTTAAAAAATATGTTTTTTTTCCCATTCTCAAACAAAATCTTTATTAAAAACTACTGTCTGTGTGTGAAAAAGTGATTAAAAATAAAATAATCAATCAATTATTATAAAATAAACTAAAAGAGATCAGGAAATCACCGTGGCTTGTGAGGTAAAACACTATGGATTGTAGTATTGTGTTTTTGGGTTAGTTTGGTTTTCAAGTCGAATGATTCACCGGTTTATTCATTTTTTTATACTTATTTGCACAGTGAAATAACATTTCTATCCCTCGAAAAAGACAAAAAAAACGAGTGTAACCAGGAGGGGCTCCACGAGCATTTCACATTTTTTAAAAATGCCTAAATACTAATCGACCCCTAATAAGACAAAATTGAAGAATTGTCTGTAGGAGTGTTCCGGTAATAGACCATATTTTTTTATTATCTTCCGTATACTATGTGCGCGGTGCCGCACGCGTGCGGCGGTAATCGAACTTACCCCCGCTTCGAGCGGCGTGTGCGGCAACGTATGGTTACGCCCGCTTCGAGCGGCACGTGCGACAACGTATGGTGTCGTAAAATGCCCATCCGGTGTCTCACCCGGTGCGCCGCCTTTTCCTCTTCTGCATGGTGTGGCACGTCGTGTCCAATGGTAGTAGTTTTATTGATGGTGGTTGGTTGAAGGTTGTTTTTCCCTTTTCTATCTCCTGCATGCTAAAGTACAAGGCAGGTACCCGGTTTTATGGTGATTTCATTTTAGTCCCTTAACTTTTAATTGTTTTGCATGGTCTTGATTTATGTTATATAATTTTTTATTTGTTTCAATGGGGTCCTTTGATTGAAATTGATTATATAATTAGGTTTCAATTCAGTCCTCATTCTTTTAATTTCCGGATTGGTTTTAAATCCCTTAATATAATCAGTACAGAAGTTTTGATTTAGTCAATTTTGTCCTTTGATTGAAATTGATAATATATTTGCTTTTCATTTTGGCCCTTATACTTTTAATTTTTTATTTTAATTTTAATTTTTTTTTTCTATTTCTAAAATAATCCTTATTTTTTTCCATGTCTATATATGTGTGTTCTTAGCTTAAGTTTTTAATTTTTATTATTTTCTTATATATTGAGGTGGTATTTTATAAAAAAGATTTAGTTCTTAAATTTTAGTATGTGTTTGTGATAATTTGAAAATTGATATTTTTGTTTTTTTTCTCTTTGTTCTTTCTTTCTTTTAGTTTGTTTATTAGTTTTTATTATTATTTTCAAGCCAAGTGATTTTTTCTCAGCTAATATTTTTTTTGTTTTATAATTTATTTTATTTTTTGTTTGCTCTTTTGTTAATGTTTTTAGGCTTTTTTTAGTCTTTGATTTCATTTTTTTTCATTATTAAAGGAATAATAAAAATAATAATTTTAGTTTTTGCTCTTACTTACTCTTTTGTTAATTTTTTTGAGTTTTTTTTCTCGGGGTAATTTTATAATTTTTATTGTTTTGGCAGTAATAGTAGTAATAATTTTAGATATTAAGACTTTGATGTTGCTTTGTTATAATATGGTGTGTTGATCTGTTTCATTATATCAATTTGTTTTGAAAAATTTTGTTCTTAAATTTTAGTTTGTTTTTATGATTATTTGAAAATTTATATTTTTTATTTTTTTCCTTTGTTCTTTTATTTAGTTTTTTTTCCACGTCAAATTTTTTTTTTCCAGCTAATAATTTTTATTTTATTTTTTTGTTTGCTCTTTTGTTAAAGTTTTTAGCCTTTTTTTATTCTTTGATTTATTGTTTTTCATTATGAATGCAATAATAATAAAAATAATAATTGTGGTGTTTTCTTGCTTCCTCTTTTGTTATTGTTTTTGTGTTTTTTTTTCCTTAGGGTTGTTTAATAAATTTTATTGATTTAGCAGTGATGATAATGATATTCTTAGATATTAAGGCTTCGATGTTGTTGTTGTTATAATAAGGTGGGGTGATTTGTTTCATTATATCAAATTTAGCATGTATAGATGCTATATTTATTTCTAAACTAGCAAAACCTATTAATTATTTCAATCTCAACAATTATATGCGGGCTATTTAACAAGTGTTATATAATCTTTACATGGCATATAGACTACATGCCGTTTATATTTGTTATTAGTTTTTTTTCTTTTTAATCAAAAAGAAAAAAAGGAGATTGGATTTATATAATACTACAATGAAATAAAAAAAATTTAATGGAATTTAAATTTTTTTGTCTCATTTTTAAATTAACATTTTGATTTAATTTTTTAAGCACATAAACATTTTCACCTATTGTGATATCAATAACAATACTATCATGATTGTAGAATTATCTGTTTTTAGTGATCTCTCGTATATTTCTTCCATTTTAAAATTAAAGGGATAATTACTTCAACTAGTGATAGTAATTGGTATTTCATTTAATTCACAAAGATATTCATTATCTAATATGGTTGAATTGATTTTTCATCCATTCAATATATAATCAAGCTCAATATTTTTATTATGTAATATTTTGATTATATCCAAATATTATTCGTTTAATTCAAAAAGGGATAAAATTGATTTGGTTGCATTAAAGTTGGCCATCACCACCTCAATATTTTTTGTTAATATCCATAGTTAGAGATTGTATTTCCTGGTTTTATTTAAAGATTTATTTTATAATATTGTGATTCAAGGATGAAGATTTATTATATTTATGGTTTAATTTTTTATGATGTGATTTTGTGCATAATGATCATTTTATTTCTTTTTTAAAGCTTATTTAGTTTGGGTACAAGTGAGCATTTAGAGAATGAAAAAAAGTTATTTGTTTGACCCTACTTGATTGGATTGAATTAAAACAACATGTGATTCTTTTAGGTGTATTTTAAATAATGGGTATATGAGAAACCTATCGCACTCCAACCTAACCTAATTTACTAGCATTTAAAATTTTAAGTCAACTAATATGATGTAAATTAAGTTTAATAAGTTTTTTCATTTATAAGTAAGTCTAATAGCTGGATTAGTTAATAAAATTATCTATCTTCTATTTAAAAATATATCAAAATAATATTGTTTTTTTAATAATACTGTTTTTAAAATATATGATTCATGGCATACTTATAAAAGGATATTGGGAAATTATGAAGAACCATTTCTGGAAATCTGCAAAGTAGTCTGGAGGTTGAAGATGATGGAGTTTCAGTTTGGTCCCTCAATTTATGAAAAATACAATTTACTCCCCAAACTTTGGAAAAATTACAATTTGATCTCTAGAGTCAAATCCAGGATTCTGAACAGAATTGAGGATGAATTATGGGCAAAATTTCAGTATACTTATGAATTTACAATATTTTCAATTTAGTCCTTCAATTTGACAAAATTAGAAATTAGCCCCAACAAATCTGATAAAATTACAGAATGGTCCCTAGATGAAATACTAGTTTTTCTGATTGGTTTGGAGAATAATTTAGGCTTGTTTGGTTAATTATTATTAGCTTTACAAAGTGTATATTTTGAATTAAATTTCGGGAGAAACCGTTAGAATTTTAGGTTTTGTGAAAAATGGATAGTTTGATTCAAAAACACATAGGATTATGAGTTAAACTCTTGGATAAGTTTATTAAATAGATTTTACTTCTTCTTGGTCATTTTTTAGTTTGTCTCCTTTTGTATTCAGATAATCCTGATATTCTGCCCGCTAGACATTTATAGAATTTTCTTCGATATCTTCTTTTGAATTATGTTTGCTTTGAGACAAGTGAGTGAATAGTTTTTAATGCTATCGACAAGGGTGTGCGAAGCGACTCTACTATAAAATGATAGGAGCTGCTTATTTTTAATGAACAAAAAGATTGTTTATTTTTGTATATTTTGGCCAAATCTAATGGATAATCATCAATTGGTTACGATATCTCATTTTTGTTTTAAGATTTTGAGAAAAGATGTGATTTTTTAATGAAAAATATGCTTAGGAAACTTTTACAATTTGGTCGTATGCACAAAAATATTTTTTTTTATTTTTTCTTCTAAAATGCATTTTTTTAATGTTTTTAAAAAAATGCTACACACGCACACAATCTCTTTTTCATTACATTTTACAAACTACATAACATTTACGAGAAATAAAAAACAATAACAATTTAAACAAACACATAAACATCTAAAATTGCAAAATTAACCACTTCGTAGCATTGTCAATAATGGATGCAACACATGAATGGTGGTGGGGCGTCAGTTCACGCACCATCGTCACTGGGGGATCGTGGTTCCACACGTCAATGCCGATGAAGCCACGGAATAAGGGGTGGATCTGCCCCTTCCCTTTCTTCTCCTGTCGGTGATGGCCTTCAACGACAACCTATGTGAAGCTCGAGAATAAAGTATACAAAGAGGGGGAGGTTTATAATAATTCAAAATATTGTTATAATACAAAATTTAAGCAAAAAAGAAGAAACAAAAGGGGCTGAAATAAGAAAAGACAAGGAGAAAGATGGGGCCAAAATGGAATTAAGAAGAGATGGGACTATAAATACCCATCCCTTCTCTCATCCATGGCCGACTGATAACAAGGAGGGGGGGGGAATTTCAGATTTTTCCTTCATCAAACTAGGAGTAAACACCTAAAAGCCTTGGAGTTATTAAGTGGAGGAACACAATCGAGTAGAGAATTAACAAGAAGAAAAGAGGGGGAAGAGTGTCTGGCCATATACAAGGAGAAGAAGGCTAATATTCTTCTAAAATTTGTGAAGTAAAGTTTAGATTCCATCCAAGTAAGGAGTTCTAATTCCAATTTCTATGAAATTAAATTCAATTTGATTGGAAGTTCATGATTTTTCTTGAATTGGGAATTAGGGTTCTTTAACACAAAATGTTGGGAAAATGCAGAAATGAGTGAGATTAAATGGACTAGAATAAACTAAGTTCCTTAAAGAAGAAGAAGAAATGAGTGCGTAAAGCAGAGTAAGGGAACTCTTGGTTCCCTTGGGCATGTCTCGGCTGAGATACTGCAGAGAGGGAATGAGAACTTATGATTTGCTTTTTTAATTAACTTGGTACAAATGGCCTTAAAAGGACATAAATGAGACAGGTTGAGATGAATAAAGGGAAGGCATGGCTGTGAGTGACGAGGAAACAGGGATTGAAGATGAATTGGAGATACTTTCTCGATTAGCAAATAAGGGAAGGGTCGTTGCCCTATTTCCCGGGGGCATTTGGACCTGAAAACTACAGAATCTAGGGAGGGTCCCTCATAATAGTTGTAGGCGAGAGTGTTATCTTTCCAACGAGTCTGAGCTTGCCTAATTGAGAGAGCTGGAACTCCAGATACAATAAAAATCTGAGGAGAGGTGAAGCTGCCACTCCTGTTGGCAGATTCAGCCAAGATAATAAAATGGAAAAAAATTAGCCATATTAAGGATATAATTTTTTTTCTTGGCCTTCATAAAGTGTATCTTGATCTTAAAAAAAAGAATAAACTGTGATCAAAATTGAATTCATGATGTCCACTTGGACTACTAATGAGCTGAAAAGTTAAAGGATAATAATGAGGAATGTAAGTGAGGAAAAAAAAGATTGGTAAAAGAGAAATGAATATTATTGTCATTGTTGCTATTGTGTGTGATATATGGACTAATATGGAATAATGATGGGTGTTGGTGGTTTCAGGAGGAACCGCGGGAGGAGTACAACAACAGGGGAATGCAAGTCGAGCGTTTACAGCAGGTAGGTACTTCGTACCTATATCTCCTCTAATTAATAATTATTTTAACTAACTATTGAACTATAAGAAAACAACTTGGTGCTTATTGATGAGGAAAAAAGAAAAGGGGGAAAAGAAAGGTCAAATGACAAACAAATATATATAAAGAAACAGAGGACTGAATTTAAATTATGCATTCTTTTGGAGAAAATGAATATTAACAACGAATTTTGGTAATGATTGTTTCTCGAATTTGATTTGTCTGTCCCTAGTATAGGAGGAGGCTAATAATGTTAACCAGGCTGGTTAACATCGGCATTACCGGTACGTGGGAGGAGAAATATAAACCTTGATTAACTATTCGAGTTCTGAATAGTTAATGATATCGGCGGGTGATGTCGATATTGGCAAAATTTATAAACTGATTAACTATTCTGGTTTAGAATAGTTAATGATAGAATGGGTGACATCGATATCGTCAAAAGTTATAAACTTTATTAACTATTCGGTTTTAAAATAGTTAATGATATCTACGAGTGATGTTGATATCGACAAATTTATAGACTTGATTTGCTTTCCGGGGTGAAGGCTAATGATGTCAAGAATTCTTGACATCAGCATACCTGAGAACCTCTCAAGATAATATGGAACAATGATTAACTATATTAGTTTTAGAAATAGTTAATGACACAAACCATTACATTCGTGTCGTCATTTTCATTAAACTGATTAGTTGTTCCCAGGACGGGCAACTAAAGACACTAATGGAGGTCATTAGTGTCGGCAATAGTTTTTCGATATGGAGGGGGGAGAAGTAGTCAAAATAAACATTTTTTTTATAACCCTTGAAAAGGGTTTATGGTTGTATTTAGAATCTCATGATTTAAGTAGATAGATATGTTGTTTAATTTTTCTTTTGTAAATTTCTTGTATTTACTTATTTGTTCTTACTTATATAGAAAATTTATATTTTGCAGGTTCCTCCCATTAACGTGAGGAACACATTTTATGTTCTTTGATCCCTTTTTGTATAGGTTAGGAACTTAGGGATTTGTGGTCTAATTTTGTCATGCAGTGAACATGTAACCTGTATAGAATATTATATGCATAATATTTTGGTCTGAAATATGAAATGTATCAACCCATGCTTGGGATATTAGAACGTACTAGATTATGTTAGAATATTAAACTGTGTTGTGTTATATATATATATATATATATATGTATATGAAATCCTCGTGCTCGAATGGGCTCTTTTAATTATTATCTTATGCGTATGATGTAAGATGGAGTTTGGGAATGAATCGGGTCCTGAGCATTTTCTGGATGAATTATGCAGTTGATTTTACTAAACATAGATGTGATTGTGAATTTTGTGATTCTACATGTGTGCAGGGTACATTGTCGATAACTTGGGATCTCCTGATATTAGGGAGACTCTGCTGAAATTTCACTAGAAATTTTGGCGCAAGTAAAAAAACAATTATGCTCCATCTACCCTCTATAAGGGGTAAGATTAACGGATAAACTAATAGTAAAATTAGGGTTGTTACAACCTGTAAAACAAAAAAAACACAAAACAACCACAACAATGTTTCAATCTCCCTCACTTCAGATCTATTTTTTTTGTTTTCCTACTTTCTTCTTCTCTGTTTCGCGTGGCTGGTCGGCTGTTAGTTCTCCTTCTTTGTTGCTTGCGGTGGTCGTCGTGTGGACTGGAGGTGGTGGGGACTGCTAGCAAGTCAGTACTACTTTTGTGTGGTGGCCATTGGGTTTATTGATAGTTGTTGAGGCCTGTCTAGGTGTGGCTGGAACGGAAAGGGAAGCTGACAGGAAACAGAGGGAGGCCAACGAGAGGACAGCTGGCGGTGGCTGTTTGGAGTTAGTTGAGGGGAAGGCTGGCGGTGGCTAGGAAACAGGAAAAGAGGAGCGGCATAGGGATGATGGGAGAGGAGCTCTCGTGGATGGGAGCTTGGTGGCTGGTCGGGGCATCGTGGGTGCGCAGTCGAGACTGTCATTGGCCAGTCGTTTGGTTGGGGGTCAGATCCGGCAAAGAGAGCTGGAGAGGGTTGGTGTTGGAGGTGGCTATTGATAGGAAAAGGGTGGTTGATGGGAATGGTGTTCAGTTGGTTGCTCGTTGGAGGCAAGGGAAGGGATGTTGTGTTTTACGATTGTTTGTAAGTTGATAAGGCTGGATGATTGTCGGTGAGGAGAGGGGAAGCCGTCAATGGCTAGAGGAAGAGGTAGTGAGGGAGGCAACTATACTCCTACAACTATAGCTACAAGAGAAGAAAGAAAAAAAGGAGGGATATGGGGGTTGTCGGCTCAGCCAAGAGCAAAAAAGGTCTTTGAGGGTTATAGTTTTTTTGTGGGGGGGAGTTCCCCCATTAATAGTCTTATTTCACTTTTGAAATGATTCCTCGTACTCAAAAGATATTCTTAAAGAATTGGCCTCTTCAAGCATTTTGTTTTCTCTACATTTTTCATAATTTTAATTTTGAGTTCAAAATATTTGCACCAACTTTTGCTACTTGTGAAAACAAGACAAGAGTTTCTTGTGACTCATTTTTTTAACATCATCACAGATGAACCATTCTATATAATCATTTACACTTGGATTAATCTTGAAGCATTATTATTGAAATGTGTGGTTTTAATGTTAGTGTAATTGAAAACATAGATCACTTGCATGATAATTAAACCTATAAAACATTTTCATCAATTTATATGAATGAAAAGACTATTACAGAATGACTTAGTCTATTAATTCAATTGAACTAGTCCAATACTATTTTGATCGTTCAATTTTTTTAGAATTTGTTTGGCCATAGCTAAGATCTAAAGCTAAAGAAAACACGAACAAATTACTAAAAATTATGAAGGAATATTATTTTTCTAATTAAATAACATATTCTTTTAACCGTGGTTTTAAAAGGTCATCCAACACGATAGATCAAACTATTGAACTCAAAACATAAAATTTTAATGATGAAGTCGAAACTATTATTAACGTAATTGAATATTCAGTAGTATTTTTCAAAGGTCTGTATTGAATATTGTATTACGTATTGTATTGCAGTTGATGCACTATATACAAGTAAATTTGTTAATGATGAGAGTTTTCGGTCAAGGTAAGTTTTAAGTTTCTATTCCAATATATTTAATGTACCTATAAATATAATATTTACACCATATGATTTTTAAAATCTAAACAAAATTCAAAGGATTAAAGAAAGCATGAAAGTCATAGATTGAGCTCAAAACAAAATGCTCAATTTCTCTTAAAGAAAGCAAATGAAAAAAGAAAGACTTTGATTTTTTACGAGTAACTATCATTCCAAATTTCAAACTCTTCTTGAATTTAGGGTTTCTTTTCTTATTTTTTTTTTTGGGGGGGGGGGACGAAACATAAAAACAAAATGACTCACTCATTCAAGAATATCTTTTATTTTTATAGTACCTTCAAGAATCTTAAGATTTAGGGTCATAATATATTGAATGGGAATTTAAGGAAAATTAAACTCATATTAAATGGGAATTAAGAAATAGTGGCTTAGACTAATAGGGAAAATGCATATAAATTTTGATTTATTCAACAATTGGATGGAATGACTATTGACTTCTATACATAATTTAATTTATAATATATTACCAAGTAATTGAAAACTGTTATTGTCAAAAAAAAAGGAAAATAAGATTTAGTTTTAAATAAACACGAGATGCATTTGAAAAGTAGATTCTTATGAGTTTTTAGGTTTCCGGAGTGATTTAGTTATATTTCTTAGATATAATAAAATTCATAAATTACCTTGAGGTTCACAAACTATACCTTTTTTTTATAAAAAAAAATATGTTCTTTCCCCAGGCACTCACCAAGTATAAGCCAAAAACATAAGGTTAAGTTGTGAGTTTTGTCAACCTTCAAATTTTGAAAGATTTTTAAGGCAACAATCGTTTATATCTTTTAATTCTTCTACTAATTTGCTGCTCAGCTTAAGAACTAAGTTGTTAAGCTTAAAAAAACTTAAGATTTGAGGCATTATTTATTTAATCTTTATTTTATGATTTAGTTTCTAATTGAAGGGAATTTCATAATTACTTTACAAGTATTTTTTATGCTTGAAGTTATAGAAAACAATTCAAATAATAATGTTTTTTTAATAATAATTTGATGGAAGTTCTTTTGATGTTTCGGCGATTAGATTCATATCTTAACACAATCAAGAAAGGAAAAAAAGGACCGATGACATGTTGATTTGATATCCTAAATTAACCTAAAATGTATTTGAAGTCTAATTTGTATCATACTATAGTTTAGTTACGCTTAAAATGTTGCTTGCTTGTTGTTATAGTATTATTAAAAAGATGCATAGACAAACAAAATGATGGGATAATTCATATCAAATAAATGAATTGTCAAAAAGCATAATGCATTTCAGTCCGATAAGCACAAAAATCATCAACACATTGCTATTACTCTCTAAGTATCTAATAACTCAACCAAAGATTAGAGGGCAAGAAGGAAGCATGAAGGAAGAATTGAGATGCACAAATAGCAAAGATGTAAAACCATACATATCTCAAGGAAAAATGCCACATAATAAGCGCAAAAATCATCAACACAATTTGCTTATACTTTCCAAGTAACTAATAATCAAATCACTCATCTAAACAAAGACAAAGAACAGTAAGATCATAGAACATTGCTTTAGTAAAGCTGCAGCATGAAGATTTGAGACACACAATTAGCAATACATCTCAAGGAAAAAAGCAACTCATAACCCATGTAGTTGAGCTATATTTTAAACATGCGAAGCTGTGCTTGTTTTGATGAGTCCGAGTTCGCCTTCTATACCTTCGTCAGCTCAACTTTCATTTCCTATAAATAGAAAAGATGTTCATCTTTCAAGCCAGCGATCATCACTCTTCAATAGCTCAATATGCTTGAAAAATATAGCCCAAACTACAGACAAGTTTCAAATATTTGGCTTGGTTGAAAAATGAAGGCCCCGACCCGGCCAATTAATTATACAACCCCATTTTGTTACACTCTCTCTATAGCAAATAGTAACAGCAGTATTCAAGTTCCACAATTAGTTTCCATAACTCCATCGCAAACGGTGAGTGCATGGGAAATTTATGAAAACTTTGTCTAAAACCGATGGAGTTGTAGAAACTAAAAGCTACACAAAGATCACGCTACTACTCTTTTACAAAGAATACAAAATTTGAATACATGGAAATCAAGTCAACCAAGACCAACTATTTGAAACCAAAGAGAGGGTTATGAGCTGGACATTCACATAAAAATTAAATCATTCAATGCAATTGATGATGATAACCTTCAACTAGTGGAGCAAAAAAACATATACCCAATGAAAAGTGGAACAAAACCATATGCTCAAACTGGGAAGAAAAATAAAATGAGAACATACATAACAGGCTGCAACTCCATGATATTTCACACACAACATTCATAAAATCTCGGCGAGGGACAACATTCCATTGACCTATATTGCTTCATTGCAATCCTACTAAGTAGAAAAGCTTGTATTCTAATCCTACGCCCTCCTATTGAAAACGAATGCACTCGGGCTTTGCACACTCTAAATAGCATGTGTGGAGGAAAGACTATCAAAAACTATAATTAATTAGAGGAAACAGAAAACAAGCCAGTCCTATCCTTGGTTCTATTCTCGAAAATCAGATGTGCTACCTAAAAACTTGGCAAGTTCTCTATTGAAACATAAACTAAAATATTTCCTCAAGAACTATGGCTATAGCCCCCATAAGAAAAAGACAGAAAGGAAAAATAATTAGGGAAGTGAAAATGTCATAACCTAATGATTGCAAGAATATTGAAGCTAACAGCAACCTACAACACTGCATACATAAGAGCTAAGAAAATGCTATTTTTTTGTACATTCCAGATCGCCAAAGAAGAAAGGGCCTAGATTTCTATTTGGTTAAAATATAAGCATCTACTTCAAACATTGTGAAATAATTCATATTGAAGTTAGCATTTCAAAATAATTGTCATTTTAACATTGAAAAGACTTGATGGAACAACAGAGCATACCTTGGCCATTCGCTTCTTTATGGGTTCAAGTTTTGTCACCCATATTCAGAGCCTGAGACAACATTTGCACTTCCTGTAATAACATAATTCCCCAATGCCTTGGTCCAGTTAGAATCTTTACAGAAACTTCATCTGCAGTATTAATGTGATAAGGTGAAGATACTACAATGAGATAAATTCCAAGATGAAAGCAAAATGTGTGGGGTATTACATCGAGAAACAATTACCTTCTTCCCATGAACCTTTTCCAAACTTCTGGATTTTGTCTCATTGCCAAAGACATATCAATATACCTGTAGACAAAAGGTGAAAAAGTTTTGAACAACTAACTGACACTATGAATGAAGACCAAGATGTTCTTATGGGAAATGTTTTCTCGTACACATCCATGAAGAGAACTTGCAGGTTATTAGAGTGGAAAAGTTCATGATGCAATCTACATGTTCATGACTCAGACCGTTGAATTTCTAGAAGCATAACTACAAACTCCATGAGATAGAGCAATCTCAATAAGCTAATCTTAAATATAGTTGAGTTCAATAATAAAAAGTAAAAGAATATAATGGTTCAAACTTCCATGTCAGCTAAAAAAACTTCTGGAAAGACTATTGAGAAAGCAATAGAGCATTGACTATGGTTGTAAAACAGGGTACGTCTAAATTCCTAGCGAAGATCAACAAATTCTCCAATGATATACAACCATCAACGCTGGAAAAAAATAATCAAGTATCATAAGGGTAACTAGACAGTGATAGAGGGAAATGATGAGGGAAACATCATGGAATTCATAGAGGAACAATTGGTCTGCCTAAAATGTGTTGATGGTCCTTCCACTGCTATGATAATCACAAAGTTCTTCTTTGCGAAAGGTATAATCCCATAAGGCTTTCAAAGCTTCCTAAGAGTTTAGGAGCAGTACTATATAATAATGCAAGCAGAGAGCCTTCATGTTTAAAAAATTAATGATCTAATTACATGCAATATATTGATCGAAAAGTTAAGGTTCATCTGCATATTCTAAATAGGCTGGGCTGATTCTATTTCTACCACACCCAAACTGTCCATGGAACCTTCCGAAGAAGGGGTACCTGGTGCACAGGAACCGGATGCATCATTAGGAATATGTAGACAGCTCTGCAAGCATCAAAGAGAAAACAAGTTACTAAATTGAAAGATATGTCGAGTAGTTAGTTTGAAAATGGAGATCAATAGCTTTGATAATTCTCATTTGGCATTACTCGTGCAATAGGTTTTAA
Organism: Salix arbutifolia; assembly: GCA_025169955.1. NCBI lineage: Eukaryota > Viridiplantae > Streptophyta > Magnoliopsida > Malpighiales > Salicaceae > Salix > Salix arbutifolia. The sequence continues at coordinate 7,285,859 of CM045908.1, forward strand.
TAATGTTAATAAGATCACAGGATGAATAATAACTTGGTACATGTGCTTCAGGAACAAGCATATACCGATTTCTCTTCTTACCATGTCAAATCGTCTTCTTACCCATATTTAACAAGAGGTTAGGCCTCGACAAATTGCCACTAGTAGGATTAGTTACTAAATATAAAGAATGAGATTTACTTGTTGCGAGAAGAGAAAAAAACATTTGTAACCTCTTAACTTTACTTATGGTAGGCAACAAAGAAAACCTATCAATTTCTATTTCATTAGCCATTTACATCACAGATGACATCCACAACCAAAAGAGACCCCGCCTTCAACAGGGGAAACCAAGGTTTCATTTATATCATTTTAATTAGTTTTCAGTTCAAGAATGGAACCAATCATTTCATTTTACTGATTTTCCAAAACAAAACGAATACTACTGGAAGGTAATGGTAGGCTATGATTCATGACAGACTTAGCAGACATCAGAGCATGTCAGAAATTTTATGTCAACAAATAAGAAACTGGTAATCACAAAGCGAGTCTTAAACTAAAAGATGCAGCCGAGAGCCTCACAAACTGGATAGTATTTAATCTCAAAATGATCTCACTATCAAGAAGAAACTCGCATCCTTGCACAAGCAAGTATAGAAAAAAAGATAATGATTTAACTTACAGCAAGCTCATCATACTCATCTTTGCCATCAATGAAAATGCTGACATCCCCAAGCTCGCTGTAGAAGAACAAGGAACATGGCTATTAATACAACCATACAAAGGAAGGTTTATGATACGATTGAAACCCTGTCTGAATAGTGACAAAAGACTTTTGTTCGGTAAGTAACATCATCAATTTTGCATTTTAATTAGTTCTGCTTTCCTTGGTGAAACTTTTGAACTGCGTATTAGCACCTTAACCAACCAAGAGAGTGGAAACATGTGGCGAAGCTGACTCATCCATGATATACTTTATGGATTGATTACTATAAGAAATATGATATACCAAACAAGCAACCTAGAAGAAGTGGGTTGTTTAAGAATTAACATTAACCGATCGATGAGTGATAATTTGCAAGAGCACCTGTTGCCTATACTATCCTGCAGAACTGCCTCTTCATATTATCAGAGTTACACAATTTGCTTTAAAGCAGACACAACTAAACTACAATTTATGAACTGAATAGCAAAAAACTATGTTTCCCACATAGCAAACTCGGGGTCGATACATAAGATGAACAAATCCAGGATTCATAATTTGCAAAACAAAGTTTCATTTATACATACATGGTGCACCACCATTTAAGTGTACAATGAACATCTATTATTCATTACACAAAAAACCACCTCAAATTAATCAAATTGGGAAACTTCAATTTTTTTTACCATTTCAATTTCCAAATCCCAATAGACATAAGTAGCAAGCAAACAATTTTGTTGATATCAAATAGGTAACAAATTCCAGCAACAGAAAGCTGAAACATATGATACTTGGAGAATTCATTTCCCATGGACAGAGGTTAAAACAAAAACATAAACATAAATTCAAATTAAATATAAAAAAAACACTAAATTTTTTAAAGAAAATGAAAAACCAATTTAAAAAATATACCCATTAAATAGAAAGTGAAAATAATTAAAAGAGAAAAATAAATCAAAATCCAATCAATTAAAGGGGTTTTTGCTCTTTCAATCCCAATATTTTACGAGTAAGAATTAAATAAGAGAAAACAAGAACCTTGAAATCTAAAAGATCCAAAAAACTTCAACTCTCCAGTCCTTAATAAACTCAAGAAAAGAAATCATAAAATCACAAAATATTAAAGCAGTCCCCCCTTTGAGAACAAATTGTATAATTATAACGAGATAGGGAGAGATGGGCGCTTACAGAGAATTTGAATAACATGAACACTCTCCCTTTGAGTGAATTTGATGATTACATGAAAATCAAACTTCACACAGAATTTGAATGGCTAAAACAAAAATGTTGTTTCTTGAGAGAGAGAGAGAGAGAGAGAGAGAGAGAGAATTTTTCTTTCGAAGAAATTGAAAAAAGTTGAGATTTAGAGAGAGAGAGAAGATTTATATAGTGGCAGAGATATTCAGGGAATTCAAAAAACTCGACCGTTGCATGAACTGAACGAACGACACTGCATTCGGTTTTTCACTTCCTTCATGAACTAAACGACGGCGTCTTATGTGGATTTAAACTGAATTTATCTAGGAAAATAATTAAACTCTTTTTTTTTCTTATCTTGTCCAGCCACGTTTTGAAATTAGTTTTTAATCTTAAATTAATTCTTTAGTATTTTTATATAGTTTTGATTTGCTTGTCAAAAATAAATTTTAAAAATATAAAAAAATATTATTTTAATGTATTTTCAAGCAAAACTACATTTTAAAAAATATGTTTTTTTCACATTCTCAAACAAAATCTTAATTAAAAACTAATGTGTGTGTGTGAAAAAGTGATTAACAAATAAAATAATCAATTTATTATTATAAAATAAACTAAAAGAGATCAGGAAATCACCGTAGCTTGTGAGGTAAAACACTGTGGATTATAATACTGTGTTTTTGGGTTGATTGTTGGGCTTGTTTTAACTGCAACGAATTGTTTAATCGGCAGATAGCAAAATTCTAATCGCTAAAATCTATCAAAGATGAGCTATTTATTTTTTGCATTGGACTGGTTGGTTGCTGCTATCGTTTTTAATGTTTGGATAATAATTAAATTGGTAGCTCGGAAAACTGCAATCGATAAAATCCATTAAAGATAAGTTAATTGTATTTTAGAGCCAATTGATTAATGATTGCGCTTCTCTTAGCTGTTTGTAGATTTATTGAATTCGAAGATTGTAAAACTGTAATTGATTGATCGTTGGGCGTGTTTTAACTATTTTGACAATTATTTAATTGGAAGATGTTAAAATTGCAATCAACCAAAACAATTAAAGATGAATTATTTGTTTCTTGTAGCCAATTGGTTGATGGTTGGCTTGTTTTAACTGCAACGAATTATTTAATTGGAAGATAACCAAATTATAATCGCTAAAATCCATTAAAGATGAGTTATTCATTCTCTGCATCGAACTGGTTGATTGTTGCTATCGTTTTAACTGTTCGGATAATAATTTAATTGGCAGATCGCAAAACTGCAATGGATAAAATCCATTAAAGATAAGTTAATTGTATTTTGTAGCCCATCGATTAATGGTTGGGCTTGTTTTAACTGTTTGTCGATTTATTTAATTCGCAAATTGCAAAACTGCAATTGATTGTTTGTTGGGCGTGTTTTAACTATTTTGATAGATATTTAATTGAAAAATGTTAAAATTGCATTCAACTAAAACAATTAAAGATGAATTATTTGTTTCTTGTAGCCAACTGGTTGATGGTTGGCTTGTTTTAACTGCAAAGAATTATTTAATCGGCAGATTGCAAAATTATAATCGCTAAAATCTATTAAAGATGAGCTATTTGTTTTCTGCATCTGACTGGTTTGTTGTGGCAATTGTTTTAGCTGGTCAAATAATAATTAAATCGGTAACTTGGAAAACTGCAATCAATTAAATCCATTAAAGATAAGTTAATTATATTTTAGAGTCGATTGATTAAAGGTTGAGATTGTTTTAGTTGCTTGTCGATTTACTGAATTCGCAAATTGCAAAACTGCAATTGATTGGTTTTGGGCGTGTTATAATTGTTATGACAATTATATAATCGGTAGATGGATAAATTGCAATCAATGAAATTAATTAAAGATGAATTATTTGTTTCTTGTAGCTAATTGGTCGATGGTTGGGCTAGTTTTAACTGTAATGAATTATTTATTCAGTAGAAAGCAAAACTGTAACCGCTAAAATCTATTAAAGATGAGTTATTCGTTGTTTGCATTGAACTGGTTGATTGTTGCTATCGTTTCAACTGTTTGGATAATAATTTAATTGGTAGATCACAAAACTGCAATCGATAAAATCCATTAAAGATAAGTTAATTGTATTTTAGAGCCGATTGATTAATGGTTGGGATTGTTTTACGTGTTGATCGATTTATTGAATTCAAAGATTGAAAAACTGCAATTTATTGATTGTTAGGTGTGTTTTAACTCTTTTGACAATTATTTAATTGGAAGATGTGAAAATTGCAACGAGTTACTTAATCGGCAGATAGCAAAATTGTAATCGCTAAAATCCATTAAAGATGAGTTATTCGTTGTCTGCATCGAAATGGTTCATTACTACTATCATTTTAACTGTTCATATAATAATTTAATTGGCAGATCCCAAAACTGGAATGGATAAAATCCATTAAAGATAAGTTAATTGTATTTTGTAGCCAATTGATTAATCGTTTTAACTATTTTTATTATTGTTTTGTGATTTGATAATATTAGAGCAAATATTGATTTGTATATGCAAGTTGATTGTCTGAGTTTTTTTTTAATCTTGTAATTAAACAATAAATGATTGCAATGCTATATCAAGTGAATGAATGGAGAAAAAATTGACAACAACGACAAATAACACATGTTAATTGCATCATAAATCAGTGAAAAAGCACAAATGATAAATAAAGGCAGAAGTATAACTGTAACTAAAAGTGAAGAAAATACAACTAAAACAGTTTTCCAAACAAAATTTAGGCAACCAACGTTTTTTATCGCAACGAAAAATAGAAGCGAAACAACTGTGAATAAAATAACAACCTATAACAAAGGAAGCAAAAAAAAGACATTAATGTTCAATGCCATTAAACCGTGCACATAACAGTAGAGCAATCAGAGCAAGTTTTAACCCAATTTGTATCGAATCAGCAAGAAGGCAAGAGCACCTGACAAAGTAGTAACCACAGAAGGATATTGCATTCAAATCAGTGCAAGAATTTTTTTTTAATGGCAGACAAAAACACAATTGAAAAGGTGCAGAAGCCAATTTCAAAGCACTAGAAACTAGCGCAAGAAATACTCTTGATTCTGGATTATTATTTTTTACTGTTGTTTAACATCTTCATAAAGCAATAAATTATTTATTAAGATCTATTTGACTACATCGATTTAATTTGTGGTCGAGTAAAGATCAAAGCTTGAAAGTTAAGCCAGGAACAAACCCAAAATTGACCATTGTTGTAATCTTCAATTCACTACAAAAAAACAGGTCAATTTGTAACGGATCGATCCGTTGCAAATAACAAGGAAAGCCGTTGCTAATAATAATTAGCAACGGCATTTGCAACGGACACAATCCGTTAGAAAAGAGTCCTTTCAAATTTAACTTGCAACGGATAATCCGTTGCAATTTCTCCCGTTGCAAATACACATTTTGCAACGGATCTGCCGTTGCCATTGCAACGGACATGTCTTTGCAATGGCAACGGCCTGACCGTTTCCATTGCAACGGACAGAATATTATTTAAATATTTATATTTTTAAAATCTATTTTTAATATATTTTAATTTTAATTAATTACAACTAAATCTTTTAAAAGCACTAGCAAATATTGAAATATTATTAGTATTGAAAATAACATAAATATGGTGGAAATAAAATTTAAAAGATTAATTAAAATTCTTAATACACTACTGATTCGATTATATTTACATGACTAAGTAAATAAACGTGGAACCTTAATACACTACAGATTCGATTATATTTACATGTCTAAGTAAATAAACATGAAACTTAAAAATACATATTTTAAAGTGTTTAAGGCGGAAATGATCTACGATGTTGTTGATGAGAGGAAGATGGACCATTATATGGCATTTGAGGTTGAGGTCGAGGTCGAGGTCGAGGTTGAGGTCGAGGTCGAGGTCGATATCCTGGTGCCATTGTAGGTGATGGCATCGACGGAGCCACAGGTGATGGCATCGACGGAGCCACAGGTGATGGCATCGATGGAGCCACAGGTGTTGGCATACTTAGACCCATATGTCCTACCAAGAGCTTAAGACAATCTTGAATGGAAGAAATTTGAGTTTGCATTTGATCCAATTGCTCTTGATACCGTCTATTAGTTGTTGTGCTTGGATATGATGAATTTACTGAGTAGGTATGTGAAGAAGAACTCACATCAACTTTAGATTTAGGCATACGGGGTGCACCATATACTCGACCCTTGCTTACTCCCCCTGAAGCCTCACACCAAGCTGCTCCATCAAATGAGGGATGATTGTCCTGATCAGGTCCATATCTGCAACCATCTCATTTCTATATTTTTCCTGCAAACAGACAAGTCCATGTCAAAATATATTAATTTGAATATGAATGATATTTCATATATATATAAAAAATAAAATATAAGTACTTACCACCACTATTTTAGACCGGTTATCTACAAATGTGCCGGTCTCATTTGATTTTTGATGCAAAGCAGAAAAGACCTCATCCCAGGGAAGTTCTTTCCCCCCGGCCTATTCTTGCTACGAACATGAAAAAAAAAAGTAAGCAACAAAAATATTAAACAAATTAAATTACAAGTGTTGAACAACAACATTTCGTACCATACTAGCTCGATATGATGCAAATGACACAGAGCCCGCAGAATGGGTACTTATTTTCCCATCTGTTTTCTTCAATCGATTTTGTTTTGATGTTTTGGATCATTTGCAAAATCTATCGGTAGACCAAACATCGTTGATCATCGTATTCCAATCTTCATTTTGGATCCAAACATGTCCTTTATCCAGGCAATCAATGATATTTGTGGTACCTATTATTGACATAGCTTTATTTCGAGCTCTTGCCAATTGTTGGTTCAAGGAAGTTCGAGCTTTATCTTCCCATATTTTACGAACAATTGCTTCATCTTCTTCGGAGAAGGCATATTTTTTCTATCAAATACATATGACAATTAAAAAATGTTAACATAAACACACAGATCTCAAACAACCTCATCATGTAACAAAAAACTAGTATCTCGTGCCAATCATTTGCAAAACATCTAGTTATATCAAGTTGGATCAAAATTCCACTTATGCAAGGAAGCATAAACTACATTGGAGCTCCATGCTAAAATAATACATTATAATCGATCAAGTGTGCTTGAAAACAGGAAAGTCAAAACACATATTTAGACCAGAACCAAAACCAAAGGAAGAAACTGCTCAACACCATCTACACCTAGCATTTACTAAGCCAGATACCTCATAGCATCCCCAGAACAGCAAAAATCCATTAAGTGATCACTCAATCATTCAATCAGCTAAACCATCCCCACAATCCAGTGGAGAACACATCCCGAGCCATATATCAACATAATAGCTCCATAATCGACACAGATACAAATTTATTATTCTTATTAATCATAAAGAAAACTACTCCCTCAAGAAAACAAAGTATCCATCAGCCAACTTCACCTAAAAATCATGATACTTTCAGGGAAACAATTCCAAATCAAGAACAAAACCAGACCCAAATCATAAATACATATAAATTATCTGTATGTAAGCTAATTCCAACTATAATACAAAACCAAACTGGTCAAAAACACATCAACAAAACATCTAACCAATCAATCCATCATTCAAAAAGATTCAAACTTTCCCTTCAATTTCCAAACTACTAAACAAACAAGGCAAATCAATTCTCAATAATCATTCAACTACTGTTAAACATGATTGTCAAATCTCCCTCAAAAATAGTTAAAAGAAAACATACCTTGAACTCCTTAAACAGTTCATCTTTACACATGGCATCAACTTTATCCCAAGAGTGTCATGGCCCCTTGAAATTAGTTCTCAAAATTATTCCGATTTCTCGGCCACATGAAGCGTTATTGAACCTGAAAAATTAAAGTAACAAACGTTCATGGAACAATAATGACACAAATGATAACTATGTAATAAAAATATTATACTTACTCGGATGTTCCATACAAACTCAGTTCTTTTTTCCCCGACACTGGATCGATTGCCGTGTCAAAACTCTTCCGTTTAATGCTTGCACTGCTTCAAGAACAGCTTGAACCATGGATTGAATGGAGGCAATCCGGATCCTCTGAACATCGCATGTTACTACCTTCTCTTGACTCATCGAATTCTCTCTCATCACTACCATCTTCATCAACTTCATCTCCAACTCCTCCCGCATAACCTTGATGAACATTAAATTCTCTGAACATGTTTGTATCATCTCGCGGGACACCTTGTGTTGCTAACAAATCTTGAAACCCGAAAGCTTCATGTGCATTTAACCTCACATGATCCTCTTGATGAGGAAATGTACTTGCAACTCTGTGTGCATAATAATCATGTAGTTGATCAGGCTCGGGTTGGTGAGAAGATGATGCGTTCTTATCCACGGTAGATGGAGTTCTATTCGCTCTGGATGCGGACCTATCACTTCTGGAATATTGTAATATAGATGCTTGTTTAGACATCCTACAACAATTGGATTGTCGTCAATAAGTATTGTTGGTAAAAACTAATCAATATGACATTAATAAGAAATATGAACAAAAGAATATTAAATATCATAAGTTAATATATCAATTAAATATAAGAAATACAAGCAGCATGCTAATCAGCATCATTATCACATAAAAATAAATGCATGTAATATACCTGCATAATGCTAATCATCATCATCATCACTTCTAATCAAATCATCATTATTATCATCATCATTATCATCATCACCAACGACTTCATTATCATACTCAATTTCCTCATCCGAATCCATTTCATTATCGTCTCCCTAATTTCCCTCTACCGTAAGCAAATCATTTTGGTTGACTTCTTCATAATAAGATGTGTCACAAATATACTTGGTTCATCAAGTGTCATATTAGGAAGCACACAACATGGTTGAGAAATTTTATCTGATTGATCAACATCAAATGTTTTAACATTGTCATTGTTTTCAATAAATTCACCCATCTCAACATTATAACGACTTCTAGCTGTTGTCTTCATAACTTCCCACCATTCTGAAGATTTATTATCAGGTGGACACGTATAGTAGACTTGTTGACATTGCTGTGCCAAGACAAAATCTTCACTTCCATGTAGTCTAGAGGTATGCTTGATCTCAACCAAACCATTTGAACGATGCACTTTAAGCCCACGTTTGGTATCGTACCAATGACACTTAAACATAAAAAGCTTGCACTTACTCCCTAAATTTTTTTTTTAAGCCGATCACTTCTTCAAGCATTCTATAGTAATCAATTTCATTACCATTGTAGCAACTTCCTTTTACACAAACCCCGCTATTCATTGTTTTTTATAGCGACCATAAAATTGAGTATGAAATTTAAACCCATTGACATAATACCCATTATAACATTTCACGGAATTTGACGGACCCATAGAAAGAGCAAAGATTTGATTCTCAATTCCGGTTGATTTGTATTCAACCTAGCATAACAATAACAATGTATGAATTATTATTTCATACAAAATAGTAAATTTAACAAAATATGTCGTGAAAAATACTTACATGGTTTTTCAACCAAATTGGAAATTCAACCTCGCATAGTTTTTCAATTTCAATATCGGTCAATTGTGGTTGTCGTGAATGTAGCTCATGGCGACATTGCCTAAAATTTAAATTGTTAGTTGAAATGAAGTTATTATAAATTCAGAAACAAAATAAAATATTTCACACTTACTCTATATAGGGTTTCAATTCTTGACAATTGAAAATGACATAGTTGTGCGCAATTTTCATTTCTTCCTGCAATAATTACCGTCTATAATATTTTTTAGACAATTTTCGTCCTGGATAGGAAAAAATAGAAAGTTGTCCACCTTCACTCTTAGCTCCACCATCGTCATTTCGTGGAACTCGATTCCATATTGTTTGAACGTCATCACCAAAATAATAAGACGCAAAATTTGTAATTTCATCTATCAAGTACGCTTCACATATGGAACCCTCTACTTGGGCTTTATTGGTGACTTTCTTCTTCAAATAGAACATATACCTACATTATTTATGTTAATCAGTTTGAAAAATAAACAAATTATTCAATTAAAGTGAATTAAAATTACATTGTATGAAAACATACCGTTCAAATGGATACATCCATCGATATTGAACGGGTCCACCAACTTGTGCCTCATAAGGTAGGTGTATTGCTAAGTGTTCCATGGAGTCGAAGAACGATGGAGGGAAAATCCTTTCAAGTTTACAAATTATTTCAATAATATTTCTCTGCATCAACTCCAAGTGTTGGAAATTTAAATTAGTCGCACAGATGTCCCGAAAAAATACCGACAATTCTGTTAATGCCTCCCACAATGGTCTAGGCATGTAAGGTCGGAACGCAACAGGAAGAAGTCTTTGCATAAAAACATGGCAATCATGACTTTTCATGCCGGAGCCTTACATTGTGCCTCTTTCACACACCGTGATATGTTTGAAGCATAGCCATCAGGAAAGGACAACTCTTTCGTCCATGCCAACACTTGTTGTTGTTCTTTCTTGAAGAGATAATAAGTGGCTTTCGGTTTGTAAACTCGACCACTTGCATCTTGTTGCAAATGTAAGCTTAGCTTTTTACAATACAACTGCATATCCATCCTAGCCTTTACATTATCCTTACTTCTATCAGGGCAATCCATTACTGTGTAGAAGATATTGTCAAAGAAATTTTTTTCTATGTGCATGACATCTAGGTTGTGACGAATTAAATTTGTGTGCCAATATGGAAGCTCCCAAAAAATGTTTTTCTTCACCCAATTGTGATACACACCAAATCCGGGAATTTTCCCACAATTTGAAGAGCTACTAACATGTCCCTCGGTGAACTTAGAAACTTCAGCTAACATTTCTAAACCAGATCGACGAGGAAAAGGAGGGAGCTCTTCAATTACTCCTTTTATAAACTTATCCGACTGATATCTGTACGGGTGATTCATGGGTAGGAATCGTCGGTGACAGTCAAAGAATGAATTTTTCCCACCATGTTTTAATCGAAATGCCTTACTGTTTTCCATACAATAAGGACATGATAATTTGCCATGTGTACTCCAGCCCGACAACATACCATATGCTGGAAAATCACTTATGGTCCACATCAAAGCTGCTTTTAACTGAAAATCTTCTTTATGGTATACATCATAAGTTTCGACACCTACAGACCATAACTTATTCAATTCATCAATCAAAGGTCTTAGAAAAATATCAAGGTTTTTTCCCGGATTCTTTGGCCCGGGAATTATCATTGATAAAAACATAAATGGTCTTGTCATGCACTTCCAAGGAGGCAAATTGTACACAGTTACAATTACTGGCCAACACGAATATGAATTTGAAACCATATTAAATGGACAAAACCCATCGGTGCATAATCCTAATCGAACATTTTGTGGATCTGCCGCGAAGCTCGGATGGACTTGATTAAACTCTTTCCAAGCATATCCATCTGATGGGTGCACCATTATTCCATCATCCGACTTATGAAAATGATGCCATGTCATATCCTTGGCATGATGTGGAGACATAAATAGTCTCTGAAGTCTTGGTGTCAATGGAAAGTATCGGAGTTGCTTCTCCGCCTTGTTAGCACCTTTACTAGTAGGGTTTATAGGCTTGTATCGTGAACTTCCACAGAAATCACACCTTATTTTCATCTCATCAACCCCATAATACAGCATGCAGTTATTACGACACACATCACATTTCTCATAGCCAAGTCCAAGAGGCCGCATAAATTTCTTGGCATCATAAAAATTTGAAACCAAATTATCATCATCAGGCATGCAACTCTTAGCAAATTCAGTGAATTTGTTGAAGGCATTCTGAGTTAAATTTAAATTTGACTTCATATTAAGCAATTGTACACAAGCAGATAGTTTTGATTGCTTAGTACACCCATCCCACAAAGGTTCCTCTGCAGCTTTCAACAACTTAAAAAATTTAGATGCCTCTAGATTTGGAGGTTCCTCTATCACAACAGTACTCCAATCCCTATCATTATAGTATGCATCATCATCCCTCATTGCATCTAGAACCATATTTCTATATGGATTTGCATCTCCCTCATCATTCACAACACGACTAATCCCTCCTGATGAAGGTCCGACCATATTATCTGTGTCATAAGGCTCCCCGTGTACAGTCCAATTTTTATAATAAGGTAAAAACCCTTTTCTCAATAAGTGATTACAAACATCATCTTCTTTCTGAAACTTTTGATTTTTGCATTTCACACAAGGACATCTAATTTTCCCCACTGATACATTTCTTTCAATTGAATATGCAAAATTGATAAATCTTCTAACACCCGTAATATATTCAGGATTCATACGACCATTTCTCATACGACGATACATCCACTCTCGATCATCCATATTAATCTAGTAAACATTATAACATAGAAACATTTTAGAATGTTGAAACATTTTGTATTACGCATAATGTAAATATTTGACGCAATTCAATACTACATTAATTGCGAGGCAAAGGGGACAACTATGTATCCCTTGAGTTCAATCGATATCTCTAGTTTATGGATTATTCATGGCCAAGACAAAAAAAACAAAAAAACCAACAAATACTTAACAAAACATCAAACACACAGCACCAAAACACATAGGAGCAACACACACAGCAACACCATACACAACAATATGCATTAAATCGATATTAATACTCAAATGACACAATCAACAAATTACACTAACCTTTCAAGCAAATTTAATACAATTTGAAGTCAAAAGATATTGATCGATGCTTGATGTTCCTTTAAAAAACCCTGCGTGGAGAGATGTTGTTAGTACTTTCATTTTGCTACAATAAGAACTCTGTTCCACCCTAAACATATACTTAATCAATCCTAATTTCATGAATCAAACCCTAACCCAAATTCACTTCAAAAATTCCTATTTCTCCAACCAAGAGGATTAATTCTATAATACAGTCCTGAGAATCAGGGTTCTTACAAGCACAAATCATCCAGGGTTCTTAAGTTATTTTTCCAGTCAAGAGCATCATAAGGGATTTAGCAAGCATTGGTCATTACCAAGTTATTGCGACAAAAGAAAGCACAACAGGACACAAACAAGTTCATCATATCACTAGTTAGCAGAAATTTGAATTTTGAAATGGTGACCGTACCTTCGTTGTGGTGTTGATGGGACTACTGGGTGGCTGAAGCTCGTCGCCGGCGAGGTGGTGTTCCAAAGGTGCACGGTGGCGTTGCAGTTGGGTTTCTTGTACAGAGGGGAGGATTCCGACAAGGTGGTGTTCGGTGGTGTTGATGGTTGATTTTGCTGAACCGAGAGGGATCGAGAGAGAGAGAGATAGAAGGTCTTCTGGTTTTAGAGAGTGAAGGTGACCGAACCGAAAAAGAAGAGAAAAAAGAGAAGAAGGGAAAGAGCTGAGGATTCCGACGAGGTGGTGTTCGGTGGCGTTGATGCTACAATTTTCGGGAAGAAGAGATTGAGCTGGTGTGTTCAGTGATGATCGGTAAATGTGAGTAAATGAGAGTAAATGTGAGTAAATGAACAAGTGACCGGGAAAGAGGAAGACTTAAAACGGTAAAACGATGCGTTTCATCTTTACTTTGCAACGGATTATCCGTTGCAATAGCAACGGAAATGCCATTGCAAATGCAACAGCTAAGCCGTTGCAAATGTTGCAAATGCAACGGCAATTCCGTTGCACTTGCAACGGTAAATCCGTTGCTATTGCAACGGCATTTCCGTTGCAACTGAAAATGAAAATCCGTTGCAAATTCAATTTGCAACGGTATATCCGTTGCAATACTTGTTTCTTTTTCTTTTTTTTTTGCTATTCGTTTAGCAACGGAATATCCGTTGCTAAACAATTTCCGGATGCAAATTTAATAACGGAATTTTGCCGTTGCAAAATTCCGTTGCTAATGGCACCCTTTTCTTGTAGTGATTTTTTTTTTGAAAAATAATTAACAAATGGAATTAGAGAGAGAGAAGATCAAATATTCTTATGGTCAATTGCATTTTCAGTTACTTGATATTAGTATTATTACAGTGTTGGGAAATAAAAACTGCTAAGACATAATCTTTTTATTACTAATGAATTAGCTAGTTAGTTACCTGTATTTGTCCTCTTTTTTTGGATTGCATGGGGATTTTTTTAATATAAGCACAAATAACACAATAATTGTTCCTGTAGAGATGAATTTTGCTTCTTAACCCAGCTGATGCTACATAGGTGAAGGGCTGATATGCATGTGATGGTAGGCCTTTTTTACTTTGAAGTGCTCCAAGCAAATGCACAGTTAATGTCTCGGATCAGTTCTAGTTCATCATTATTTTAACATTGATTATATCGAACTTCAAGGTTTGTTTTGTTGTTTTATTCAAAATGGCATATTGATTTATTAGTTTATTAACAAAAAAAAATGCAGAACAATATAGCTTAATCTCAACACCTACACTGTGATAAAAATTAATCAACAACACTCAAAAATCAGCAAACCTTAGTAACAACAACAATTCGGCAGTAGCGAAGACCAAACAGCAGAGCAAGTGACAACACACAAAAATCAAAGAACAACTGCACAAAACAATAGACAAAAGAATTGATACCACAAACAATAAAAACATACAGAAAATAAGAGACAACAGGCTATCAACAAATAACAAAAGGCAGATTTCATCAGCAGTAACAACAATTTGATTTGATGGAAATGCAATGACAATTAATTTTTTCTTATTAACATCATCAAGAACCCAAATACAAAGATGACACATAAAATGCAGAACAACATGGTCTAATCTTAGCAACAGCACTACGATAAAAATTAATTAACAGCACTTAAAAATCAATAAACCTTAGCAACCGCAACAATTTGGCAGTAGTGAAATAAAAAAACAACTCCACAAAACAAAACATGAAAAAATCGATAAAACAAACAAACAAAACACAGAGAAAAGAAGAGGCAACAGAGTATAAACAGTAGATAGTAGAAGGCAGATTTCGTCAGCAGCAACAACGATTTTATTTGGTGTAAATACAATGGAATTGAACATTCCTCGTCAACATCATTAAGAGCCAAAACACAAACACAACACAAAAATGCAGAACAATATAGCTTAATCTTAACAACAGTAATGCGATAAGAATTAATTACCAACAACACTTAAGAACCAGTTAACCTTAGCAACAACAATAATTTGGCAGTAACAAAGAGGAAATAGCAGAACAACTTACAGTATCCAAAACTGAAGAATAGCCACACAAAACAATGTTGAATATTTTGTGTTATAATCATGAAAGTTGTTTAAATTATCAAAAATAAACAGATGAAAAAATTGTTGTTGACAAAGGTTGTAAAGATTGCTAATAGGTATTACTACTGCCTCTGTGTGTGTATGCAGCAAGCAAGCATGTGTCTTTACTCATTGAATTGTAGACTAGAACAATATAATAATGATTTTCTCTTCTCATAACAAATCATTAGACTAGTTATCAGGGGCAATATGATTTTTTTGCAAGGTTCATTAGTAATTATTAGATTGATCAAGGATATTTTGGTCTTTTCACATTTTAAAAAGCATGTGAAATAACTAAATTACTTTTAAAAACAAAATTTACTTAACCGGGTTTTTTCTTTCACTTTCATTTTTTAAAACACGATAGAATGACTACATTGCCCTCAGTGTCTAAGCCCATGTCTTTTTTTATTTATTTTTATCTTTCAACATTTATTTAATTGAGAATTGACTTCTATTTTTTTTCTATAGGCTTTTCATTAATTTTAAAAGTAGCTCAGGTTATTGTGGGTTTTTTATTTGTCGTTCTTTATTAAATTTATTTTTTAAAAGGAGGTTTTGTTTATGAATTGAATTAAATTAATTGATTAAATATAAGTATGAGATGTTCACTTTTTGATATTTTATTTAGTTTTTAGTTTTTAGTTTTTAAAAGGAGGTTTTGTTTATGAATAGAATTAAATTAATTGATTAAATATAAATATGGGATGTTCACTTTTTGACATTTTATTTAGTTTTTTTTTTTTCGGGGTGTTGTTCTAGCAGTGTATGTAATCTCTTTGAGTTTTATTATGCAACCTTTCTCATTGTTATTAGAACTTTCTCGGTAACTCTTTCTTTTAGTGGGGGAAATGTCTAGGATGGAGTGGCAGTAAGTTTTCAACGAGTTTTTTTTTTTTAATTATAATATAGACAACTCATTTTTTATAATTAATTATTATCAATATTTTTCAATTTGTTTATTATCATTGCCTATTTTTTTATTAAATTATTAATTAAGGTTATTCGAATCAATTATATGAATCTCAATTTTTTTTTTAGTTTTTTTGTACTGCTATTGAAACTAATATTAACTATTAAGTGGTGTTATTTAAAAAAAAAAAAAACAATAAATTATGTTTTTGTTGAAGAAATCCAACACCGACTTTGAGTAGTTACAACTTCCAAGCCCCTGTAAATTCAGTCCCTCCGCTGAATACTCGCTTTTGCTATTAAAACAACCTTACAGACTCTCCTTTCTAGCACATTTACTGATTTTCTCCCCTTCGATCGGCCATGTCTTCTTCGGCCGAGAATCCCACCCTGACAACCGAAATCACCAAGCCTTCAACCGAATTCACCACTGAAACAGCCCAATCCGCCAAGAAAATAACTCTCAAAACCTCAGACGACCAGATCTTTGAAGTAGAAGAATCTGTAGCCATGGAATTTGCGACGGTGAAATCTTTCTTTGAAGACGCGCCATCATCAACCGACACTGTGCCCCTCCCTAATGTACCGGCCAAGCCATTTTCCCAAGTTATTGAGTTCTGCAAGGAGCAAATCAAGTTTAAAGCAAACCCAGATGAAACAGAGAAGAAAAGGTCCAACTCAGAGTTTGTTAAAGAAAAGACTAACGAAGATTTGGTGGAGATGATTCCCGTGGCTAATTATTTGGAGATTAAAGATTTGCTTGATGTGCTTAATCAGGCTGTTGCTGATAGAATTCAGAACAGGAGTGTTGAATATGTGAGAAGTTTTTTTGGGATTGATAATGATTTTACTTCTGAAGAAGAGGCCCTTCTTCGTGAAGAACATGCTTGGGCTTTTGAAGATGTTGACGAGGACTAATCAATCAAAGTTTGCTTCTTTTTGAAAGGAAAAAAAAGAAGATCGAATATTTAGGTTGATTTCCATTAGGGTTTAGGGTTTTTATGTATACGCAGCGTTTTAGAGCTAAAAAGAATGGAAGTCTTAATGCTGGTACTTTGAATGGATTGGATTAGGATTTCATTCTATCGTTTATGGTTGATTTTCACTTTGTCTGTGATATGTTGTTATATTGATTAAAGGGCTTAGATGAATTATGGAATTAGGGTTATGCAACTTTTTAGTTTCTGTGGATTAGATGATCAGACTCTACTTAATTAATGGTTTTTTAGGGTAAAAAAAGGTGGAATATGATAAGAACAATCTTGTTTTGGTAGATCAATGTAAGTTTGAAGCTTTTTAGTGGCTATGGGTTATAGATTGCATCCAGGAAAATTTCAAGAATCATCAATATGTCAACGAGGTGGATTGCAGTTTAATGGCCCTCTTCTTCTTTGCATTGTGCACAAGTTCTTGGTCTTTTCGAAAGGGATATAGATGCTGCATAAACTTTGTGATCTTGCACGGAAGTAAAAGCTTATAAAAAGGAACAGGGCCAACGATTGCTGGTGCGTGGAGGTAAATGATCGACCAAGCTTTTCCTTCTCGACGCAGAAGCATTTGGTTCTTGGCAAATTTATCGAGCAATGCTGGTTATGCTGATTGTATGTATAAATTCACCCATGTTTTACTTGGTTGGGTCCATTGATGCTCGGAGTAGTTGAGCAGTTAGGTTCTGTGGTATCAATGATGCCTCACTGCAGTGAGAGCCTGTTGTCTTGTGCAAACGTGCGTTAGCCATTGATTGATGTTGAAAATTTGCAATCTCTTCAGCAACCATGCACACTTTTCTTCCAAATGAGAACATTCTCATACTAGCCATTTCCAAGTTCATACAAGAAACCATGCGGCATTTTCTCAGGAGATGGGCTTGCATGTATAGAAGAAACCGGGTTGAAGGGGATTGCCGTTTAAGCAAATACAGTTGAAGGGAGAATGGAATGCTTGCTTCAGTCGCATGTTTTAGAAGATGGGCTTTTGTATACATAGAAGAAACCTAGATAACGGGGATTGCCTGCCAAGAACACAATTGCAGGGAGAATGGAATGCTTGTTTTTGCGCATGTTTTAGTATCTCAGCCAAGAACACAATTGAACTTGCTTTTTATTATTTTTTAATGTTTTTAGATAGTTTTGATACACTAAGATAAAAATTAATTATTTTAATATATTTCTGAACAAAAAATAATTACTACCCCATGCAAGTTCTTTCTAAATTGCAGAAAATCTATAACTCTTAATCGCAGTAGATTACCACGGATTACCATGACACGAGTTTGCAAAAAATTCCATAACTTCTAATGCTCTTTCCATCAAAATTAAAAACAGTATCACCATCCTTTTCTTTAAGCATAAACAACAAAGAGTCTATGAGATCCATAGAATCATAACGATTTTTCAAACAAGAGTGCAAACAAGCAAATATCACATCCTGACCATAATCGACAACTCAGTTTTGGTATTACAAAGACTGACTAATGCTAAGCTAAAACCTTCACCACAGATGCAAAGACACTACTAAAATAATCCCCTGACAATCAAGATCAATTGTCGCTTTGCTGCTGTTGAGGTTGTGTCTGCAGCCATGGAACTTGTGGCTGCTGGGCTTCATAGGCAGCTGCTTGATCAATTGGTTTTCCTATGATCATCCCTGGAGGTCCCACAGGAAGCTGAGGAACATAATAGTATGGAAGATCAGCCGGAGGGCCAACAGGAATAGTAGCCTTAGTGACCCCAAGACCCTCCTCTTTCAACTCGTCTCTTGGAATAATATCAACTAAGAAATCAAAAACATCGGTCCTGGAAATCGCAGCTACAATATCATTCTTCTGTAGCGTCCTCCTTTTGTTCTCTTCAGTGTGGATCCAAGAGCGCAAAGTGAGCTCCAAGATGAACATTTCACATGCTTTAGCAAAAATAACAGGAGCCTCTGCTGAAATCATCCGAACATCTTCATCAGCTTTCATTATCTTCTTAATCCTAGCAAGTGGAAGGCTATGGTTCTTGAAATCAGCTGTTTGTTCAATTTCCTGCAATTGGTTGATCCAGAACATCTGAAGCTGCTGCTGCTGCTGTTGGTGGTGGAAATGTTGGGCCTGCTGGTATGTAAGCTGGTGTGGTGAAACAGAGAAGGTGGCTGGAGGCTGAGTTGGAGAGGGGATGGCTATGGAAGGAGTCCCAGAAGCCATCATTGGAGCAGCTTGGTAGGGGGTAGAAGCATAGGTCATCTGACCTGCACCAGCTACTACTCCCATTACAGGTTGCTGCCGGGTTTGTTCTGATTGGTCCATGGAAGCTTGTAGAGTTTCTTTGGCCCTCTTTCTAGCTATCTCTCATCAGAATACTATAGAGGTCCGACAAAAAAGAATACATGCTCAGGAGTAATAGAAAACTCAGAAACATCGATGAGAAGCTCAAAAAAAATAATCGAAACTTTCCCTTCAAATTTCTCAACTTTTCTCACCAACCAAACAGAAACTTAGACACAACACAAACTTCTGATATAAGAAACCAGCAATTTCAAAATAAAGAGGCCATTAAATTAAATAAAATCTGAAAGAGAACATACCCACCAAATCTTTTTAGCTGAATCTTCTATGAAACTCAAAAACCTAAGAGAGATAGTGATGGGGGTTTTAGAGAGAGAAAGTGAGAGGGTTAAAAAGGAGGGAGCTTTTGAAAGTGTAGAGAGAAACCCTTGCTGGGGCATTTATTTTGAGCCACGTGTAGGGCAGTGAGAGTTTTTGACTATTAAAGAGGGCTTTACAGGACACGTGGTCGAGTGTTAGTAGGTGTTGAAAACTAACAATATATTTTCTACTCATATTTTTTTAAAAAATAATATTCTAAAATATATTAAAATAATATTTTTATATTTTTAAAAATATTTTTATTTCACCACATTAAGAGGATATTAAAACACACACAAAAAATTAATTAAAAACAAATTAAAATTCTTTTTTAAAAATATTCCTAAACACACAAATAGATTATTATGAATTCTCAAGTGAGTCTTATTTTAGGATCTCACATAACACGTTGTCATGGTATATTAGTAATAAAAAGTAAGTGTGTGGGGGTGGGGGGTAAAAATATCACATTAAATTAAAAATTAAAAAAAAATAACAATATTTAATTATTATTTTTTGACAAAAAAATATAGTTTTTTTTATCTTATGTCACTTATGTAGCAAGATATTTACTAAATATTGTAATTTCTAGTGTGACAGATGGATGTTGTGTTTCAAAACATAACATTTCTAAATGTGTGTGCTTCAAAAGCATTATATCAACTGAAATTTAAGTGTTTTCTTAAATTGAAGAACACATAAATACAACAACTTATTTCTCTATCCAAATATCAGTACCTTTAACCTTATCTTTTAAAAAACCTGTTTTCCCTCTTGAAATAATTAAAAATCAAACTCTTTCTAGAATCTAAGCATCCTTAAATGTTTTGTGTTCAAGACTCATCATTACCTTTGTTACCACCATCATTGTTGTCACCGCCATCACCATTTTTCTAGTCCTATAAGTAAGATAAACATATTACATTGTTATGAATTTGTGTTTGTTTTAGTTGAAATGAAATAATTGTTTAGGTTTTCAAGTGAACTTAAGTTTATTTGAATTAATGATAAATTAGCTATGAGTATAATCAATTAGAGTTAATTTGATATAGTTGAATATAAAAATAAGTCAGTCCATTATTTTAGTTAATTATGTGTTGCATTAAATTTAGATCAATTATCAAATTAATTTTTTTGTGTGGATTATTGGAATCAATTAATAATATAATTAACTATGCTTGATGATTTCATGCAATAAAGCATGAATGTGATATAAATATGATGAATTGCATGTTGCATTGAATTATTGATTAGTTCATGAATTTGATATTTTCTTTGAATCATTCTATTTTGCTGTGAATATGTGCTTCATTTAATGTAATGTAACATGACAAATATCAATTAGATGTGGAATCATGAATTATATTTAATTTTGGTCAAGTTTGCTCTTACATGAAATTTTAGGAATTTGATTGAATTTTCTATTAGTTTTGCCAATTAGGGTTAGGGTAATGCAATTTTGTTAAAATTAAATCTAATTTACCAGAATCCAATTTGATTTGTTTTATAAAAATATATACCGTCTTTTAACATATTTTTGTTATGTCATTATAGTGAAATTATTATTCATGATTTAAAAAATAGTACCACATACAATGGTGAGAGTATTTAGTTGTTAAATTGTAATTTAGGTATGATATATGAAAAAAATGAAAAAACTATTTATCATGGAATTTGGTGAAATTATAAGGATATTGATATTAAAATAACTTGGAGGCATTAAATCGATGAACATCAGTATTATCTTATACCAATTATGTGTGATGGTAATTTAAAAACAATAATTCATTCTTTTATTCAAATTGGTTTGAAGATGATGGTAGTAGATGTGAATAGTCAATCAAAATCTATGTTTGTTCTATCTTTTATTGGTTCTTCAAAATTAGTTGGTAGAGGTATAACAATTTATTGGTTGTGATTTGCTTTTTAAAAGATAAATAATACCGTGTTTGATAATTTATTTGTACATCATCATAAATAACATCGCAAAATTATATAAAAACCAATTTTTTTTAATAAGTTTTCATACTCTTTGAATTCTTTCCCTAAAAAATCTCATTTGGCTGAGATTTTCATAATGCATAGTTTCCTTTTCAAAATATTTCATCCATTTATAATTATATCAATCTTAAAATATTTCTTACGATATAACGTAACATAATTCTCATGTCATATTAGAGCAGTAGTTTAATTCCTTCTTTATCCTATGTTGATCGAAATACACACAACAAGAGTGGGATGATTTTTCTTTCAAATCATCATTAATACATCATCATGCATTAAAGTGACAATATTAAACATGCACAAATAAAAACCCATAATTCTCCCAATCTCTATCATTATACTAGTTCTTAGTATTTTTTTTGGTAATAAATCTTATTTCTATTCCTGCCATAATTTGCATCCATTTTCATTTGTTCTAACCCAATTGATCCAAATGACATTCATTTTATATCTTCTTTAAATCTTCTTAAGAGCCCTAACTCAAAACTCAATATTATATTCCTTTTTATTTAAGCTTATATATTTAGTTTTTAACTCCTTATCCAACAATAAACTAAGCTTAGAATGATAATCAATCAAGAATTCCTCACTCTGTCTCTTCTACCTCCAATTTGCCATGCTTCACTCTTTAGGATTCTTAAAGCTATAAATATATTATGCATAACAATATAGATTAAAAGTGTTCTTAATGATTTAGTACATATATTAAAGATTGAACAATTTATGATAGATATCAACAAATAACAAGTTTAATTTATATATCATCCAAATTATTTTCCGTTACCAACCATACAATATACAAAGTCCATTACATAAGTTTGAACAATAATAAAACAACCATTAACTACTACTCCCAACAAGTTTATGATAGACTTCAAATCAAATAATAAATGTTAAAATGTATCTATTTGTCGATACAACATTAAGCGATATATAACACTTAATCAAAGTGATCTTTAATTCCTTTCAATCTCGATAATTAATCACAAAGTCAATGTCTTCAAAATCAACCCAATTTGCATTGATCCTTTTTTGATATTCTTACTCTAACTATCCCTTCCAATGAATACCAATTAACCTAGCAATCATATTTAATTATTCATAATTTATGTATTCTTTATAAACATCATCTAGTCCCATCCATCCTTCACAAATGCCCATATATCCTTCTAACTCATCTTTTCTTACCCATTTATACTATCAATACTCAAAATACAATTTCACATTTAAGGAATTTGTAGTTACAAAATGCATGAGATTCTTATAGTAGTACAAAATGTAAACCACCTTATAAGATAAAAAAAACAATGGATTTTTTTTCTAACAATAATTATGGTCTCACCAATTTTTATTATTTCTACTGTTATTAAGGTTATTTTAAAAAAATGTTTAAATTTTAATTTGTGTTGGTGATCATTTAAAAATTGATATTTATTATTTTTCTCTTTTTTTATTTATTCTTCAAGTCAAATAATTTTTTCAAATCTAATAATATTTATTTTTGTTTTGTGATTTATTTAGTTTTTTAATTTCTTTTTTGTCAATATTGTTAGGTGTTGAAATTTCTAATTATTATAGATGAGGCATTCAAAATAATGATAATGATTATTTGTAAGTTTTTTTCTTATAAATATGTGAGACTAATTATATATTTTGATATTTATTTAATATTAGCGTCTTAATATATATATATATATAAACTTATTTTTTTAAAAAAAGAATTATTTACTATCAGTGTTCTAAAATATTTTTAATATAATAATATGAGGAATAGATCTTAAAAACTAAAATAAAAAATTCTTTTTTAACAATAATTAAGGTGTCATCGATAATATGACCAGTAATAATTAGAATATTAATTATGTATAATAATATTTATAATGACATCTATAATAATTGTGACAATTTTTATTTATCAATGTTATTTTTGTGAAAAATAACTTTTGCGTCTTTTTTTTATGTATGATATTTCATATCTCGTATCATGAAAAATAAAAATTGTGTCAAATTATCTACAATAATAAAATAAAAAATTGTCCTGCATTTCACCACAGTCAACAACAAATTTTTCAACATGTGACAAAATTGTTAATGGTCCTAATTTTTTTTTAAATTCTATACATCTGAACTAAATAAGCAACTTAAAATTTTTAAGATTATGCTGCTTTTATATGTATTTATTTTACTATAGACGAGATATTTAGAATAATGATAATAATTATTTTTTGGACTTTTTTCTTAAAAAATAGGAGAAACTAATTATATATTATGATATTTTTTTATATTAACGTCTTAAAATATATATAAAAAATTAAATTGACTTTTCTTTACAAATCTCACATTAATTTAATCTAGTCTTCTAATTTTTTTAATATAATAATTGAAGAAAAAATCTGAAATCTTTGATAAATTTTAGCAGTTGCATTTTTGCTATATGTCAAATAAATTATTCGTCAAATAGTTAAAACATACCCAACAAATAATTAGTATATTGCAAGCAACAAATAATATATCTTTAGTCAATTTGATTAATTGCGGTTTTGCTATCTACCAATTAAATTATTACCAAGGTAGTTAAAACAAACCCACCAATCAAAGTGTTTGCTGCGTAAAATAAATTACTTATCTGTGCTAAAATTCAACGATTGTAATTTTATTATTTACTAAAAAAATAATTCATGAAACAAATTAAACATGCGTAACAATAAATCAGTTTGTTATACGGAGCCAAAGTCAGTTTAACAAAAAAAATTATATTCCAATTATACAATCTACCAATTAAATAATTATCAAAACAGTTTTAACAGTAATAATATTCAATCACTTTTAAGTGGAAAAAAAACTTGTTTTTAACAGATTCTATCCATTATAATTTTACTAATTAAATATTAAAATAACCAATTAAAATATAAATAAAATCAAATAATTTTTTACATATAAAAAAAAACTAACACAACACGCGAGCAAGTTCGCTCTTACAATAAATAACAGATCTATTGTAATTTATCAAGGTGGTGCTCAGTGGTCAGGACATTGAGTGATCTATTGATGTTTACGTGCACTTGTTCGTGTTCGTATTAGAGCCGTAAGACCTGCACTCCTTATCATTGATGTTTTAGACAAATATTTAACTACAGAAATCAAGAAGAACTATTTCTGAATCTACAGGGACTATAATATATATAAATTGGCTGATTCTTTTTTACCAATATGCTCGAGTAGATTCACCAAAAATTCCGATCGATTTCTCTCTCTCTCTCTCTCTCTCTATTTTACGATCCGAATGAATCAGCCTCGGTCTACACCTTTGAATTCATAACAGAACTCGCGAATTCCGATCTTCAATTGCTCTCTGGTAATCTTCACTTCTTTTGGTATTTTCAATTCCTGTTTGGTTCCGAGAAAATGTGAATCTGATTTCAAAACGACCCTGTTCGCGGTCTCTCTAGACTCGGATTTTATCGAATATAGATTAGCAATGCAATTTTGTTTTCTTGTGATATCTGTTTGGGTTCCGAGAAAATGAAGGAAAATAGCTGTATTCGAAAGAGTACTAATTTTACTACCCTAAGCCAAATTCAGCCTTATAGTTGTGAGCAGGTGAATTTCAGTAGGTTTTCTGATTTGATAGATCAGCATTGGTGCTCTTATTTTCCTTTTCGATACAGATAATGTGAAGGAAAATCAAGCAGAATCTACTGGTCATTGTGTGTGAGATTTAATATGATCCTGAATGATCAACTAGTTTTACAGTCACAAGCTGAGTTTTAGCCTTATAGATTCCAATATGTGAATTTTAGTAGAATTCTCTGCCTAGATAGATTGACATTGCAGTTTTTATTCTCTCTTTGGATCCTGATAAATTGAAAGAAAAGCAAGCGAGATAGAGGGGAATGATATGATCTTGTAATTATGTGTAGCTATGGAAACATAAACTAGTGGTAATGGTAGTAATATATATTAGTAATTAATTTTCCTTTCTAGCTTTGTGGAAATTCTTGCTCTCTTTGGTTCCTAGGATAGTATAATAGAATTTGAATTCAAATGAAGATTATAGGAGTCCTTGTTGTTTTGTTCTGTGCTTACAAAAAATTGAACTTGTTTTTCTTACTAGTTATGTGTTGGTTCATGTTAGTAGAGTTGCATTTGTGAAGTAGCATTCCAATACATAGTTTTTGGTTTACTTTCTTGGAAAGCGAGAAATCAATAAAGAAAATTGGAATTCTCTGTGTGTGCGTGCGCACACAAATTTCATTATTTTTTAACTGGATTTTGTGATATAACTAAGTTAGCTCTGCAGTATATTATCCTTTTACTATCTAGAGATTTTTTGGGTGCTCACAACTGAAATTTATGATAACTTTTCCTTTTTTAGTGCAGAGTAATGTTGACATTGCATTCTTATCTATTCATCTTGCTCCCACTAATCAATAACAAGAACTGAATAACAATACCTGGATGCAAATGTTGTCTTTTTTTGGGAGTGGGGGTTCTAGAAAGGTTGATAATTCTTCGGATGGTCGGAAGGGTGAGCTTGTGCCAACACTTAAAGTGCAAACAGATAAAGATGTATATAGACCTGGCGATTCCGTTCTTGTTACTATTGAGATTTCCAATCCCAAAGATGGTGCCAGTGAAGATGTTATGTCTTCTTTGCTAATTGAAAAACTTGGTTTTGCGATTAGAGGTATTCAGAAGTTGGACAATCAATGGTTTGCCACTCAGAAGCCTTTGCCTCGATCCAAACAGAGGAGAGGTTTGTATTGTGTTTCTGCAAATGTTGTCTACATTTAATGGTTTAGTCAATTCACCTATTCTTTGAAATATATTCCAATCTTTTTCATTGGTGATATTGAATCTGTACGTCTGATGTTTCCTTTATGATAAGACAAAATCACCTCAAGAATAAACAAGAGTTAATAGGATGTGTTTTTAAGGGAGAAGAGGGGCTTGAAACATATGCTCTTGTGATTTTTCTTATTTGTCCTTTGTTCCTCTTTTTAATCTAACAATTATTCCATCTATCATGCTGATTATACTTCCCTCTGAATATATTATGCCTCAAGATTGGATACTTCCATTAAAACTTTTCTATAGGAATGGAAAAATCCGAAGGGGTTTGTCAAAATATTTACTTTCAGATGTTAACTTGAATGATTTTCAAGCATCCCTGCCAGAATATATCTGTCTTTCCCTCCATCCCATGAAATAATACTGACATCAGTCACCACTAATTTTGAGGGATTTTTGTGTCTCCAGGCTTGTGAGATCAATAGAAGTGTTGTTAGCAAAACAAAAATGAAAAATAGATCTCTGAAATTACTATTTTGCTGCGGTGCTTTCAGTAATTTTAGTGGTGATATTTTTTATTGACCTCTTTCAGGGGAACATGTTTTCATGGACTGCTCTACATCATCAATAGTTTCAAATCAGATTGTGTCCTCTGGTGCAACTAAAACATGTAAGATATGGTCTGATTTAATGTCACGTTATCTCTCCATACCCATGTGTGAAAGCTTACCTAATTTTAGACATGTTACACCTACATGGTTATTTATTCTTCCTGTATTTTGACATTTTTAATTTCTATTTCTTAGCTTATCTTTTGAAGAGGATAAAGCAGACTCATTAAGTTGACATATGGTTGATGGTTTTTGTGATCTTTCAATATTGAACTTGAACGATTAATATTTATTTTTTTATTTATATTTTATAAGTAACATTTAAGTTTTGTTTGGTATGGGGTGGAAATTTTGGAGGGGAAATGTTAAGGGATTAAGATTTAAGGGTGAAATGTTAATGGTGTAAAGTGTTAAGAAATGAAATGTTAAAGTATGTTTGGTGGGAGTTGACAAAACTAGGGGTAATGGATACATACGTAATAAATTATATTTATAAATAACATTAATGGGTCTCACACTTTAAAGTGGATGAATTAGCATTTAAAATATGATAAAAGTATTGTTAGATAGGACGTATGCATTAATAAATGACAAAGTGCTTAATCCCCCACTTTTGGGGTTAAATGTTACCCTCCTTAACTTTTCCCCCTCGCAACAATTGTGTGCCAAACATGAGGAAAGTAGTTTCTCACCTCCTTTCCCCTCATACCAAACACAACTGGTATTCATTTGCCTTGTCCTTGGGACATATTTGACTGAGAGCATATAAGTTGTTTTTTATACTTATACTTGCACTAGTTTTGCTTGCTCTACATAAATGATCAGTAAAAGGGACCTGATTCATTCTCATGTATAATCAGACATTAGCATGAGCATACTGTGAAGGGTTTTACACAACAACTACCATAATACAAGTTCGATGAATTTTGATGTATTGTGGGTATCTACATGCATAAAAGTTTGTGTGTCCTGCTTATTTAATTCCATGTAATCAATTTTTAGTTGATTCAACAAATCTCTTGGTGCAATCTACAGATGTGGTACGAACCTTGCTGCCTAGCATTATACCGCCATCTTACAGGGGTGCTACCATTCGCTATATATACTATGTTGAGGGTACTTTATCTGGACAACAGCTGATGCTGGACAATACCAACTCTCATAGAGAGTCATCAAAAGATCTTGTTAAAATGGTTGGTCTGCTTAAATATCATAACTGCTTTTTAAGGTTCCTCAAAAGTTTTTCTTTTATTAGTTGTTTTATTTGCTTGCAGTTTTGCCTGTCTTTAAGTTATCAAAAACTCTGGTTAGTTTATTATGAGTTCTTACATTTGCTTTTTGGAGTCGTGCATATTCATTTTTTTTATTAGTGAGATTTAATTGTTGCAATACTCTGTTGTAGCTGGTGAATTATTGGCAGCAATGAATCATTTTTCATTTTCACCAATTGATTTGATACTTCCTTGACAGTCAAAAAGTTGCTACAACCAAGGTTTAAGCATGTGTATTGCTCTCCATGTTGATATCTAGAGGCTAAATACTTGGGTATTCTACATAACATCTGTTGCATCATACATGATTAGCTTGCAAAATACTTATTTTCATGTGATACATGGATTGTGTTTGGCATGTGTGTTACATAAGTTGAAGTTTTTGTTTCAAATGAATAGAGGATTTTGCAATTTGAGATTGGGCTTTATGCATGGTATATTGATCAACTATTTTTATCTTACCTTTCTGATTAAGGTCTCCTGGAGTTTTCTGTCAACAATGCTGTAGTTGTTATGATAAAGAAATCCCATCAGTGAAACTGAATTACTTTGTGACAACAGCCAATCGATGTTTAGCTGTTATGGTCCAGTCATTCACTAAAACTTTACTGCCTCCGGCATATATAAACAATGACCATAAGCTTGTACTATATTACATCTCTTACTTAATGGCAAGTGCATTTTGACTGGTCTTGAAGACAACTCTCTGATCTTGCCATTTCTAGTCAGCTGCAAGTGTGTTGCACCAAAGAAAAACATTAGCAATAGTGTGAATATATGTATTTTCCCCATTTTATGTGATAGCAGAAAACACTAGGTTGTATATTGATGTCCTTGCCTTATTGTAATTTTTCTTCATATGTGTTCTCATGCAATTATAATTTAAATCCTTGGCAGGAAGTTCGTATTCCGTTAAAAATATGGGTGGCTCAGAATAGCAATGGCCTTATAGTAGAAGAAGGTCAAAGTGATGGTGAGTTGTTTTCAGATCCCTTTACTTAGGGTTTTGAATAAATACCAATGCTTTGGTGTAGGGTGTTTGTCAAATGTGGGATAAAAAATTGCAAATCTTAAGCTCAGCACATAGATTCCAGGGAATTAAAAGAATAAGGGAAAGAGAGGTAATTGCTTTCATTGTGCTAACTGTTTTCCAGGGTTCTATATTTAGGAAATTAAGAATTACTTGGAAAAGAAAGCGAGCTATTCTTTCTAGGGTCTGAGACTTTCTATCTGCGAATATGCAACCTTTGACAATTAGACAAAGACTTGTGTTTATTGACAACACAAGCTGCCTAGCTGCTGAACCAAAATTGTAAAAGGAAAAAACTGCATGATTGTTTTAAGAACAAAAATTTTCCTACAAACCTTGGCAGTAGGACATTGTACCAACATGTCCAGTTTCTCAGTCCACCATGTGTTGGACAACATTTATTGCTTACAAAAGTTCAGGGAATCAAAAACGTTGAAGTGTAGCAAAAGGTTTTAAGTTTTCCTTTAAAAACCATGAGGAAGAGCAAAGGTAATATGGCAATAGAATAAGAGTTTTGTCAACCAAAATTTATGAACCAATTAATGCCGTGCAAATGTGGTCACAAGAGAAACTGCCACAAATTACAGCCAAGGTTTGCAGGAAGTTTTTGTTCTAATTATAAAAGATCAAAATTGCATGACCAGAAACTTGAAGTCCATTCTTGTGGGAGACTTAAACTCTTAATTACTGTGAAAACACTTTCCAGAAAACTTTGGCAGCTCCAAGTGGATTTTGATTTGTTAAAGTTATACTGCTACTTGTGAAAAAGTGAAAAACTACAGGAGCCCTCAACTTTGGCTGAAATTGAAAAATAGTGCATAAAAATTGCATGCTGATAAGATTTTCTGAATCTAATTTATTTAATATCTATTGAAACATTTACATGAATACATTTCTTACTTTGATGTTTCAGGGATTGTTCCTCCTGCAACCATTCAATTGGATATATACTGGAAAGAGATGGATGGAGACAATGAATGGGTAGTCAGTCTTTTTTTCTGTTTATTTTTATTGCTTGTGCTCTATGTAGCATTTATGTTTTTATGTATTCCACTGGAGCCATTTTAACATCATTCACTTTTGAAAGCTGCTGTCAAAATTTAGTCATTCAATTGATCTTCACAGGCCAGAGCAAATGATTTAGATGATGGCGTTGAGGAAGGGTATGGAAGCTTAAGGGATGAAATCTCTTCTGTTTCTTCCTACAATCCCAATAGAGAAAGTATGCACGAGACATTTGGCAGTTCTCTGTCCCTGCAATCAGTGGCAAGATCTTCAAATAAGGATGCTTCATTTACTGAAGGAGGACGCAGGAGTTTATCAACTCTGGCACTTCCTCCCCTGTCCGCGGCTGAGGTTTTGTATGACTCTGGTGCAGGTGAGTCATGAGGCTACATTGGTGATATTATGTGGTGCTTATGATTAAATGCGCTGCACTTTACATTTCTTAGTTCAGATAAAAGTTGGTTGGATGATTATGAAACTTTCCTTTGCAATTTGTTCAGCTAGCCTGTTGAAATAATCAAGACTATCTGTTAGTCATAAAAAAGGCTTTCTGAACCGTAAATTATCTATTAACAGATACGTCAGCGCCTGATAAGTCGTCAGCTATTGCCTTTCCAAGCCAGCAGCTTGGAGATGACATGGCAGGAGTATCTTATACACCTGGAACTGTAAACAATGAACCTGGAGCATGTAAATTATCAAACCTTCTCCTCCTTTTAAGTATCCTAAATACTCTACTATTCATTGTTTACATGCTATACCTGCAAATTTATTTGCTACAAACATTTCCTGCAGCAGAAGGCTTTATTCGTGGGAGGTCTTACAATATCAGGATGGATGACCATGTTCTGTTGAGATTTTCCCCTAGGAACTCGGACTCCACTTATTACTTCAGTGATATGGTAACGTCAGTTGCAAACTTCTATTTCCTTTCAGAATTTAGCATCCATACCCCCTCCCCTTTCCCCTTTGTTTTATTCACTTGTTTTTGTAACAGATAGGTGGAACTCTTACATTTTTTCACGAAGAAGGAGCCAAGAAATGTCTTGAGGTAACTGCATATAAGAGCAAATTGATCCCTTCAGTGCACATTATTGCCAGTCAATGCATACATTACCTACCTTCCACTGCTGGATGGATCAGTTTCGAAAAATTCTCCCATTGTAAACTACTAATGATCTGATGGTTGTGAAGTTGACTTGAGGATTGGTGTCTTGCAGGTTTCAATAACATTGGAAACTTCAGAGACTGTAAGTAGACGTTATATTCATCCTTCTCGCAAGAACTCCCCGACCATTACTAAGGTACACTATAGAATTTAATGTGATATGGCTTTGCTTGATTGAGGTTGATGTATAATAGAAGTACTTATTTTGAAAATAAAAATAAAAAAATGAAAACTCATCCTTTGTCCATATACTGTAAAAAAATGCACTTGAAATTTATCTCTGAGTGGTCAATATTCTAATTTAACAACCTGAGTTATTGTGCTCAATAACTTGAGACAAAAGCCATAGACAAAGTAAAGTTATTCTGAATGGAATCTTCTAATAGCAAATGATGTTTTCATATATGTCTTCTGGTGTGCATGTACATATTTGATGTGTATATGAAGGAAAAGCAGCATTACCAAACAGTTATTTTGGAACACTAAAGGATACTTGTTGAGTTCATTTTCTTTTCTGGGAAATCCAGTGTTAATCTGGCATTCTTAACTGGATAAGAACATTCTGAAAAAAAAAATCTCTGGTATATTGGTTGAATGATTCTTGTAGGTTCAAAGCGATCATCATGAGGTTGTTGCAGATTTGGTGCAGACAAGCTTCCTGTTTTCAATTCCCATGGATGGGCCTATGTCATTTTCCACGGACCATGTCTCAGTGCAATGGGTTCTACGATTTGAATTTTTTACCACCCCAAAAAATGTGGACTGGACAAGGTATTCCCATATGGTCTTTACTTGTATAGCATGGATAATATACTTAGTAATGCAAATTGCTGTATGCTGGTGGCAAAGAATGAATTGTAGACTAATATTTTTCCTCTTTTCTGGCTACTATTTATTCTATCTTGGGTTTCATAGCTCAGTTTTGAATGACCTTTAGTTGCTCACTTGAGATGACGAGTTGATTCAAAACAGAAAAGGCAGAAGGGGAGGACTAAAAAAATGTAGATTGTAGGAAAAAATTTCGTATCAGATTTTTGCGATATCATAGTTGTGAAATTGTTTTTACTAAAACGCATGAAGATTTATTGAATGGAAGTTGGAATCATCAACAATAAAAGTACTTGCAATTGAAAAGGAGATGACCAGTGTTTTAAAGGCAATTATGTTGTGTCAGCTAGTTGGATTAAGGTCTTGATGGTTGAAGGTTGGTGAATGAGCTCGTGATCTCTTCTTTGAGGAACCTTAGATGAATAGAGATTGCATCTATAAGTGTAAAACTACTGCTCATTGTGTTATTACGTGAATTTTTTTGCCTTTAGCTATGTTGATATGATGTGCAATTCATATATTTATTTACTCTTCCTGTTTTGATTATACTTACTTCTCTCTGTTCCTTAACTCCATTGACCTTCCAAACTCAGATTTGAGCATCCTCTTCTGATAGAAGGTAGAGACAAAAGTGAATGGGTTCTTCCTATAACAGTGCGTGCACCTCCACCTAGGGCTCCAGCTGCCCATTCCCGAAATGAGAAGGGTTTTTCTTTTGAACCTTTGTGGGTTCGTACTTGAAGGTGCATGAAAATCTTGGATTTAAATAATTAATTTTTACCTTGGTCATGTTATGATGAAAGGAATTAATATTTTTGCAAAACTAGTTGAATTAAGGAGGCTGGTGTCAAACTGAATTTTCTTTGAAATCATATATGTGAAATTGACTCTCTTTTCTACAGTTCACCGACAACTAAAGATGTAGCATATCAGTTGTTCTTTAACATATTTTATTTTATTGTGCACGAGTAGTCATGGACAGAAAATTCAAATGTGTACTTAAGATGCCCCTCAAACAGTGCTTTAATATCAAATTTCAGTTTGTGGGCTTCTGGATCTATTTTCAGGATATAAATTTTAAAGTTGTTTGACAGGCTTCGGGGCTAATACAGAAACAAAGGTGACAAGAAGAATCGGGTTGTTACAACTTCCGGTAAGTTCCTCACGGAACTAAGAGCTGGGCAAAGCTTTGTTGTTTGCATGCACACAAATTATCCATAAAACTGATGCCAAGAAAAATGTGTTCACATTGCCAAATTTGGGGCATCCAAACTTTCGTGGTTTCCCTTTTTGAGTCCCTTAAGCTGTAATTTTTGTCTCCTAATATTGCTTTATTCTTTAGAACCATAATAACATCCCAGTTCATGCACGCATATGCATGGATCTTTTGGATTAGGGGGTCTGTATTGTGGATTGCCAGGCTAGTGCAAATAGCAGCAAAAAGTTGTGAAATCAGAAAGCAGAACTGATATGAGATGTGCTGAATGTAATGAGACTTCGCAGCAATAAGAAGAATTCAGGATGATGAACACTACATTATTAAGGTCTCTCCTGCCTCCATTTTATTTTTATTTATTTTTTTATCTTGGTTACAGTGAAGAAGTCACTTATCTGAGATTGGGAAGGATTTGCTACAGCGTTTTGGGATTCTTGGGTTGCTGCTCAAGCCTTCTCTGGCTTTGGGTTTCACCAAATTACTATTTCAATTTTTCAAGACCTGAATGTTAGGGACAACACTGGGTTGAGTATGAAGTTGCTAATCTCTGTTCAATAATGTAAGAATGTTTAATGGGTATTGATGTGGCATGTGCCAGAAAAATATGGCTTCGAAAATGAGCACCTACATCTTATCCAACAGAAAGGAAAAAGAAAAGGGGGGGGGGGGGGGGGGGTGTCCTTTTACTCTGGTTTACATCCAGGGTCAAAATGATCAACAGGTCTACAAACTAACCTCCCCCACATTGTCTCTTCCTCCTCCAGCATCTACCATCACCGATCAATCCTTATCTCTTCCAAATCGAAACCACACCAGCAACTTCGAACAGGCAACAGCCTCACACCTCTCCAGTCCATCTGAACCCGAAAACAAAAGGCCTTACTCTTGTTCTTGAGCTCTAGTTAAAAATAAAAAAAAAATCAAATTTCTATAAGAAATGCTTAGGTTTCATCTGAGTGGAAAAGGCAAAGGGTTGAACGGCATTTTTGTTACACAAAAATCATTGAAGTTTATAAAATGAAAAAAAAAAAACAAGTTTTGAAATTAATTTGGATTTTATTTTATTGGTTTTTTTTTAAAAAAAACACAAGAATAATTTATTTACTCGCAACCTAAACAAAATTGTATCTCAAGCATAGAAGATTAGATTTCGATTTTTGTGAGGTTGTGTTAGAGAGGAGAGAATAAATTGATTAGACTAGACTTGATGCTTGTATTTCAACTATCTTTTTGTACAAAAACTAATGTTCATATTTTTTTTTAAAAATCAATTACTAAAAAAGAAAGAATAAGAATCAAGATCACTATCATCATCATAATTGTCATTATTATTATTATCATTATCACAATAATAGTAGTAGTGGTTGTAGTATAACCAAAATTATTGCAAGAATTATCATTATTAGTAATAATAGTTGCAATCCCATTAGTATTATTATTATCTTCAAAATAATTACTATTATCATCATTATTATTATAATTATTATTATTATCACTACTATCATTATCACTGTTACTACCACAATTATTTTTGTTATCGTCATTATTGTTCTTCTTATCTCTCGTATTACTACTACTACCACCACCACCACCACCATTATTACTAATACCATAACCATAATCATAATTATTATTATCATCATCATCATCATTATAACAAACTATTCTTGCTACTATTATTATCACAATTATCATTAATGTTGGTATATTCATCATTACTATTATTATCATCACTATTATCATCATCATAAGAAACTATTATTATCACTATTGTTATTACCATTATTATTACTATTAGTATCGTTGTCATCTTTGTTGTTGTCATCATTATCATTACTATCATTATTAATAATAATATTTATAGGAGTAGCAGCATCATCATCATTATTATTACCATCATAACCATTATTATTTTTATTATCATCACTAGTTTTATTATTATTATTATTATTATTATCATTATTACTATTACTATTACTATTACTATTACTAATTTGATTATTATTTTTCATTATTATTATTATTATTTCTGTCGCACCCAAAAAAAAACGAGCGCGGCGTCGTGACGACTCTTCCCCGTGTGCGGGGATTTATCATGTGTCGGGGGGATTATCTCTATTTAAAAAAAGGGAGTCGCCACCTAGTATTATGGTTACTAGGAAACCTAAAACTGGTCTTTCAGAGATTCTAGGGTAAGAGACTGGTTGCGTAGAGGGAAGGTTTTAGCACCCCTAGTACGCCCTACCTAAGGTAAGCTGCTTGACGTTTTGGTTTGCTTATGATTTGACCTGTCAAAACAATATGTAAAATAAATGGAAAATGGGATATTACTCCGCCGAATATTTTGGATATTAATCCCTTAGGATTTATTTACCCAAATACCAACAGTGAATAATAGCATATTATTCCCGCCGAATATTTTGGATATTAACCCCTTAGGATTTATTTACCCAAATACCAACAGTGAATAATAGCATATTATTCCCGCCGAATATTTTGGATATTAACCCCCTTAGGATTTATTTATCCAAATACTGATGGTGAATAATAGCCTATCATTCCCGCCGAATATTTTGGATATTAACCCCCTTAGGATTTATTTATCCAAATACCGATGGTGAATAATAGCATATCATTCCCGCCAAATATTTTGGATATTAACCCCTTAGGATTTATTTATCTAAATATCGATGGTGAATAATAAACTCCAAAAAAATAAGATTTTTATATTTTTTGACATATTGGCCAATACCCTTTGGATTTTACAAACATGTTGTAAAATCTCAAAATGCAAGAAATGATTTTTTCTTTGAGAAATCCATGCTAAAACTCATTTTCTCTTCAAAACCCAAGCTAATATATATATATTTTTTAAAAGAAAATAATTTTTAAAAATATGCTAGTGTATTGGCCGTATGCAAGAAAACAACACATTTTTTCTTTAATAAAAATATTTTTTTGAAAAATTTGTATTTTTATATTTTTATTTTTCGGTGGGCTGGCTGTCAGCCCAGCCCACCTTGCCTCCAGGCTGGCAGCCCAGACCCATCTGGGCTGGGCTTCCAGCCCAGACGCTGGAAGCCCCTCAGGGCCAGGCCGGGCACAAGGCCCGGCCCGCCAAGCCCACGCGGGGAGTGAATTAATTCACTCCCCGCATGCAACAGGGACGATGAACAGTGATTTATCAAATTTTCGAGTGTAATGAAAGGCTTACCTGTTAACACCTTTGGGTAGAGGATTCCGAGGTGGTTCTTTTGGTCGTGGTGGCGTCGGATATGGTGGCCTGTGGTGGCCGGAATGGGCGTCGGAAGTGACGGGTCTGTATGGCTGTCGTCGGGGCTGCTCTGTTTTCTTCACCGGAAAAGGTGGCTGGGATGCTGGGGTTGAAAGGTGGCTTCTGGTGATGACGAGATAATTCTTGGTGGCTGAAGGTGGTGGCCGTAGTTGCTGAGCCGAGAGGAGAGGGAGAGAGCGTTTCGGGTCTGTGTATTTTAGAGAGAGAGAAGAGAAAAAATGGAAAATGAAAGCAGAGTGGGAGAGTGAAGGGGAACAGAGGTGAAAAAATTCAAAATTTCACGTCAAATTTTCCTTGCCCTCTCCCAGTTTTTCTCCCTCTCCTCCTCCCAGTTCTCTACGTCTCTCCCTCTGTCCAGAGCCACCCAACGTTCATCAACGTTTAAAGCAGGGTATTCAATGCAATCAGAGGAAAATCAGGAATGAAATCACGATTGAATGGGTGACTGCAGATCAGGAAAATCAGGAATGAAATCACGTTTTAATGCAGGGTATTCCTAGTGGGGATTTTGAGCTGTTGAGCTGGCTGAAGAGGATGAAACGGGAAGAAAAATCATTACTGATTAGGAAAAAAATATCTGACTTAGCTGCTGTGATCAATGCGAATTGGAAGAAAAATCGATTTGAAAAAGGAATAAAAATTTGATTGATCTGCTTTAAACGTGCCTGAAAAATTTCAACGTAAATGCCTGCCGGAACAGTGATGCTAAATTTTAATGCAGATTTTCAAAAAATCAAAAGAAAGTAAAAATATGATTTGGTCCTTTAAAAATTCTCTAAATGCACCAAATTTGATTTAAACTTTTTTTTTTATGCAATTACATCCCATCAAAAATTCAATCTCCACCGTAGCTTTGCGCGATCTCCTTATCTGACCCTTGGCTCCTGATTTTCGCGATTTAACCCTCAATCGACCATGAAACTCTCAATTTGTTCAATTTCGCCCTTGAACAAAAAATCTAATTTTTTTTTTTTTAGAAAAATAAAGAGGCAAAAATTGGGTAGCAACAGTTGCCCCCTCTTTACAATGCTTACGACTAAAGTCTTGTAAAAGACTTTAAATAGTAAGTGTTGTAAAGAAAAACAGAATGAAGGATAAGAGTCTCGATAGTGACGGATGACTTACCCGGGTCTGATTATGACGGGTGACCTGCCCGAGTTAGTGGAGTCTCGATAGTGACGGATGACTTACCCGGGTCTGATTATAACGGGTGACCTGCCCGGGTTAGTGGAGTCTCGATAGTGACGGATGACTTACCCGGGTCTGATTATGACGGGTGACCTGCCCGGGTTAGTGGAGTCTCGATAGTGACGGATGACTTACCCGGGTCTGATTATGACGGGTGACCTGCCCGGGTTAGTAGAGTCTCGATAGTGACGGATGACTTACCCGGGTCTGATTATGACGGGTGACCTGCCCGGGTTAGTGGAGTCTCGATAGTGACGGATGACTTACCCGGGTCTGATTATGACGGGTGACCTGCCCGGATTAGTGGAGTCTCGATAGTGACGGATGACTTACCCGGGTCTGATTATGACGGGTGACCTGCCCGGATTAGTGGAGTCTCGATAGTGATGGATGACTTACCCGGGTCTGATTATGACGGGTGACCTACCCGAGATAGTGGAGTCTCGATAGTGACGGATGACTTACCCGGGTCTCATTATGACGGGTGACCTACCCGGATTAGATGGGGTCTCAATGGTGACGGGTGACCTGCCCGGGTCTCATTATGACGGGTGACCTACCCTGGTTAGTAGAGTCTCGATAGTGACGGATGACTTACCCGAGTCTGATTATGACGGGTGACCTGCCCGGATGAATAAAGAGGTCTCATTATTACGGGTGACTGGCCCGGCTAGCGTGATCTCATTTTTCTGGGTGACCCACCCGGCTAGCATGGTCTCATTTTTCTAGGTGACCCACCCGGCTAGCGTGGTCTCATTTTTCTGGGTGACCGACCCGGCTAGCATGGTCTCATTTTTCTGGGTGACCCACCCGTATCGAGGAACGAAGCAACACCGATCTTCAATTCATCTTCCGCGATTTTGTTGACCTGAGATTCTCTTTAGAAACATAGGCCCTTTTCTTTGATGCTCCATTATCAACAGGATGCCTGTGCCTAATCTCCAAAGCTTTGCAGGCTTCTCCGATTGGATGACTCATTCAAATTTGTCATAAATCATTCATCCATTCAACGCAAGCGTATTGCTTATCATGGGCTATCTGCGATGATCTTTGCTTTTATCCAAATCTGACCATGCCCCCAAGTGTGGGGTTGCTTGATTTTCCATTTAGCGCAGAGTTCTATTATTCTTCTTCTTTTGAAGTTCTGAGCATTATCAGTTATGATCCTTTCTGGCGGTCCATATTGACATATCAAATCTCCTTCAATAAATTTCTTCAACACCTTTTGCATTACATGAGCAAATGACCCAGCTTCTACCCATCTTGTGAAGTAGTCGATAGCCACGAGAATAAACCTATGGTCATTGCTGGCTTTTGGTTAATATACCCAATCACATCAATTCCCCACTTTGCAAAAGGCCACGGGGATATCAAGTTAAACATAAGAGCCGGGTGGGCATTGATTTTGTCACCACGGACTTGACATTTATGACACTTGCGGACATAGTCGATGCAATCCTTCTCTAATGTCCTCCAGAAATAACCCTTTCATTGCATTTTTCTAGCCATCATATGCCTATTAGTATGGATTGAGCGAATCCCTTCATGGACTTCTCGCAACGCGTTTCTGGCTTCAACTCCATATAAGCATCTCAGCAAAGTACCGTCAGATGACCTCTTATACAAAACTTCTCCATCAAGGTAAAAATCCATCGTTAACCTCCTCAAGGTTTTCTTCTCTTTTTGGATGCCCCTAGGGGATAAGCTTGGTTTTGGATGAAATTATTGATATCGTAGTACCAAGGGTTTCCATAAATACAAGCTCAATAGAACACACAGCATGCTCCTGATTGTCCCTGCACCTTTAGCTTTTCCCCGCGTTAATTGCAGCATGCACGAAGTCCTCGCACCGCGCAATCCCACCAGATAATACATCAGCTAGAACACCGATAATATCAAAGGCTTCCTGCAAATCAGTGACTGAATTCATCTCATCTTGACATGCCAGCAGTTCCTTGGAGAACCCCACCATTTCTCTCACGTTTAACAGCCGTTCTTTCATCAAGATCTCCCAAACCTCCAAACTACCCTCATCTTCATCCTCTGATCCTGTGAGAGTTCCTTCAACCCCAGTAGGTGGGACATTCGATGACCTTTTGACCTGTTGCAGGGCTTCCACTGGGGCTTCCAGATTCTATTCTGACTGCGCTTGATGAAGTGGGCGATGCACGACTTGATGGACGGCCATGAGTGGGCTGCATATAAGCATGGTATATTCCATGTTGCAAGAAGGAACGATGGTGTTGCAACCATGATTCATAGGACTCTGAGAGAAGTGAATTCATCATCATAAACTGGACGGTTTCCTTAGTTCCCGTAGCAGGTTGTGCTGCAGGAGTTTTGAAATCCAATGAGCAAGAAGATGCTATATATGATGACACAGCTTTTCCCATGCTACGGCGCTGGGATGGGCTTCTTTGTTCAAGAAGGTGAAGAGCCATTTGGATCATGAAAGGCAAAAATCGAGAATTGCTTTCCCTTCCACCACCTCTACAGTCTACATTGAATGATGCCCCTGTGGCAAACCGAGCTAACATCAGAATAATGTCATAGGTCAAAAGCCGCAGTCGGCTTCCATCAGTACGTCCTAGAGCATTAAGGTTATCCCAATACTGGTCTACATAGCGGATATATTGCGGTAGTGGAACACATGGCCCATTAACAGGAAATAAAGAATTGCAAAGAGATTCATTGTTTCTGAGGGTAGCCCCCTCCCACTCTTTCTTCG
The DNA here is from genome assembly GCA_025169955.1 of Salix arbutifolia. Lineage (NCBI taxonomy): Eukaryota > Viridiplantae > Streptophyta > Magnoliopsida > Malpighiales > Salicaceae > Salix > Salix arbutifolia. Next base: position 7,326,717 of record CM045908.1, read on the forward strand.
GATTCTTCAGAGCAGCATCTGCTCTTTTTGCCTCCTGATAACATTGGAAATGAATGATGTTAAAATAACTGACAGTGGTGTAGACACATTCCCCACGAGTACTTCCTGAACTGTCGACACCCAGATTCACTAGTTTGCTGAAACAGTAAACAACCAACAAATCAGGGGGCCTCAAATTGTATCCCTCTCGACACACCATGCATGCCAATCCATTCTCTTCCTCCTCTACATCTTCTAAACCTTCCAGGATTGGTCTAGCAACAACAATTCGCTCACCACCATCCGAAGCTAGTTCTTGTCTCATGCCAAATCCCTGAAGCAACTCTTCTCTCTTCCTCAAAGCTCGGCGCCTCATTTCATCTCTCCAGAGACTCCTTCCAGAGCATGAAGCAGTGGTAAGATCCCTCCCTCATCAATACTCCTTTGCGTGGCCAAGTGCCCCATTGACAATCCCCTCAGCATGGACAAATATGAGGGACAAATGGCAGTTTTAAACCCAATGACCATTCAGCACTAGATTTGAAACCCAGCCTGCCCAGTAACTGCAAAACTGTCCCTTACAGCAACATCTATGATAATATCCTTCAGGCGCTCTCCACAGGAACTTGTCTTTAGTGATTCAGATACTCTAACAAAATTTTCCATAGTAACTCTGCTTGGATGCTTTTTGAGTGATGTTTTCATCTTTAGGGTTTTCTTGATGTTGTTTCTGCAATTGGTCAAATCCCCTCCAGTCTTGTAAATTCGGATTGAAATGCTGAATGAAGGCTTCCATTGCAGCAAGTTCACCGTATGTTAGATAAGGCAAGATTCTGGCTACCATTTGTGTGTTCCTCTGCTGCTTGTTTGATTTATATTTTTTTAGTCCTGAAAGGGTGGCACAATATGACAACTATTTTCTTGGCCTGTTCTCCTGTCCCAGTTTCCTCGCTAGATACAGTAAGAGCAACTCTATGCAATATTAATATTATCACTCTCATTAGCCTCCAACGTCAAACTTTCCACAAACAAAAGGATGCCTTCAGCTAGCTTCATGGCATCCACAGAGAAAGCACACCTTGTTGTTTCAAGAAGAAGGCCCAAAGCTCCTAGCCTTAACAAAGCTCGTCTATTCTCTTGTATTTTGCAGCAATGCATTAAGAGATTAAGAATTGCGACCCAGTGCTCCTGATTGGACTTGAAATCATCTCGCAAACGCTGGATCATGCCCAACAGAATTTCTAGTCCACCACAATCTCGAACAGCACCTGCTATTGCAAACTCAACTTCTGGATCTTGAGATTCCTCTGTATCTTCCTCCAGTTCTTAAATCATAGGATCAGTTGCCTCACCATCTAATCCCTGAAGTCTATAAGTCACAGTCATGGGTGGGCAATCTCGGGCTGATGTAACAGAACTTGCAGATAATAAAGTAGAATTAGCTGCAGCATTTGAAGATTAAATATTTGACTTTTTCCAAACTTGTTCATAAACTTGAGCAATGCTCAAATCAAGAGATATAATATTCCCAGCAACCAGCAACTCCATCGCAAAGTCATCTTCAGCAAGGGCTAGAAGATCCAATTGGTTGCAAATTTCATTTTTAACATCACGCATCATAGGACCAACTTCAGCGCTGGAATATGGATTCTTAGTCATGGATCCCCTGATGAACTCTTCTTGTGTGTGCGCCTTGTTTAGAACCAACAGATTCAGAGACTAAGGCATATCAAATTGCAAAGCTACTCCTGGATAAACAAACAAGCTCGTCCTTTCCTCTCTTCTCCATGGATTTGCAGACCGCAGATACAAGCACGGATAAATTGTCGTTTATTTTCACTGCTTTCGAGAAGTAGACTGTCAAGAAGATCTTTCAGAAGGCGATTGCAATCACTGATCCATTTTGTCTTTTGCACTATCAAGCCACGGGTGACTATAAGAGCCTTGAGGACATCAGACAGCAGATTATCTCGCATAAAACTGGATCTGATATTCGAAACCTCCAAAAAAATTTCCAAAGAGTTCTATGAGCTTGTGGAGAATGAATCCCTGTGAAATGTCAATGTGCAAACTTCTTTCCAGAGATTCAATATTACCTACTTCTTGGGTTATCAGTTTGCAAATGCTAGTTAAACATCCGCGCACAGTCAAGAACAGACGAGCATCTTCCGAAGCAACCATCTTGAAAAGCAATTCAAAGTACTCTGCTGCACTTTCACCAGCAGCAAAAGTTGCTGGTAGCAAAGCCACCAGTAGGTTTAACAGCCGAAATCGTCTCGAGGAACTCTGAGCACAAAGTAAATTAATGAGCATGCACATCTCTGACCGAATAGATTGTGAACAAGCACTCAGAAAAAGTTCTGTCACCCAAGAACCCAGCTGAAACGCAAATAAACCACCTTTAGAAGTCCTACCAGCACAGCGCTTCCACCTAAGGCCATATTTGAGAAACAGATACTCATTTCTTTGGCTCCTAGATCTTTGGCCTAAACCTTTTACTGCTTGAGACACCTTGTACTGCCTTCTGACAAAATCAAGATATGATGCTCCTTTTTCCCACTCTGAATAACTCAGTAACTGAATATCCCGAGTCTTGTTAGAAGCATCCCAATTTTTTTTCTGTATGTTCTGCTGCAGACTTGTCACCACTCACAAACCCGTTCAAAGATCCAAAACCACTTGAGTTATTTTCATCCTTTAGCTGTGCTGCAGAAACAGACTTCCCTGTTCCTTGCTCTTTGTCTACAGTATTAGGTTTTGGAGGAGTACTTGCCTAATTCTCAGACAAGGGAGAATAATATGCTCAGCTATTGCAGGATGCTTGGCACCTAATTTAATAGATGAAAATAACAGCTGGAAAACAACACGTAATCTTGATTCCCAGAATTCATCAGCCAGTGAGCATACTTCTGAAAGCAATAGCAACTCTTCATGAGTAGCTAGGGCAATGTCCATGGAGCGATGATGTTCAAGACAGTACATGACTTTCTTCTGAATTAAACTATTTAATTCAGTTACTGCATTGATATCACCTTCAGAGAAAGCACAAAGTACAACTCTAGCTTGTACACGAGCTGCTTTTGGGCCTTGATGAATATTATTCTCAAACAACTCAGGTAAGATGCCAGCTGTAACAAGTTGTTTCTTCAAATTAAAATTCCTTGATAGCACCTTGATATTGCAACTGCACCATCAGAAAGTTTTTGGTGCAGGTAACTCATCAAAACCTGACGAAGCCCCTGCAGTGTCTGAACAATGACGGTCTAGGCAGAGATACCATCATTTGCTGAACAGAGTCCTTCTGTTGTGAATCCATTTCATTCTCTCCAATGCTTGAAACAATCTTAAGGAGGGGCATTTTGAAACCCAAAAGTTGCTGGTATCTTCTGTGAGCATTTTCTGATTCTAATTCAATGGCTGCCAACCTCCTCTTCATATCTTCATCATCCTCCATGCCTTAATTCAGTCTGGTTGAAAGCAAGATGACAGCTCTTTGCACGCTTCCACAAGGACCAATTATTTTCCAACTCCGACAAGTCAACCACGGGCCAAATTTTTTTTTTTTGAAAAGATATTATGGAGCATACATCCTAACGATAGGTTCTAGTTCCTTTACGTGAGACATAGGGTAAGTTTACTACTTGGTCTCTAAAAAGGGTCTCTTGCTGTCCCAGTGATCACCCTCGTAAAGGCAATGTGGGGGTTCAGCAGATAGCGGGATGGCACGTATACCAATCACTACCAGTCTAAACACTCAACAAAGAGTTGGGGTTTATACAAACTTCAACCTTGACTCAAGTCATAGGTAAGCTGCTAGTCCCCCACTTAACTTAAAGTTTAGTGTGTGCTCTCAAAATAATAAAAGTGATGCATGACAAGGCATACTATGATGACATGATGTAAAGATGCATGCTAAAGCTTATAAAAAAAAAATATAAACAATCCATTAATAAAAATAACATATCATAAACAAACCAAATTATCAAGCCTAGTCATAAGTCCCCAGTGGAGTCGCCATTCTGTCGCACCCCAAAAAAAACGAGCGCGGCGTCGTGACGACTCTTCCCCGTGTGCGGGGATTTATCATGTGTCGGGGGGATTATCTCTATTTAAAAAAAGGGAGTCGCCACCTAGTATTATGGTTACTAGGAAACCTAAAACTGGTCTTTTAGAGATTCTAGGGTAAGAGACTGGTTGCGTAAAGGGAAGGTTTTAGCACCCCTAGTACGCCCTACCTAAGGTAAGCTGCTTGACGTTTTGGTTTGCTTATGATTTGACCTGTCAAAACAATATGTAAAATAAATGGCAAATGGGATATTACTCCGCCGAATATTTTGGATATTAATCCCTTAGGATTTATTTACCCAAATACCAACAGTGAATAATAGCATATTATTCCCGCCGAATATTTTGGATATTAACCCCTTAGGATTTATTTACCCAAATACCAACAGTGAATAATAGCATATTATTCCCGCCGAATATTTTGGATATTAACCCCCTTAGGATTTATTTATCCAAATACTGATGGTGAATAATAGCCTATCATTCCTGCCGAATATTTTGGATATTAACCCCCTTAGGATTTATTTATCCAAATACCGATGGTGAATAATAGCATATCATTCCCGCCGAATATTTTGGATATTAACCCCTTAGGATTTATTTATCTAAATATCGATGGTGAATAATAAACTCCAAAAAAATAAGATTTTTATATTTTTTGACATATTGGCCAATACCCTTTGGATTTTACAAACATGTTGTAAAATCTCAAAATGCAAGAAATGATTTTTTCTTTGAGAAATCCATGCTAAAACTCATTTTCTCTTCAAAACCCAAGCTAATATATATATATTTTTTAAAAGAAAATAATTTTTAAAAATATGCTAGTGTATTGGCCGTATGCAAGAAAACAACACATTTTTTCTTTAATAAAAATATTTTTTTGAAAAATTTGTATTTTTATATTTTTATTTTTCGGTGGGCTGGCTGTCAGCCCCCCAAATTCGGGCTGGGCTGACAGCCCAGATGGCTGGCAGCCCAGACGCTGGAAGCCCCTCAGGGCCAGGCCGGGCACAAGGCCCGGCCCGCTAAGCCCACGCGGGGAGTGAATTAATTCACTCCCCGCATGCAACAGGGACGATGAACAGTGATTTATCAAATTTTCGAGTGTAATGAAAGGCTTACCTGTTAACACCTTTGGGTAGAGGATTCCGAGGTGGTTCTTTTGGTCGTGGTGGCGTCGGATATGGTGGCCTGTGGTGGCCGGAATGGGCGTCGGAAGTGACGGGTCTGTATGGCTGTCGTCGAGGCTGCTCTGTTTTCTTCACCGGAAAAGGTGGCTGGGATGCTGGGGTTGAAAGGTGGCTTCTGGTGATGACGAGATAATTCTTGGTGGCTGAAGGTGGTGGCCGTAGTTGCTGAGCCGAGAGGAGAGGGAGAGAGCGTTTCGGGTCTGTGTATTTTAGAGAGAGAGAAGAGAAAAAATGGAAAATGAAAGCAGAGTGGGAGAGTGAAGGGGAACAGGGGTGAAAAAATTCAAAATTTCACGTCAAATTTTCCTTGCCCTCTCCCAGTTTTTCTCCCTCTCCTCCTCCCAGTTCTCTACGTCTCTCCCTCTGTCCAGAGCCACCCAACGTTCATCAACGTTTAAAGCAGGGTATTCAATGCAATCAGAGGAAAATCAGGAATGAAATCACGATTGAATGGGTGACTGCAGATCAGGAAAATCAGGAATGAAATCACGTTTTAATGCAGGGTATTCCTAGTGGGGATTTTGAGCTGTTGAGCTGGCTGAAGAGGATGAAACGGGAAGAAAAATCATTACTGATTAGGAAAAAAATATCTGACTTAGCTGCTGTGATCAATGCGAATTGGAAGAAAAATCGATTTAAAAAAGGAATAAAAATTTGATTGATCTGCTTTAAACGTGCCTGAAAAATTTCAACGTAAATGCCTGCCGGAACAGTGATGCTAAATTTTAATGCAGATTTTCAAAAAATCAAAAGAAAGTAAAAATATGATTTGGTCCTTTAAAAATTCTCTAAATGCACCAAATTTGATTTAAACTTTTTTTTTATGCAATTAAATCCCATCAAAAATTCAATCTCCACCGTAGCTTTGCGCGATCTCCTTATCTGACCCTTGGCTCCTGATTTTCGCGATTTAACCCTCAATCGACCATGAAACTCTCAATTTGTTCAATTTCGCCCTTGAACAAAAAATCTAATTTTTTTTTTTTTAGAAAAATAAAGAGGCAAAAATTGGGTAGCAACAACTATTACTATTACTATTACTAATTTGATTATTATTTTTCATTATTATTTGTGTTATTATTATTATTATTATTATTATTATTATTATTGAAAAAATAAAAATCATGAGCTTTGATTTGAAGGATAAAAACTTGGACAAAAAAAGAAAAGATGATAATAATAATAATAATAAATAAATAAATAAATAAATAAAAAGAGACCAAAAGGAAATCATCATTATCATTGAAAAAAAAACATAAACTTGATTTGAAGAATAAAATCAAAAGCCAACAACTTGCACAAAAGGACAAAATAAAAAAAAAACAAGAAATTAAAAGTAGGACCAATCAAATACAATTATATATACAAATTAAAATTCAGGGGTTGAATTGAAAAAATTACTTAACAAAAGGAAAAATAAAAAAAATACCAAAATCAAAACTAAAAGGATCAAATCTGAAATACTAGTAACAATGAGAACCATAAAGTGTTTTTCAAGGTATGCGAGAGAAATGAAAAGGGGGAAAGAAAGGATCACCAACAATAAATCTATCACATTTAATGTACATTTGTCATTCCTAGTGGAAGAGGAGACATTGACGCGATTAAAGCCTATTTTTTGCCGCTTAAAGCCACCACATGCGTCGTCCAAAATGTGTGGCAACTCTAACATGCTAACATGTGAATTACACGCACCAGTAGCTTTCCCAATTTTAAAATATTATTTTACCGGTTCATCACATCACTACCTATAACCAAACTAACAATTAACAAAAAAAAAAGAGTAAAAGACCTTAATACCTTTGATCTCAATGAATTAAATTTCATGAATCTGAGGGTACATGTTAAACTCCACTATGTATAAAAAACATAAAATAGCAAAATACTCATCTTTAGAACCCTTTATTTTTTTTACATATTGAGGGTATTTTGGTTATCTAATGTTTATAAATATATTTAATCTACCAAAATACTCTCAAACAAATTTGTAATGTCTGATGCATCGTATGTGTCGTGACGATCATCTTTTCAGCGCTCCGCGCACTACCATCCTCGGAGATGGGAGTGCATGGGAAAATTGTATTTTTTATAAGTATAAAATTATGATTATAATTTTTAGAAGTCATCACCTCTAATTAGGGTCACTATAAAACCTAATGATCTGCAAGAGTCTGAGTAAGGGAACTTGTTGTGTTAGGGGAAGACGCATCACTCCCAGTGCACCCTACCTAAGATAGGTTGCATCCTTGTCTGATTGTTTTTCTAAGTCAGATTTTTTATTCATTGTTCTTTTCTAAGGCTCGACGTAGATCTCTCTTCATGAGGGAGTCTCTACTTCATTGGGTCGAAAACCTAATCATTCTAAAGTCTGAATTTTAACATTGCATTTATTCTTCTTTCAATATCTATGGGTGTACTTTACAATATAATTTTACACCCCAATAATTAAAAAAAAGAACAAAATGATTGTTGAAAGATTTTTGATATTTTAGTTGAACTCTAAAGGATAATCATAAATTGGTTACGATATCCTATTTTTTATTTTAAAACATGAGAAACAATGCGATTTTTTTGTGAAAAATATGCTTAGAAAATTTTAGGATTCGACCATATGCATGAAAACAATATATATATTTTTAACAAAAATACATTTTGTATTTTATATATCTTTAATGTTGATTTTTTATTCTTTTGTTTTTGGTCTAGGTTGTTTGCTCATATGTGTCAAAACAACCCATAACTTTGGGGCTAGACTGCCACCCCACCCTTTTTAGGGGACTGGGCTGCCCAGCCTAGGTGGCCTGAATGTCGTACACCTTTTTGGGGGTTGGGCTTCCAAACCTAGTCATTGTTCACTGTTCACATATAGGTGAACAGTGTAAGGAGGAGGGGAGGGAGACGAAAGGCGCACCTGTCAATGTTGCCGTGTAGAGGAGGTCAGGTTGGTTCCTTTAGTTGTGATGGCGATGGGACTGGTGGCATGTGCGAGTCATGGGAGGTGATGAAAAAATGAAGTTCTAGGAGAAAGGATACGACCTCTGCTGATTTTGTCGCCAGAAGAGATGATATTACTGCTGCTGCTACTAGAGAACACCGAGGGGCTACCGTGAGTGCCAAGAAGTTGTTACTAGTCTTGCCAAATGGAGAAGCAGATGCTACTGAGGAAGGCAAAGGCGGTTTGTTGCTGGTTTAAAACTATGGCTGTTAGTTGAGAATGAAGAAGCTAGGGTTGTGATTGACGGTGGAGAATTAGAGGATTGAGGTTGTTGTTCATAATGAAATTGAGGCTGTCGGTGCTAAGGAAGGAGACAAAGGTGTCCTATCGGTGATAAAAACTAATATTGTCATTTTTTTTTGTTTTTCCGCATCCCCTCTCTGTGTAATCCTCGCAGGTCTTTATAGTGATTCGGTGACCCTTCAACTAACCCTTGCGTACATCGATGGTGTTCGCAGGTTACTACAATAATGAAGACGAAGACAGACATGCACTGTTACGTATCAATGCACAGAACATTGTATTGGTTGCCTGAGAATTCTGTAGGATGGTAGAAGTACAAATTGATCCTTTAATTTATAATTGTTCTAATTACGCTCCTAATTGACCTTAAACTTTTAAATTTATACAATTTTATCCCCGCCAAAACTTTAATAGCAACCTTGAATTTACGTGCCCTTTTTACTTTACTCCCTAGTCTTGGATTGATGCAATTTGACCCTCAATTGACAAATTTTCTTCAATTTCATCCATGATCTCATCTAATTGCCTTGACAAAAATTCAATTTGGTTTTCTTAAAATCAAATCTTCTCAATTTAACCCGAATTAAACTTCAAACTTAATTGTTTTACCAATTAAACTCTTAATAGAATTAATTTGACCAATTTAAAATATAATCAAGTCCTTGCACTTAATTAAATCCTTCAATTGGACCCTAAATTAATTCCTAAACATAATTATATTTTAAATTGGCCCATGATTAAATCAAATTGGCCAATAAAAAAATATAATTATGCATTTTGGCTTAATTTTTATGTAGACTTATCCAATAATCATTTATTTTACTCTTGAATTTGCATTTTCTTAATTTTTGGGCACAATAAAGGTAGGATTGGGTTCTCGAATTCGTGCAAAATTTCCAATTTGATTTTTCCACCACCAACGCCTTTTTTTTTTTTTAGGAAATAACCCATATATGGGTTATGATAGTATGAAAAGAAAAAAAAATAATCTTGGTTTAAAGGCAAATAATTTTTCATATGAATGACAAAAAGGTCACCACACTATAATGGTGAATAAGAAAATATGAGGGAGGTTACAATGAATCACCCATGCCTTTTAGTATATTTGTTATGTTGAGATTTGTTTGGGGGTCTTTGTAAAAAGAAATTTTTATTGTTTAAGTTATATTATAAATGAGGGTAGATTCATATTTTTGTTCAAGTTTAAAAATTAAGTTGACTTACTATATAAACCATAATTTTTGAAACATGGAAAATAAAGTGAAAAAATAACTAAACAATAAGAGGATCAAGGTAATTTTTCTAAAATAATTAAAAAAAATCATGTTAGCAAGTATGGGTTGGATATTAAAAAAAAAACAACAATATTTAAAAGTATACTTTTGATTGGAGATTTATATATAAGAAAATATTTACCTTAAGGATGAAAATTAGTTATTAGAGTTAAATAAAACTTTTACTCTCTTTCTAGGGTTTCGAGGGTCCCTTTAAGGATGTTTGTCACTAGCTGAAGCATTTTTTTTCTTCATTTTTCTTTTAATAATCCTATTTTTAAGGATTTATGTCTTAGATATGATATTTTTAATTATATAACATCTAGTTTATCAATTTTAAGTGAAGGTTCATTCCATGAGTAGTTAGATTGAAAACAATTTGATATAGAATAATTCTTAACAAGACAAAAATATATTTAAGAGCTAGCAGATTTACCATTTACCAATAAACTTAAGATTAATTTGTAGCATTTCCACCCCTAATATTATGTAATTGTTTTGCTCCAATTTCTTTCTTTTTCTTTGAGTGTAATTCTAACTTTATTTGTCTTAAATGTTATTGGAAGTTATAAAACCTATTAAAATAAGGTTTTTTTTTTCTTTCTAATTTCCATGTTTGTTTTCTATTTGTCAAATAAAAGAAATTTTGTTGATAAGTTTTTTAATAGACATAAGTCGAATATTCTTTTAGTACAGAAAAAATATAAGATTGGATTATTTGTTATCGATCTACAAATATTTATTTGAGAGTTGATAGAAATTATTTTTTAAAGTAATAGATATGAGCCAATTATTCTTTTAGTATAGATAAGATTGGCTTATTTGTTATTTATCTATTTGCATTTGTAAATGTTTATTTGAAAGAGTGACATAAGTTGCTTATATTTTAATGGACATGGATTGAATATTCTTTTATTATAGATAATATATAAGATTGTATTATTTGTCATTTATTCATCTAAATCTGTAAGTGTCTATTTGAGAGAGTATGGTGAAAGTTATTTTTTACTTAAAAATATATCAAAATAATATTTATTTATTTTTTTAAAAATTATTTTTTACATTATTACATCAAGATGATCCAAACCACTAAAAAATTAATTTAAAACTAAAAAGATTCAAAAATACTATTGAACTACAATGTTAAACACCATCTGAATCAGTTGAAGAAAGAAGTTTATTATTATCTTAGACTATTATTAAAAGTTTGTTTCCTCCTTTACTTTCCCAACTAATTGCACAAACATATTTTTTCTTTTAAAATTATATTAAAATAAATAAAAGTACTTTTTATATTTGCATGTTGTTGGATATTTTAAGGTAATCATAATAAATAATGTTTTATATCTTTTTTGTTTTAGTCTAAATATCATTTTAACTTCATGAGATTACAATTTATTTGTAGTATAACATGTCAATTAAAGTTAATATAATTTAGAACTATCAATTATAATTACTCAAATATCTTACAAGTATTCAAGAAACACAAATAACTCCACTGTGTTTAAATATTTATTCCTCCATAACAAATTAATAAAGTACAAATGACTTGAAAAAATTAAAACATAATTATATAAAAAAAAACTCACCAAAATAATGCCATTTTCATTTTCAAATAAAAAATACCTTCCACAAACCTAACCTACAATTATTACATTTTAGTATGTTTTAGGGTTAAGGATACTAATAATAGTGATGCAAGTTTTCTAATTCCCCACTACACTGAACTCTCTTATCACTGCGACATATTTAAATTGAATTCACTGTATGAGAATTAATTAATTTATAATTTTATTTTAAATAAAAACAATAATAAAAATAAATTGTGTAAAACAATAAAAACCATAAAATTATCTTGAAAAATAAAATAGAAATCCCAAAAACTTTTTAAAAAAAGTAAACAAAAACAACAACAAAAATGTCAAAACCACAATAAATATTATTAGCAAAAACAATTATTTGGTTTAAAGAACAAATAAAAAAATAATAATAATAAAAAACAAAAGGAAAAAAATAAGAAATATAAATTTTAAAATGATCACTTACATAAATTAAAATTTCAGGACTAACTAAATAAAAATAAAACCCCAACAAAAGCAAAAATGTAAGAAAAAATTAAAAACCAAAACCAAGAGTATAGATACATAAATACGAATAAAAAATATAGACTGCCTAAAATGACCGAAAAAATCAAAGGAATCAAAACCAAACCAAAAGTTAAAAGAATAATGACCGAAATGAAAAACAAATATATGAGCAATTTCAATGGAGGACAAAATTGAAACAAATCAAAACTTTGGGATAAAAAAAATAAAAGAATTAAAAACAAACCATAAATCAAAAGAATAAAAGCCGAAATAAAAAATAACACATATAATCAATTTCAATTGAAAGAGAAAATTGAAATAAACTAAAATTTCTATAGAAGAAATCAGGATGTAAAAAGAATCCAAAAGACCAAGGACTAAAATGAAACACCCATAAACAAAGAGGACCTACATGTATTTTCAATTGGAGGAGAGAGGAAATAGGTAACACAAAGAACAACCGACTACCAACAAACCTCCGACTGCCATGAGCAAACACGCGCACCATGGGTTATAAACTAAACTTTAAACTTTTTTATAACTTTTAGAAATTGTTTTTTAATTAACTAAAAACATGCAAACATTGTTTAGGGATACGAATGGAACCTTAATTTTTTTAGTCTACCCCAAATTAAAAAAAAAATTAAGATGTTGCTAATATTTTTTTAGTATGAGAAAAATTAAATTATATGAAAGTTGACCTGATATGATTGATGAGACTAAAAACAACTGAGATGACCATTAAAAATATAGTTTGATTAAAAAAACATCAAGATATATTTTTTTGAAACAATTATTGAGATGGAAACATAGTGGATCAACTCAGGTTAACCTAGATTAACCTGTTAAATTTACAACTCGGGTTATAAGACATGGAAATCCTATAGAAAGCTAATAAAAACAATTATGAAACTAAATTCCTAACTAACCTAATATTGAATGATGAAATTAGAAGAAAAAAAAGTTAAAAAAAAAACTATAGCTAACTAAAGTTAACTTGTTAAACTCGAAACTTAAGTCATATATGATTGTGATAACCTTAAGAAATCAAACTAAAATAAATTATAAAATCCAATTCTAAATCAATACATATTAAAGGGAAAATAAACTTTTTCATATTCTATTTTGTCTTGCCCACCACAACCACCTTGATAAATAGATAATTACTTTTATCACTACCAAACATAAATTTATCTTTGTATTATCTCACGACAATAACCAAATATTATCTTAGTATTATGTTGACGATAAATCACTTTTTATATTTTTTATCATATAATAAAATAAAATAAAAGATTATGGAGTCCATTATTCTTGTTGCATGTTTGATAAGTTGACTAAATATTAATCAAAGAGTCAAGATGATTTTTTTACCACTTTTTCACATGGAGTCCACATTTTTATTGAATTTTATCTTGGAATGTTAGGTTCATAATAAATTAATCTTAACATTTTCTATCATGTAATAATATAAAAAAATATTTAGACCTAATAAACTCCTTAACTGAAAAGGATAACATGCTAATTAAATATCAATAAAAAAGTTTAGTAGTCATTTTTTAAGTTTAAACAATTATATCTTATTTAATAATAATCACTTTTTTCCATAAAATTATATATGTACTTTTTTTCTTTTTAAAAAAACTATGTTGAGCGAGCATAAAGTATTTTAAGAGTTACCTTGCTCACGCGCTGCATTGGGCTTTTCTATGTAACAAACTGATTGATTATTGTGCGTGTTTTCATTGTTTAACTAAAAATTTAATTAGTTAAATTATCATCGATAAATCCGTTTCAAATGAGTTATTTGTTTAGTGCATCGAAATGATTGAATTTTGCTATTGTTCGAAATGTCTGGATAATTATTTAAATTATAGATTGTCTATGTGCATCGAAGCGCAGGACAAGTAACTTATATATTTTTTTCATTGTAAATAATTTGGTCTAATCCCCCCCCCCCCATTTTTTCTATGTGTGGCTTCATATATTTTTTGTTTACAGGATATTAAATCTGAAATATCATATATAAAAAAGTCGTGAAAGTCAATTTTGAACAAAAACAATATCGACAAATGAATTATTTCGATTATTATTACATTTTAATCATCATGATTCTTAAATTGTCATAATTATTATAGTTGCTATTATAATCATTATTGTAAATAATTAATATTCTGATTATTACTGATAGTATTGTTATAATCGTTGTCATTATGACGACAATAATCATCACGATAACCAACATCGTTGTTTTTATTAATATTATTTTAATTATAATTAGTATTATTATCATTATTATAATTGTTTTTGTCATTATTAATATTATTTTATGAGTTATTGTTATTATTATCATCAAACCATAATTAGTGACATCATAAACACTATAACTATTACAATAAATTATAATCGTTATTATCATGATAATTTATAATGTCATTATTATTATCAAGATCATAATACCTTAAATTATTATTATTAATACTATTAAAATAATAAAAATTATTAACTTACCCTAAGCATAAAAAAACTCAAAAACTTTAACAAAAAAGTAAGCAAGAAAAAACACATCTCAAATTATTATTACTATTGCATATATAATGAAAACAAAACAAAATGACCCCGAAGATTAAAAAAAACTAAAAATTATAATAAAAGAGTAAACAAAAAATTAAAAAAAATGACATAAAAAATAAAAAATAAAGAAATATTTATTTTCAAATGATCACCAACACAAATTAAAATTTAAGGACTAAATAAAACAAATACAACACCAACAAAAGAGAAATAAAAAAATAAAAAACTAAAACTAAGAGTATATACATATAAACATGGATAAAAATAAGGATTAATGCATAAATATATATAAAATAATAAAGGAATTAAATTCTCATAAAACAATCAAAAGTATAGGGGCCGAAATAAAAATAAAATATATAATTGATTTCAATCGAAGGACAAAATTAAAAAAAATCCAAACTTATTTATTGAAAATATTAAGGGATTTAAACCAAACCCAAAACTAAAAGGTTAAAGACCGAAATGAAAATGCAATATATAATTAATATCAATTAAATGAAATAATTGAAAATAATCTAAATTATTATACCGAAAAGTTTAAGAGATTTAATACAAAACCTAAAATTAAAAGAATAAGGACCGAAATGCAAATAAAATATATAATCAATTTCAATTGAAGAACTAAATTGAAACAAATCCAAACTTATATTACAAAAATCAAGAACCATACAAAACAATCAAAAGCCAAGGGACAAAAATGAAGCCACCATTAACATAGGGGGCTGGCATGTAAGCTGACTTTCAGGAGAGAAAAAAGACTACAAAAAAGTTCAGCTAACCACCATCATGGGCAGCCACGTGCCCCTCTAGTAGGCCGAGGACATGACAATGCATCTGCTGAGACATCGGATGAACATTTTTCATCACCGTATGATGCCGCACGCACCATCGACAGAGAGTGTGACAAAGAAAAGTGTCAATGCGTCCGAACGACGCGCCAATAGTGCCGCAAGAATTTTTTTTAAAAAAGAATAAATTACCTAAACACCCCTACATCCAACTCTTTAATTTTGTTTTTTCAGGGGGCATATCTGCATTTATACATTTTCAAAAATTGTGAAATGTTAGGAAAAACACCCCCCCGCCTGCAATTTTTTTTGGTCTTATATGATAGTAATATGATTATTTTACTGTGTAAAGAAATGTGAAAAATAAAAAATACCCCCGTTCGGCTACCATTTTCTGTCTATTGGTAGGGATAAAATAAAAGTTTTATTATGCAAAAATACACGACAAAGACTAAAATACCCCAACACATTCTATCAATGCTAATCGGTTCTTTGGAAAAGTCATAGATGCCCCTGATTTCAAGGCAAAATCTGAGATGAAATGAGGGATAAGATAATAATTACACTATTGAAATTCACAATAAACTGTATTTATATCTATATTGAAATTCACAATAAACTGTATCTATATCTACAATGAATGACTGAACTACTTTATTTTTTGTATAATTCCGTAGGTTCATTTATAAAACAACACAATTTTAAGAAGCTGTTTGGCACAATAGTTGAAACGCCGTTTGACCAAATTATGATTTTTTTTTCATTTTAAATGAAATATTTTTGGTGTTTTTAGATCATTTTAATGTATTTTTAAATAAAAAGTACTTTTAAAAGCAACCGCAACCGCCCGACAAATATACCCTAATGAATTTACAAAATCTTCCGAATCCGAGCCATCGAATCAAAAGTCATTAAATCGAACGGTGAAAATTAAAAAGACCTGTTACTCCACCGAATCATAATATACACTGGCGGGCAGTCATAAACCCTAATCAAACCCCTACTCACACCTGACACGCATATAAATACAAGCTCTTCAAGCACCACAATCTTCACCACTCTCAAAACCCTACAAAATATCTGAAAACTAGGGTTTTGTAGAGCCGTTCTTCAGATTTTTCTCTCAAAAAAATCTAGTCAAGAAAAATGGGCAAGTCTAGCAAGAAATCAGCTACCAAAGTATGGTTCTTTCGTTATGTCTTATTCTATTCTTTGATTTTCTTTTAAAGTTTTGATTTTTCTTTGTCTAATAAGGCTGTGTGCTGTTTTTGTAGGTTGAAGCAGCTCCTGCTGTATCTCCTGCTAAAGTTGGGAAGAAAGGTAAAAAGTTTGTACTTTAGGTTTTGACAGTTGTGGTTTTGTGGTTATCTTCCACTAATTTAGTGTGTATGAGCTGTTTAGGGTTTGATTGTGGAACTTCGGTTTATATATTGGGATTTTGAAGTGTTTATTTGTCTCTCTTGATAGAAAGGAGGTTTTCTTTTTATATAATGATTTCGGCTCTTTTCTGTATTCGATATTACTGAATTTAAGAACTTTGATAGTAAAACAGAAGCTTGTGACTTGTGTAAGTTTTGTCCTGGTCGTTTACCAACGAGCTATGCTTACAGGGGTTAAATTTGAGAAAATTGAATTTTTAGCTCTCTAAAATGCATGCTGTTGTGTTAAATTTGAAATTTGTTGGCTGTTTGACGTGTAATTTTGCTTTGAAACTTTGGTGTTTGCAGGTAAGAGCAAGAGGGAAGCAGAAGAGGCCTTAGAGAAGATTGTGAGTGCCAAAAAGCAGAAGAAAAATGACGGAGTAGCTCAGGCTATCCAGAAGGCAAAGGTTGAAACTAAGACCCTGAAAAAGAAGAAAGATGACTCCAGTGATTCTGATGACTCCTCATCGGAGGAAGAAGAGGTATATACAGATTGATCATATAAATCATGCAGTTTTTCAAATTCTATATGCTTGTAATGTTTGAATTTTGATTCGAAGTTTTGATGCAAATAGGGGCTCGATTTATTCTTTTTGAATAAATTTGGCGTTATATATGTATTTTGGGTTCCCAATTTTGTAATTATGTATGTTTTAGAACAAATTTTACTTGATGTATGGATCTTGGTTCTCAATCTTGTGAATTATTATGTTAAGGTTCTTCCAAAGAAGGCAGTGAAGCCATCCAAACCACCTGTCAAAGAATCCAGTGACTCTGAATCAGACTCCGGATCTGATGAGGTAAGCATTGGAATAAAGTTTAGTTAACACTGCTTTCCCCCCTCTTTTTGTTAATTAAATTAAATTTTTATTTCAGGAGCCACCTGTGAAAGCTGCTCCTGCCAAGAAGGAGCCAGTTGCTGTAAAAAATGGCTCCCATGCTGCTATTGCTAAGAAGGGAAAGGATGACAGCAGCAGTTCTGACTCTTCAGAGGATGAATCATCTGATGATGAGGTAAATTTCCAATAAGCTAGCAAAATTCTAGAGAATTTATTACAATTTATCATTGACAAAAATCCTAAAATGAAATCACTGTAGTATATCTTAATAGAATCTTCTACAAAGAATGGTTAATCAAATGATAGTTTTGATTCAGATACTGATTCATGGGATCTGGCTGAATACAAATGTATGGTTGTGATTTACTGTAAAATTTATATTTTGCTTGGAGAAAACTATAGTAGCTTAAGCCAAGGCCATTGACATACTTCTATGATATTTTTGGTTTGTGAAATATGTTATCTGATTGCTTTGTTGACCATTGATTGAATAATTATGTAGGAAATTCCCGCAAAGGCTTCAGCTCCTAAGAATGTTCCTGCACAACCAGTTACCATTAAAAAAACTGAAGTTAGTGAGGACTCTGAAAGTGATTCTGATGACAGTGAATCCTCTGATGATGATAAGGTGCCCTTCTAACTTGTTTCTAATCACTGATGATAATAAGGATATTTAATTCTTCCTACTCTAATTTAAAATTTAATTGGAAACATTCATACAGATGGTCTTAATTTTTTTTTTCTTTAGAATTCTGACATCATTAACATTTTTTTTGTTTCAGGGTAAAACCAAAACTGCAACTGACGAGTCTGATGAAGATGTGAGCACTTCACTGGACTTATATTTCTGTAGTCTCGCCTTTTGGATTTCCAATTGGTTGATTTAATCAATTGATGCACATGTTTTATTCCACTCTTTAGAGTTAGGGATGTCCTATTATTTCTTATTGATCACTTTCAATTGGACAACCATAATTTTATGAGCCACAGGAAAAAGCAACTGCTCAAAAGAAAAGTAGCAGTGACGAGGAGAGCTCCAGTGATGGCTCAGAGAGTGAGGAAGACAGTGAAGATGAAAAACCTGCAAAGACCCCAAAGAAAAATGTATAGTTGCTTCTATTAATTAATTCATGCTTTATTGTACACTTGGGAGCGTAAGATAAATTGTTTTTTTCCTGGATCAGGGCACTGATGTAGAGATGGCTGATGCTGATATAAAGTCCAATGTCAAAACTGTAATTCAACTCAATATCTTTACTTTTGGTTTTGCACTAAGTTTGTGGTGTATTTTGAATAAATTTCTTTATATGCAGCCCAAGACGCCTGTTACACCAGTTACTCATGAGAATACTGGGTCAAAGACACTTTTTGTTGGCAACCTATCTTTTCAAGTTGAACGTGCTGATGTGTATGTTCATCTTCTAGCCTCTGGTATATCTAGAATGGTTTTTTCATAATTCTCACCTTTGTAATTATCTATTGCAGGGAAAATTTCTTTAAAGGGGCTGGGGAAGTTGCCGATGTTCGCTTCGCCTTAGATGCAGATCAGAGGTTTAGGGGCTTTGGCCATGTTGAGTTTACCACAGCTGAAGCAGCACAGAAGGTTAGGTTTTCTAATTTCTTTTCATTTTCAAATTCAGTTGTCCCCAGGCACTGAGCTATTTTTCAAGTGGTATAATCTGTATTTTTTTTTTATAGCAGTATAGTGTTTGTTGTTGCTGGATCAGTATCATGTACAGGCTTTGTTTCTGGGAATATAACTCCTTTCTTCTGCATTAGTAACTGTATTGGGAGATATAAAATTATTTTAAGCTCGGCTAATTTTACCCTGTCCTTATTTTTTTCGATGTTCTCTCTTAACAGGCTCTAAAATTGAATGGCACAACTTTCCTTGGCCGGGATGTCAGACTTGATTTGGCTCATGAGAAGGGCACAAACAGCAAAGATAGCAACTCATTCCAGAAGGGAGGAAGAGGTCAATCCCAAACCATTTTTGTCAGGGGATTTGACAAGTCTGCTGGGGAGGATGAGGTATGATTTCCCACCGTGGTAGCTTTAAAGGTCAATTTTATGGTCCTGAAATTTCTAGGGGATGTGCTCATGGTGTGTTCAATCCAAATCTTTACAGATTAGGAGTTCTCTCCAGGAGCATTTTGGTTCTTGTGGGGAGATTAAAAGGATATCAATTCCAACTGATTATGATACTGGTGCCATTAAAGGGTACATTCCCTTTCTATTCCCTTACTAGAATCATGTTTCCTAATAAGCAAGATTACAGTAGATTGACTGCTGCTATGTGATTATTCTTGTGAATGATGTTTTCAGATTTATCTTGTTTATATCTTGTAATTGGTTTCTTTGGTGAGAATTATTGTTTTGTCCATTAATATAATCTCGGCAATTTTGCTGGTAACAGTTAAACTATTCTGTTTCTTAATGTATATGTGATCTGTTTTGTCCTTCAAAACATGGGGAGTTTATGTAATCTGATCTCTCCATAGAAACTGGTGCCAAGGCTACTAGCCAGTGGTCTGGGAGGAATGAAATCATTTTATTTTTCAAAAGAAGTGTTTTGGGTAATTCTCTACTTTTGCTATGTTGCTAGGTAAATATTCTGGTTACATTGGATGAATGAGGGCGCTTCATGTTTTTTTCCTGTCATCCCAGTTATTTATCTTTATTTTGTTTGGTTTACCTGAAGGATGTTCTAATAATAGTTGTTGGGTTTCTGTCAACATCTTATTTTAATTTTACCGAGTGGTTTGTGATATGGCAATTGTAAACCAATTTCAGGATGGCTTACTTGGAATTTAATGATGCTGATGCTTTGACCAAAGCTTTTGAGCTTAATGGAAGTCAACTTGGAGAAGGCTACTTAACTGTGGATGAAGCAAAACCAAAGACTGATAACCGTGACAGTCGGGACAGTGGCAGAGGTCGTGGCAGAGGCAGTGGTGGCAGGGGCCGTTTTGATAGTGGGCGCGGGGGTCGTGGGGGCCGCTTTGATAGTGGTCGTGGTGGCAGAGGTGGTCGAGGACGTGGGACACCTTATAGATCCACATCTGCTTCAGGTAATTGTTCATAAATCCTTTCATATACCTGAAGGGCCTGAATTTCTGTTTCCTAGTGAATCGTGGCTCGACAATTGTTATATGCTCTACTTGGGTTGATTTAGACCGAAAGTAATGCTGCCTGCTGCTTAAACCCTTCGTTTTTTTCAATGCAGGAACAAGGAAGACATTTGATGATTAAGACTGAGTGAAGCAGATAAAAGATTTCGAAGGATCCCTGCACCTTGCCTTGCCTCCTTCGAAAAACTATAATTTTTGGTAGTGGCTATTGTAGAAGATATTTTTCGCCTTGTTTTGAAGTGTTCTGGTTAATATTTTAGTGGATGTTTCTTTTCTTGCCCAGCTCTTTTGAGGGCCATTATGACTCTAAGCAATTAAGTTCCTTCTTAAATTTTATCATATTTTCAAGTTCACATGATAGTTTTCTGAGTTGTGGTTCCCGATTCTATTAAAATTAATTATTATTGACTGCTATAGTTCGTAGCCACCGTATGATTGTGTGTTGTGGCCAAGCGTTCGGCTGCTATATGATTGTGTTTTGTGTGGGGACGAAGCGCTCATTATCCAGCAAACCAAATGAAACACTTTTTACAGGTAGAATGCATCTTGGGTCTTTTTCTTTCTTTCCCGGTCTCTTGATTTTAAGCTGCTTAGTTGATGAGGTTTGGTAATTAAATGAGATTTTCTTGATTTATAATAATTATAGCTATAAAAATTGAATTTCAACGACTAAACAATATTCAGCCTCTTTTTCTTGCCACAATTGGGTACGGGAATGATGGGAAGGTTCAGCCTTTTTTTTTTACTATCATAAATCTATTTTTATTTTTATTATTTGGGACCTCGAACCCGCGGCGGCTGCTGATTTAACCAAGTGTTTTCGATAGAAAGCTTAGTCTATTTGAATTCTGATCGTCAAGATACAACAGTTACTAACACATGTAAGATTCCGGGCGAAAATGTGTCTAAAAGTAAAATAAAAATGGGTTCTCCCTGTAAATTGAAATTATAAGCTTTTCGTTTGGCTCCACTATATGTGCCAAGTCTTTCCTTTAGATGTTCAATAGTAGCTTTGCACTGTAACCTTGGCCTGAGGGCCTCCTTGAACATAAACAAAGCTGCATTCCGAGCCAGGTTGTAAGACCTTCTGCCATTGAGGAAGCTCGTAGGTGTTCCTCTGTTGTGTTGGAATGAGACCCCATATAGATCCTGTAAGGCCTTCTATCACCAATTTAAGATCTTTTATTGGCTTCTCCGACTTGTTTTTGATTATCACCCTGTGCCTGTAATATGTTGTTGGTCCAACTGTCCATGTCTTGGTTATTGAGTGAAGGAATTCCACTGGGGCTTCTGCAGTGCAAGGATTCAAGGAAATCAAACTAAGTGCAAAATAGTGAGGCCATTGTCCCTAAGAAATCATGGAGAAATATAGTTTCTTTCAGTAATTTGAATTTATTCTTACCTTGACTTTTGCTGGGCTCTTGTGTTTTCTGAGTTTCATGATAGGAGGGCGGAGTTGCTGGATGAGGAACTGGTGCTTTCTCTTGATAGTTGCCTGAATATATTAGCCGAAGAGAGACAAGGGGATTAGTGATTACATCTTGGTAGCTCACAAAGTTCATGAATGAAGTAACCCTAGCTACCAGGGAAGGAGTGACGAAACATTCTGTGTGAATTTCCTACCTGCGGCTCCTGATACACTTTGCAGCTTCGAGAAGAGGCCAACAAGAGGAGCACAGCCAGACAATGTCGGCTCGGTTTGCTCGTAGTTGGAACGGTCATCGGAGAAGTTATCATTCTGATCAGGGCCTCCCACAAGACCTCCATATATGACATTAGGATTTCCCTCAGGACGACGATACCATGCCTCAAATCCTTGCACACATTGAACCGTTGATTGAAGAGAAAATATAGAGGCGATGGAAGAACCTCTATGATGAACATGGATGGGATATTGCGTTCCATATCCAACCAAGTAGCTCATAGACTTGGGGTTTTTACCAAGAAAATAGTCAGCCTGAAAAACCAATATGAACGAGAAATCAGAACAGGGCATTTACCGGAAGACGTAAATATTGATGAACAGAAAAAAAATGGAATTTTGTCTGTCAGCAATAATGGTCATCAAAATGTGAATACTACGATCGGCCAAACTTGAAGTAGAGTCCCTCGAGTACCTGTGACCTAGCAAAATTGAGGAGTTCCTGGGGTGGGATCTGCCCTTCTGGACAGGTAAGCTTAGCATTTGCAGCAGAAAGAGAATCGGAGTAGACGGCAAGAAGAAATGCAGCAGCGGAGGCATATTGCAAATTGTTCCATTCCCTGACATACATCAACCCCCCTGATACAGAAACAAAACCCCAACCGAGCGTTCTTTATATTAGGAGGAGGATCACGAATCGATAAAAACAATTATATGATCGAAAAGGGATCATAGAGATGTTATAGCATCTACTCAAGACTAACCAGGAGTTTTGTGGATATTGTAGCCATCATTCTTTTGCAGACAAGCACAGGCAAAGTAATTGGCTTTGGCCTGATATTGCTTCAAGGTGGAAGTGTATGCGCCACCACGGCCTTCCAGGAGGATCTGCAGCCAGTTTTCCAAACTTCCGTTACTAGTTCCCAATTTGAATATGTAGAATCAGAATGTTTTTATAGAAAAACACGGTTCGATTAGCTAGAGGCTCTGATTCTTATGACGACGAGGTTCTTGAATGAAATTACCTGGGAAAGAAGGATTTGCACACCAGCATATTTGTTGTCCCATGAGAATTCTTTGACTCCCCATCCAGTTCCGCCCATGTATACAGCATTGTCTACGACGTATTTCAGGAAGTACTCATCATCAGTTGCCCGATACAGCCACGCAGCAGCCCACAACAACTCATCCTAGAATGAGAGAAAAGGTTATTTAAGAACATATACCGCAAATGATATAATTAAAACTTGAGAGCATATTGGCTGAAGAGAAAATATAATGGCATACCGAGTAACCTGACGAAGTGTAGAATTGCTTAGCATTCTGAATAGAATCATCATATAGACCTCTATATCTATCAGCAAACGTGAAAAGCTGCAATAGATTACAAATTATCTGTTAATAAAGTCCATAACTTTGTAAATTTTTGCCTAAGATCATGTAGCAATATATAGTTATTTTCACCTGTTTTGCATGAAGTAGGAGCAAATTAGAGTAGGAGGAATTGTAAGGCTTGAAAGCTATAGCTGATGCAGCCAAGGCAGCGGCAGTTTCTCCAGCAAGGTCTGAACCAGGATGATTCTGATCAAGCTTGTAAGCAGTCCTAGGAGTAGTCATGTCTTCAGCTCTCTCCCAACAATAGTGATCGGAGTCACCATCCCCAACCTGGATTTTGCAGACTAAATCAGCCGGGTTTTTTTTCTTTCAAAAATTTCTTTTGCAGCATATCCTAGTGCAATTGTTCATGCACAAAAAAACTTGAAACAGTTTTTCTCGGATTGCTGGTGAGATTATTAACGAGGTTAGCAGGAAGGAAAGGTTGTTAAGACCAGACTTGTCACTTCAACTTTTAGACTACCTAAATGATCATTAATTTCCTGTATGGATGCCTATAGAATAGGTGACCAACTATGCTATTTCTATCTCCATTTATTCTTACCTGAGCCCAGAGAACATTAGGCTGTGTGTGTGCCTTCATGAAGTAGTCAGCACCCCATCCAATAGACCACAAAGCATGTCCCATTTGGTCTAAGTCTGTGAGTTCCTTCCTGAAATCAATAGCTCCCCAAGCTAGCATCGTCACAGTATATGCCATTGGCAGCCCAAACTTAACATGATCTCCTGCATCATAGTACCCTCCCACCAAGTTTACCTGCACAGATACCTTGTAATTACTATCCTTTTCAATAACTTTTAATACCAACCGTGGAGATTTTCCAGCAAGTGAATAATTTCCGGTAAAACCAGCTTTACTTTACAAAATGAAGTGAACAAAAGAAAAGAAAAAAAGATTCCCACCCCTTGAAGGTACCCATCCTTGAGGCCTGAGTCACCCCTCCACTTGACTCTTTGATTGGCTGGTAGCTTACCTGACCTCTGTGCCTCAAAAAACATCAAGGTCTTATCAAGGGCATCGCCATAGTTGAACCCTTCTGCAATGAGTGCCTCCAGGACAAGCGTGCCTAACAAGAAACATAATCCAACAAAATTCAAGTTCTTCATGACTATGGATTTGGCTTGCTAGAAATCTGGTCAACAATTGCCTCCTGCCAGATGCCTGTGTGGCTGTGTCAACTTCAGTGGCATATATATGAAGAGGGAGCAGGGAGGGAAGTTGAAGAATAAGAAAATGGTTTGATTTTCTGCTCTAATGATTGATTGGTTTAATAATACGTGCATGGTGTGGTAGCCTTCACGTTTTTTGAAGAGACAAGGAGAGCCTCCCACGTTGTGAAGCGCAGAAAATAGAGGGTGGTGTGCATGTATGTTATGGAATAATGCAATGTGGAGAGGCGTGACACTTGTAATTTACATTTCTTAATCTTCCATCACTTTTTTTCTCCATCTATAACTGGTGGCCAACCTCCCACCCCCCCCTCTATTGTAATATTTGCTTTGGGTCAATATCAATTTAAAAGAGCTGGTAGAGAAATTTACACTGTTCACTCTAGCAATATAATGACCCCCCCCCCCCACAGCAATTCACATTGGCTTACAATGACATAAATATTTGTTATTTTTAGATTAACTAGGAATAAATAAATATTTTCTTATACTAAGTTCACGGTAAAACTATCAAAATTTAAACCTAGCATAAAAGAGTATTTTTGTATTTTCATGATGGTGTTTTAACTTGAGGGGTACTTTGGTATTTGATCAAATATAAAAAATAATTAAAATACATAGCGAAACTACAAAAAAACCTTTTAAATAAAAAAGAATTAGTCTGGGGTCAAATGATGTTTTTATTTGTTTACAATGTTTTTATTTGTTTTGTAATTACAAAGTCAACTTAGAATGTATTCTGTATTTTGATCTACAGGGGGCATCCAAAAATGTGTTTCACCGTATTATTGGAAGCGTCGCTATGTCCTTTTTGTATTGACGTGACATGTGTCACTAACTTGTCGTCGATGAACCCCCCTCTCTTTTCTCTCTCATTCCATGAAATGTACAACTTGATCCTCTTTGTTATTTCAACTTCAATTCTTATTCTTTTTATTCTATTTTTTGGCTTGGTTCTTCAGTATGAATTTTATTT
Source organism: Salix arbutifolia (assembly GCA_025169955.1). Classification (NCBI taxonomy): domain Eukaryota; kingdom Viridiplantae; phylum Streptophyta; class Magnoliopsida; order Malpighiales; family Salicaceae; genus Salix; species Salix arbutifolia. The sequence continues at coordinate 7,352,492 of CM045908.1, forward strand.
GTTTTTTAATTTTGTCATTCAACCCCAATTTACCAAATATTATATTCTCCAATTTGATATTTATTCTTTTTTTCTCTCTAATTTATTTTTTTGGCCCTTTCATAAAAGTTTTATTGGTTTTCAATTTCATCCTCCAGTTCAAATTGATAGTATTTTTTTTTGTCCTCATTGTTTTGATTTCTAATTTTTTTTCTTGGCTTTTTTTTGCAAAAGAGTTATTATTCTTTTTAGTTTAACCATTCAATTAAAACATTGTTTTTTTTATTCTTATTCTTTTTATTTTTTTGTCCTTTCGCTAAATTTAGTGTTCTTTTCAATTAAAAAATAATTGTTTTTTCAATTTTGATCTTTATTCTTTTAATTTCTATTTTTTTTAATAATTTTGTATTATTAAAATTATTTTTTCAATTTTATCCTTCAATATCTATTTGATTGGGGATTAAACTTCATGGTTTTTCTAGATTAGGTGCTTCAAGTTTGATAACCTAGGTGATTTGAAAAGTTAACATGAAATACATAATTGTAAGTTGTTTAATATTGTTTTTCCATGGTATAAGAGCTTAGTTGTTCTTATTGATGGCGTTGCATCCTTGTTTTTTTTACGAAAAGTGAATTTGATTTTTTGTCCAAGGATGTGAAAAAATTAAGAAAGGGGGATTGTACGAGAATGCAAAATGTTATACTTTTATACCTTAATGTTTAGTCTTTTATAATTTTTTGATGTCTAAAGATACTCATTACTCTTACATATTTTTTTTAGGATGCAAGTAGAGGTGTTAAATGTAAAATGAAGCTAAGTGAGTGATTTTGAACAATTTTGGCATCACTTTGTATTCTTATTATAACTCTCTCATCTAAGCTCTGATTAAGATGATTCAAGATGATATGAGACTCTCTCATCTAAGCTTTGATTAAGATGATTCAAGATGATATGGGACAATAATAACAATTTGTACAACTTTCATGTTTTGATATTTGAGAGATATTGGTTGCATCAAGGTTAAAATTAGGCTCAAAATTGTTTCTCCTACATTGTTAACATTCTGAAATGTTTCTTAGCCTATAATTCTAATACACATATCTAACACAGTTTATTTTTGGAAGTCTATAAATCTAGTGCATGAAAATTCCAGATGAAAATAAACAAATCTAACGTAGATGACAGCTTTAGATATTAGGGCTTTGTTTTTTAAAATATTTTTCTTAATTAGTCAAATTTGGATATTGTTATGTTAGGATAATATTAAGAGTATTTTGAGGAGATCTTGCAAGCTTTTAACAATGATAATTAAAATGTGAAAGGGAGAGGATAAGTAATCACACTTCATATACATCTCCCTTCTTCTCTAATGTTTCTTTTAAGTTTTAATTATTGTCATGTATAACTAAACTTTTATAATTGGGTGAAGGAAATAAAAACCTCAAAATTTATAAAACCATGAGATCTAATTTGTTTTTATTGTTTGATTTATTCTTTGAGTTCAAATGCTCTTTTATGCCTATTTTCATCATTGTTTTATTTTGTTACTAGGAGGCCTACTGGTTTATTATTCATTGCAATCTAATGCTAGTTTAGATATTAAATTTGTTAAAACAACTAAGATCTAATGATTTCTTATGTTAAAAAATATTAGATCTTAGGAATAAAACTTGATTAAAATTAAATATAACCATTTTATGTTTTTATTGTTTAGTTTCATCGATCTCTTTATTTATTAAGGCTACTACTAGATTATAACTTTAATGTTTTTCTTGGGTTGTTTAGTAGTTAAGGTTAATTATATCACTTGTTATCTAATTAATTATGACTAAAAAAAAGAGAAAATATTTCTAATGGTGAATATTTAAAGTGGGAATTGATATATACTTGCATTGATGATCAATTATAAAATCTCAATGGTGGATGTTCACTCAAAGTAAGGTTTGCTCTTTTAATTGATTTTGATACTTAAATCTCAATTAGTTTTTTTTAATTGTTTTTTTATACTCAAACCCCTCATCCTTGTTCACACAACATAGAACTAGGATATATACTCTTCTTAAAAAAATGATCCTTACTTGCATCATTACATGTTCTCTTAAGAGTATAAATTTTATATTTGGTTGCCTACGACAACACACCATACTTACTGATTTAAAACCCGTGCCAATCAAACATGATCTATCCATTTTAAAATGCAACTAACAAGTCTTTTTACATGAATTTAAAGTATCCAATCAACACATACATATAAGTGATAACAAGTATAATGAAATAGCAAAACAAAGTGAAAAACATCCCTTTCATATAAAAACATAAAAACTTTGTATAAAGCAAGTTAATGCCATGAAATATCATTGCTTATCCAATAATATATAGCTCAAAATCTTGAAGTTGCCATTTTTTTTTAAAGAACAACACATACGATTTACAAAAGAATTAAAATCTTTGTTTTTTTTTTTCAAAAAGATTTAATGAAACCTTATCTTCAATATTATTTTCTTCTTATTATTATACCTAGGTGATCTTCTACTTAAAATAACATTATTGGTCAACGTCTCCTCCACGACTAATTTACTATAGGGTCATTCTCCTAATTACAAGCCCATGAACAGTAAATAATTCACTTAAGCACTATTATTTTCATAATGACAACCAAATCTCAAAATTACGATCAACAAAGAGAAAATCATTCACTTGAAAATCATATATATATATAAACTCTAACCCTAGTTTTAGTGAACAAAAAATCAAACATGGGATTAATTGAGGTGGCATTAGATTTGTGAGTAGGAGGGTGAGTGCTATTTGTTATTGCTGCACCAAATTTTAGGTAAATTAAGAAGAAGAAATAAATGATAAATGCATTTTCAGATTTTAATTTACTTTAAAATTATTGATGAAAACTCATCAGCAATTCCGTTAACAATTTTACACATCATCAATGCCTAAATAATTTTGAATGAAATTGTTTTATTTGTATTTGTGTTATTACATTTTAGTGTTCATTAGAAATTACCTATGGAGATTTTAGTGTAATTTTCATCATAAAAAAATACAAAATATTTTTCATTGGAGTTCTTATTATTTTTTATTTTTTAGTAGTGTATCTTTACAAGTATTCTCATTTAAAAGCATATCAATTGGAAATGAGGTTTCCTCATTAATTATACCTGATGATTTTTATGCATTATTTGGTAAGAGAATTGCTAATGATGTCTCAAAAAGTTCTAAAATAGGCAAAACAAAGTTCTCCTAGGTGTGAGCCTTCAACTTTTTAACCTTAGATTTGATTGGTTATGTAATACCCTAAATTATAGTACATTGATGAACAATACTTGAAGAAGATATGGTAGATTATTTTTTTTCCATCAAGATTTATAGAACTCATAAATTAATACTTGATGTAATTTAGGTTATTATCGTTTCAACAAAATTTCATATACATAATCCTTATCCAATAACTTGTCCTACAAGATTCCCTGTATTAAATCAACATCAGAATCTCCATCAATTATCACAACAAAGGTTGCCATAGGTATACCTCTCAATAACACATCTTCATGTTTTTTTTATAAGAATATATACTTCATATGTGTACATGGATACAATTTCATATTACTAAAATCACCATACATGTTCATACCATTACCATCATCCACAAATCACGTAAGAGACATCCTTTTTTTCTTGTTTACAAATTCTTATAGTATCCTAATCCAATACAATAAGTTATTATAAAATCTTCTATTTTTATACTAATTCCATGGGAGAATCTTGAAAACGATCACAAAGTTGAGGTTCGTGGTTGAATGTTCTCATAACACATACTAGAATAAGATATAAATCAATGATATACATATATATTTCCACTTTCTTTTATCACTTTTGGAAATAACCATGCCATTGTTGATCTTTCACACCTTTTTTTTCTATTTTTTTCTTAATATGCTACTAAATTTTTCCTCTCATTTTCTATGATATTCTTTGATGATTTCTAACATTTTATCTCACCGTACAGATTCCTACTATCATTATCTTTGCTAGAATCTATACTAACACTACTTCAATAACTCCAACTCACACATATTCATTTCTCTTAATATCTCTACTATCATATTTGCTATACAATTTAACATATTTTTCATCACATCTTGCATCCTTGACTGATTGACCATTTTCAACAATTATAACTCATGCTAATGTGAATCTTATTCATTAAACAATTTAATACTCCTAATTCATGCATTAATTCCCTTCTAGCATTATGAATTACTCTCTATGATCATAAGTTCTAATTTTGAACATCAAATTCCTTAATCCCGGTCATCGCTTATAAATTCATACCTTGGTTTATTTTTAATTAAAATTCATTTAGAGATCAAAAGTCTTGCCTTCAATTGCCCGTACTCATTACTCAAGTTCATTGGCCTATTAATATTTTTTATTCCATTATGCGTTCATTGATTCAATTTAAGTTCTTGGGTTCATCAATACAATATATATACTTGGCTCAAGTTTAAGTCATATTAATGGCTCTTTAACTTGATACCCATAATAATACTATAAAAGTTATCTTTATTTATCATTTTATTATTTTGATACATTTAACTCATACTACGTCTTGATTTCACACCATATATTTCCTTTCCATCTTCTTAATTAGTATTTTATATCAATTTTATTTTTGTATTTCTCCCAATAATCATAGCATGTGCTTTGTGCAAACCACATTCATTAATTTGTTCCTTGTATAAATTTATAACAAGTCTCCCTAGTTTTTGTTTCACTTTATATGTCTTAATATACACTCATAATATTTGTATTACATTACATAATTAATCATCCTTGAAACAAAACACCATTACAATATATAAGTCAAGAATCACAACTTCTTTTCTTCTATTTATACTTCATAAAGAAAAAGAATCCAACATTCACATGTATAATTGAAATCCATTAACCAAATATTTTCTTGGGCAACGAGTGTAACATCTCCCAATTTATTTACATATAAATTACTTTTTTTTTTTACCATTAACCTTACAAATCAATACAATTAACATATTTTACGGATATATCAATGTCATCATTATCCTAATTACTCAATTGGTTGGTTTCTTTAATTGTTTAGTAACTAGGGCACTAATCTCATTAACTAGGGAATTAGTTTCTCTAATTTCTCATTAACTAAGATAACTAGTTTTTCCAATTTTCATTAACCAGGTAACTAGTTTCTCCAATAATTTAACATTTCTCAAATAAAAGCAAGATACATTTTAAGAAAAATTGCAATTACAATATAAATAATATTTTATTTTTAAGGTGTCAAGAACCTACCTACTATTTATGAGGATTTCATTCCTCCTGACTAAACACTTGCTCCAAAAGTCTCTCATGTCACAACATGATTTACAAACCATTATTAATTTATCCAATTCATTTAGGAACCATGTCTTAGTTCCCTATTCAACACACGATTCATGTATTTTAATTGTATTTTTTTTTAATTTCATATTACTTATCTAGCCTAATTTTGTCATCCACATAATTTGCATTCTTGCATTCACACATCAACATGCGACAATGTATCATACACATCAAATAGTATCCATATTTAAAGGTTCTAGACAATTCTTTACAATAAAAACACATTTGCGCTTTAAATTAACATGTTTTTTTTCTTCCATTTACTTACACATTCATGTTTAAGCTATCAAACCTTGTATTACCATTCATTTATCATTTCAACATATTTAATTATTGTATTGATAATACCCAATTAACATACACACACCATACAACATTAACAACATTATCATACCAATCTTTATTCATTATCCTATTTTAATCAATCTTAACCTAAACATACCTTCAGGCTAGTATACAAAATTATCATCAATATTTTCCAAATTTAAGTGTAAGTACAACTCATTCATAGCGCATATACATAACCACAATTACACCCCTAAACCACTTCTAATCATAAGCCAAATTAATACGTAAAACTTCATCATTTGAAACTAAATATACATTCAAACACAGGAATTTCATTAATCTCAAACCATTATCAACACATCAATATGTGCTCATTACATACAAATACACAAGCATTCAATTTACTCTCACATTTCAAATAATATTCCCGATATGGTTGGAAAAGCATTCCATGTATTTGTTTGAAATCAATGTACCATGTAAACACATTATTCATACAATCTCAATACACAATTATACACAATAATTCAAGCAACTTCAACACAACATATACTACTCTTTTTTTTTTATCTTACTACCAGCCTTTTGGTCCATTTAATCAATATTTTAGATTTGTTCTAAATATTAATCCCAAGCATAAATAACATTATCTAAGATCATTTAACATCAATAAGTCATAATTTAAACCAACTATAACTAAATAAATTCAAACATTTTCCTCTTCAACAACATATTAAGATTCAACCAAAATAGAAAAACCTAACCCCTGGAATTTCTCCTTTTTCTTTTACACATTACATGCATTATTATTCTTGTTTAGCATTGTCAAATACAGACAAAACAATGAACCACTCATTTCCCACTTTCTTCTTTTGCATTTAAGCTAATCTTATAAGAGTTTTCTTCCAACACACATCCTTTTCAAGCTGAACTTAGTTTATTATCATGTTTAACATAATCATTCCACACAATTTCAAAATTTCCAAACATTTTCTCAAATCCCCTTATAATGAAAAACTTCATTTGCATACCCTTCATGGTATTTCTTCTAATGTTTTCTTATAATTTCAACTTAGTTTCAATTATAATAAATGTTATAACAATGTACTTCCCAAAAACATATTACATCAATACAATCTTAATCCAAACCCAAACTTTTAAAAGTACCCACTTCAATTTTCCAATAAAATCACACCAAATTTATTAAAAAAAATGGAGGAAAAGATGTGTACATGCCTTTTTAGACATAAATCTAGGCGAGTTTAGAAGATTTTCTAAAGCTTTTCTTTCCTTCTCTTTAAACTCTTCACTCCCTCTCATTGGGCTCATCACTCCAAAACATTCTCTTTAAAACCATTTGGATCATGTTTTCCTTTATTAAAATCAACTAAATCTTTCTTAAACTAATCATTTTTACGTGGTTCTCTCTTATTTTTTAGAAGAAAAGATGAAAAAAATGAAGAACCCATGGCTACTAGAAAACTCATCCAGAATAACTCCTTTTTCCATAATAGGATTTTGTCAAATTTTACCATTTTTCCCCTTATAATTACCCCGCTATATTTTTATGAATCATGTCTAACTTTTGACCTAAATTGAAGGGACTTATTGAACCTTGATTGACCTGAGACCTCTATTCAAGGTAAAACAATATGTCAGAAAACTTCTCATATTTCTTCATCTTGATTGAATAATCAAATTAAGAGTTATACTTGATAAACTAACCAGCATATGACTTTACATAAAAAAATCTAAGTTTTCTTGTTCAATCCTTGTTGTAACCATAATTTATTGTACAAAGTCATCGAAACCATCTTCTTATTCCAAATTACATTTATTTTGTCTTTTATCATTTATTTCACTTACAAACTTACTATAGTTTCTTGGTACTATTATTGATTTTCACCCGTGGTTTACATCAACATTTTTTTGTATAGTTTTCTTTACTCTTATTCTTCATTCAAATTATTCCCTAGAATTAACTCATTTATTTAAAAAATTTCACAATTCTTGTATCTATCAAACCACATAGTTTTACAATTGTTATGAATTATAAACTAAAATTCATAATCATCATTTTTAACTTCAACAATATATTTAAACTTATTTAAAGAGGTCATCCCCTCCATCACACATCATATTCATTATTATCTCCAATCATTTAAATATTTCTTTTCATCGCGAGTTTTCATTACTCATCGAGATCTTATTACCTTCAGTTCATGTTTATGCGAGGGTTTACAAGTCATATAGATATCACTATGATCTTATTGTTATTAGAAACATGATTATACAACTTGACCCATCCAACAAGTTAACCTGGAACCTTGACGACTTGTGGCCTTAGCCAGGTTTCACAAAGCTTAAACACTAGATTTGTAATTGGCTCGCTCAAACCTGAGTGACCTATCAAATCAACCCATAACCCAGATGACCAACATAACTTAGGTAAGACCCTACTTATTTTTTCCTTAATAAACATTGTTTGTGTTAGGATACATATATGACGAATTTGCACTGTTGTTTGATGTGTTTGAAAACGCATGATTTCTATTCATCTTGCACTATAATTTATATAGTCCTGAGTGTTTGATTTCAGACATTTACAATCAATGAAACATTTGTAACGGAAATGTATTTACAATCACAATGAATGGTAATGTTAGTGGAAAGCATAAAATCTGGTTTGAATTTATGGTGACAACTGAGCTTTGATTGGCGTTTGGTTGAATTTACTTACTGGTTTCCTTGATAACAAATCCCTAATTCCTTTTCTTTCCTTATTCTTCTTCTCCATCGTAATTCATTCTTTATTTATTCGTTAGTCTTAGCTCTATTACTATCTTTGCTGACACTAAATAGATTCAGGAATCAACCTCAATTGATGCTAATACTTTTTTTTAATTCTTTTCATAACCCTACCACTCTTTGCTTTTAAGTATAATAACAACCTCTTCATCAACTTGTTCAACATTCTCTATCTCTTTTATAACAACATCTTTATAAACACTAACAAACATCTCTTTTACACCTTTTAATTGCCTCTCATGCATCTCCTACAATTTCAACATTGCATTGTATATCTATTCTTGATCTAATTCTTGCATCTTGATCAAGTGGGATCGAGTCATAGAGACAACATCTAGATTGAGTCAAAAGCTGAGATATTCAAGGAGGAGGAGATATTTAGAATCATCATTTTGGTTGGGAATTAAAGGGGGGAAATAACAAAGAGTGTATGAGCTCATGATTAATTAAGAAGTAATCTTGACCTGGGTTGATCTAGAAAAGTCCAGCTGACTCGGGACCGGACCACCTAGTTTAATTAACCATCAATCAAGTTTAATAACTATGATTAAAAATAATCATTTTACATGTAATTGATTTGATTATCAGGCACAAATTGTTTGAGTCCGTCCTATGTGGATGGATGACAGATTAGTATCATACATATTTAATCCTTGTGAGCAATCGCAATCCTCTCTCCCGGGCTATGTGTTTAGAGAAGTGGGGGATCTTGAGGAATGGGGTTTGGTTCTGTCTTTTTGACAAGTATCTTAAATTGAAAGACAGACTTCTCTGATGATAGGGTGTTTGGGAAGGAATGGCCTTCCCAAATAATCAGTCCATTTCTAGCTTCATGAGTGACGAGTCGTTTCTGTAAGAAATAATTGTAGAATTTTTATCAAAACTATTTCTCTTTAAGAAAGGAATATCCACATGGCATGGGAATTTGACGCCCGAAAACGCCCGCGTAGCCGTTGATATAACAACCATCTGGATAAGAGAGAGAGAGACAGAGAAAGTACTACTAAGTTCTGCATCTCTGTATCTCTAGAGAGAGAGAGAAGGAAAGTAAGAGGGAAAGAGGAAACCATGGCCTCCTTAACTTCTCCAACATTCACAACCAACACACGCTGTCTTCAAAGACCACAGAATTCTCACTCTCCTCCTCAACAACCTCGTTTATCACAAAGACCTGAACTGAACCGCAGGCATTTCATATCTCAAACAGCTTCACTTTCATCACTCCCTTTACTTTCTCCTTTAATTCTTAACCCCCAACAAGCCAATGCTGCAGCTGAAGACTCTCTTTCTGAATGGGAAAGAGTTTACCTTCCCATTGATCCTGGTGTTGTCCTTCTTGACATTGCCTTTGTTCCTGATGACACGAACCATGGTAAGTAAGTTAGCCAACAGAGTTTTTTCACCACTCTTGCTGTATATACAATGTTTCTGATTGCAAAACATCCCCCTTTTTTTCATTTTCATTTCCCACCTATTATAATTATTACCTTTTTGTGGATTTTGGCGAGAGGGAGGTGTGTGTGTGTGTGTGTGTGTGTGTGTAGATATATAGAATAGATGAATGCTTTGAAGACTTTGGTCTGAACCTTATTTGGTATTAGTTGGATTAATTAAGCTTATGTAGAGTCATTTTGGTTTAATTAACTTATTTTTGTAGTTACTTGAGAATTTGAAGATTTGGTGTTTGGTTTTGTAGGTTTCTTGTTGGGAACAAGGCAGACAATCATGGAAACTAAAGATGGTGGAAATACTTGGGTCCAGCGGTCAATACCCTCGGCAGAAGATGAGGATTTTAACTACAGGTTTAATTCGATTAGTTTTAAGGGGAAGGAAGGATGGATTGTTGGAAAGCCTGCAATTCTGCTGTACACTGCAGATGCCGGAGAAACATGGGAGAGAATACCATTAAGTGCTCAACTCCCTGGCGATATGGTAAGTTTGTACTTGTAGTAGTGAGTATCAATTAGTGATGTTTAAGTGGCTGGGATTTGTAGTACTTCTGTTAATTCACAACGGATATGAAAGACAAGAGAGTCGTTTTATGAAGGAATTTGAATTTTGAAGGCATTTTACCCCTTTTTAGTTGTTCCGTGTGGGTATGGATAGGGAAAAGTAGTTGATTCCTTTCCAACATTTTGCAGGTCTATATAAAGGCAACTGGAGAAAAGAGTGCGGAGATGGTAACAGACGAAGGTGCAATATATATCACATCAAATAGGGGTTATAACTGGAGGGCTGCAGTTCAGGAGTCTGTTTCGGCAACTCTTAACAGGTTGGTTTGCTTGTGATAAAAAGCTAATATGATTATTTCTATATAGTGTCTGAGGAGTATTTGGTTAGTTGTAGGAAACAGTTGATTTTGTAGGTAAAGCAGTTCAATTCTGAAAATGTGATCTTGCAAAGGATCGTTTTTCTAGTTTATCTTACAGCCGTCTTCCTTTTGTTCGAGTTGGTTATGTAACCACTCTGCATCCTCTCTAAAAAGCTAAGAATTCTATTAACTACGGAGTCAAGATTCTGGGAATTATCTTAAACCACAAGTTTTTAATTTCATGCGAGCAAGATATTGACATAGCTTCTTGCTTTTGCAGAACAGTTTCTAGTGGTATTAGTGGTGCAAGTTACTATACAGGGACTTTTAATACTGTGAATCGCTCTCCAAATGGAAACTATGTTGCCGTCTCAAGCCGTGGTAACTTCTATCTGACATGGGAGCCTGGTCAGGTCATGCTCATTTCTTGTTTCTGTCTAGATTTTTATTGTTTGTGTGTGTAGACACATGCATAAGTGCTAACAAGCATGTACACTTTATTAACTGCAATTCATTACTTTCCATATTTTCAGGCATTCTGGCAGCCTCATAACAGAGCAATTGCAAGAAGAATTCAAAACATGGGATGGAGGGCGGATGGTGGGCTCTGGCTTCTTGTTCGCGGAGGGGGACTTTATCTTAGCAAAGGCACTGGGGTAAGTTAATAAGAAGAACGTGAAGAAATTATTATTCTGTGCATGTGATGATCCTGAATCAGTGAATTGGTTTCATCCCACTAGATGAAGTCCTTGTTAGTTGAGAAACACCCCATTATTCATTCCTCTTTGAATGTGAACTTGAGCTACTTTGAAGTAAGACTTGTGCTTTCAATGGATTTGCTTGATATAGTTTGTATATTGACTTCTAAATACACATAAAATTCTAGATAAACAAAGCATCATCTGGACATGTACATGATTATTGCAGCGATAATAACACGTGAATGTCTCATAATCACTGGTGTTTTTATTTTCACCTATTTTTATTGTGCTGCAGTCTACTTTACTTATTTGTGTTTTATGTCTTTATAGTGTTTCCAGTTGTATAATCCGTGCTTTCTCTTTTCATGCTATATCTTTTTTGATGTAGATTACTGTCTGTTTACAAGCTTTGGTTAATTTTTTTTCTGTATTGGTTTTGGAGCTCAGCTAGTTTTTGATGTTTCAGATATCAGAAGAGTTTGAAGAAATTCCAGTGCAAAGTAGGGGGTTTGGCATACTTGATGTTGGGTATCGTTCAAAGGTAACAGTTTCTGATTAATGCAAGGGTATAACCACAACAGAATTAGTTCCATTACGATGATGTCTTGATAAATGGCTTCACTTCAAGAAGTTCTGCATTGTAACATGTGTCGCTCGACAAAACCATGCTTGTCCTATGTGTCATGAATATGCGGATCCATCTGCATTTACTGACAAGTGATTTGAGTCCTGCATAAGCAACTTTGTCCCGCTGTCAAGTTTTTCTATGGGCCTTTCAACTTTCCAAGTCACTACATTCATACTGTAAACGGTTTCTTTGTGCAGGAAGAGGCTTGGGCAGCAGGTGGCAGTGGGGTTCTGTTGAGAACTACCAATGGTGGCAAGACATGGACCCGTGACAAAGCAGCTGATAATATTGCCGCAAATCTTTACTCAGTGAAGTAAGTCATTTTATGAACTGCTAGCTTAGATAACTTCCAACATTGATTAACAGGTTTCTTAATGCAGTGTACATGTCTTCTTGTGGTCTTGGATTGCACCCTAACATTTTCATATTTCTTTCTTCACTCTGATTTGAGAAACACCTTTTTATTGAGGAAGAAAATGAACATTACTGACAAAATGCTTTTACCTGTTTAACTTTGCACTCATAGGCAGTCAACTCATAAACTATTCATACCTATGATCTTTTATTCTGCAGGTTTATCGATGACAAGAAAGGATTTGTTCTGGGAAATGATGGAGTTCTGCTTCGGTATCTTGGATAAAGATATTACTGTCTCATGGTAATTGAATGGATTCTCCCATTTCATTTACTCTTCTAGTTTTATTGAGGGTGTGTAAATTGAACATGTAAAATTGTGTGAGCTTCCACATATTTGATGGATATCTTTGGCCATGCAAAAAACCTAGGAGAAGTGCTTTCTGAACGACTAATCACATTCCTGTGTGCAGGTTTCTCAATGATGCTGCAATTTTGTATGCGTAAAGTACTCCATGCTGTAAAGAGAGGAACAAAGTTCATATTGCATGCAATTTCTCATGCAACTATTATATGTGAATGGCAGCTACATTTCATTACAAGTGGTGGTGTTCTTTAGAGTAAAGTTTGCGCAAACAATAATTAGCTTGCAATGGGATATGGTTTAGATAAAGTTAGATTTGATTCGGATTTCTACGCTCGGCTCATACCTGTCCGGACTAATTGAGAGACTGGAAGCCCTTTAAACCTGAATACATATGATTAACAGGCCATATAGTTGACCCGCTACGTATTGCTCGCACTTGAGATGCCTCGGATTGCATATCTGAGTCAGCCCATCACTATCCAACCTTCTAGTCTGCTCTGGCATTTAGCCCAAATTGTACGTGGAAAAATTCTTGGCCTTCCCTTATTTCACTGTACTTTTTCCCATCTCGAGTGTCAAATAAAAAGCAGCAATCTTGACGAAGATAAAAAAAAAGAGATGAGAAATCTAAATGAATGAAGTTCTGACCCCGTCTGCTTTTTATTGCCAAAGAAACGTTCAACGGATCCTTCTTAGGAACCAAATCTATTGTCTTCACTGTTGCTTCTGGAAGTATACCCACTACCTTTAACATTAGTGGTGATTTGGCATTGGCTGAGAAGATTTCACAAGACCTTTAACATTAGTGGTGATTTGGCATTGGCTGAGAAGATTTCACAAGCTTTGCATGTGAGAAATTATGAAATTACCACATCCATGTTCTAAATTATTCAAACTCATTATCATGGAGATTGTCATGAGAATCAATTGCCTAATTTTTTTCTCAATAAGAGGAGAAAATCAACTAAAAAATGAGAGTGGTCCCTAATCTACCTATAAATAATAATCTCTGTACTCCATCTACAACTACTCTTAGGCACATATCAGAAGGTTTCTCTCGGAAAAAATTTCTATTATTTTGAAGTTGTGTTGCTACTGCATTGAAAAATTTTAAAAGCTTGAGCAAAATGGTTTGAGGTATTTATAATCTAAATTTCCCCTGCTATGTGAATTTAGCATTCGATTATATAAAGTGTATAACATGTGGTATTAGAGTCTGTCTTTCTGTTATTTTGCTTAGTATATTTGTTAATGATTTCTGTGAAGTTATTTACTAGTTTTCCACTTATAAATTTGTTAATTGTGTTGTAATTTCAATGATTAAGCAAAAATACCAGTGTATAATGAACTGATAAAAAGGGGAGGCCTCTTCTTGTTCTGTGATCGGCAACCCATAAAGGTCGCCGATGAGAGCAACTACGACCCTTTAAAGGTCGTCTGCCGCACATGGAGGGGCAAGTGGCCTCTCCCCAACTGACGAAAGGAGAGGTCACTGACCTTTCCTCGTGCTGTGACCAGCAACCCTTATGGGTTGCTGGTGACAATAGTGACGACCCTTCACGAGTCGTCTGCCGTATAGGGAGGGGCTATTGGCCTCTCTCGAGCTGGCAGGAGAGGCCACTAGCCTCTCCCTACAAGCCGCCAGTTACAATACCAGTGACCTTCACGGGTTGTTGTGATAGAATTGGGTTGCTGCTTTTGTGGCCACCGCTGGTCGATGATCTGTTATCGGTGTAGGTTTGGGTTAAAAGGGGTCATTAAGTGGATTGACCAATTTGGTCCAACCCAATACAGAACCACCCCAATAAAATAGGTTGACCCGTAGAGTAAAAAAAATAAAAGGGGAATGTTGGTGTAGTGATTCAAACTTGGGTTCTCCAAGTTCATAAAGGCAACCAAACCATTATGCTATGCTTCTTTTATGCTTATGTAATGTAGTTTTTTTATTTGTTTTATTTTATACTGTAAGGAACAGTATGCTATGCTTATGTGATATAGTTTTTATTGCTCTTATTTTATGTTGTAAGGTATTTAGTTAATTCATTGCATTAACTTAGGAATATATCTTGTGATTTATATTATTTAAATATAATTAATTGATGTGTGAACCTAAGAATAATCAATTAAATCACAAATGTTAGTGAATTTTATGGTACTATCCTTCAATGTCTAGGAAACTCTTGGTATTTAAATGTGTCCATTGAGATCCACCTCACTTTCCTAAGAACTTACCTGGTTGTAATTTGGAAAAATATTATTTGTTTCACATTCATATGAGTTTGTTTGATTCCTCATAATCTTATCTAGACATCGATATAATTATTAGTTGTTAATGAAATAATAATTATCATAATAATTTTAGAAACGCCACAACATTCTGATTTTATAAATGATAGTTACATTAAGAATATATATGTGAACTTCATAACGAAAATTAATATCGAGTTATAATTAATTCATAAATTTAATTGTTAATCCCTACAGGGACCTTTTTAATTTTATGACTTGATTAGAATAAGATAGTAAATTTAATATTTAAAAAATAAAAATTATCTTAAGCTCACAGGTATGAAAATTTTATTTATTACTGTTTAAATTTATTAGACTTATTAATAAGTAGTAAATTTTATGCATGATGCAACCTTTGCCCATAAGTAGGTTGAAATTTATTATTAAATTGACATTGATTAATTTAAATAAAGTTATTTCATAGTGGTAAAGTAATTTTTAGTTTCCTTGATAATTGCATTTATTCCTTCCGCTTTGATTGAAATAGTTCTGATACTAAATGGTAGTAATTTTTCTGAATGAAATTTTTTTTTGCTTTTTACATTGGGGTGCATGGAACTTGACTTGTCGCTCCATGAGGATGAACCACTCACCCTAACGAACTTTAGTACAACACTAGAGATTGCTAATCATGAATGGTGGGAGCAATCTAACTGCTTGCTCATGTTTATGAAATCCACCAAGGCTAAGGACTTTACTAAAGTTGTTGAGGAACAATTTGTCAGTTATGATAAAACCTTAGCCAACATCTTAATGAAAAGGTTGTCAAGCAAAGCTTTTGACAATTCCAGAAGTATGCGAGAGCACATGGGAATGAGGGACATGTCAGCTCAACTGAAATCTCTAGAGATTGATATTTCTGAGTCATTCTCGGTGCATTTCATACTCAACTCTCTCCCATTTGAATATAGTCCTTTCAAAATATCTTACAACACACATAAGGACAAATGGTCACTAAATGAACTTCTAACCATGTGTGTTCAAGAAGAGGAGAGGTTAAAGCATGAGAAGCCTCCAAGTGTACATATGGCTACTCATGATAAGGGAAATGCCAAGAGAGGCAATCATGCTCATAGACCTAAGAAGGATAACAAGTTGTCAATAAAGAAAAATGATAGGAATGATGTTTGTTTCTTCTACAAGAAGAGTGGGCAGAAATACAAAAGATGACTAAAAAAGAAAGGTAATATCATATCTCTAGTTTGTCATTAATCTTTTTTTCTTAAGGCTCTAGTAATACATAGTGGATTGATTCTAGTTCTACAATCCATATTGTCAACACAATGCAAGGTTTTCTCAACACAAGGAAACCAACAAGACATGAACAACAAATATATTCTGGAAATAAATTGTTTTCTCAAGTTGAGGCGGTTGAGACATTTAGGTTAATTTAGAAATCCATATATGTTTTGGATCTGAATAATGTATTTTTTATTCCTTATTTTTTGAGAAACTTAATTTCTGCAAAATTGGATATTATTGGTTATGGTTTTCTGTTTATCAATTCAACTTTTAGTATTTTTAAAGGTGAAAACTTTGTTAGTGAAGGAATAAAAATTGATGGTTTATTCAAAATTGATCTAAATCCCAACTTTGAAAACAATTATTTGTCATTACATGCAAGCTTGGCATAAAGAGAAGTCTTATGAATAAGGACTCCATTTGGTTATGGCATAAGTGATTGGGACATATCTCTATAGAGAGAATCAAAAGGTTAGTAAATTATGGATTTTTAAAAACTTTTGACTTTACTAATTTTAGTACTTGTGTGGATTGCATATAGGGAAAGCAAACCAACAAGACCACTAAAGGTGTCAAAAGGAGTTTTGATATTCTTGAGATCATACATACTGATATTTGTGGACCTTTTCCTGCTCTCTGCCTAAATGGTCAAAGATATTTTATATCTTTTATTGATAATCATACACAGTTTATATTTCTTTATCTTCTAAATGATAAAGCTGGGGCATTAAATGCTTTCAAGACCTATAAAGTAAAAATAGAAAAACATAAGGAAAAAAAATCAAGATCGTAAGATCTAATAGAGGTGGAGAGTACTATGATAGGTACACAAAAAAGTGACAAATGATAGGTTCATTTGCAAAATTCATTGAAAATGAAGGCATTGTTGCTCAGTACCCAATGTCTGGCACACCACAAAAAAACAGTGTGGTGGAAAGAAGGAATCACATATTAATAGGCATGGTAAGAGCATGATTAGTTATTCTTAGTTGTCTTTATTTTTATGGAGTGAAGCTTTAAAAACTGATGTGTATGTATTAAACCAGGACTCATCTAAAGTTGTTCCTAAGACACCTTTTAAATCGTGGAATGGATGGAAACCAAGTTTAAATCACTTGCACATATGGGGTTGTCCTGCTGAAGTGAGGATTTATAATCCAAACAAGAAGAAATCAGACCCAAGGATAACCAGCGGTTATTGTATTGGCTATGCAGTAAACTCCAAAGGATTTAGGCTTTACTGTCCTTTTTAAAGTACTAGAATTGTTGAGTCTATAAATGCAAAAATTTTAGAGGATTCTGAACCTAGTGGAAGTGATTATCCTCAAATGATTGAATTTGAGGAAGCACAAGAGTTGACTGAAACTTCTTTACCTCAAGGATGTTTGATTGTGCTTAAGAAAATTCAAAATGATTACCTTGAACCACAATCAATTATAGAACACTCAACTCATGAGGAACAAGTTTAGATTGAACCTACTCAAACTCTGCCAAATATGAAGGAAGTAGAATTAAGAAGATCCTCTAGAACAATTAGACCTGCAATCTCTAGTAATTATGTTGTATACCTTCAAGAGTTCAATTTTGATGTTGGGCCTAAAAATGATCCAAAAATATTTTCACGAGCCATGAGTGGAGAACACTCCACGTTGTGGTTTAATGCCATGAAAGAAGAGATGGAATCCATGGCTAAAAATCAAGTCTAGGATCTTGTTGACTTATCAAAGGGAGTTGTCGCTATAGGCTACAAATGGGTTTACAAAACCAAAACAGATGCTTCTGGTAATGTTGAATGATATAAAGCTAGACTTGTAGCCAAAGGTTTCACTAAAAAAAAAGCATTGATTATCATGAAACCTTTTCTCTAGTGTCTAAGAAGGATTCATTTAGGATAACCATGGCATTAATAGTTCATCTTGATCTAGAGCTACATCAAATAGATGTGAAAATAGCCTTTTTAAATGGGGATATTGAAGAAGAGGTTTACATTAAACAACCTGAAGATTTTGATGATAACAGTCAGAAAGCTTGCAAACTAAAGAAATCTATTTACGGACTAAAACAAATCTCCCATCAATGGTATGTCAAATTTCATAAGGCCATTACCTCACATGGGTATATTGATAACCTTGTTGATCAATGTATATTTCTTAAGGTCGGTGGGAGTAAAGTTATTCTTGTAGTCCTATATATAGATGATATTTTGCTTGTAAGTACTGATTTAGGTTTGCTACACACGACCAGAAGATTCCTCTCTCAGAACTTTGAAATGAAGGATTTGGATGAAACTTCTTATGTCATTGAAATAGAGATTCACAAAGACAAAAAACAAAAAATATTGAAATTGTCTCAAAAGACCTATATTGAAAAGGTTTTAGAGAGATTCAAACTGAAGAAATGTAACGATTTTGTAGAACGTATCATTAAAGAGGATAGATTTAGTAATGATCAGTGTCCTAGAAATGCATTGGAAAAGGAACAAATAAAAGATATTCCATATTCATCTGCATATTCATCTGCAGTAGGCAGCCTAATGCATGCACATGTCTGCACTAGACTAGACATAACAATGGTAGTTGGAATGCTAGGTCAATATTAAAGCAACCTAGGATTGGAACATTGGAAAGCTGCAAAGAAAGTCATGCAGTATTTGCAAGGAACTAAGCATTACAGTTTGACATACAGACAAACTGACCATTTGGAGGTGGTTGGATATTCAAATTTTGATTTTGTGAGATATGTAGATAGCAAAACGTCTACTTAAGGATATATCTATCTTCTTGTTCGAAGGGCTATATACTAGAGAAACAACAAGTAGACTATAATTGCTACATCTACAATGGATGCATCATTTATTGCATGTTATGAAGCCATTACACGGTCACTTTAGTTGAAAAAATTTGTTGGTGGTCTCAAAATTATTGATTCTATAGAGAGACCAATCAAGATCTTCTACGATAATTAGGAGATATTCAATCTTACGATGCCAAACATCGTAATTCTTTTCATTTAGTTTATCTTCATGGTTCAAATAAACAATATACTCTTAGATGCACTTCCCATTACTAATCCACACATTCTTCTGAATGTGTGATTTTTTTAACTGTCATTTAGCAGTTTCCAATTTACTATTGAATCTGTAGTCAATTGGAAATGAACTTTACAATTACTTAATTCATTTAATTAACTAAATATCAATGCATTTGGCATATAATTAACTGTATTTGGCATACAAAAGTGAGTTAATTAGTTTACACATGACATATACATCACACGAGAATTAAAGATGTTAATTACAATATTTAGATATGAACCAAAAACTAAAAGCCATGCACCCTAAAGGACAATCTTGAAGTATACTCTAATAATATTTAGATAATTCTTCTAATTAGTAATATATGGGACATATTTAAATTTCAGGGACCAATAAATTATATATATTTATTTCTTCTTTCTTATCATATTTTTTCTTTAAAAAAATAATAATTGAGCTCTAATAGGAAAATAACTAGTTTAATTTTTCATATTCCATTACATGTCGAACTGTTTAAAAAAAATATTAAAAAAATGAAAAGCACAAGGGTTTTTTTTGTTGCAATGCTATTAAACCCAAGCAAGAAGATAAATCTTTAGATCTCTTAACTTGGATCTTTGCCTAGCATAAGATTTCAATTAAACTATATAAGAGTTAACTCTATATGAATTTGTTTATTTAATATGTTTAAAGAAACCTAAATAACAATTTTTTATTTAAAAAAATAATGTTGAACAATAAAATTAGAAAATAAAATATGTTAAAAAAAAAGGAATTTTGAGTCGAGTAAACTTTTCAAACCTATAATGAGTTATTAAATCTAAAATATTATACATGGAAAAACGATGAAACTCAATTCCAAACAATTCTAACATTAAATTAATTATTATTATTATTATTACAACTACTATCATTACTACTATTATCAATAAGTAATATCATTATCATCATTATTGTTATTACTACTACTACTTAATACTATTGTTATAAATATAACTATTATTATTGTTATAATCATTACTACTATTATCATAACACTCATTGATATCGGTCATCTTTATATGACATGCGCAATCTATACAGAAAAATGACATAACATAGAGTAAAGTAACAAAATAGAAACATATTATTTATTGTCAAAAGACATTACATGCGCTGTATAAAATGTATGACATCCCTCACGTGCTGACACAGGCATAGAATATGTCAATAATTTTAATTACAAGATTAATTTTATAATTTTATTGAAATTCATAGAAACCTTTAACCAAAATTAAATGTTTTTTTAGCTTTTAAGGGTAGTAAGATTATTTTGCTATGCATAAATATGATAAAAAATAAAAAATTATTATATAAAAAATTCATTTTAACTCTAAAAAAATATTCTAAGAATTTTATAAAAAGCAAAATCTGTCATTTTCCTATTAGCAATCTACAATAAACAAAGGTACCGTAAAAATGGCACGCGTTTAATGTGACGCTGTCCCAGAAAAACAGCGAGGGAGAAATAACAAATAAATATAAAAACACCACAGCACATCGTACCTACTTTTCCTCTCTTTCTCACGCGCATTCCCTTCGCATCACCTCTCTCTCTCTCTCTCTAAAAAAAATCCCATTTTACTTTCTCCCTTAATTTTCTCTAATCTGATTTCAAATCCAACTCATTTCAATCATCTCCGAATCAATGAATTAATCAAAAAACCTGATCCGATTTTTTTTCCGGTCATGCTTCTTTTCGGGCAAGATGATGAAGATTCAGATGGAAAGTAACGGCAGTCAGCATCACCATCTGAATCAGGATCAGAATTTCAAGTACAGTCAGTTTACAAACGGCGGCGTTTATGACTATCATGATAATCACAACGATGAGATAGATCAAGTTTTGCAATTCTATAGTAATTATAATAAGAGCAAAATTAACGGTAAAGCGAAGGGTCGAGTTACGCTGCCGTCGTCGTCATCACCTACCACAACAACGTCGTCTGCTTCTACCTCTTCAAATGGTGGCGGCGGATTTATTGAACATCCGGTTTCCAAGCTGGATACTCTTGCCGGTGTCGCAATAAAATACGGGGTGGAGGTAAAAAAAAGAAAAAACTTTTTTAATTCATTGATTTTGCTTTCTTATATTAACGGTTCTTTTTATTTTGATTTAGGTAATGTTAAAAATGTGATTTTTATACTTTTAATTAGAAAGGGAGGGAAGGGAAAGGTAGTCGTGGGTCTGTATCATTTTGATATTTATATGTTTGCTATGTCATGAGATTTTTGTTTGGTTAGAATTGCAGAATAATCATTTTCATCATTGCAAAACTGTACCTTTCCTGACCAGACAGCCCATCTTTTTGGATTTTTTTTTTTTAAGTTGCGATTCCGTGTTTTTTTTAATGACGGTTTTGAATTTATCGATACTTTGAGTTTCTGGGTTTCAAAATGTTGCTCACAATTGCACAGCAGTTATGGTGAAGGCAGTTGATATGCTTTTCTCTTGTTTGTGACTACTTTTTTAGGTGGCTGACATAAAAAAGATGAATGGCTTGGTTACAGATCTTCAAATGTTTGCTCTCAAGTCACTCCAGATTCCATTACCTGGAAGGCATCCACCCTCATCTTTCTTATCAGATGGTTTTGATATTACAGGGTATTCATGCGTTCCTTTTAAACTCATGCCTGTTCTGAATTTCATTTCTGCTTCATTTGAATTTCCTCATCATGTTATTGTGCTGAAAAATGTGGGCTTCTAAATGTCAAACTCACCTGGATTTATTGCTGCTGTTATACAGCTTCATTCAAATTTCTTCTGATCTGTTATAGAATTTTAATGCTATATAGTTTGCAACGCACAAATGAGAATGAGGTTGGTTCAATTCTTGAGTAAGGTGACCATGTGAAAATGGTCTTTTCATATTACCCTCCTAGGACCTCGCTTGGACAAAACCATAACTAGGCAGAAACCTTTATAAATATTTTGGCTCTGATTTATGAGGACTTTCAAAGCATACATGTTCAAGAGGATATCACGTAAGAACCTAAAAGTTTATATCAGCAAATGTGGTGCAAGCAAAAAGCTAATGTGTTAATGATTGTGATGCAATAATGTATAGGAGAGAGGGGAGTTTTATTCTTGCGGTAGCGGTGGTTGTGACATTTAAAGGAAGTGGTGTCAAAAGATGGGGCTCTACTCTTCAGTTTTGTTGCAATAAGTGGCACTGGGAGGAGTCTGGAGTGCTCGACTAGGATCCAGGTGTGTGCTGTGCTGGAGTGACTGGAGGGAGAAAGGGGGGCTGGGGAGCTTGGAATATTGAGTGGGATGTAATTCTCAAGCATTTCTGGACCCTTTGCCCTGCTGTATGTTTGAATTAAAACCAATTCATGTAAGATATTGAAATAATTGAATATCAGGTGTCAAATTTTTGTTCTAATTGAACTGGATTCAAATCAGATCAGAGAAAACAAAGGATTGGATATGGCAAAATAAAAGACCAATGTCAGATCTAGAGGAGTTTGCATGTGAGAATCGCATGAGAAATGAGGGAGGGTATTATGTAGCCTGGTGGTCTCTTTCTCACAGTTTTCTCGTAAAACTGAATAAGATTT
The DNA here is from genome assembly GCA_025169955.1 of Salix arbutifolia. NCBI lineage: Eukaryota > Viridiplantae > Streptophyta > Magnoliopsida > Malpighiales > Salicaceae > Salix > Salix arbutifolia. The sequence continues at coordinate 7,375,524 of CM045908.1, forward strand.
GTGTGTTCTCTTTGTTGTGAATGGTAATTCTATTTTTACAGATAAAAGGATTTGTCATCCATGACTATTATTCATTTGATAAATTACAGATATTTATCCTTGGCGGCTAGCATAGTAAATATAATTAGCGCAAGTCAAAATAATTGAATGGAGGATGTAATTTAATATCTATGTGACAAATGGCATATATACATGTTATGTGAATGTGACCACTGAACCCAAGCTGCCTTGTCAGACAGAATTTGTGCATGGAAAAATTTAAACTGTCTTGCCTTGTGTATATGATAAAATAGAATTGCAAGTTTGATTGCTTTTACTTTCGCATCCTTGTTCCTAACAGCCCCGCCAGGTTGCTCTCTCTTTCCAGATAAGCTGTAATGACACAGTATTACTCTCTGCATAACCATGTATTGTCATTATTTTGGATCCTTTAAATTCGTATACCTTTATCTGACATAATGATACTGGTACATGTTATTTTCAAGAGATTTAACATTTTGGATATTTACCAGTCTCTGATTTTTGGGGGAGTCTGAGAACAAAACCTAACTGATAAAATGAATATCACCCTATCATCAAACATTGATTATTACCACCATGCAGCTCCTAGAAAGTTTCTCTATAGCTGATCCAATTACTGGTAAGAATCCTAGCATATTCCAGATTAGTTTGATTATGTCAACTGGTGTAACTGTAATTGGTGTTTCTAGATGCTTTTTAAATTTGAGGGGAAAATTCACTTAAAGGTAAAACCTTACAGCATTCAGTGTTCCTTTTGATTAGCTGACAATATTTTTCAACATGATAATCTTCTGGGGTGGAGATCAGGCCCCAAATATAGCCTAAAAATCTACCACTTATGACTTAAACCTTTTTTGCAGGCAGAGCAGTTATGAACAGGCCCCACCACGAGGTTTGCAGTCTGATCAATATTTGAATCCTAAATCTTCGCAGCACAAGGTTTCTCCAGCTATGAGCTCTTTACAAGGTTACTACGGGCTTAAGCTGAAAGATCAAAAGAACACACCTGAAGGTTTTGAGCTGGCTGTCAACAGGAATGAATATTCCTATAATCTGGAAGGTGGTCCGTATCTTAAACCATCACCAGCTTCTCACCCGCCTTTGTGCCTCCATCGGAAAACTAGAAGCTTGGTTAATGAGTTCCTTGAGAACAAAAAATTATTCCTTGATGAAACGAAGGAAATTGAGTCTGGAAAATTGGTGAGGTGTCGTCAGAAATCAGAAACTGATTTCACTTCCATCAACTCTGACTTGCGGATTAGAGAGGAAAACAGCGGGTCTGCTTTCTCGATAATCACTGGAAAATGCTTGGCCCTCAGACCTAAAGCAGGAAACCGAGCCACAAAAATTGTTGAGGCAGCTGGTATGATCTCTGCACAATCAGGTCCCAGAGATGTGGCTGATGGATTTCTCACGGTAAGGAAGTCATCAAGCACACCTAGTTTGCATGATCAAGACAGTATTAGTTCTTCTATCTGGCCAACATCAAAGTGGAGTTTGAAGCCAGATTTGCAGGCCTTGTCTGCTTCAACCATAACGAGACCAATCTTTGATGGATTGCCGAAACCAATAACTGGTCGGAAAAACAAAACAGCGCTTGATTAGTTCAGTATACAAGATCATATTCAATTTACTCGATTTTTGGATCCAACATTTTGTCCGCTGTTGAGTAGCTAGCTAGCTCTTGACGGTAAATAGAAAGAGATGGGGGCATCAAATAAAGATCAAAGGTTCTTGTTAGTTTATGTGCAAAAAACTGTTCATACATTTTCTCATACCCTTTATTTTTTGTTTACTTCGGTAAGAACCACCAGAACCCACCCTTCTGTACCTGAAAAATGGACGTGATAATACAGCACAAAACGCTTTTTGTCATTGATTTGTTTTAAATAGAGGATAACAGTGCCCGCAACTACCTCATGTCAGAATAATTATTTCTCTCTTTTCCCCTCCACATTTTTTATCCTTTTGTGTACAATGCCAGGTTTGGGGAGCCAATTGGTCAGTGTCAACATTAGGACTGTCTGGATTAGCCCATAAGGACTAGTAGTCATAACAGTAATGTTCATTCAGCCTTGGTAGTATAAGTGAAAGCATTTTTACTTCGTATCATAGTTTTGAAAACGTGTTTGACTAAACACATAATACAGCTCAGTGTAATCCGTTGTAAAGATTATAAAAAAATCTATAATCTATAAAAATAATAATAATTAAATCTAACTTCTAGACCATTAGTGTAAAGACCCATAATATCAATATCAGCTATCTTATTCTGCCCGAATAGATCCTAAAGAGCTGTTTCTGATGCTGCCGATCATTGTGGTATAAGCTTCACTTGTTGCACCTCGAATTTAAAGGGAATTTCACCATTCAAAATTATTTTAATCCATTTTTTTGTTTTGATTTCATCATCAAGTGATATCTACAAGTAATCATAACAATACTTGTAATCGGCTTTAATTACCACTTTCTACTTCGCAACATGAATCTTAAAATGGAAACCATCACACTACCAGTTGTGACCTTCACCAGCTAACGAATAAACATCTCCACAAAGCTAATCAAGCTACTACATTTTACTTATTCCTCATTTTACTTTGCATTTCAACTGTTATTTTCAAAAACAATTGTCAATCCCTAACAATCAAACTCCAGACATGTTTTTAAATTCTGCAAAATAGAGATCACCATTGAATATAATAAATAAAAGATTAGGTTCACATTACTCTTCCATTGTGCAAAACTGGGATCACCCTTAAAATATAGCCAGAAATCACATTACTCTTCCAAACTCGTGGAAATGACCTTATATGAGTTCAACATTCCAATTGTAAAGAGTGGATTTTGGTAAAAGGAGTTGACTAAGCCAACCATCAGGAGGCAAAACACAGCAATTCGCTGGGGCTCAAATGTAGTAACATCAATGTTCTTAACTGGTGGTAAGAGATAGTAGGCAAGCATAGAAAACAACTAATAGCAGACAGTCACGGTGAAAAGTACTACTACTAGAAATAAATAATTGTAACAAAAAATTGATTAAATTCTCTAGATGATCAACTGTTCACAGTGTGATGATGCTACAGCATGTAAGGGTCATAAATATATTCACATGGAAATAACCATTTGTAAACTAATAAGCTATTTCTTCAAAAAAATCGAAACATTTGTTGAATGCCTTTACTATTTTAAGATACTTGGCGGAAAAAATATCCCTACCTAAAATTTTCAAAATTATGAGCATTGCTTGGGCTTTGAGAGCCCACGTCAAATATTTACCTCAGATGTTGCAGAAGTTCTCTCCCAGATATAGCTTGATCTTTATTTTCTCATAATGAAAAGTCATGAATGACAGCAGATTCACCTTAATTTTTTGCTTAGACCTGAAACAGTACAATTTGCAGTTATCATTTAATTCTAACACTGAACAGCCCCTGAAACAATAATGATAAATGATACTGCATGATATAGATTATAGATAGGCTTTATGATTGGAGGACTAATCCCCTTCATCAGCCGCAGAAAACCAGGAGCCCAAGCCTTATGAGGATTCCAAATACAAAATCAAGAAGAAAAGAAGGCAGTAAAGAGACGCACAGCAGTCGCGGTATCAATTCCCTTTCCTTCTTTCTCATTACATCCATAAAAATATTTTGAAATGTGTACCCATAGTTACAAAAATAAAACATCTAAAATAATGGCTAGAATGGGGACAGCCAGTTTTGCTAAAAGAAACCTGTGCTTCTTTTATAAGAGTCAAGGGAGCTTTCAGAATATCATCTACAAGAATTATTTACAGGTAAGATGAACAGTTTCAAGAAGAAAGCAAATGCCAATTCCTTCTTATGATTTCTAACTTACAGATCTCCACAAGAACCCCACCTGACGAAATCCAACTCTGAATGTGCAAGATTTTGTGAAGTTACTTTTTAAAATAAATGGCAACATTCAACTGATGCTGTTAAATAGGTGCTAAGATTGGATTAACAGGCATGAAAGAATCCGCAACATTTTCTCTAACTCAGAATCCCGGAAGAAAAGAGTCAACAGACCTAGAGTAGCTTAATTGTTAAAGCCACCCAGCTAAGAGTAACATAAAACTCAAATGAGCAGGGGTGAGCATAGATCCAAAAAGACCTTCAGATAGTCTTCTAATATACATGATCAAGATGAGGTAGAGGCCCAAAACTTCTAGCCATTTCTGCAAGAATAAAGATTTACAAGATAACTTGAAGCATCCATAATGACACAAGAAACTCACCAACTTTACCAAGAAATACTGCAAAAGGCAGCTTCTATGCACAAAATCAGAAGTTTAAGAATCATGCTCAAACCAGTAGTCATACATAGGGGCAGAGTTACATATAGGTCTATACTCAAATCTGCCTACCTCCAAAAAAACAAAAAAAGAAAGAAATGAAACACATAAAGTCATTAAGCCTTGCCCAATCAAATAGTCCAAATTTAGTTCTCAACCTTAGATGTCACTTGCCAAGATGCAAACAATGCATATATTGAATGTGCATGAATCTGAGATGGAGTGAATGTCATTTACTAATTATGTGATTCTACAAAGAGTACATTTCTTGACAATCAAAGAAACAGTCAGTGCTCTCTGATTCTGGAGAACACAGCTGTAACCACCACAATATCTAATCACCCAAGGTTTTCTACATAAACCTTTCAGAAGAGGTCAGTTTCCACTAAAATTCTCTGAGCAACCAAACAAGACATCAAAGAAGTGATTCTAAATCTATCATAAAATAACATGCAGTTAAATTAATCAGCAAAGAAAATATATTGTTGTTTGTTTAGGATATATGAAGAGGTTTATAAAAAAGAAAGATGAGGCACCTTCCAGAAGGTGAAGAGAACGAGCGACTAGAACCTAATTAACTCAGCAGCACTAGAGCTTTCCAGTCTCCATGAATTACAGTTAGAGACTCCCTTAAAGAGTCTACGAGCAGAAGAGTAATGAAGCTAAAAGAAGTATTCACCATGCAAGATCTGCTTCAAAATTAGTGGTTGCTAAAGATTGCATCCCACTCCTTCCATATAACACACCCCCACAGACAAATAGCATGATTGCAAAGGATCTTGCAATCATTGTTCTTAGCAAACTCCACCAGGAACATCAGAAAGAAATGTCATCCATTGAGCCTGAAACTACCCATAGTCTCCTACAAATCCCAAAGAAACTACTTCACCTATCTTCTATGAATGATAAAGAAGAAAAGGTGGCTAACTGTCTCTCCACCACCATCACCCGTAACACATATATCAGGAGAAAATGTAATGGCAGGCCTTCTTAGTTGCATTAAATCATTAGTGTTAAATTTGTTGAGAAAACCTCTCCAGATAAAAGCTTGAATCTGAGATGGGAATTCAGCTTTCCACATGCAATGACCAAGAAGAAACAAGTAGGCGGTGAAGGCTTGACAGATGAAAAAAGAGCGAGCTACAAGAAAATTTAACCCCTATAAGGTCCAGAATCTAATATAAGACCCGAGGGAGAAGAAAAGGAAATTAATAATATGAACAGAAAACAGCAAGTTGTGCTTTCCTGACATTAGAATATTCCTAAAGAATTGCGGGTTCCAATAACCAGATCAGTCTCCCAAGAAAAGATAGAAATAAGGGCATTGTGCAAGATATGAAGTCTGTGAAATCGAGGCAAAGAAACACAGCAGAAGAAATATGTGTTGCTAGTATAATATCTACAACATCTGATGATGAACAAAGCAAAAAAAAAAACGAACTATTTGTTCATGGAACACCAACCAAGGAAGCTCACCCTAATATTCAATGGCTAATTTTGAACCACAGTAAAACCATGTCTGTATTCCTTTCAAATTTTCATTTACTATCAAACCATTAGGTTAGTCCATACCAGATGAACTAAAATTATAGAGGTGAAGCCTTGACTGTCAACTCACACACACAAAAACAGTCAGGTCTTAAGAGAGTTGAAGAGAAGCTATGCAACAGAATCTGGAAGAGAAAAAAACCCTGAGATTTAAGAGTAAAAAATATGAAAAGTACCAGACACAGCTCAGGTTTGCATGTTGCCAGTTGTTAGTCTGTTAATTTAAATTTAAGATTCATAATTTTCATGCTATGATCCATGCATCAATTTCAATGTACTCCCTTCATTGTATTATCATGGGACTCATTTCTTTTGGTTATTCATAATTTTTTTATCTCTAAATCTTTTCAAGATAATGCAACACTCGATTTTTTACCTGGCTGGTCTGAATACCACATCAGTTTGTTTACACATAAGCATTCACATCAGTAGATACAGCCCACACATGAACTTAGCTAATTAACAACTAAACCAAATTTAAGTTGCTGATTTTAGATGCAAAACTTGAAATTTGAGCACTTGATTACCTAACATGAAAGAATTTTGAATCTCTCAAGTTTCCAAGCTCACCTGCCTCTGAAGCTGGAATGCCTTTCAACAATATGATGATTATAGAACTGAATGAAAAGTTCTTTTATAGCAGTAGACTCAAATAACAAAGGAGCTGAAACTTATGATTCAAAGGGGGTTACAAGTTCACCTATGAAACAAAGGTAGAAAAAGGGAAAGAAGATTCCAGCAACTTTCCCGCTGCCACCACATTATACATTTTTTTTCCACTTTTAAATTTAATTATTTACATAATATAACCAGACCAGAATAAAAAACAAAAAGGAATACTCTAAAGATTAATTCATAAAAAACATAAACCAGACTCTCATTTACAGCCATGTCCCAATTCCTCCAATGTAAAAGGAAACACCCAGCCAAATCTAAGTTCTTTATCATCAAAAACTGATCAAATAAGCATGCTTAACCGCCTTGGAAACCAAATGGACTTCCGAATTGTCCTGCTTAAATTTATTCTTCTCCCAAGCATAAGGCCATGGGTGGATGATAGACCAACATTCACTAAATAAAAGCTCTATGAGCGACACGATGCACCAAAAGACATTCAGTTTTGCATCCAATTCTCTGGTTGGACCATGCATGCCCCCCCACAGATGGAAGAAGGAAATGAGAGTGAATGCATCTGCTGTATTATTAATGAACCTTACATAAAACAAAATATTATATAGAGATGGAAAAAAAGAAAAAAAAGTTATGCATTAAAAGGATCAATCAATTCACCAATTGTAAAACTTGTAGTTTAGAAAATCTCTTTATATACTAACATTAGTGTAATTACAAGAGTTAAGAAACAGATGCACTAACCAAGTCAGAAACATGGCCCTACACTCAGAAGCAAATGTTCCCGGGATACATTTGTCAGGAAGTATTACACTATACAGAGCCCTGCCAAGAGCCTCCACAAAAAATTTACACTGCCTTCAAGCGGTATTGTATTTTGTCCAAATGGGAACCTTCCTTAAGGCGTACTTCCTCCTTTCAGGATCACAGAGCTGGACAAGTTAACCACAGATTTATCCTCCCATCAGAGAGAGCGAGAGAGAGAGAGACATGTAATAAGCTAAACTATCATAATATATTGCAGTCCCTGGATGGTGCTATTGCACTATAATTTGTACTGAATGATCAATCAAAAACATTTTACTAGAAGTTTAAAGAGAAAATATAGGAAAGCAATGAATTTGAAACCCCTTAAATACAGGATAAACTTCAACTTATAATCACACCAAACATGACAAACGATTTACAAATGTCTGATGCCACTTCAGTTCAATTATCACAATAAGTGGTAGAAATTATGGCAAATCATCTTAGGACCTGTTCTTGAAAAGAATTGGAATGCAAACTCAAGAGGACCACAAACATTGTTCAGAAATATAGCCAAAAAACACAAGTGGGAAGGAACATACTTGCACAAAAACTTAAGATGCCCTCAGGCTCTTTATTAAGCTGGCCTCCAGCAGTTAAGGGCAGGCATGTCTGGTCTACATGGCAACATCTGTGAAACACCATGACCTAAAACAATACAGCAATAGAAATCAATTATTAGATTCAAATTGGAAGTCAATTTACTCAAGTACTACAAAAGTCCCTTGTGAGCAAAATGAGACAATCTTTTACAAAGCAGGCTCACCTGGAATGGGAGCTCCAGCAGGTGCCTTGGTGGGAGCAACCTGAAAACCCATATTATTTGGAGTTGATGGCCGAAAGTAACCTGCCAGGGAAGTTTTTTATGATCTATTAGCCCGTGTATCAGAGAAAAAGTACAACCCAAAGAAAATGCAGAAAACAAAACAAACTTCCCCAAACTCACATTGCAGGAGATGAATAAACATTCCATAAGAGAAATAAACAAGCTCCCGGGTTCAGTTGCAATGCTTGCACAAGCATGGCAAACAACTTTAAATTCATATAATGTGCACAAGCTAGAAACTAGTAAAAGCATTTTGCATCCTTGCTCTGCAAAGCACTGATTGTGAGCTTAGGTATCAAGTTTTAAAGTAAAGACAAAACCTTCTTAATTAGTAAAAATAATAATTCATAACATGTAATCAATCAAGCATCCTTACAACTATGTTTTCTCTCCAGACAGAAAATCTTAGTGGATGATAACTTGAACGCTTAAACAAGCATCCAATCAAAAAGGTTACTCCATAAGAATCACTAATATGGGAAGCAACATAGAAAAGTAACCTACATGAGCAAAGATGGAAAGCAGGCATCTGCCCTCACACTACTTAATTGGTAAAAAAAGTAATTCATAACATGTAATCAATCAAGCTTCCTGCAACTATGTTTTCTCTCCAGACAGCAAATCTTAGTGGATGATAACTTGAACGCTTAAAAAAGCATCCAATCGAAAATTTTACTCCAAAAGAATCACTAATATGGGAAGCAACATAGAAAAGTACACTACATGAGCAAAAATGGAAAGCAGGCATCTTCCCTCACTACTTTTTTTTCTCTCTTTTCTTCTTTTTTTTTTTAGCACATGCAATCTTGATATATAGTATGATATCTATAGCATTAATGGTAGATAATGATACAAGATCATTACATTAAGAGATATTGTACAGAGAAAATATGAACTGGTAACTTTCCTGACTAATTCAATTTTATTTTTAAAAAAAAACAAGGTCTAAGTAATACATATGCACATGAGCACAGGTAGCAATGAGGATTATAAAATACAAGATCAGGTGTTCTATAATTACAGGGACATGTTTGCACATACCTTCCTGGCCAAAAGAAGGGCCTGCATGTGATGGATTTCTTCCACCCATCCATGCACCGGGCTGATTATCTGCATATTCACTTGAAGGCATCCTCCACTGTTCATCAGTAGAAAATCGTGGTCGGGCATCTGGATGTGATGGCATGGAGTATGGATGGGGAAAGGGAAGCCGCTGAATTGGAGGTGTCATGAATGAGAAGTGACCAGATGCATTTTGTGGCAGGTTTGAATGCAGCGGTCTTTGTGCAAAAGGTGCATTAACTGGCTGAAAATGTGGGTTTTGTTGAGGAGCTTGAGGATTTAAGAACATGTGACTCCCATGAGGAGTACTTCCAGCCATTTGGACAATTTGATTACTCTGTGAACAGAAATTTTAGGTCACAATAAGCAAACTAACACATTCACATGGAAGTAAATGGATAGCCAAAATACATACACTGGGTGTAGTACAGTATTCATGAGGTACAGCTGATTGATATGCCAAATGAGGTGAGGACTGTACACATGACTGAGATGGTCTTATTGGTTTTGCTAGTAACGAAGATTGAGTTGGTACAGATGGTTGTTGTACCACAGTAGGCAGAGGAGCTGAAGGTGGTGCAGGGGGGGGAGTAGGTGGCGGTTGTGACGGAAGAGGTGGAGGGGGAGGTGACTGAGATGTTGAGGGTTGAGGTGGAAGTGGTGGCGGTGGCGGTGGAGAGGAAGGCAAAGGCGGAGGTGGAGGAGGAGAATCAGGAGGTGGTGGTGGAGAACCATCTGGTAGAGGCAGCAAATGTACAGGATAATTTAATGCTGGTTCTGTTAACCTATCTGAGCAATGCGGCTGTGCTTCCGTTTCAAAAAAAACACCTATGGATGAGGGTCTTTCATCCTTTGGGTGTCCAGACACATCTTCCATTTCAAGTTCAACATCCACATCTTCTAAGATGCAATGGCGCCTGTCACTTGCGTTCACAGTAAATGTTTCTCTCTCTCCTAAAGCATGGATTGATTCTGTAACTCCCAACACGCCATTAACTTCCTTAAAAGGACTGCCTGGAAAGTCATCATCATCATCCTCGAACACATGAGAAGATAAAAGGCCAGGCAACTGAAATGTGGCATTACTGGTACCAAAGCCAAGAAAACCAATATAGATCTTAAAGTCAGTAAAAAATTAAAGAAATTCTCCATTGATCAAAATCAAATTTCATCTAATAACAAAACTCTATTGACCAAAGAAATGCATGTAATATGGCATGCCAAATGGAAACACAAGGGTTTAAACAAATTTTGCACTGATAATAACAAAGGTTTCATAACATAATAAGATGACTTCTGCAAACAAAAATAAAGAGCAAAAGCTCTTGTCTTCAAAATCATACAAAACTACCTATCGTACTAATTGTCTTCCACACTTGTACAAATTAGGCTCTATGAATGACATCTTGCACCCTAGCATCTGCTCCACCTCATTCTCCAGGATTATTTGATTTTATTAAGAGTATCAACTTCAATTTTAAGTGAAAAGTTACAAGTTCAGTCAATTTTGTGCTTTTCGTTCATTTCTAATTATGGCAATCAAACTTGCCCTTCTTTAGTGAAGTTGCAAAAAGCAAAGCTGATTTATGGTCAAATGTAAAAAAAATCATAAATAATAGTAATAGAGACAAGCAGAAGGCAACATATCATACCCAAAACAACAAATCAGAAATGGCTCCAACTCACGAGAGCAAAGTATAACCTTTGAAGCGTTGGGATAAAAGAGGAAGAGTCCAATAACATGTATCACCTCTAAAAGTCTCCAAAAAGACTACCATATAATTCAAAGAACACAAGTGGAAACACATCCTTCCTTTCTCCTACAGTACTCAAAATGGTATTGTGCAAAGACTAACCTATGATTGACAGTTAATCCAGAACCTTGTCATGGACCATATCAGCATCAAATTACCATGACAGTGTAGGACCATGCAAATGGTTCTTCAAGGGACAAGACATATGCTACTAACAAAATTATTAAAAATGGAAGAACACACACCTGCCATATTCATCTACAAGCATGCCTTCCATTTCCCTGATTGGATCATCTATAGCTCGCTCAGATCGGGATGGATGTCTAAAGGAAAATCCAGCAGAGGCATCATCATTTGAACCTCCAATACCATCCATATAGTGCCTCAAAACAGATTCTGGAAAAATTTTCCTCTCAAGCCACAACCTTAAAACCTGCCAGCAACAATAGATCAACTTTTATTCTAATGAAAACAAAGCAGCTCTACGGTGACATAAAAAGGAAAATAACCTTTAAACATTGACGACGATTTTCCCGGGCACTCGCTCCTGGTGGAGCAGCAGCACCAACAAGGCGTGGTAAGGCCACTTGCACGGTAGGGACATACAAAGCTCCGGCGATACCTGAATGGAGAAGGGGGGGAAATCAGAAACATAACCATGGCAACTGTCATTATTGTTGATTTTTGAAACAGAATGAATGAAATTCTTTGATACTCCAATATATATAAGGGTTGAAAGAGCAAGATTAATAGAGTCCTTGTTGAGCAGGAGGAAACAACCTTTTTGATTGTATGAACACTGGGTGATGGAATCCACAAGAAAAAATAAGTCCACTTTGCGGTGGAAACTAGGCTCACTTTCCAATTTTTGGATTAGAAGTTCCACAACCTGCAAAACCATTTTAGCTTGTTCAGCACCAAATCATGGAACCTTTCCGTAACTGATTCAATTAAACTTTGACAAGAGAACAACAGCATCATTCGCATAAGAAAATCATGATAGAAAAAAGGTTAGCTTCAGAAAATGAGGAAATGAAAAATCCATTATGAACCACTTATATAAAACAAAAGAAGGCTATGATTGCACTCATTTTATAGAAAAGACATCTATGAACCCCTGACTGCAATGTAAAGAATACCATAAAGGATAACTGTATCCCAACCATGACAATTCCCAGATAAACGGGGAAGCAAATTTATCTAGCAGTCTTTTTGCTCAAAAAAAAAAAATGAAGCAGAGTCTCCTTGCATAGAGGTGAATAGACTTACAAGCATACACGATGGAAATAACATTTCGAGGAAAAGACAACAAGGAGCAAGAATCATGGACCTTAAATAACCTACTCTTCTTTTTCTGAGAGCCAGTCAAGAAAAATAACAGAATAAGAGGAAGAATAAAAACCCACCTCATTTGCAATGCCATACTTGGCACAATCAATGGCAAGGCGAGTTGCACGTCCAATACTTTCTTTTGTCCTTGATAAAGTCTCTATCATCCCTTCAAAAGCATCACGAGCAACAGCAGCTTCAGTACCACCACTCAGTGAACCTCCAGCAGCCCTCTGTCCTGAACTAACTCCTTGCTCCTCAATTTCTTCAGCTTCCACTTGGCTGTGTGACGCTGATTGGCGACCATTTGAAGATGGAGAAACTAAATTTGTGTGATTATAGAAGCCTTGTGTATCTGCATGTACAGCATTGCTAGTACCGGGCAAAAAAACTTGGCTCGGTGAGGAGCTTGGGCTCCTTCCCTGAGCATTGTTAATAGCTATAAAAGCAGGGTTTCCAGGAGGAAAAGGTTGTGAGTTAGCTTGTTTTCTTTTTGCTTGAGCAGCAGCAATGAGATGTTTCATAGATGTAACAGAATCTGGAGTCTTAGTATCGACCAAAAAGCTGCTTCTATCATCCATACCAACTTCCAGCCTGTAACTATGCAAGAAAATGATCTCTCTATAAAATGAATCAAAAAATGAAAAAAAAAATAGATACATTTCAACAGGAAAAGAATCATACTCTGATGGAGCACACATTGGAACAGTAGGGTTGCTCATTTGTGAAATTGCTTTAGGAGTACTTTTTGGCATTTCCCCAGAAAAAACTGCTCTACTTTTTTGACTCAGCACAGGATTTTGAGAAGTGATTGAACTATCCAAAACAGGACCCGAAACCTTGCCAGGTCCAGCCTGGGACCTCTTTTGAGTGCCAAGTGTGGAAACTTTAAGGGAGGGCTTGGTAGCTTTATGCTGTTCCACGTCTGGTATGGTGGCAGGAAGCAGATGAGGAGACCTTTTAGGGCTAGTTATGATTGGTTTGGCCTCCTTGGTCAGTATCTGTTCAGGCTCTGATTTGCCAGGACTTGGAGACACACAAGTATCAGTCCTCTTCAAAGTTTTTGGACAGCTAGGTGAAAGAGGATTGTTTTGCATCAGCGAAGATGATTCCTTGGAATGGCTATTCTCTAATCCAGTAGAATCCCTCAAACTTGTTTGAGCATTCATAGAACTTTTGTGTTCTTGATTAACAGGATTTTCAATGTGCACATTACTTCTCTTGAAAGTGTCTGAAACAGGCACAATTGCTTTGACACTTTTGCCAGCTCCTCCATGAACAGGAGTTTTTGGTTCTTCATCTTCATCGTTGTCATCATAAAGACAAACAGCTCTTCGCCTTTTGGGCTGTTGGCTGACAGAAACTCTCGTATTAATAGATGCTAAATCCCTGTTTAGCTCAAGAGCATTTTTCTCCATTCTGTCATCGGAATTGAGAGCAGCAGCGTCACACATTGCCTCCATTGCCCGTTTACGGCGTTTTAATACAGGCAGCACAGCTTCATCATTTGAAACATCAGATTTAACTTTACTCATTGGTTCAGGAGCATCAGGTTCAGCTTTGCCAATTTCAGCAGATACATCAAGTTTAATTTTGCTTATTTGTGCAGATACATCAGTATTAGTGTTACCCCATTGTGCAGGAGCATCACTTTTGACTTTAACTGTTTGGGCAGATGCATCATTATCAACTTTTCTCGTCTTGGCAGATGTACCAGATTTAACCTTACCTGATTGAGAAGAAAGATTAGATTTCACTTTACCTATCTGAGAAAGAGCTTCAGATTTAACTTTACCACTTTGAGCTCTTAATGCTAAAAGGATTTCTCTATTCCCATGTGTCACAGACTGTTTGACTGCTTTGTCATCGACATCATTCAAGCTTGGTGAAATACTCATGTTTTCTGAGAGGAGTTCCTTGGTAGCATCATCTTCCATGTCTGCACGCTTTAATTTCTTAGCTGGATTTGTAGTTTCAGTCATTTCAAGCTCAGATTTTCCATGTTCAGGTTGGGCACGCCTTTTCTTTTGAAAGACCTTATTTTCACATATATCATTGAACACCATTGTATCCTTTTTGGCTTTTGACAGTTCTGCTTTTCTACCACCATTGGCTTCTGAATATGCTTTAGGAGGACCAGGGGGGGGATCTCTTATTCTTCCACTAGCATGCTTGCCTTTTTCTCCACCTTTCACTTGCTCCCTATAACCACATTCCAATTTTCTGTCTGCCCCAGAGACCACTGTCTTAGACTCATGAGGGTTTGTCCTTGCCTCCTCACCATTACACAGGTTCTTCATGCAATTAACATCCAGATTTCCATTACATGAGGCTTCATCCTTTACAAAAGAAACATTAACCAAACTGGAAGCAGATAATACCTCTTGTGGTTGTTTACCATCAAAAGTTTTAACCTTATTTTCAGAAGAAATACCTGGGGATGAACTGTCATCAGTGTCACATGAAACAGAAGGCTTTGTGCCTTCAGAGGCTGCTTCACCTCGTCTACCGGAGCAATGCTCTAACTTAGAACTAAATTCACGTCCTGAATTCCACACTTCTCCACTTTGTCCAACTTTACCCATCCCCTCATTCAAGTCATCCCCTGCCCCATTCTCTCCCATTGAGTCAACAGATTGACCCTCAGATCCTAGTGCTGATCTATCAGTATTATCTCCCAATCTACTAGACTTTCCCTTCTGCAACTCTTCAAAAGCTGCACAGATTTCCTTCACAGCTTGGAAAAAGAACTTATCTTTCTTACTCTGACAACGAGCTGACAATTTATTCTTCACTTCATTTGTGAATACTTGAATATCAGAAGGGGCAACAAAAGCGCTGCAAGAGGAAAAACAAGAAATGGGAAGTGAAACAAGTGGTAACTACATAATCATCCACACAATCAAGTCTCCAAGACTCAATCAAGTCAAGTGTGGTGGAAAATAAGCCTAGCAAATTTTTATGCTATCCCATCCAAAAACCTAGTCATTAGTTTCCTTCATTTCTCAATAGTTAATATTTACTCCATTAGAGTGAAGAGTTGAAGACAAGCTACCACAGGTCTAGGTGCTAAATCATACTCCAAATAGTACTCAGCTATGCATTTCTTAGTTGAAGACAAGCTTCCCGGGTAGTGTAGTCATAGCACCAATAGTCAGTCCCAAATTCTTATTTTCAAAGACCCTATCAATTATTAATCACACCAAAATGGTTTAGAAGGAAGAAAACTGTCAAGTCCATGATTCTGAGAAAGACCCCACAGGTTGTACTCTACATATCTTGAAATATTATAGAAATGAAATATAAAGGCCATATTATTGCACAGTTCACTCACTAATATAAAGGCCTTCAACATGCATTAACAAATTTTGAACAAGAAATGCATAAAGAAAACTTACATTTCTTGAGTTCCAAAGAAATAGACAAACACTTTCTTAGCATCAGCGACTCGCTCCCAATCTTCAGGCCGGCTAATCTGAAATTAAAAAACCCATGAAATCTAGCTCAAACACAACCAAAATGACAAACTCTCAAAAGTTCAACAAAATAAATCACAACCACTGCTGAAAGAAGCCTTCACCCAGTTAATACCAAACATCTCCGTTACCACAACCCACAAAAATTACAGCAACAATCAATTACTAAAGAATAAAAACAACCTACTAACAGCGTAAACACTTAAAAGAGGATAACTAGGGATAAATTATAAGGGGGACAACATATTTTCTACCAAACTTAACCAAGACACGAATCAAAGCCAACTGGGGCTTACTTTAAAACCCACAAAAAAATAACACAGACAAAAACCATTATACCATCGTCATCTAATCAAATTCATGCGTATATACCAACCCATGAATCAATTAATACCAACTTCCATGCCCTCAAAACTAATCAAATTACAAGAAAGAATTAAAGTATTAGTGTACGCATACAAGCATGAAAACTTTAGAGCTCAACGGAAAGAAACAAATCAAGTTAAACTAAGATCAGTAAAACAACAAAAACAAAACCCACTTCACCGAAGTTAAAACCCATCTTTAAATTGTAGCAATTTACGACTTACTAAAATGGTAATACCCAATATGAAAAACATTGATTCACATACAAAATAAACTGAGCCCGTCAATCTTCCAAGCGCATCATTAAAACACATGAAACTTTCCGAAAGATAAAAAATGAAGAAAGAATGAACCATATTCATAAGATTAACTATATATTGCAATTACAGATAGTGAAGTTAGAATTGAAAATGGGTTGAAAATTAGGGGGAGGAAACCTTAGCAGGCCAAGAGGGGTAACCCTTGACTTTAGCAAGAACAAGATCACCCAAATGCAACTGAAATTTCTTCTTATTCACTCCCTTTTTACGCCCCGGAGCCATAGGTGGAGACTTGTGTCGCTCTAGTTCTTAGAGGTGGTGGTTATTGATCGCGAAAAAACCCTGCAATTCGAAAAAGGAAGCGCAAGAGAGCCAATTGGAATGGAGAATTCGAATCGAACCCAGCAGAGAGGGACGTCCAACGAATAATTCTCGCCGGAGATTGCCGGCGGTGGTTGCATTTGAGGTTCCGGCGATAAGGGTGCTACGGTATCGGAGGAGAGTGAAGAGTGCTAGGGTCGAGCATTTGGGAATTTTTGGGGAGGTTTTAGAGAGAGGCAGAGAGAGAAATTGAGGGGATGTCGAGGGAGTAGAATTTGTGAGTTTATGAGAGGGGGGAGACCGGAGAGAGAGGGTATTTGGGCCTCAACAACTGAATTTGGGTTCTCTAATTCTGCATGAAATTAATTGAGTTAATTATAGCTTGGTCCTTATATTTGCTTAACACGAATCGATTAGTCCCCATAAATAAATAAATAATTAAATACTCTCTTGAGCCTTTCCTAATCAAATTCCTATTTTCTTGAGAGATTATCAGGCACTTCCACTAGTTATCATGATTGTTTTTCATTTTAACGTGAGTAATTATTTGGTAATGCATTTTCACAGATCTGAGCAATTTTATTTTTTATGTTCTTGACATTTTATAGCTTTTGAAACCATGAGGACCGAACGATTAGCTTTGTTAAACTACAAGGATTAGATTATAATAAACTCCTGTATTTAAATTGTAACCAACTCATTTTTGTCCAAGGAACTTCTGCATTTGTTATGCATGGACAAATTGATTCTCTTTAGAAAAATAAATAAATAGAAAAATATAATAAACTCTTTCATAATAAAACCAAAAAATAATTACTAATTTGCGACGGCTGTTTTTAAATGGTTTTTAAGAGCATGTTTACCTTTAAATAATATTAAATTGATATTTTAATATATTATTAAGTGAAAAAAACTTTTAAATAACAATATGCATTACAACACCAAACATGCACAAAATACCATTAGTTATTCCACGATCACCATAAAAATTTCCTTGGTTCTCAACTGAGCATCCATCACACCGAAATAAAGTCCACTTTTTTACAGGATATCCTCATTTCAATCCTTACATTTATAAAACATTTAGAAATGAACGACTACTACAGAAATGAACTAAAATCTTACAAAACAAACCTTCTCTCAAGAATTTATGCTGCGGGGTAGTCTGGTTCTAACAAATGGCACAGCATGAATCAGGTTACTAACAATGCGATACATTGTATTCAATTACATCATAAGCTTGAACGGTAAGCATAAAGAAGCGAAATCTATCTTTCATCATTCAAACCAATCCTTGAAATTAAAGGCTAGCCCTTCAAACTTTACTCTCCGTATATATTTATTCACCAATGCATATAAGAGTGATAATACTATTATGACCAGTCAAGCACAGGATTATTTAAGATCATCTTATGCACATCAAATACTGGAGAAAATTGAATTCCTCGAGATTTATGTGCCTAAAAGCTAAAATAGCAATTTAACTACTTTTGTCAGACCAAATCCAAACACAAATAAACAGGAATCATGATAGGCAAAGAACCTAGCATATTTCAGAATCAACTGAATCCAGAGTAATATCAGATAAATCAGGAAAAGCTCAACAAAAAAAAATGACTGCAATGCCTTTCTTCTGAGATCTTACCCTCTAGTCCTAGTTTGAATCCTTTTGTTTGCCTTCATCGCCAACAGCATCAGCCACCAAAGTCATGGGTCTTTGATCAATCACCTCATCAATAATTCCAAATTCCTTTGCCTCTTCTGGGGTCAAAAAATAATCTCTATCCATATTCTTCTGAATTACATCAATTGGCTGCCCTGTATGCTTGCAGTACAGTTGATTCAGAGCATCCCAGACCCGAACTATCTGCTTTGTGTGAATTGTCATGTCCTTTGCCTGTCCGCTGTACCCACCTGATGGCTGGTGAATCATGATTGTTGCATTTGGGAGTGCCTTCCTCTCACCCTTAGCCCCGGCAGCCAAAAGGAGGGAAGCCATAGATGCAGCTTGACCCAAACAAATGGTATTAACTGGAGACCTTATGTACTGCATTGTATCATAAATGGCAAGGCCTGCATAAAACAGCACAACAATTGACATTATAACCTCAGCCATGCCTTAAAAGATTAACTAACTTGTAACTTAAAACATGACATAATCAGGCCAAAATTAAATCAACAAAAGCATAACACTATATATTCCACTACAGGTGATCCAATACCACATAAAACAGTGTAGACCTGCTATAAGAAAACAGTTATAGTTTTATTGTATAGTTGGATGGCATTCAGTATTTCCTCATCACAACATCTAGATAGAATTGTCAACCGGTTGTAATTAACTTGAACGAGTTCAATTAGTTTATATGCACCATAGTCAAGACTACTTTTAACTTTCAAAATCGAATGGTGCCAGAGACTAGAAAAGTAGAGAAAATTAACTAGTCATTAGCATGTGCTGCATGTATTAGAGTGGCATTTACATATTATTGCATTACAAAATTAACAGAGCATTCTATGAAGGAATTCAACAATTCTTTCTCGCAAGGGAAGAATTTAAGGGGAAATGAAAACACATGAACTGATGATATTCATTTACTTCAGGATTTGTGAACAGTTAAAAATTTGTCCCTTTCAACTGCTCTCGTAGTGACCTCAACATAACCATGTACTTGTACATAAATCTATAGACAGAATGCAAATAATTTCAATATCTTCAGCACAACCATAACCATAAAGACCTTGAGACAAATAAGTTAAATAATGAAACAAAATTAATTGGCTTCAATAAGAAAGGCTGTACTGACATCGTATAATGATGAATCGTTCAGTTGAGCACATCCAAAAAATTACCCAAGGATTCTTTTTCAAGTGGATAATACAACTTTCAATGGTATATCAAATATTAACAATTACCCAGAAACAAGCTCTTGAGTATCAAAATTCTTTTCTTTATGAACACTGTCGCTGTACACCCAAAAATGGACCTGCTATCCTGTCCAATTATATTATCTACCTACTGTTTATCATCACCCCCTTCATCCAACAAATCAGGAATGATTACATTCACTTAATGCCCGCTAAATTGAATCCAAAAATGAACCAGCCAATTCACTAACCCTACTAACCACTCACAAAGAACCTTAAAGCCCAATTACACTTTTTTGAAGATCAACTCAATCTATCAAACATATATCATTGAAGCTAAACTGTTCCATCAAGAATTTACATAGCATTTTACCATATGAATCCATTTTCCTCCACAGGAGCAAAGAAAGAACTATTAGCCACCAACAAACTAAAGCACACCTAAATGGCCTCCATGATTCACAAAATGCCCAAAATCCCAAACTCAACTAACTAAACACCTCAATTACTTCCATGTCTGCACAACCTCCATCTCAATGATCAAGGCGTAATCACAAACTCGCTTGTTAACAAAATCAAGCATCTACAGCTCAAAGTTTCCGAATTAATCCACAATAATACAAATATCAGACTTCTGTAACAGAATCAGGGTTCTACGAAATCCATGTTAAAATGCATCACAATATTACTCAAAATGAATATATCACACTTCAATGTAAAAAAGAATCCAATAGAGGCAAACATTCCAAGCAACGACCAAATCAAAACTCATTCCAATCAATTCACAACAATTCAAAAAACGAAATCAAGACTTTGCAACAAAACATTAAAATTACCCCCGCCCCTACAAACCCAAACACGCACTACACCCAAATCAAAAACCAAAACAAAACCCATCTCGAAAAATCAAAACCGTATCACGTTTGAGTGTCAAGTCACCTGCAGTAACTTGACCACCAGGAGAATTCAGATACAATTGAATAGGCTTAGAAGGATTCTCAGACTCGAGAAACAAAAGCTGAGCAACGACAACATGAGAAGTATCATCATCGATTGGACCATTTATACAAACAATTCTCTCTTTTAAAAGCCTAGAAAAGATATCATAGGCTCTTTCTCCTCTTGATGAGTGTTCAATGACCATGGGGATTAGACTGTAAGCTCTAGTGGTTGAGATTTTGGGGGTCAAAAGAAAAGAGGGTTTTGATTTAGTTGTTGAAGTGATGAGCTTCGTGGTGGAGAAGAGGGCTTTCATGGCTGTTGATTTGGGTTTGGATTTGGAAAAAGTGAGAGAGGGATAACGGGGTTTTAGGGTTTGAGAGGAATTGGGGATTTTGCTGGGGTTTAGGGGGTTGGGTTCTGTGATTTTGAAGGAGAGGGCCATTAGGATATGTATATGGTTTTGAATCTTGATAGAAGTGACTCAAAGTATTGGGATTAGTTGATTTTAGGAGAGTGTAATTTATTTATAAAAGTTTATTTTATTTTATAGTATTGTATATTGTTTTTTTTTTGTTTTTTTATCAACAACAAAAAAAAATTTAAATATAAGAAAAATAGATTTTTTTAAACATATATTTTTTTATATCAAGTTATTTAACCCACACTCCAACAAGAAACATATATTTCAAGGGGAAAAAATGTAGACTTTTTCAATGAATTTTTTCATATAAAATATTTGAAATGCAAATCAAAAGTTTATATATGCTTCTAATTATATAAGTCGAGAATTATATGTGTTAATAAATAAAAAAAATCATTAATGATAACTCAAAATACAATTAAAAAAATAAAAATATTTGATATCGCAATATAATCTATTTACTGAGTTATTGTTCAATGATTTTATTTATTAAAATCAATTGTGTGTGTATAATGGAAGAAATAGATGCACATGAAATTGATTGAACAAAATTAAAGAAAAAACATATTATGCAAGGTTGCATTTATTATAAATAATATCCAAAAAGCAAATATATTTATTTTAAAAATAAAGTTGATTTATTTACAACATAAAAAAATAGGTGATGCTTTAGAATAACCTCTTTAAAACTTAAATATATAACAAAATAAAAACCAATATTTAAGTATAAATAAATAAATAAATAAATAAAAAATCAAAGAGAATGTACTAGTTTAATATAGACTTGTGACGTGCTCTACATGACGGGCATATAAATAATTGAAAATCAAAGAGAATTAAATAATTCGTTGAAAAATATTGAAAGAAAGAGAAAATAATTTGTTGATCAATAGATTTGCTGAGGAGTAGAAAGTTTTTTAAGTGGTTTTAGATTAAAATTGATAAAAAAAAAAAAGGAGGTTTAAGGTAAACAATTTCTAAACAAAAAGATGACATGTTATCTATATTTTTTTCTTTCAAAAAAGTGTTGATGACATGTTGTTACTGTTTTTTAATTATTTAATTTAAAATATATTAGATATATTATTTTATTTAGTTTTGAAATTAATTAATAATATATTTTCGATATTAGATTTTCTCTTTATTTAGAATAGGATATAACAGTCTTATAATACTAGTAGCGAACGGACTTCTCATGCAACCCAATAAGATTTGTTTTTTAATTGTACTTGATTGTTTTTTATAATGATTTTTTTAATTATATATTTAAATAAAAACAGTTTTAAATCTAGTTAGGTTAATTTGTAATAAAAAAATTCAACTTCAATCCAAGTAAAAAAAATAATATTACATTCATAAATTTTGTACTAATAAAAAACATTTCAATAACACTTGTATATTTATTTTTATATATATTTAAAATATTTTGGAATGCTTGCTGCAAAGTGCAATCCAATCATCTAGCAAAATATGTGTTGGAACTTTAAAGGCCAGAGCATGGAGCACATTGCACATTTTTATTTGTCTAGAAACAAAATAAAATTAACCCCTCTTAATAACAATGTTAATTGACTAATTGAAAATAAAAAAAATACAAAAGTCCAATAAAAATAAATAAAAAACAACATACAAAATGCCATTATGAAATATTATTGTTATGTCCGATAAAAATACTATGATTATCTTGTGTTGGTTTTCCTTTTCTTCCCTCTTTTGTTTTTCATTTAGTGAAAATACTTTTTAATTAATTACAATTTTTACTATAGAGAATAAATGGAAAAAATACATAAAAAATTGTTCTATTTTTCTCACGAGCCACAATCAGAATCCATACTGCCAGTGTCTTTAGAGCAAGCGTAGTATACGGGCTGTATTTCTTATATATAATTAAAATCATGCATCTTGTGCCACGTGATAGAGAGCAGCAGCGTGTTGTCTTTGTATCTGCTTAGAGCATCTCCAATGGCAAGAGCCATTTTGGAGAGCTAAATCTCTAAAATGGCTCTTTGAATAGTATGTAAATGGCTTTTTTGGTGATATGTGCTCTAATGATAAAGAGCTATTTTGAAGAGCTATTTTTTTATATTATTTTAAATAAAGTTCAATTATTTTGTATATAGTTTAATTATACAAGTAATTATACAATTAATAGGAGTAAGTTATATAATTAAATAATTGCTTTTGGAAAACCCTCCAAAAATAAAATTATTATTTTTAATTAAAAAAATGAATTTAAATAAGACCCACAATATTTGAAATTTAAGCTGCTTATTTTATGTTTTTCAAGCAATTATATGTTTTTTTATGGCTATTGTATTTGAAGTTAATTAATGTTACTTATTGTCTTTGAGTGCTAATAAAATTTAGAAAAACAAAATGAACATATTAACAAATAACCAATAAGTTCAAACATAATTAATTAAAATACATTTCATTACAAATAATTGAATCAAATTAATTACAAATTAATACCCCTATCTTTATGCTAAATATAATAATAATAATAATAATAATAATAATAATAATTATTATTATTATTATATATAATAATTATTATAATATAATAATAATTAGTATAAAAACCCACCCCCCTGCTTATTCCCCTTCATCACAAATTAAAAAAACCCTACCCATCTTTCTCTTCTCCCTCTAGCCGCCGTCTCTCCCCCACCCACCCACCCACCCATCTCCAGTCATCTTCCCCCCCGCCCCCCTCCACTCCTCTCCATTTGATCCTCAATCTGTATATAGAGCTCCCTGGTTGGAGTTAAAACCATCGCTAGTGGCTTTTTACTTTTAGATAAGTTCTCATGCCGGAAAGTCTCACAACGAGAAACAACAGGAACCACAAATTGAGATGATTAATTCTTTTGACTTGTTGCTTTTTTTTCTTGCTTTTGATCTGTTGTTTTTCTACTAGATTTTTGTTTTTGGGTTGGAGAGGAGAGGAAGAATCTGAAAATAGAGAGCGAGGCAGTGATGGAGATTGCAATGGTAATATATGTAATGGTCATTTTTTTTTTTTTGCCTCCTCAGGATACACATGTAGGAATGGCTCCCAAAGATGAAAAAGCCATTTTGGCTCTTCATTTTGCTCCTCCCGCTGGAGACGGAAATTTACCAAAAAAAACCAAATTTTTAAAATTTTACCTTTGGCTCCCGGGATAGCTAGCTCCTCCCGCTGGAGATACCCTTAGAGAAGAGGTTACACATGATAGCAAAGAGTGTTTCGAAAATTATAATAGAAGTTTGAATTAATTTGGGAAAAAATCTATAGGAAATAAATTTATTATAAAAAAAAGATATACTAGAATTCATATCTATTTTTTTCATTTAATTATTATATATGCTTGTTCACATTATTTGGCTCCTCTCCTCCACCATCTCTCCTTCTGGGAGGAACAAGCTCAGGATCACCTGTCAAGACTCGCATTAACAAGCAGCCTTGAAAGGTTTTGCGGACTCGAGGTCAGCTGGAACCTTTCCAAACCAGCAACAGCAATTTCCCCTTTTTATGCACGCACTCAAGAAATGACTAGCAAGCAACAAATGTTGGTTAACATCATAATCAATCTTCCACAACGACTTCAAACTTCATCGCAACATAATATAGAACAGAACAAATCAAACAAAATTATCCCACAGTGCCTTCTCAGTTCTAGAAACAGTACACATCTAAGAATTTTCCTGAAAGAACAAAGTGATGCACTTAGAACAGAGATGTTCCCTTTCCCTTCTTGTCTCCTCCAATCTCAAAGTGCTTGCACCTCTGTAAATCATTGGCAGTATCAGAAAACATTGCCACACTTACATGGTAAGAAAATCACAATTAGAAAAAGGGTTGCATGGCTAAAAACCTTGATTGCGTGCTGGGACACATGTTTGCATGCCTGGCACTGCAGCCTCAACACAATCTTCTTGGTAGTCTTTGCCTGTTAACAAAAGAAGTATCAATATCAAAATTCAAGCATAAAGACTCAATATCCAAGTAAGGTGAAGAACAAAGAGGAGGCCTCAGAGCTAGTCTATATGTCTCTGTCATATATTACACAATCAGACAATGTAGGCAAATTCAAATCATCATGGGCCTCTAAAGAGAGTTCAGAAATCACAAAAAATATAATTTTGGTGGTATAACAAGTACAACACCAGTGTTTTCCATTTTAATATCAGCCATGAGGACAAGGAAAGAAAGGATGAGGCCTCAGAACTAATTATATGTCTCTGTCATTCATTAGATGATCAGACAATGTAGGCAAATTCAAATCATCATGAGCCTCTAAAGAGAGTTCAGAAATCGCAAAAATATAATTTATGGTGGTATAACAAGTACAACACAAGTGTTTTCCATTTTAATATAAACCATGAGGACAAGAAAAAAAACGGAGGCGGCCTCAGAACTAATAATATGTCTCTGTCATTCATTAGATGATCAGACAATGTAGGCAAATTCAAATCATCATGGGCCCTCTAAAGAGAGTTCACAAATCACAAAAATATAATTTATGGTGGTATAACAAGTACAACGCAAGTGTTTTCCATTTTAATATCAACCATGAGGACAAGAAAAAAAAGGAGGAGGCCTCAGAACTAATAATATGTCTCTGTCATATATTACACAATCAGACAATGTAGGCAATATTCAAATCATCATGGGCCTCTAAAGAGAGTTAAGAAATTACAAAAATATAATTTATGGTGGTATAACAAGTACAACGCAAGTGTTTTCCATTTTAATACCAACCATTAGGACAAGAAAAAAAAGGAGGAGGCCTCAGAACTAATAATATGTCTCTGTCATATATTACACAATCAGACAATGTAGGCAATATTCAAATCATCATGGGCCTCTAAAGAGAGTTAAGAAATCACAAAATATAATTTATGGCGGTATAACAAGTACAACGCAAGTGTTTTCCATTTCAATATCAACCATGAGGACAAGGAAAGAAAGGAGGAGGCCTCAGAACTAATAATATGTCTCTGTTATTCATTAGATGATCAGACAATGTACGCAAATTTAATCATCACAGGCCTCCAGAGTGTACACTCTTAAACCACAAAAGGATGTTCTATGGTAATTGATAGCATGCAAACTATCAAGACTTCACAATCAAACTTTGTGCAGTATTTTTTACAGCCACTGAATACAAGCAAACTACAATACAGTGATGAACAAAATTCAAATATTGATCTAAATCCTCAAGGGACTTTTACGTATACCAGGTTTACGCAAGGAATAAGAAAACAAACCTTCTTGTGAAACACTGGCTTTGTCTGACCTCCATATCCAGATTGCTTGCGATCATAACGACGTTTCCCCTGAGCAGCAAGGCTATCCTTCCCCTTTTTGTACTGAGTGACCTTGTGCAAGGTGTGCTTTTTGCACTCCTTGTTCTTGCAGTAGGTCTTCTTTGTCTTCGGAACGTTCACCTGCAATACACATGTTAATAATAAATCAACATAACAAGAAAGAAAAAAGACCAACCTTACAGAAAAACTCTCAAGTACCATAACAAATACATTATGCAACTGTAACATGCTTCCATCAAACATTAAATTCATTCTCTCTTACTGTATTAAAAGTCAGAGTAAAATCACTTGCCATCTCTCTCTCATCCACCCATTCATCTCAATCACGCAACTCATAATACTCGTAACCTCCAATCCCACAAACCCTCCATTCCCAAGAGTTTCCATTCATCTTACGACCAAACTTTCACTTACACCAGAGCTTTCATACACACAAATCATTAGAAACAAAACTAATCTTTAAGTAAAATGTGTATTAAACCAAATCTCTAACAACACACACTACTCACTGGACAATCCAGTTAACGATCGAGAAACAAATATTTTTACTAAACTAAATCTCGGGCAAAGAAGATGGAGTTAGATTCTGTGGTTACCAATGAATCTAGACTTCATAAATCGCAGTTTCAATCATAACAAAACAAAACAAAACTGAAGCTTCTATCGTCAGACCGTAAACGACCTCAAAAGGAAAAGAAACAAAAAAACCCAGATGTTATCGTAAAGATAAGCTGAGTGAGGGAGCAGGGTACCATTTTAAACAGCAATCTGAGAGCGGAGAAGTGGTAGAGCGTGGAGGTGATTGAATAGAGCAGATTAGGGTTTAGAGCTATTTAAATAGCAATATATAAGGGCCAAATCATAGATCCTGATTTGAGAGGGACCATTGGGCCTGGGCCGAATTATTACCATTTCATTTTTTGTTGTTCACTTGAATTTGTTGTTTATTTTAAAACAGAAACAAAATGATGGTGGGGTGATGAGTATCTCTGCCTTGTGTTTTTGTCTTCTTATTATTTTTTATTTGTTACTTTTGCCTTACGTTGTTCACTGAAATATTTCATTTGAAGTTTAAGTATTAGCGTTATTTTAAAAGTATATTTAATGTTGTTTTTCAAAAGTGTTTTTTGTTCAGAATTGTTAGGCTCTCAATAACAAATTCAACAAACTCCTATATTTTAGGAGTTAGCATTTTCATTCTGTTAACATTTAGTTGTTTTTCTATTTGATTTCTGTTTTTCCACATCTTCTGCATGTGAAAAAGAACCCTGAAATGGATGGATGATTACGTTCACGAGGTTGTCTCCTCTAATGAATCAACATGCTTTATGATACATGAAGATCCAAACTGTTTTGATGAAGCAGTAAAACAAAAGAAGTGGAGGGAATCAATAGATCTAGAAATAAAAGTCATAGAAAAAACCAAACATGGGAACTTGTAAATCCACCAGAGGGATCAAAAGAATTGGTGTCAAGTGAATTTTTAAAACAAAATTGAATGAGAAAGGGGAAGTAGATAAATGCAAAGCACGTTTAGTAGTCAAAAGGTACGCTCAACAATATGGGATCGATTACAGTTAAGTTTTTGCACCTGTGACTTGTTGGGACACCATACGATTAATCTTGGGACTAGCAGCATATAGAGGATGGGTTGTTTTTCAACTTGACGTCAAGAGTGCGTTCCTTCATGAGGAATTAGAGGAGGCAGTTTATGTAGAGCAACCAGAAGGTTATGTGTGTAAAGGTGCAGAACATAAAGTCTTGAGACTTAAGAAGGCACTTTACGGGTTGAAACAGGCACCAAGAGCCTGGTACAGCAAAATCGAAGGTTTCTTTATGAAGGAAGGTTTTAAGAAATGTAGTCATGAACACACATTGTTCATTAAGCATGAAGATGGAAGGAAATGCTTAATTGTTAGTCTCTATGTGGACGATCTACTCTACATAGGAAATGACATGGAGCTGTGTGAGAAGTTCAAGAAGTCAATGAAATTAGAATTTGACATGAGTGATCTGGGTAAAATAAAGTACTTCTTAGGGGTTGAGGTACAACAAAGCAGTGAAGGAATACATATATGTGAAATGAGGTATGCTGGGGAGGTTTTAGAAAGATTTGGAATGGAGAATTGCAATTCAGTAAAGAATCCTATTCCAAGCAGGCACGAAGCTAACAAAGGATAATGAAGAAGCTAGTGAGAATTCAACTATGTTCAAGCAAATAATCGACAGCTTAATGTACTTATCAGTTACCAGGCCAAAAATTGTGTTCGTTGTCTGTATGTTGAGCAGGTTCATGAATAATCCTAAATCATCTCATATGGCAAAAGCAAAAAGGGTTTTATGGTATGTAAAAGGAACTACAGGGGATAATGAAGATAATATGAAGGCATACACTGACAGTGACTATGCTGACTATATAGAAGATAGACGTAGCACTTCTAGATACGTGTTCTTCCTCAGTAATGGTATTGTTGCATGGAGCTAAAAAACAACCAGTGGTGACACTCTCCAACACCGAAACAGAGTATGTAGCTGCTGCTGCATGTGTCTGTCAATGCATTTAGATGAAGAAGGTGCTTACTAGTCTTGGTATCTCATCCTGTGAGTGTGTCAAGATTCTATGTGACAACAACTCCACCATCAAATTATCCAAAAACCCAGTTCTTTATAGAAGAACTAAACATATAGATGTGAAGTTCTACTTTCTACGAGATCTGCTAAAAAAAGGTGTTATGAAGTTAATTCACTATGACACTACTGAACAAGTGGCAGACGTTATGACAAA
This sequence comes from Salix arbutifolia, assembly GCA_025169955.1. Taxonomy (NCBI): domain Eukaryota; kingdom Viridiplantae; phylum Streptophyta; class Magnoliopsida; order Malpighiales; family Salicaceae; genus Salix; species Salix arbutifolia. Next base: position 7,404,568 of record CM045908.1, read on the forward strand.
AGCATTGAAGTTTGAAACATTTTGTAAGTTGCGTGATCTGTTGGGACTGCAAAGTACAAGAACATAAATTGACGTGGCTACAATAGCAAGAGCAGTTTAGGGGAGGATGTTAGGCTCTCAATAACAAATTCAACAAACTCCTATATTTCAGGAGTTAGCATTTTCATTCTATTAAAAGTTAGTTGTTTTTTTGTTTGATTTCTGGTTTTCCACATCTTTTGCATGTGAAAATATGAGACGTGTAATTCCAGAAGTGTGTACTATTTAAAGCCACGGAACACGTTTTCAAATAAGAGAGGTAAATACAATTGTGCCATTGAGTTTTTAACAAGAAACACATCAAAATAATATATATTTTTTATTTTTTAAAAATAATTTTTGACATAAGCACATGAACTAAAAACACACAAAAAAATAATTTAAAGTAAAAAATAAAAAAAAATCATATTTTTTTTAAAATACTTTTGAAACCCAGTGTCAAACACTCATAATTATCTGGGAGGATTTCAAAAAAACGATTCAAGATTTTGGTTATAGTTTTAAAAATTGAAAAAAAATCAATTAATTAATAACCAAGTTTTAACCAGGTGAACCTAGATTTTGAACCAGAATAAACAAGCTCATTTTTTAAAACTCGAATCAAACTATTTCTGGGTCGATCGACGAAAGCAGTCTAGATTTTAAAACAATAATTTTGAGTCTAGATTTTAAAATATAATTTTGAGTCTAGATTTTAAAACAATAATTTTGAGTCTAGGGGTCGAAGTATTTTGGAAAGTAGGGTAACGTGAGGGCAAAGGCACAGATCCGTGTATCCATGTAGATATCTATCTTGAGGGGAAGCAAAAATGAATGGAGTTGTTGGACCAGCAACAGGTTTTTCTCTCCTGCCCAAGACTTTCCCAGATCCATGTTGTCATTCTTTATTCCCCAACACCTCCCTTTGCCAGCACAATCCATATATATATATATTGAATAATGCTGATTCAAGTTCGTTATATACAGTTGGTTTTGTTCCAAGAAGAAATCTCGATTCTTAATACAAATATACTTAATTATTTTTTAATTCATGAGCGGAATGATTCTTAGCTCATGCTTTACCACTTTGTTTGGCAATGAGATTATAATTGTTTTTTAAAATATTTTTTTATTTAAAATAATATTTTTTAAAATTATTTTAACATCAACACATGAAAATAATTTAAAAATATTAATTTTTTAATTTTAAGTGAAAAATAAAAATAATATTTTTTTAATTTTTTATAAAAACACTTTTAAAATACAATAACAATATATTTTTAACTTGCGATTCTCTTTTTTTTTTGGGTGGGTACTAGCTAGGTCTAGGTGCATTTGGTGGGGGGAACAACGATGTTGATATTTGAACATCGAATTAACTTGATGTTAATTCGAATTTATTTATTTATTTATTTATTTGAGATGCAAGAGACAAGAGATTGACTACAAGTAGCAAGAGATTAATTAAGAATATATATATATATATATAGAAGCAAGAGAGAGAAGACTCCACCTGTTTGCAGGTTGCATTTCTTGATTCATATCGCTATTTTAATTATGTCTTCATTTGTTCATCCTCCTCGTCACCTTTTTTCAATTAATTAAGGATTTAAGGCCAGAAGCCTTTGTCTTCTTCTTTATGATTTTGAATATTTCGAGACGCCATGAAAAGGGTTAGCGTAGAAGGCATTGCCTCTTGTCTGAATTGTTGAAATTGTTTTTAGAGGTATTTTTTATTTAAAATATATTGAAATAATATATATTTTTGTTTTTTTAAATTATTTTTAACATTAACATATGAAATTAATCTAAAAAAATTAAAAAAATTAATTTAAAATAAAAATCAAAAAATTGAGTTGGTACCACCAAATCCATTACAAATACTCCATGCTCTGTTCATATTTTCAAATCCAGCTTGTTTTGTTTTAATTATATATATATATATATATATATATATATATATATATATATATATATATATTGCTTAGTACTGATAAAAACTACTAGCCGGGAAATACAAATACCAGTCTACCAGCATCCACAGTCAAACGGAAAATCTTAGGAATAAATTATAAAAGCAAATATTGAGTAACCTATTCTAGCCCCTTGATTGAAACGAAAAACATTCCCTCTTTAATCTCTATATTTTAACTATAGAGGGCCAAATTGAAAAGTTCTCCAACCTTCAAAGGACTAAAATGGAGTTGTTCACCGACAAAATCAGAAACTTCTGACTTATCTCATCTTTTCCCCCCTAATCATCTTATAATTATTTGGAGATAAGAAGAAATTGCAGGAACTGATCACCTTGTATTATTACTAGCCGCGAGCAAGCCACCATCAAGCTTCTAGAACTTTGACTGATTATCTGACAAAGGTAGACATATTCTACATATAATTTACACAAAAGGCCACCATCAAGCTTCCCTCTTAAGAAAAAAGAAGAAGAAGAAGAAGAGAAGAAACAACATGGGCCATAACTAGTACGATTTGAAGGCTACAAATATGAACGATCGTAATTGACGCGGCTTCGATGATTCGTCGAAGACATCAAAATTCATGATACAGAGCGGTGGCTGCGTTCGAGGAATCCATCGAAAACCACTCTCTTCTTATATTCCTCCGAATCATAAAATGACTCGGTCGAAATCAAACCATTGCTCACAGTGTCTTCACTTCTCAATCGAGGGACGAAGTAGAGCCAAGCAGAAGTACAAAGAATGGCACATAATTTACCCCATACCACCATTATCACCAAGGTCATTATAATAATTGACATACCGATCAGGGGGTGGTCACTTTTCTTCTTGTTTTGATGATCATTTTCTTTCTGAGGCTTCTTGATCGTGACCCGGGACCTCGCCGCCGTGTCTGGTGCTGTTGCCGATCTTTCATCTGGCCGTGAGGGGGAGGATTTTGACAGGGTTATCGACACGGTTCCAATGGGCTTTTCCTTGACTTCGGGCGAGCCGGGCTGGTTAGTGCCGGTTATTATAGCATCTATTTTCCGGCAAAAGGACAATCGTTTCTTACACGTGGCGTCCTCTGTAGTTTCCACGTGATCCGAAAGTTTCCCATTTTCGAGGATGATTTCCTGCTCAGAAGACCTGTACCATGTCTGAAACAGGACGATAATCAGCTCACCTTCCAAAGTGATGCTAGATCACGCTTTACAAACAAAAAAAGTTAAACTTTCTTTAGCACTACTTCTCACATACCTCTCCAGGCATCTTCTCTTTGGGTACTCGGTCTGAGCTGTCTCTCACCGGAGTCTGACGTGGCGTCTCGTGGTTGGTCGAGGGCTTTTGGCGCTTTGACTTCGAGGCATCAGAGGCGGCGTTACTGCCGGGCACGGTAGAGTCTAAGGGGACAGTTTTGGCGCCTGAGTTCTCGATGCAAACCCAAGACCAGGAAAACAAACCCGTTCGTTTCTTTCTTGCTGGTTTTTTCTCGGGAAATGGAATGGGTTTCCTGGAAAAACCTAAACGACCAAGAAAACCTGTGAAGATTGTTCTTGGTTTTTTGGGTTGGGGTTGACAGGGAGCGTGCTCCATGGGAGAGACGGGGACAAGATCAAGTCGCCAAGCGGAGAGTTTCGAGTATTGAATGCTGCTGGAATGGATGATTTCTTGGGTCACTATTATCTAAATAAGCACCGTATAAACTAATTAAATCTCGAGTCTACATACTGTTCATTATTTATTTTTTTGTAATCTTGATTACACGGTTTTATTACTGCACCAACTGGTGAATAATTAATGTAATAAAGTAATTTGCTTGGGCAATAGCGTGAATCATTTTTTATTATTATTTTCAAATCCTCTACCCAAAATATAGTTATATATGTGATTACAAATTTGCTTATCATTTCAAATGAAGTTGCAAATAGCTGGATTATAATTTGCATCACGTTTACTCTCTTAGCAATTGTCAGCGCACCTTGGTGATCAAGTAAGGAGAAAAAAAAGAAAAAAGGAAACGATTATTAAATATAATTAGTTATAGAAATCCAAGATGATAGATATATACTTTTTAATAAGGGAACTTTGTTTGGTCAGGGAGGGACGACTTAGACCAGTCGTTGGTCTTGCAAGTTTTCACCTTCTCCGTTGCCTTCTGCATCTGTCTCAGAGCATAATTTAATGAGCATGGCCATAATTCTAGAATTTCTGAGAAACTATTTAATTGAAATGCACTAGAGCTAAGTAATCTATCTACCTACTCAACATGCGTAGAATCAAGTGAGTGTTAAACCAGCCCTTGACACGTGGATCGATCTCATAATCTTAGCTAGGATACATATTATATTAGCTAGCACTCACATATTCTACATTTTCCACATAATTTTCCACATATATATATTATCTAAACGATAAACCGCGTGCCTCTTTTACTGTATACACAGATTCAATTCGCTATTCATTGCTACAGTGTAATTACTATTTTACCCCCAGCGGCTAGAATTTTTAACCTCAGGACCTAGGGCATTTTAGGGTTTTCTAGGGCACACGGATGACATTTCCAGATTTGTTGCCCAGTGAATCGACGAAACTAGCCCCCCTAAACGATAAAATAAGCTAAAACAGGCCAGGATAGTTTAACAATTTCCACAGGACATGGACGGTATTTCAGAATTTGTTGCACAGTAAAATGATGGTTTAGCCCCCAAAACGACAAAAAAAAGACGTGGGGGCCGGGGGTACTTCCATTTTTTCCAGGCTGGTTTTTTCGTGGTTATGGGGTGGGTCTAGGGGTATTTAGGTAATTGTCCATTATTTTATTAGTTTTTACAAAAATATTGTAGGCGCATCCGTACGACGCGCCTGCAGTGTTTCTGGCGCACGCTCCCTTCTGGAGACGCGTGTGCCTTCATACGACGGTAAGAAACCTGATTCCGCCGTGTCAAATTGTTCGTAGACATGTAATCTTTCTCCCGGTACGGTGCGTGTAAGGGTAAGTCGTCCGGTGAAGCTCCGGTGGACGGTTTTATGTTTTTCCTTCCTTTTCTCTCTCCTTTCGGCCAGAGATATGAGTTCGTCCTTGATATGTTCGCAATGTTTATTTTGGTCCCTGACCTTTTAATTTCTCTTTTATTATTGTGTTTTTAAATATAATTTTTGATTTGTTTCAATTGTGCCCTTCAATTGAACTGATTATATATGTTGGGTTTCAAGTTAGTCCTTATTCTTTTGATTTTTGGTTTGCCATTTATTTATTATAATTATTTCAGTATGCAAGTTTTAATTGCTTCTGATTGGGTCCTCTAATTGAAATTTATCATATATTCTATCTTGCATTTCGGTCCTTATTCTTTTCATTTTGTAAAAACATTACAATTGTTTTTAAATGTCTTTATTTATTTCGGTCCCAAGGTTTTATTTATTTCAATTTTATCCTTCAATTGAATTAATTATATAGTTTGTTTTAATTTGTTTTGATTGTGTCCTCCAATTGAAATTATTCATATTTCAACCCTTATTCTTTTAATTTTTTCAACACAATTACACTAAATGTTTTTTTAAACATATATTTATTTGTTTCGGTCCCAATGTTTTTATTTGTTTCAATTTTTTTGTTCGATTGGAATTAATTATATATTTTATTTTTCATTTCGGTCCTTATTGTTGAATTTTTTATTTGCTATTAATTTCTTTGGTTTTTTCTGTCATTCTTGAACAACGTTTATTTTTTACCCGTATTTATGCATTTATGCTTATAGTTTTTGTTTTCAATTTTTATTGTTTTATTTTTTATTAGAGATTTATTTTTATTTGGTTCAGTCCTGAAATTTTAATTTATGTTTGTGACCATTTTCAAATTAATATTGCTCATTTTTCTCTTTGTTCTTTTTTTGTGTTTTATGTTATTTTTATCTATATTTTGGATCAGATGGTTTTATGATTTTATTGTTTGCGCTATAATAATGATAATTTTAGTGATTATTTTTTTATTCTTTTTTTTTATGTTTTGCTTTTTAATCTTAACAGGAATTCTGCACAAATTTATTATTTTATCTAAATTTATATTATAATAAAAAAACTCATATATTTAATTTTTTTGCATTGCAAACAATATGGTGTCGCCCGCGACGAGACGCGGGGACATTGGCTAGTATATATATATATAAGGAAAGGATGGTTATGTTGAAGATAATCTCAAACTTTTAGTCTATGCTATTATATTTGGTCCGGTAAAAAAACTCATGTTACGAGGTAGGCAAATTATTTTTGATTGATTAGAATTAATCATAATGATATGTTTTTTTTTATAAAAAAAACACAAAAATGATATTGTTCTATTTTTTTAAAAATAAATTAAAGCGAGTTTTATTTAGATTGCAAATTGACTTGATAAATTCACTATCAGAATTAACTGTTTTACTGATAGATATTTTCGTCAGTATTGTAATGTGATTTTCCATTGGTAATAGTTTTCCTGATAAATAAACGGATGAGAACGTTCATCGGTAATTTAGTTTCCATCAGACATTTTTGCATGTGGATTTGTTAGGAAAACTAGTTTCCTCCGGCCACTCTAAATCTTTGGAAAATACAGACGCAACGTTTCGTTTGTAATTTTGCCAATTTTGTTTTAAAAAAACAATAATATAAAAACTAAATTTAGAATCAAAATATATTTCAAATTAGATTAAATTAATGTAAAATTCAAATACTTATTACAAATTCTTAAATTTTTAACATTTAAAATTCAAATACAATAACTCTAAAACAAAAGCGACGCTGGAGGAAAAGGAGGGGGATGGCGACTGGGACCACAGGACATGAAAGGAGAAGCACATGGATCACCTTAATGTGATTGTATCTATATAACAATTTATCATAGTGTGCACGTCTCAGCATGAAATTCGGTTGACTCATCATGCATTTTCTCGATTATAACCACTTGGAACTTTGAATCTTGTGTAAATGAAACCAATTTAAAGGACGTTCCAATGATCGAAACACCACGGGCCAATCACAAATTCTCAATCGTAGTGCCAGAGAGTTCATATACCCAATTTTTATTGGGTTTATCGGATGTTCTGCCTCAACCACCTTCCAGATCAAAGTCTGGATGGATAGAAGGATCGTCCCCATAATTATCCTTCAATAGGCTATTATATGTTTCCTAAAAAAACAAAATAAGAAAAAAAAATTCAATGAAATATTAACTTAAGAAAAATAAATTAAAGAATACCAATATACCACGGATTGATGGGCGCGACTATCAACAAACTATGGTTGCACTACTTATAGGCGATCTCTAATGGATCGCATCCAAGACTCATAGTCCAAAAGAAAAAAACATTGTTAGTTACAAATTACAAATATTAATAAAAAAAAATATAGACAAAATTATTGATGTAATTAATAAAAAATTACCATCCATTTTGTATGAAAATGGACAGCAAGGAGCTGCTAGTGTGTGGTAATAGAATATAGCAAACATCGATTCAAGTTATATGAATCAGTATATGAGCATTGTGTGAAAACACTCGGACATTAGATGTTCAATGAAATCCACCCATAATGTCACTATGTATGACGACCTGAATTCCGTCCTAACTAACATGTTTTTATGTCTGGAAGCTCTTTTCCCACACATATTTTTTTGGCTTTTTTCTGGACCTCATACTAGAAATCATGCAATATATACAATACAAATGAATTATTTGTTATAATAAATAAATAAATAAATAAATAAATAAATAAATTTGTGATATTCATAACATTGCACTCGACGATAGACTTATGCTTTTTTTCTTTTTTAAAAGGAAAGTAATTTTTGGTATATATTCCCGTGTTTTTTTTTTTCTTTTTTGGGTCCTTCTAATACTAGGAAATGCAATTAAAGTTGCTAAAATAATCTCCTTGGATAATTAGAAAGTTTTTCCACCACTTTATTTCCTAAGTTCTTTTGTTTTCTTTGCTTTTATTTTCTCTTTACCTAACAAGAAAATAACACAAATAACAAATCTTAATACTTAAAGAAAATAATTAATGTTCTCATATATAATGTGGAGAAAATTCATAACATTTCTCAAAACTCTTAATTTTATTTTTATCCAAAATCTCATTTTTAAATTTTTTCAGGTCCTACATTAGAGAGAGGAGAGAGAAACTTGTTGAAAAACAGTGGAGAAAAAAAGAAAGTGATCATTTGGCTACAATCCAACCATAAAAAATCGATGTCAACAGGTTACATTCAATAGAAGATATAACATGATTGTGTTTTAAAACCTTTCAATTGCCTAAAAAATAGATATGAGTAAGAGATATTTTTTTTCTAGTTTCATTTAGTGTTTTTAGAGTAGTTTTGGGTTGATGAATTAATTTATGTAGGTGCTAATAATGTTTACCATATATTCTTATGTCAAAATATAAAAACAAAATATATCTTTCAAATTCAAACCCCAACCTTGATTTCTTGGGCACTTCTTTAGTGGCAAAAATCTAGGTAAGTAGACAATATAGTGTTTGTATTTTTTTTTTAGGAAAAAACAAATAAGGTAAGGGGTGGTCACCCCTTGAAAAAAAAAGAAGAATTGAAAAGACACGTGGAAGACCTAGGCTTGGTTGTAAAGGACTGTGCATGGTAGGCCACCCAAACCTATAATACAATTGGAATATTTATTTGTTTCATCTTTAACATTTGATTTTTTTTATTGGTATTATTTTTATTTTATAATTTAATATTTAATTATTTTGAATCGATATTCATAAAAGAAAATTCTTTTTCTTTTTGATAAAGAGAGTTACATGATAGTGTTCTTAGACCTTTCACTTGCTTAAAAAAATAGATATATGCAAGTGCATGGCATGAGGGGCATCGACATAATATTTGTTTTTTTTTTTTTTAATTTTATAGTTATTATTATCATTTCGTCCTACGCCCTTTTTTTTCTTTGAAAAAATAAAATAAAAAAGGTATTCACAAGCGTGTAACATGCATAGCCGTGCTGGTGACGCAACATTTGATTCGTTTAGGCATGCATGGTGTGCGTGTGTGTATATATATGTATGTATCTAAATATATATATATATATATATAAATACAAAAATATTCAACCAGGCGAGAAAAAAAAACAAGCGGGATGCAGTTAGGGTTGTCATCGCTGTAAATGACAAAAATTAATTATAAGCATATTGCATCAAGTGGATGATTTAGCTGAAAAGAATAACAGCAAATAGGATTCTTTTCCTTGTCTTTTCACAGGGGACGAGTTTCCCGTGCTGAATGAAGTCAAAGCACACATATTTCTATTTTAAAAATATTTTTAAATAATTTAAAAGGTTTTATTTTTATTTTTATTTTTTATTTTGATATTAAATTTTTTATGTTTTTAAATATTTTGATGTATTGATATTAAAAATGATTTTAAAAAAATATATTATTATAATGTAATTCTGAATATTTGTTTTTTTTTTAAATCTTAATTACACTTCCAAACCATCACTAAAATATATACTAATTCTAAAAAAGAGTTTGATTTGTTTTTATGCAGGCTATTTTATATATATATATTAAGAAAACACGTGGCTCACATGCAGCCATGGATTGAAAATAAAATCCCAAAAAAATAAGATAGGAAATTAATCTTAAATTAAAAAGGGATATTATGCGCGCATGATTCGACATCCAACCACTATTGTTCGCGTGTTCATTTTGTTGGTTTCCATCTATTCAAGAAGACAACACCCACATTTTCTTTTATTTTCTTTTTTAAATAAATAAATAAAAAATAATAAAAAAGTATACATGTATAGTACATAATCAAGACATGTATTTTCAATTTCACACGCTTAAATGTAGACTCCCCCACCCGCTGCACCTTACTTGTTTGAGAGTGTGATTAATATTGTTTTTTAAAATATTTTTTATTCAAAAATATATTAAAATAATATTTTCTTAAAAATTTATTTTTTAATATTCGTATATAAAAATGATCTAAAATTATTATTTTTTTAATTTAAAATAACAAATAAAAAAATCATTTTTTTCAAATCAGCTTTTGAAACTTGGTACCAAACATGACCTTAAACTACTCGAATAAGGTTTTTTATTTTTTCAATTGAACGCCGGCGTTACCCAATATAAAAGTCCCAATAAATTCAGGACCCTAATTAAATGGATGGAAGGAATTGATTGGGCAATTGTTTTTATTATTATTAATAGAGGAAATCATTTATTATATTAGTGGTATTTTCACTTGAATTTTGTGGTACATAATCATGAGTTACATTTATCACTCACCAAAGAATATGTTTAATAGGGGGCTCAAACACTTGTTTCCTCGCTACAAGTCTTGGGTTTCCACCGTGTTAAAGCAGCAGTCTTTCTCTCAAAATGATCCATGTCTTCCTCAAAATAGCTGGTATCAACTTGTTGGCCCCATCAAAAATATGAGTTTTCATTCATTGAACTTTTTTTCTTCCTGCGATAAGGATATATGGGACAGCAATTGAGCCATTTAATGCCAGCAGCTACTCCCATTTATTGACCGTTTGACATTGCGATCGCACCGGTTTTTGGCCGAAATTTGATTTTTTTATATATTTTAAAGACTGACGGTTTGGTATTTTTAGATAATTTTGATGTGCTGATTTCAAAAATAATTTTTAAAAAATAAAAAAAATATCATTTTGATGTATTTCGGCACGATAAGCACTTTAAAAAGCTACCGCAATCACACTCCCAAACAGGCCATTAATCCAGCGTTGCTAACCTTAGAAATTCAGCCGGCACCTACCAAGTAGCTCCTCATTGATACTATATTGTGTTTCAAAAATGTTTAAAAAAAAATAAAAAAATGAACCATCCTTTTACGTCTACCCACTCTGTGAAGCTCTTATTCATAGAGCACTCGGGATTCATGTTGTCATGAAGAAATAAAGAGAAAAAAACATTAATGAAAAGGAAAAAGACCAGTGATGAAGGTAGAGAGATTGGCTAATTTGTAATTTATAATTATCCATGGATGCGACCCGCTGGATTAAAAATCAAGAATTCGAGAGTTAAATTGGGCATTTCCAAGAAAGGTTAATGCAAGCTTGTTATTGAGCACCACGCAACAAACCTGTAATGAGACACGGAATTATAAAACATTCTCAAACATCTACTGAGACTATAAAAATGCTTTACAAACACATTCTCAAACATCTACTAATAAGACTATAAAAACGACACAAACGAGAAGTATACAAAATGTTCTCAAATTTGGTTAATTCTTTCATAAATTCCATTAAGAACCGAAAAGAGTTCTTTATAAAATAGTATAAAAGAATTTTAAATCAACTAATACATGTCACAAATATCAAATTTGTTCTCTATTGCTGATTTGCTTACCATATACACTGACAATCCCCTCTCAAATTGATGCTGGCCGATCAAGAAGCATCAATTTGTCAATCATGAGTTGATGTCGAGGCCGAGACAAAGCCTTCATAAAGACATCAGCTGTTTGATGCTTGGTGGAAATATGAGGGAGTGTAAGAATATTATTATCAAGAGTATAGTGACAATCAACTTCGATATGTTTGGTGCGTTCATGAAACACGAGATTAGTAGCAATCTGAATAACACTCGTGTTATTAGCATGAAGCGGTGTAAGATGATGCCGAGAAAAACCAAGTTCTTGTAACAAACGCTGGAGCCACACAATTTCAGAACATGCAGCGGACATAGCTCGATACTCAGATTTTGTGGAAGATTTTGAAGTACGATCTTGCTTTTTGCTTTTCCATGAAATTAAAGCATTTCCAAGAAACACACACCATCCTGTAATAGACCGACGTGTATCCATACATCCTGCCCAATCTGCATCACTATAACCTGTTAATTGTAATGAATTGTCGGTAGGAAAAAATATTCCTCTCCCAGATGTGCCCTTAAGATAACGAATAATTCTCTCGACAGTAGCTAGATTAGATTGACGAGGAGTCTGTAAAAGCTGACCATGGTTGTCAAAATCGTGATTTTGACACGACACGGAAGAGACTTTGAAAACTCGGATCGTAAGATCATAAAATCATACCTGAATTTTTCTGTACAAAAATCGTAAAATCACAACTAAAATCGTGTAGGTAGAAAAATCGTAAAATCGTAAGTAAAATATTTCTGAATATAATACAATATAATTATGGCCATAAAACTTCATTAGTTAAGGTTCATACATGATTCAAAATAACTTAAAAATACATTACAAAACAATTATGTCCATAGAATTTCATTAGGTAAAAACTAACAAATTTAAAATAAATATTTTACTGATGTGCTATATAAATTAAAAGCATGTCATCTTTCTCGTTATTTTTAATACATTCATCAAAAATATTACTATTGAAAGGATTATCAGTGCTAATACTGGTACCAACACCGATATTGCTAGTACTAGCTCCAACTCTAACAAATTATTTCGACATTAGGACATGAGGAGTGTAAGGACAAGATTTTTGAGAGAGAATCCCTTTGTTTTTGAGATATTCCTGAAATTCTTTGGACACATATTCCCCCCGGAGTCAGAACATAAAATTTTAATATGAGCAGAAAATTGATTTTCAACAAATGCAACAAAAGCCTGAAATGTTGAGAACACATCAGCCTTAGATCGAAGAAAATATATCCAAGTGAAACGACTGAAATCATCAATAAATATGACAAAATATTTATACTGAGCATGAAAGAGAACAAGACTCATGCCCCACACATCAGTATGAATAATGTCAAAACATTTAGAAGCACGACTACCATGTGAAGGAAATGATAATGCTTTGTTTTTACCCAATTTGCAAGAACTACAATCCAAAAATTCAAATGAAAAAGAATTTTTATTCCCCAAATATCCATGTTTCATAAGATGAGTCAATACAATAGAATTGGGATGCCCCAATTTCTTATGCCAAAAATGAGGATTATTAATGACAGTAGAATAAGCACAAGAATTAATACTAGGAACATAAAATTGTATTGGAAATAAACATCCCACTTTAGGCCCCTTCGCGATCACCTTCCCCGACACTTGATCCTGCACACAACAACCATTATGATCAAATTGAATTTCACAGTTATTTTCTACCATTTGCCCAACAGAGATTAAGCTTGTGGATAATTTCGGTGACACAAAAATATTTTCAAAATGAGAACCCAAATTATCAATTGATGAAATCGGAAGATTATCACCATTTGCCACCTGTATATACTAATTACCCATATATTTTTCGCACATTATGCAACCCATTTTCACTGCTGGTCATATGATTCGATGCTGCTGAATCCATTAACCAATTTTTATCATTTGCCAAAACCACATCTGAATTAAATTCAGACTTCTTTCCTTGATACCTAACTGCCAAATCCTAATTTCTATTATTTGCCGAAACCACAAAATTAAGTTTAGCTTTCATACCTTAGAACCCAAATGCCGAGAGAGCAGAGACGATCATCTGCCACACCATCTCTGGCGTGAGGGTTGTCTATGAAGAGCTCATCATCAATGAAGGTTTTGGTGTCGACGATGAGACAGCTGCGGCAGCCATGAAAGTAGTACCCAAATTCATTTGACCAACAAACCCTAGCCCTTATCGATTTTATGGTCGCATACAACATTCCTTAATCACATGCCCTTCTTTCTTACAATAATTGCAGAATTTCTTGCTGTAATTTCTGGCAATGTGCCCTAATTCCTTACAATTAAAACACTGCACACCCACACTCCTCTGTTGTCCCCTTCCTTGAGCCATGTAAGCAACATTCATCTCTGTGACAGTGTCCTGAGTCAACTCGTGTCGTTGTTCTTCCCGTAACAATTCCCTAAACATTCATCCAAAGTGGGTACCGGACTTCAGTTGATCAAGCTAGCTCTTACGACCTCAAATTCTGGCCGAAGCTTCATCAAGAACTGGTCCATCTGGCTCTCGGCATGAACAAGGTAAAGTGCCTCTAAACTTTCATTTGGTACTTTAGAGTAAATTATTCCAGTATATTCACTCCATAGATTTAGAAATCCAATATAGAATTGTTCAATTGAGAGATTACCTTGTTTGTAATTAGCAATACCCATTTCGACTTGAAATTTTTGAGCCGAATTGTTCTGGGAATAGATGCGTCGAAAGTAGTCCCAAATATCCTTCCCTTTGCCAAGCGATCGAAGGTTGTTGATCATATGGGGTTCAATAGACCCTAGTATCCAACAGACAATTTTCTCATCCTTGGTAGTCCATGCACTCAGCTCCTCTGGATCAGTTGGTGCTGGTAAAGATCCATCAAGGTACCCCTATAATTATTTCCCTTTAACAAACATTCGAAACTGAAACTCCCAATTGACATAGTTTTTGCCGTTGAATCGAGTAAGAAAAGCCTCTCTAGACATCGTAGGAATCCCCAAAAAAAATATCACCAAATACTGACGAAATTCAATCTGTAAACTGAAGAAAATCGAAGGTCTAGATCAGAATGATTAGCTCTGATACCATGTCACAAATATCAAATTTGTTCTCTATTTTCCTTGATTTACCAAGGAGGAATTCAGTCCTCTAAATACCTGTAATAATCCCTAATTTATAGTCTATAATCCCTGATTTGTAGTCCGTAATAAATACAAGATTTTCTGTTATAATTGAGTTGCTATATATTTCTAATTTGCTTACTATATACATTGACAATACAAACAATATTGGAATAGCTTTTAGACCTCATCACAAGACTTTTCCAATGTTTTATTATTAAGAAATTTTAACCTTATATAAAATAAGATTTTTAAAATCATCAAAAATCATCAAAGAAATTTTAGCTCGATCCAATAATTAATTATAGAATATTTTTGTTAGCATAAAATTATACATTAACAAATATAAGCTCAAAATTGCCTTTAATATACTTGAATGATAAGAAAACTTTGTTAATAAGGAAATCCACAAAACAAAAGGAAATGCAACATGAAAGACCTTGATAAAATAATCCTAATTGGTACCACCTATGTTATCCTTGTAAAAAAACAGTTATTACTTAAGAAGTCTACAAATCATAATAAAAGAAATTACAAAAACTATACATAAACTTTTAGCATATATTGTGGTATCTTTATGAACTCTAGTTGATATAAATTTTTAATCCGATATTAAACAAGACTTCCGATAAAATATCAACCTGAACTGACTATCAAATTGAGATTTATTCTTATTATAAGACTGTAGATTATAAAATATTAAGTAAAAAGCTTAATTTAAATGTCTGAACCTTGAATAAATTATATCATTTAGGATAAGGCAAACTAAGTAATTTTTGTGTCGTTCTTTGTGCTTATTCCTTTCTTTTCACTATCCATTCCCTTTAGTTTGTTGTTTGATTTCTTACTTCGACTCAACAAACTAGTATAAAAGCTCTTTGGTTGAAATTAATAAACTCAAAAATGCATGCAAATATATAAATTTTTTTTGAATTTTTTTTTATATTCAAGGAATACTAATAAGACCCGTACTAAGTATTGTTTTGCTTTTATGGACATTCTAATAATTTTTATTGTGCAAAAAATAATAATCAAATGAGGGTGAGTTTTAAATTGGTGAAAGGACAAAATGGTAAACTTACCATTTCAATCCATTGTAATTGACTCGGACAAATATTCTAAATATAAGTTAACCCTTCTAATTCACAACATTTAAAATTATAGACTTGAGTTCAATTAAGAAATCATTTCTTAACTAATTTAATATTGAAAGATGAAATAAAAAAATTCTCAATTTAAAAAACATACAAAAAAAGCAATAGAAAGAATGAGCATCAAATCTAGAAAAATAAAATGAAGGAGAATCAAGTCTAATACATAACAAATAATTAAAGGATGATCAAATTGAAAAAGAAAATTTAATTTAAAAAAAACAAATAGAAATAAAAAAATAAAGGGACAAATCCAGAGGCTTAAGCGTAAATTTTTAGAAAAAAAAATAAAAAAAAGTTTGGTAGTGATGAATTGATGATTTAATAAACAGATTAGGTTATCTGGAAGGCGAACCGGATACACAAGTTAATAAACAGAAAAAACAAAGTACAAATACAATCGAGTTCTGAAACTAACGAGCTCGAAATACATAATAACAAAAAATTGTAGTTGAAGACATCAGTTTGTCTCTGCAGAGCAAGAGAGATGGCAAGTAGAGTGACGACAGTGAAGAATGCTGAGAAGTTGGTGGAGAGAACCATGAAAGGAAACGACGCGTCACACGATGCAGCTCATGTGTGGAGAGTGAGAGACCTTGCTCTCTCTCTTGCTCAAGAAGAAGGCCTGTCTTCTGATTCAATGGAAATAGTAAAGCCCTTTAAACTAAACCGCTCTCTCACTCTCTCTCTGCTTTTAGATTTTTTCTGGACCTGTTTTACTTCTGGGTGCGTATAAATTGTGGAATCCAGTTATTGATTTTTCCTGTGATTGGCATTTCTAGTTTCAAACGAGGCATTTGGCTTTTATTTTTTTGCTGCTAGTTTTGATTTTTTTATGAGGCGGTTCAATGAGGGAGTTTTCAGTGAATAAACGATTCTTCAAATGATGATACTTACTAAGAGTAAGGCTCTCTGCTGATTTGTCTTCTGATTATTGAGAATAGATTGTAATTTTTATAGTGAGAAACTAAGAGTTTCTGTTAGTAGGAATGTAATTTGATCCAATGTCATTATTTTAGCTCTTGGTTCCTTTCCTTTGATAAACCCATTTCTGAATACACTTTTCTAATTTTAATTGCTATCTATGACACAATGAAAAACCATATATCTAGAGATGGGGACATTTAAAGATGTGTCAAGTTTGGGTTAGATGTCTTGAGCAGTTGCAAGTAGTTGGGAGTATAGTTCTGTTTAGTTGTCTTCTGGACATTGAAAGTAGTTTAAAAGCTTTTCATTACCAGACATTCACTGGTTTTGTTAGTTGAATAGATTGGGCACTTATTGTTCCTACTATTTTTTCCCATGATCTCTGTGGTTCTATCTAAATTTTGTCTTCTATGGCAGGCAGAACTCGCCGCACTTCTTCATGACATAGGTCATCCTCTTTCCAATTCTACTTTCAGACATGCAGATTATCTGGCATCCAATAAGTTCAAAATAATGTAAATGTGGATTTTGAACATGGTTTTGCGTGTTTACATGGATTTAGGAATGTCACCTAGATGTTGGCACATGGACTTGTGTGAGATTTCTAGGGGATTGATGGTTTGACGCACTCCACATGCATGCCTTTTAGTTCATCTATATGTGCCTTTAGCAATCTTCAATGCATTTCTCAAGAATTTTAGTTGTGAGGTATTGATTGCATCACTTGCTGATTCTAGTGGTACTGGGATGAGTGTGAGTACTAGTTGAAACATGTTCATAAATTCTTTAGCTTGATGATTTTCATTTCTATCTTCTCTATGTGTTTTACAGTGTCTAGTTGTAATTATTTGTAGATATCATTCTTTGAAACAATTAATCATTTTATTTTTTGCCACTTACTGCAGGTGACTACAAATACGTAAGGTTAATAATTCTCCTGGATGCTGTTGCCATTCGTTCAGCATCATGCCAATATATTTGTGTTATGCTTTTATGTCTTTAAAATAATTAGAGCTTCATCATAGTAGTTTAGCTATTCCTGGTGAAGTAATGCTCAGAAGTGTCGTGTTCTTTATGTTTAGTTCTATTGACTTGTGATGCCATTTTTGGGTTTCCACAAAATGAGCCCACTCTCAATTCTATTCATTCTCTTCTGACCTGTATACAGCTGCGACCACATAGGTGCTTTTATACACACGACTTACTTTCTTGCCACATATTTATAGCCATATCACATGCACATAACTCTGTGTGTTGATATTAATTCAGACTGCAACCCATATGTATGTCCAAGAACTGTCGAACTTAGTGACTATTTATAATGGTTTGGCTTCGACTCAATTCTGCCTCTTTCAATATTGTTTTCTGAAAACCCTTTTTATATTTTTTGCTCTCCAAGTTACCATTCCTTATTGTTTTTTTGACTCCCTGATAGTGTAAGCTTCCATTTGGCCATGTAGAGACCCATCTGAGGAGAAAATTGTTCAGAATTTTCTGGAGGAAGAGGGTGTAGATGAAATAAAAAAAATGAAGATATTGACAATCATTAATGGGATGGGTATGTTTGATAGTATTATTATGTTTCTGAAGCAGAGTTCTTGTTTGAGTTCATTTTATTCTTATATTCTTCTTAGCAGTAGTAAAATTCAGTCAGGTAGCTGATCATTTGCAGCTAAATTCTTTAAAAGTATAATTCAAGATGACTGTTTGATACTTCAAAGCTGATTATTGTAAGTTTAAATGATTGTTTGATTTTTTTTCAAAAAGTGTTTGAGGTTCCTTTGTGCTTGCCTCTAGAAGACTTCGAATTTCAAAGCTAACTGTTAAATTTAATGTTAACGATCTAAACTCCAAACAATGTTCTTACAACTCTAGACTTATAGTTCCAAACTTGTAACAATGTATTCAAATCTCTATGGTATTTTAATATGCAGAAAGCAAATTAAAATTTATAGAGTAATCAAATAATCTAAATGCTTTGAATGTAAAAGATAACCTAACAACATAGGATTAAGAAATTTACATTCATTAGATGACTCTTCAAGTGATTACAAACACGCACTGAAATCTCTTGACAGGAAAACATGAACTGATTATATAATTTTGGTATTTTCTAGTTTTCTAGAAATGAAAACTGTAAGCCTATCTGCCTATAAATTATATGCCTATTGATTATCTTCTATGAGATTACAAACCTACTGCTTAAAACTTAGTTCAATGGTGTAGCAACTATTGTTGTTGATTTGTTGAATTCTTTTGATTGCCTTGCATTCTTCTTAAAATAGGAAAGTTCAAAATAACTTCCAGTAACTATCTACTCACAATTTCTCTATATTTTTAGTATGCACGAATGAAATTGCCTAACTTCACTTAATTGTGTATTACAAGTCTAGATTGGATCTTTTATGTATCTTTTCAGTCACTAGTCCAAACTTCATGATCCACTTGGTTAACCAAGTCTGTCCTTGTTTTCATGTGGCGGCCTAGACTTTGTTTAATATGGAAACACTTATCAAGTCTAGCTCATTATTTCATCTTTATTACCTCTTGACTCAAATTATTTCTTTGACTAATTTATTGTGTAACACAAAGGTAATTGATTTTGAAACTCATTATTCGTGTTGTTAGATATCGAATTGGTATATTTCTTAATCTCATATGTTGTACAATTAAGGTCTATGCATGAGTGCATTCTTAATCATGCCTTCTACTTATCTATTGATCTTGTGACCTGGTTATGTATTTTTCAAATTTTGCTTCCATATGTTGTGCAGTATTCATATAGCTTCTGTTGGACTGAAAATCTATATGAATTTTTAGTTGTGGTTCCTCTCACAGTCTATGTTGACATTATACTTATGTTAGCTTTAAAGACTACAATAGCATAATTAACAAACTATTTTAATCCCAAACACCTCTAAATGGACTACACATTTATGTTGTCGATTGCCAGTGAAAGGTTTTTACTGATTTCATACTTCTCAGCCTATTGATTCTTTTTCTTGTTAAAGTGGATCATATATTAGTGAATGTTGAAAGTAATTAGTGCAGGCACTTTCCTATTTTCAGGTTTTAAGGAGGAACTTGCAGGGCATGCAAATGGCGAATTTTCTCCAGAATTCAGGGTTGTGCAGGATGCTGATAGGCTTGATGCAATTGGTGCAGTTGGTAATTTCTATTCACCTCTGCAGTTCACTATTTACTTGTGTCGTATCTGACAAGATCAAACAGGGTCTTGTGTCTATACATTTCCATTTTGGTTATGGTAATTTTAGTCATTTTGAATTTGTATATTTATTTACTTGCTTATATATTGGCTTCATATTTTCCAACATGCCATTCGTTTGCATTTTGTAACCATCACACATTCACTAAATTATAATTTGATTATAGGAATTGCACGATGCTTTACTTTTGGTGGAAGTAGGAACAGGGTGCTTCATGACCCTGCCATTCCCCCACGCCCAGATTTGTCAAAGGAACAGTATATGAAGAAAGAAGAGCAGACAACTGTGAACCACTTCCATGAAAAACTTCTCAAGCTGAAGGATTTGATGAAAACAAAGGTACACATTGGCTGTCAGGTTTCATATTGAGCTAGCTTTCATGGTTATTCATCATTTCTGCTAGCATGACCTTTGCTAATTGTTAAATCAAGCATCTATGAATCACCTTTCCATAATTCATCGAACTCGAGCCTCTGATATTGATACGCTTTCCAGGCTGGGCAGAGGAGGGCTGAGATAAGACACAAGTTCATGGAGGAATTTTTAAAAGAGTTCTATGAAGAATGGGATGGACGAGCTTGATAAAAGATAAGTTTTTTCGATCTTAAATAATGTTATTGAACAAAGAAAGATGCCTATTTCCTTGCATATGTCTTTTTTGTGCTGTGGCATCCAGTAGTGCACAGCGATGCAGCTGGAATCGGAAGATGCACTAATGTATGATCGAGAATTTCAAGTGAATGAGCCCTTATCAAGTGCTAAAATGTATGCCACAAACTTTACTTCATCAAATGGAGGTGATGATATATTTAAGTTCATCCAGATTCAAAACAAGTTGCATCATGATTTTTCCTCTTTTAAAAGATAAATGTTTGTGGTTCTGTATAGTGCAATTGACCCCCATATTTTTGTGTTGTTCTAAAAGGCCCCCTCTATCCCCCAAGATTCAGCTTTCATAAAGGTATTAAAGTAATATGACAGTATAATAAATCCAAATGACCTAATTTACCACACGTGGAATCAAAGCATATTACTAGTGTGGTGGGCTGAAAATTCAAGCCAGAGTGGTGTGCATAAACTGGAACAGAGAATTAACTCGTAATTTATTATTTGAAAGCATAGCATCAACCATGAACACACCACCCTCTAATTCCTCCTCAGCTCAATGATAATCTCAATGAACAACCCAGATCCGATCCATTATTCAAGCGTAGTTTCCTAATCTGAAAATGCACCCCCCGCTACACTGTGTCATACCTCAACAAGCCACCAAGTTTTTGCAAAAAACCAATAATATATTGATACACAAGCAACGGAGAAACAAGTCATAACTCTTAATGGATGGCGTTAAGGTATTTTTGAAGCTCAGACTCCTCGCGCCTGACTAGATTCACCTTCAACCCATGCTTCATGTACATTGTCAGAGCAAGCTTCGGCACCACGGGATGATCTTTCACCACCTTCACATGGTAGCGATACAAGATTGATGCCACTGCAAATTTCATCTGATAGTAAGCGAAATCTTTCCCCAGGCATAGTCGAGGTCCGCCGTTGAAAGCCGTGAATTTGTAGGCTGATTCACTCATGAACCGGCCGTCGGTGATTCTCAACCATCTCTCCGGCTTAAACTCCCGGCAGTCACGACCCCATACTGCCTCCATTCTTCCCATTGCGTATATTGCGTAAATCACCTTTGTCCCTTTCTTTAATACAGTCCCATCAGGAAAAATGTCATCCTCAGCGACCTACAAAATATCGATGCAAGAGAAAATGAAACAGTATTTATCACTCACCATTTTCCTTCCTCGCCTTGAAAAAAAAAACAATTAGAATACCATTTATTATTATTTTTTAAATGGTCAAGTCAAAACTCGCTTTGTTCATGGTGACTAAACGGTTGGACTCATGGCTTTTGTAACAGTTACCAAGAGGGTCGTGAGAAAAACGACTCACTTTTCAAGAGGTTGTCAAACTGTTTTAGCTTTTCAAGGAGATTGATTATTATGATGATATGATCAATTCAACCCGCTCTGGTCGCTGGTTCAATTTTCACCTATTTCTAGGACCTCGGAATTTCCGTGTTTTATGAGTTAACGGTTTTCTATGGTCACCAAACAAAGCTTGGCCAGGTTAAACTAACATGCTGTTAGGTCACCATGGAACCAACCAAAGTATTATAAAACTTCATGCAAGGGAAGTTTGACCAATATTTGACTAAAGCAACAAGAACTTATCCATTTCACACCAGCAACATTCTCTAAGATATATGCTTGGATTTACACAAGATTTTTGATATTTTAGCACATAAAACTTGCTGTTGGTGTTGATTGGGTACGTAGTCCAACGGCACAGGCCATTACTCGAAGAAAAGGAAGGACCTGGCTTGTCTTGAGGGAGGATACATCTTTAATGGTGAGATGCTCAGGAAAAGATCTAAATGCATAATCTCTAAGATATGTGGCAATTTTATAAGATTGTATAAGAAATTACTATAATTGCAACTTGAAACATAAACTCTAAATACTCAAATAGAATTAGAAATTGAAGGAAATATTAGTATTTGGTCAAAGTAAGTCGTTTTTTACTTAATTACCTCTTTGTGGTCCACTGGCACTGAAGGGTATAACCTCAAGGCCTCAGATAGAGCAGCATGCAAATAGTCCATCTTCTTCATCTCCTCTGGCCTAAACACTAATGGGGTTTTGGGGTCCAAATCTTCTCTCTCACCAATTATCTTGCATATTTCAGCAAGAATCTTCTCCTCTACTGCTGGATGTGAATCAAGAAGCCAAAAGAACCAACTCATTGCCACTGAAGAAGTGTCTCTGCCAGCAAGAATGAAGTTCACACAAATATCTCTTAAAAATCTGTCTGAAAATGGCTTCCCATTCTCATCTTTTAACCCCATAAACACTGTTAAAAGATCTAATCTTTGCTTCTTCCTATCGTCCTCACTTTGAATGGAGAGTTCTTTCTTTCTTGTCCTTATGACATCTTCTGCAAACTCATCCACATCTTTTATTGATCTTTTCAGCTTCTTCTCGGACCCCAAATCAAGAAACCTCATAGCTTTCCATATGCATGTTGGTGTAACGAAACGTAGGACAGTAGCTTCTGTGGCGTCCTCGAAGGCTCTAGCAAATGGTATGTCAGGCAAACCTGGGCGTAGACATCCTGGATCAGCCCCAAATGCTATCATGCAAACATTATCAAACGTTAGCCTCAGTAGAATATCCTGTATATCAATCGATATTGAGCTGTTCAACGCATTTTCCAGGACCGGCAAGAGCCTAGAATGAACTAGTTCAAGCAATGACTCAGTAGTTAATTGCCTGAACTTTGTCGAATGAAATTCAATGCTTGCTGTCTTTCTCTGCCTCTGCCATTTCTCATCATCAGCATTGAAGATCCCTCCGCCGAGAAGATCCCCTACCGTGTCGCGAAAATACTGGCCTTTGGGGTAATTAGGGAACCTGGTCTTGAGAAGATGCTCAAGATTTCTTGGATCCGCAGTCACTACACAATTAAGACTGCTAAACCACGGACCTTTGAATCGGAAAGTCCCATTTCGATCGCAAAGAACATCCGAAATCCATTCGTACATGTTGCATTGAAGACCAGACACCAATGATGGTAGCATTCCTAGAACTGGCCATACGGGCAGTCCACAATGCTTTTTCTGCCTTAGAGAATGTATTGCGATGAAGACCACAAGAGCTAGGAGGAGCTCTAAGATTTGAATATCTTTCAAGAAAAACAGTCTCCTCGAAATGAAGTATCCGGCGACATCACGGGACGAGGAGGAGGAAAGGGAAGTGAGATTATAGTTGATGCTAGGATTGATCATGGTGTTGGGATGATAGGGAGGAGGAAGACAATCGTCCATATGATACGGTTTTTTTTTATGTTTATAGGAGGCGGTCATGTGTTACAAGGGAGTAATATTTTTGTGCTTTCTTGGCGTGCAGTTTTTGGCCAATTGGTATGATTTGGTGAGCTGAAAATGCGTGGGCTCCTGCTGTTTTCTATGTGACTAAACTGATCAATTCTTGGATGGTTTTAGCCATTTGATGTTGTCATTTGGTTGGAAATGTTATATCTCTGCTGGTCTCCAGTAAATGAGAATTTGGAGCAGCAGCTGGTGCCTATTTCGAAGTGTAGTTATGGTTATTTGTGAAAATATTTTTGGTTTAAAAATATATCAAAATATTATTTTTTAAAAAAAATTTATTTTTGATATCATCACATCAAAATGATCTAAAAATATAAAAAAATAACTTAAAATAAAAATAATATTTTTTTTCTTCAAAAACAATTCTGAAATGAATTGCAAAACACATGCCAAATAAGAAATACATGCCAAATAAGAATTAGGGCTGACAGTAGCTACTAGTGTGAGAGAGTGAGAGTTTTGGAGGATAGGAAGTTGGTGGCGACTGATAACCTAAGAGCAACTATTTACTCTAAAAATGTTTACCAATGCAAGTTATTTATTACAAAAACATAGATTTCGGTCACCAACAGCCATGTCCATGTTTGTTGCATCGCGCACGTAGTTCATCCAGACAACTTGTACTTGTGGGTTTGGGTTTCGATTTTGTAAATTAATTTCAACTTGAATAATTAAGGTTGTTTATAATTGGGTATAAACCCAACGACCTAGACTTTGAATTTAGGTCATCTCCAAGACCTAAAAGATAGCTTTGTTAACATCTTACACCGAAATTCCAACTACATAGGTTCCTATAGTACCTTGATGAATAAGCACGCAGCTGATGTGTCAAAAATAAATAAAAACATTTCCATTACCATCCCTTTTCATATAATTATAATTGAGACAAATATATAATTATAACTCTACATCAAACACAAGAGTTTAAAACCAATTCCCCCCTTCATCTCTCTTTTGAGTTTGCTCTGAGCTACTTCTGGTTTTCAGACCACATGCTTTGAATGTGGATTGCTTAAACGCATGCAATTGTAATTAAAGAGCTTGGCTAAAGTTGTTCTGAAAACATGTAGCTGCTAAATATTTTTACTATTTTCTTCGAGAATAGCAATTTTTTTGGAGACTAGCGGGCGAAAATATATACTCTTGGAAAATGAAAAACCTAGCATGGTGTAAATTTCCGGGGTAACCTCATATAATTAGTCCCCAATTGATAACCATTTTCACATTTTAGTCTTCAACTTATATTTTTAATCAAAAGTGTCGCTAACATACCTGAAGTTTTTTAATTGGATCCTTTTATCAACAATTATTCTTGAACATTACTTTTCGAATCGAGTCTCCAACCCATGGACAATGTTAGACACATTTGTTTATGCAAGGATCAAACAAAGGTTTTTTAGATACACTAGGAACCCAAGTGGTAAAGAAAATATAAGTTAGGGACTCAAATAGAAAAAAGTCATTGATTAGGGACTAAATTGACATTATCCCTAATCTTTTCCTTTTGTTTTTTAAGTAGAAACAAGAATCTTATATGAATCAAAATTTGCCATGTGTTATTTTTTTATTTTTTATATATAGAAATTGAAATACATGACATTGAAAATAAATGGGTCTTTATATATTTCTTGGCCAATGGATGGATGACACATGAGATGATATTTTTAAGATATCTTGTTGTAAATACAAGATCTTGTAAATAAAATCAACTAATAAAGTTGCTAATTCAAGTCATTGATATACTATTGAAGATTTTTCAACTCGTTATTAAAAACAAAATCCATTGCTGAGTTGCATGCATAAACTAAGCCAATTCTCGAGTCGATATCAACATCAAATCAAAGAAGGCACGAGGGTTAGCTAATACAAGGCTAAGACTACAAGTAAATCCACCATAAAAGTCAAGTGAGACACATGGAATTTTGTTTGACACTCAAGGTTACTAATTTAAAAAATCACCTATGGAGACTTCTTCATGTCAATCACCAAATAGAGATTTGAGTTTTGGCACCATGTCATTGATGATGACTAAGACTATATTTTTAGAGGATTAAGGGGATAACTTGAAAACACTTAATGAGGGGCTTTCAACATCCATTTAAGCAAAGGATCAAGAGATAACAAAGTTGATGAACAAACATTGTTGTTACTTATTTTTAGGCCTTACATGCTGGAGATGACATATATCCCTTTTGAACCAAATGTAATGGTTATTGGACAATTGATAAAAGCGGGGAATAAAAATGTTTTTTTCAAATCCTGTTTTTGCTACCTTATGCTTTTTCATCCTCCTTTTTTGCTGTCGAAATCGTCAGAATTCTTAGATTAATTACAAGTCTTCATAATACTAAATTCTTTTTTTCCTTATCTAGTCTTTAAGGTTGGAAAATCCCTCAAAATTTGCATTGATTTTGCTATTGTCACAATTCTGTTCTAACACCAAATTTTTCTTCCAAATTAGATTTTGAATCTGATTTGGTTTTGTGCAATATTTGACCATCCTAACTATATTCTATCATTCATGGCATGTTAAAGAATTGATTTGAATTTTTATTGGGTCCTAGAGCCCACTATTCTTATTGTTACTCATTTTTAGGCCCAACGTGCTGGAAATGATGTGTATCCCTTTTGAACCAAATATAGGATTTTAGCTCATGGTTATTAGACGCTCATGGTTATTGAACGATGAACAAAAGTTGATAATAAAAATATTTTTTTCGAACCTTGTCTTTGCTGCCTTATGCTTTTCTTATCCTCGTCCTTTACTGATGAAATCATCATAATTCTTAGATTAATTAGGAATCTTCATGATGCTAAAGTCATTTTTTGTTTATCTACTCTTTAAGGTTGGATAAATCCCTCAGGATTTGCATTGATTTTGTTGTTGTTGCAATTCTGTTCTAAAACCAAAATTTTCTTCTAGCTTAGACATTGGATCTTTTTGACTAAGCAAATTGAGGGTAGATTCTGTTCTTAGAAACAATTTTTTCTTGCTTTGGATTTTTCATGAAA
This sequence comes from Salix arbutifolia, assembly GCA_025169955.1. Classification (NCBI taxonomy): domain Eukaryota; kingdom Viridiplantae; phylum Streptophyta; class Magnoliopsida; order Malpighiales; family Salicaceae; genus Salix; species Salix arbutifolia. The sequence continues at coordinate 7,431,358 of CM045908.1, forward strand.
GTTGTAGTCCTGTACGTTAAATCGCTTGATATTGATATCATAAGCTCAAGATATTCTCGTTTAAATGTTTAGACCTGAGTTTGCAGGTCTTATTCGAGAGACCCAATTTAATGTTTCGAGGATTTATTAGGATATCAAAGACCAATTTTAAATTTGGGAAATGGAAAACCCCCCTTTGATTAAAGATTGATTGAAGAGTCAGTTTTAATCATTAAACAAAGATCTAGGTTTGATCTAAAAGTTAGTCTCATTGAAAAAAATACGGGCGTGTCTTGTTTGGAAAGCGTCACAATAATTTATGTTGCTTGAGTGCCGCGCAAGATTATATTTCGTTTCTTTTTGAAAAACTAGAGACATTAATTTTTTTACTATAGTTTTAAGATTGGATAAATCCCTCTGAATTCACACAAAAAAATGATTTTGCCTCTGTTGCGAATTCTATTCTTCAAAATAGTTTTTGACCAAACAGATTGCGAGCAAATTTTGTTCATCAAAATGATTTTTTTCCCACTTTGGATCCTTCATGAAAGTTTTAGTCCTATACGTATAGATGAATTTGAGTTTTTGAATCGCCTGATTTCGATATCAAAAGGTCAAGATATTCCTGCTTGAATATCTAGTATAAAAATAGAAAATCCTGCTTCGATAGGTATTATTCATTGTTATTTTGAGAACAACCCCCACCTACAAATTGTTTTCTATTCTTTGCAATTTCCCGTTGATTTCCATGATTCTCTCACTTGATTTTGAGCTATAAATCTTGTTTTTTCTATCTTAGAATCATTAGGATGTCAATCCAAATATTTATTTTTCTATTTTGTTTTATCTAATAGCAGAAAAAAACATGATATGCATCCTAGATTAATGCACTAAATCTTCCATAAATAGAGCTATATATAGGCTATATATATACCTCCCCTTCTGACTTAAAAAAAGGAAAAGATAAGAGAGAGAAGAAGAAAAGAAAAAAGGGCAAGAGGATGAATGAGAGGCGACCAACATAAAACTAAAAAACACAAAGGAATGACCTCCTTCCAACCAGCTCTTCCCCTTCCCCAAAACCTCTCCCTCTCACCCAAGACTTCCACTATCACCTCTCCCGACCAGACTTCCTACAGTTGCCCACCACTAGCTTCTTCAGCATTTGTCATTGTCCTCATAAACAGCGATCGCCGGTTGTGCAAGAGCTCAAAATCATCATCTCTGGCTGTGAGTTTCCATGCATTCCTCTTCCCTTTGCATTTTAATTACATGCTCATTGTGCATGCTTTTGTTTTACTATTCAAGTGAATTATAATTCACTTGATTAGTAACTAAGGAGGCATGTCTCATGCATGCCTCTTGTTTGCCTAGTAAAGTCATTGGTTTGAGAAATGACCCAACTCTCTCTATTGTTTCTCTCTTTATTATTTGAAATTGTAAAATAAATACCAATATCATATTTAGAATACTTGGTTTTTCGGCGCGGCGTGACAAATATACATATACATATATATGCGTAGGCTTAACAATGGTTTGAATTCCATCATATGCTCGAAGTGTGAAGACTCTTAGTTGAGAGAGATCCTCTTTTCTTTTAGGTATTTGGCTTTAAACTTCATCTCAAATTTGACTTCCAATTTTCTAAAAGGTGCAATGGTAACCGAGGAATAGGTTTTGTAACCAATTACACCTTGCATAAGTGTAATCACATATGATTTCACAAAATTTAGAAGACTAGTGATTTCGTCATCAGTAATCCACAAAAGTGTTTGTTGTGTTTTTTTGTAGCCACCTTTTACTCTAATGCCTTTTTTTTTCCTCGTTGAAAATAACAAGAATCCTATTCTGTGAAACAAAGTCAGTTTACCTCATGCCCTTTCTATAAAGAAAATCTAAAACCCTTTTCTTTTTCTTTCTTTGAAGTTAACTGCTGTGACTAAATCGCAACTCGCGATCATCATCACCGCAACCTCCAGCTGAGAATCAGCAGGCTCCCTCAGTGATTGCTAGTAGCAAACAACAGTCAAATGGGGCTGATAGTAGCTTGCGTTCTGCATCTTCCATGAACTCTCAACCCTGTCTCGTGAAATCAATATGGGTATGAGCTATAATAATAATAATATCCAATCACAACTGCTATTTTAAATAGTTCCAGATGCTAAAAGTATTCCAGGTTCTTGGGCAAATCAACAGAGCATGCTATCATATAGCTCCAGCAGTCAAACATTAATAATTCAAGTGGTCGGAACTTAATTAATTCTGCATCTCCCATCACAACTGCTATTTTAAAAAATCAGGGAAACAAAAAAATCATTCTAATATTCTCAGAATGCTGATGTAAACAAGGTCCCTTGTTTCAGGTAAAGAGTCATGGTGCTGATATATTTAACTACTATCTCTAATACATTTTCTAATATAATGTGCAAAATCTTCCATGAGAATCACACTGGCCCAGAAAGTGGTTGGCAGATCACTCTGGGGAGAGCTTGAAGAAATTTGGAGAACAAGAACAAATGGAGTTGTCTAAAGTTGGTTGTATTTTTAATATAGTGACGTGCTCAGTTCTCTCAAGATAAGTATGGATAACAAGATTGTAGTGAATGATTGCTTCCTGGAGGTTCATTTCCTGGAGATCAAAGGGTTCATGTTAATGCCCTTGTTGATATGTTTATATCTTGATGAAGACGCATTTGCAGTTGCCAAACTCTAGGAAAGCAGAATCTAGTTGACCTTGTAGTGATGGAATTCTGGTAGTGGCAGCTACAATCAACACTTTGCCATGCAACATGGCATTCTTAGAGGACTAGTTATTTATCAGAGAAACTCAAAACTCAAAATTAAAAAAGAAGAAAAAGCATTTCATCTGCAGAAAGTATGGAAAAAAAGAGAGAATCTTACAAGGAAGAAGCAGCAGATCACTCAAGTCCTGAGACCTCTTCTGAAATGCCCCTGAAGAAGAGAATGAACACTAAGCAAGGAAAGGTGGATTCATCCTTAAAAAGGGGTATTTGGAACTTCCGTCAGCAAATCCAAAAGTGCTGCTGCAAAATCTGGAGGAAAGTAAAGGTAAGTCAGTAAAACTGGTGGGATATATATCTAAAGGGAAGAAACCAGATGATCATGGCAGAAATAAGGAGCTAATCCCTAAAACTGGAAGTAAATTTGAAGTCGCTTCCGAAACTGCCAGCAAATCCTAAAATGATGACCTGGTGGCATCCAAGCTAGCAAGTCCAAAGAAGATGAGACCCCAAAGGTTTCCTCCTCTAAGAACAGGGGAAAGCCACAAGAAGTGGTGGCAAATGTGATGTCAGTGGTGCCAGTAAGTTGAAGTCTGGCTCATCTAAGGTGAAATAAATTGATGATAAAGAGACCTTAAATCTAATTGTAATAGAATGGGCTTCAAACTTTGTTCTATTATTTAATTTAATAAATTTCAATTCCATAAGATTTCCAATTTTGACAATTATATTTTATTTTCACTACATATATATACATTAACTTTTTGTGAAAATTTATTATGATCAAATCAAATTTTAGGTTAAAGATATATTCAAATTATAAAACCCTTTTGACAATGCCCACTTATTATTAAGTCTAAGTGACTTGTTTCAATGGGGGCATTTGTAGAAACATAAGTTGTATACCATTCAAAAATTATCACGGGTCATTTTTGCTATAGAAGATAAATGAGTTTTTATATATTTTTTGATCAATGCAAGGATGACACTTAAGATAAGATATTTAAGATGTATTATAATAAATACAAGATTCTATAAATAAAAATCAACCATTAAAATAATACCATATGGCATTAAGAAAGGACTTGAGAGCCCATATAAATCTATATAAATACAGACCCCTACTCTATATAAAAAATATGAAGAAAGGAAGGATGCTCTCTCAAAAGATCTCAATCCCTTTTTTTCTACTCTTAAAGTCTAAAAATAACAAAAGATTTAGAGCTTACACACTCTATAAGAGTTCTTTGACAAAAAACTCTTTCTAAAAACAAACTCTTCATGCAATAAAACTCTCTCAAAAGCTCTCGAGCTTCCTTTATATACACTTGAATATAGAAGGAATAAAACTATATATTTAGAAACATACAATATACTTAATAAAGAGATAATAAAATAAATAAGAACAATAGAGATTAGTAGAATGGAGAAAGCACTCTTATTTAATGACTTTGTAATAATATATACATGTGTATATCTGTTAAGAATACAACTGTACACTGCATATTACTGTTTTCTTCTATTCTTATGTAACAAATTGTTTTGTAGTTTAGTATAACAAATTGTATTGTAGGTTTAATTTCTTGTATATATACTACTACTATAACACCTGAAATAATTATCGAAATACAACTAAAAGATTTTACATGGTATCAGAGCAAGTATAAATTTGTTTTTCCTGTATTTTTCCTTGAATTATTTTCTTTTTCTCTCTCGGAAGCTACAATGTTCTTGGCACTGTTCATCAAACAATTACTGCTCAAATCAAAATTCTTACTGTGAGAGTTCATCGGAAAAAAATGAACGCTATAGTATTTGTTTGTGGAAACCCAGAAATCATACATCACGAACCATTCATCGAACAAACAAAAAAAACCCAAAAAAATTCATCGAAAAACCGCCCTTGTTTTTTTTACCCAGAAACCCATCTGCACCAAAAATCATTTACCCAAAAGACTCATCACAAGAAAACCCAGAAAACCAATCTCAATTGGAAATCAAGACAACAACCGCACCTACCTTCACTCCGGCGACACCAATCGTTGTCCACCAAGACAACTCTGTCTTCCCAACTGACATTATGCTAGACGAAACAAATTGTTTACTCTAGTCTCAACTCATGGAGATGACAATCGGGGCTCGTAACAAGGCTGGATAACTCACCGGCAACATAAAGAAATGAGAACCCGACGACTCAAGATTAGAATCATGGATCACTAAGAACCATCGAGTAAAAAGCTGACTCATCGACTCCATGAACCCGTCATTGGTGCGACGATTTATTCGCCTCCTTACGACCAAGGAAATTTGGGACGCCATCTCCTGAACTTTCTACAATGGCGGCGACGAGACCTGCATATATGAACTCAATCAAAGATCGTTAACTACAAAGCAAAATGGACATCCTCTGTCCATTTACTATAATGAATTGGTGGCTATTTTCTAAGAAATCGATTGTTGGACTGCATCCCAAGCCAGAACAGTGGACGACGTGCTTCACCTCCACTTGACCATGGCGAGGCTCAGACTTCACATCTTCCTCAACGGGCTTGACCCAGTCTTCGAGCACATTCATGGTGAGGTCTTATGGAAAGATCCCAAGCTAGACCTTGAAGGCACATACGCCTATGTCTGGCGAGAGCACCATCAGAAGGCAGTCATGGAAGGCAGGAACATGGTAAGCTCTCCAGCGATGGCCAAGAGCACAATGATGCTCACAAGGAATCACAGATCGGAGAGGGAGAGGGGATTTGAAATTGAAAGGGGACACGGGGGTGAGAGGGAGGCAAAGAACATATTTGGAAATGACAGGGGGTACAGGGGTGAGAGGAAATTATTTAACCCGGGGAGTGAAAAGCCAGTTTTCAACCCGGCAATATAAAAGACTATTGGGTTGGTATGTAACCATTGCTGAAAAATGGGTCACTCGAAACAATGGTGTTACAAAATTATTGGATATCTGGACTGGTGGGATTTTAAGAACAAATCTCAGAAAAATTCAAAAAAAGTTAAATCTTACAGAATTAGGACTGAGACAACCAACTACAAATGTTGTTTATCCAAGTATAATTGGTAAAAATTCTGCATTATCTATTACTGTTAAGAATAGTGCTTGAATTATTGATACAGGTGCATCCGATCATATGACTAGAGACTCTAGTAACTTAAATTTTCCTAAACCTTCCTCTCAATCAGTTATATGCACAGCTAATGGTAGTGTTTTTCATATTACCGAAGAAGGGTCCATAACCTTGACCGAATCCCTCACTTTAATACAGTTCTCGTTGTTCCGTCTCTAGAATACAATCTCCTTTCGGCTAGCCAAATTACTTCTACTCTTGCATGTACCGTAATTTTTTGGCCCCTGCTTTGTGTTTTTCAGGACATTCTAACTTGGAAGATTCTTGACTATGGTACTAGACGGGGAAACCTTTATTATCTGGAGTTAACTGAGAGGGGGGGGGGGGGGGGGGTCAAGATTCAGTTTGACACATCAAGCAAACAGTGAAGACAAAGCTCAAGCACTCGTATAGTTATGGGACCAAAGGCTAGGACATCAATCATTTGGGCACCTTAAGAAATTACAACCGTATTTGTTTCATATTTCAGTATTTCAGAGTTTTAGTTTGAAACTTGTGAACTAGCCACAAACCATTGTAACCCTTATTTACCAAGTGTGAATAAAAGTTCAGAATCTTTCGTAGTTATTCACTCAGTTGTTTGGGGTCCTGTAAAAATTCCATTATTTTGTTACTTTTATTGATAAGTGCACTTGGATAACTTGGATTTCTCTTCTTCAAAATAAGAGTGATGTAAGTACAATTTTTCAAGAATTTCATAAAATGGTGACAAACCAATACCAAAGGTCGATTCGTACACTATAATCTAACAATGGTAAAAAAATTGTGGATCGAATTCTTGGGACGTTTCTGGGTCACCATAGAATTCGACATTAGATTTCGTGCACCTATACTCCACAGAAAAATGGACTATTAGAACAGAAGAATAGATAGATTATGGAAGTTGTTCGGGCATCTCTGTTTGGCATTAATATGCCTAAGTTCTATTGGGGTGAAATAGTCAAATCGACTGTCTATTTAATCAATCGCACCCCATCCAGCGTGCTCAACTTTCAAATTCCCCCAAAAAAGATGGAATCTCTGCTCTCCATCCCTCATCTACCAAATCTTGAATCCATAGTGTTTGTATGCATAGTTTATGTTTACATACCTAAAGTTCTGTAGGGTAAACTTGATCCATGTGCAAAACAGTGTTTTCATTGGTTACTCAGAATTTTAAAAGGGATATATGTGTTATGATCCTCTACACCCAACCCTAGATACCTCATTTCATAAATTGGAACCTTACTATTCAGGGGGAGCCTCTGGGTCATCCCTTTAGGGGGCGAGAAATAGTGAAGAGAACAACGACGATTTATTTGAATTAGAGAAAATGGAAGGGGTGCTCGAAAGGTTCAATGAAGAAAGAAGACAAAATGATATGGTCCCACACGATGGTACTAATTTGGAATTTAGCATAGATCAGAATTGTCTCAGCAACAACCCGTCTGGTCTCTAGAGGTGCCTACATCTACATTATTAGCTAAAGAATCAACCCAAAATGCTTGTCCTAAGGTAAATCCAAACCCTATCCTTGATGAAATTAATGAAATTCCTTCTCTTGTAGAAAATACAACAAATAAATACCCATAAAGATCGAATTGGAAGTTTTGAGGAAACAATATGAACCTAATCCAAATACCAAGACTAAATATCCAATTAGTAATTATGTGTCTTCCCATAGGTTGTCAAAATCATATGCATTCTCTGTTAATCAATTATTTACTGTATCTATTCCTAGTAATATACAGGATGCACTGGAGGATCCAAAATGGACTAAGGTGATGAACGAATAAATGGAGGCACTTCAAATGAATAACACTTAGGAGATGTGTCCACTACTAAAAGGGAGAAGATAGTTGGGTGTTCACTTTAAAACTCAAGGCAGATGACAGTATTGACCGGTATAAAGTAAGACTAGTTGTGAAGGGGTATACACAGAAGTACAGGGTAGATATTAAGAGACTTTTTCCCTAATTGCAAAAATCAATAGTATCCGCATCTTTATATCTTTAGCACTTAATCAAGACTAGGTCCTACAACAATTCAATGTCAAGAATGCTTTCATAAATGGAGACCTTGAAGAAGTCTACATGGATTTGCCACTCGGGGCTAAACAAAAATCCTTGTGTAGAAATAAAGTTTGCAAACTAAAGAAGACATTATATGGTCTGAAGCAGTTACCACATGCATGGTTTGGAAGATTCTCCTCTACGATAAAGGAATTTAGGTATAAGCAAAGCAACTCGGATCACACGTTGTTTATAAAGCACAAAGAAGGAAAGACTATAACATTAATTGTGTATGTGGACAATATGGTCATAACAAGAGATGATCCAAAAGAAAGAAAAGTGTTACAACAATTCTTGGCATCAAAATTTGAAATGAAAGATCTTAAATAAATGAAGTATTTATTAAGGATCAAAGTCTCAAGGTCAAAAATTGGGATATGCCTATCATAAAAAAAATGTGTTAGATTTGTTAACATAAATTGGAATGCTTGAGTGCAAACCAATTGAAAAACCAATGGAAATGAATCACAAGCTGAGAGAAATGGAAAATCAGACGCCAATGGACAAAAGATGTTATCAATGATTAGTTTAGAAGCTGATATATTTATCACATACAAGGCCAGACATAGCATTCACCAGGAGAAAAACATATGGAAGTAGTATATTGGATATTAAAGTATCTGAAAAGTACACCAGGAAGAAGACTATTATTTTCAAAAGGGGAGATCCACGAGATTGAAGGGTATATAGACTCAGATTGGGCAGGAAACCAGACTGATAGGAGATCGATATCAGGTTACTTTAGGCAACCTTGTCAGTTGAAGAAGTAAGAAGCAAAAAGTAGTAGCTAGATCAAGTGTAGAAGCAGAATACTAAGGTATGGCTCACGGTGTGTGTGAATTATTATGGATAAAACATGTGTTACAGGATTTGAGAATTGATTATGGGACGTCTATGAATCTACAATATGATAATAAAATGGCTATCGAGATTGCACACATTCCAGTACAACATGATCGTACCAAACACGTTAAAGTTGACCAACATTTCATTAAAGAAAATTCGAAAGATTATCCAATTTCTGTTTGTTCGGTCCGAAGATCAGTTAGTTGACATTCTCATGAAGGTAGTTTTAGGAAGAGTATTTTATGACGCTATTAGCAAGATGGGCATGATAAATATCTATACTCTAGCTTGAGGGGAAGTGTTAAGAATACAACTATACACTGCATATTACTTTTTTCTTGTATTCTTATGCAACAGATTGTTTTGTAGTTTAGTATAAAAAATTGTACTGTAGGTTTAATTTCTTGTATATATACTACTACTGTAACACCTGAAATAATTATCGAAATACAACTGAAAGATTTTACAATATCATTCTCTCAACAACACACCTATTTATAGGTACATATGTATATAAATACTTGTAAGCTCAAAAGACATAAAAGATGTAGATTAAAATGAACTTGGAGAGATTCAAATGAACTTGAGAATGATGAATAAACATCATAATGAAAAAGGTGTAAGAAAACAACTAGATATCCATTATGTATGATTTTATAACACTCCCCCTTAGATGTTTATTGTACAATCTTATGCATTGAAAACTACCTCATTAAAAACCTTACCAAGAAAAAAAGAGTATAATGCGTATTAACTTCCTCTCATGAATATATCATTTTAGATTTTTAAGTTGTTATATTTCAATATTGTATCGCAATCTTTCAAACATTGTAGTTGATAATGCTTTAGTGAACAAATCTGTTAGATTATCTTTCAAGTAAATTTGTTGAGCGTCAATGTCACCACACATTAAAGTTATGTGTGAAAATGAATTTCTAGTAGTGTTATGATGACAATATCATTATCTTTGTAATCATAGAGATATGCAAATTGGAAACCTAGATTCATGTGATGACTGCTAGTAGTGTTAGAATACCAAACAAAGTTGTTGAAGAAAAGGAGGAAATGGTCAAATTGGTAGTAGGTGGATCAACATTGCATTCATTTTGTCTTTTACAAAACAATGGTTGAATGATTCTATTTCCCAAGTATAAGGTGTTATTTGGCCTCATTGGGAAGGATAAATTGATTTATTGAAAGAAAAACCTCACACCCTAAAAAGATGGGTTTGACCAAAACAATGATTCTTGGTGTGAATTTTTGCTGAAAAATATTATACATATTTCTTGGTGGGAAAAATTATAATTCCTCGTGAAATTTTATGAATAAAAAAAGGGTATAAATCGGTGAAAAATTAAAAAAAAAAAAACCTTGAGGATTTTGATCCAAAAAGGTCTCAAATTCACCATTTAGTTTTGTTTGCCACGGTCAACTCCTTGGAAGACAAGTTAGAGGGCTTGCTAGGCATCATAAGTTGTTGTCATATGGAAAAACATCATCCGTGAATGAAGTAAAAACCCAACTTAGCAACATTTGATCCCTCTAAACCAGGTTTGAAACCCAGATTAGGGTCCTGTTGATTGGTTTCAACACTAAGAACCAGTGAAGAAGGTGCTGCTAACTCAGTGTCTTTCACATGAAAGTGGAGATGGTAGCGGTTCAAAAGAGAGGTGTGAATTGGTGTGATTGCTGAGAGCTAGGCATGATCGGGGATAAGTTAGAATGAGAAAGAGGACAAGGTGAAGAAGTCATAAAAATAAAAGATAAGATCGGCATGTTTGTTTATTCTGATACCATTTCCAAGTAGATAAAGTCAGGTTCCGAGTCTTTAGAATTAGTTGAGAGACACGTAAATTAATCTACATATAATATTAATAAGAAAATGCTGGGTGGACAGCGATCAATTGCATATAAATATAAATTACAAGAGTGTGAGAGACCATTCGGGGTTTAACCACTAAAATTAATAACTTTATAAATTTAGGTGATTTCGATAAATCCAAGAGGCACATGAAATGACAGAGAAAGGCACGTGATTCTCTGTCTTTGGAATTTCCTGCACGGCCAGCAAATCCAACACGACATGGATTTAGATGTCTCATTTCATTTTATCTATTCCTCGTAAGAGACAAAGTTTTGCTATTGATTAACGATGATCATGCAGAGATTTTTGGTCCGTTCACATGGTGAATTGGAGAAAAGGTGCTCTGCTTTCTTCTTTCCATCTTTAATTTAGTCAATTTCAGAATTATTCTTTGATTCCCTCTCCATGATTTAATAGCATCATCATCAATGTGGAAAGGACATAGAAGTTTCTCTTGTATTTTAAATATTTTAATACAAGTTTTTTCAATATATTTTTGTAGTTTAAAGAATTTAAATCCAAATAAAAAATCTCATGTTTACTTTTAACCGAATGTATCGAGAACTATGTATGCTAGTAAATAAATTAAAAATTATTAACATTACTTTAAAATCAAACTTAAAACAATCAAGAGATAGGTGCATATTTGATATATTATCTTGAAAGACGGGATACATTTCACAACTATTTTTTTTATTCAAACAAACGATAATAAAAATAAAGATATAAATTTAATTAATTGAATAAAAAAGGAAAAAAAGTCCTTGAAAGGTTGCACATATTAAAAATACTATATAAAAATAATATTTTTATTTTCAAAAATTAATTCAACCATAAAAGGATAAAACACAAATATATAAATGAATTAAAAAAACTCTTCAAATTTATATGTAGAACCAAAAAATTAATAGTCATTTAAAAGAGACTCTCTAAACAAAATGAAAGAGAGAAAAGGTATTAATCTAAATATAAATTAAATAGATATATAAAAAAACCATTTAATAATCATTAATTTTTAGAAATAATTCGAAATAATGTTTTTTTCTAGTTACAAGAAAAACTTTTGATTATAAATTCAAAATTTAATGCATATGTTTGGTAAAATAATTGAATATTATATGCACCAATAAATTTTTAAAAATAGATTTTAATATTATCTAAAGACCAATTGTTAAGCTAAGAAACAATAGCATATTAAGAAACAAAAATCGATTTTAGATAGCCCTTTAAATATTTTTAATTAATTATATTGAATTGATTTTAAAAAAAATAGTAATTAAAATTCTATTGAAATAAAGTAATTTGCTAGTATAAGCATTTATTTCCGTATTAACATCTTCAATTTCAACATAAAGATCTAACTTCTTATCTCAATTTCATTTATTTATAAGAAATTACAAGTGATTAGAAGACATACATGAAAAGAACTTGGACGATTTAAAATAAGGGAACAAAAGATATTATTCTAGCTAAAATCTCTTTGTCTCATTAGAGTGCTGTTTTTATTTATTTTAAAAATGTTTGCTAAGATATTATTCTAACAAAAGATATTTTTCAATAAGAACAAAATACATTTTTAATAATATTTGTTTCTCTTGCAACATTTTATCATTATTTTCAAAACCAACTTTCAATTAAATAATAATAAAATTCTTATAAATAAAAAGAAATTTCTTAGTCTCGTAGAATAAATCAAGATCATTAGTTGTAAATAAGTTATCATTACATACAAAATCAAAAATATAATTTTTTTCTTATTGACCTTTAGATATAGACATTAGTCAACAATGCTTTTGTTAAATCGAAAAGAAACAATAGTTAAACTTGAGATACCATCATGTTAAACCTTTTTTAAGTCTATATATTTAATTTTTAAGTTTTCATACCATGTGTTTTTTTTCTTTCATCTTAAAACCCTTTTAGTTCATCAATATAAGCTCCTAAATTTACATTTAAGAAGATATTTTTCCATAAAATGTTATAAGGATCACCTTTTATTATGCAATTATGAATAATACAATATTCAAGCACAATTTCATAAAATCAAAATGAATTTTCATCAATAACTCTAAATAAATTTATAAAATACCAAACCCTCATTTAATATTGGTTCTTAATGAAGAGTGTGGAAGATTAAATAACTTCTTTTTTATTTTCTAATGAATGGTATATAATCCCATTCCACTGATATTAAACTCTTTGAAAATAAAAAAAATTGAATCTTGTTTAAATGTTATAACCAACATCACCAAGATAATATATACCTATAAATAAAAATAGGATATATTACAATGTTTATCATGAATATTAAGTAAACACCATATTCAACCCATAACAAACAATTGTCATAATTCTAACTAATCATGTTTATCAACACATATTTTTTATCAAACCAAGTTTCAATGACTAACCAAACCATCAAAACTCACTTGGTTATCATTTAAAGTAACTATTAATCTCAAAAAAATAGTTTACCATATCTTAAAACCACAAGTTATGCACTCATTACCATATTGAGCAAATGTTTATTAAAACATACATATTAGTTGAAAACATGATTAAACACATCAAAAGGCATATTGTTAATCAAACAAATTACTAATTATGGCGGATGAACATTAAGTATTCAAGAAAATATTTTAAAAGAATTAAAAAGGTCTGCCCATTGTATTTCAACATCTTATCATACCTATCAATCAAAATACAACCTTATTGTTCCTGCTCATTTTCTTTTTATTTCAAGGTTTTTTTTAACCTTTGTTCTTATACTTCTTTTCTTTTCTTATTTTCTCTCTTATTTTCTTATCTCTTATTATTTTTTTATTTCCTTATTTTCTATACCTTTTCCCTTTTAATTCCCTCTCCCTTGTTTCATGTAAAGACACTTCTTTTATAGGCTGAAGCAAAACCAAGAACTTATAAAACCACCCATAATCTCTTTGTTATAGAACATTATCCTCCTCTTTTTTTTTATAATCTTTCTCTAACACTAGTGGTGTTTAATTATTTTTTTGTGCAATGAATCTTACCAAAAGAAAACAACCTCAATGTCAGCCTTTTACGGTTGACCTTTTTTAGTCAAGGTTGACTCTGTGTGGTACTTTGATTAGCTACTCATGGAGAATAGGATGTAAATGTGCATGTCTTCTACATTTTGGTTTTAAATTTATTTAATTAAGCCTTTAATTGGCTTTAAATCATTTTTTCCCTTGCAATTAAGCCCCCGAATTGACCTTATAACTTATTAAAATTCAAAATTGGTCCTCAAAACTTGTAATTTGACCTGAGTTAAGTTGTCAAACTAATGTTTTCTTCAATTAAGTTCTTAATTAAGTAAAAAAAAAAACCCATTCAAAGATTAATTAAGTCCATGATCTTAAATAATTCTTATAATTTTGGTCAAATTGAATTCTAAAGTTAATTTTTCTTCCAATTAAGCCCTTAATTAAATAAATTAGCCCCATTAAAAGTTTAGTTAAGTCCTTCAATTTATTTCCAATCTTCAAAATCTTTCTTCAACTTGCTCCTAAATTCTAATTATTTCCTTCAGTTAGGCCCTCTATTGCTATAATTGAGTTCCCAACCTTTGTCATTTGGTTTAATTTGGTCCTCCAACTTCCAATCTATATGATTCTTTTTAGTCCATTTCCCCACCTTTAAATTTATTTTCAATCTATGACCCTAAGATATTTTCTATTTTTTTTATTCTTTCAGACTTTTGAATTTTGTAAAAAGAGAAAATATTTATTACATAAAAGAATTTTGGGGACCTGAAATCAAGTTATTACAATACATATAGGTTATTATTATTATTTTATCATATTTAAAATTCACCTTTGACCCTAGTTTGATTATGTAATTTTCCAAATCTTGCTAGGAAAGTGCAATTTTGACTATATTATAGGATGACTAGGGTATTTTTTCCTATATAGGAAATAATAATATCATAATATATAATAAAAGAATAAAATAAAACTCTTTATTAAAAATGTAGAGTTAACCAAAAATGAGGTTAGTAATTATCTTTAAATGAAAAACCATAATTTCATAAACATACTGCTCTAACAACACATATAAGCATTTATTCAATTATAAACATGAATATTAATCAAATATAAAACATAATGTCTATGTTATTAGAAGTTCTTTATATTCAATTTTTTTTTTAAAAAAAACCATTCATTAATCGATAAGAACCCTCAAATATATATATAGAAGGAAATCTTGAGTGTAAAATGATAAAGTAAATGGTGTTTATCTTCTAACCCTCAAATATTTAATATATGTTTCTGATCTAATAAAATATATAATTAAGGAGTAGAGATAGAACCAATTATTATATATCATGCATTTGTCAAATATACAATTCTTAAATAGAAATTTGTTTTTTAAAATTGACCAATAAAATTTTGGTGCTATTATTTATTTAGTCATTCAATAGCTAATTAACTCATTTATGTGGGACACGTCTTATAAATAATTCATTCAATAACTAATTTTGGCTAATCCATTATTGAAAAGTTAAAAGATTTCATTATACATGATATTTGAATTATGACTTTTAATTTCAAGTTATGATTAAAAAGTTATTTTTCATTAGTAACTTGTAAAAAAAAGTTTAAATAATTTAAAATATATTTATTAAAATGATTTGAAAGAAATATTTTTGAACAAGTAGTATGAGTTAGAATCATAAGTTAAAAATTAAAGATTTTAACCTTTTCATATTAAATGACAAAAACAATTTAGTCAATTATGTAAGTAACACTTGATTTAAATTAAAAGTTATTTCTAACGAAACAAACTTATGGATTTTCTTTGATTCCAGAAAAAAACTTAAATAAATTAATAATAATAATAATAATACCAAACAAGTAGTATGAGGGCCTTCATGAACCTTGACCGTTAATTATTAGTAAACGGTCCAATTTATTTTAAAAGAAAAGAGCACACTACTTTTCTTTTCAGCATGCATGTCTAGCCCCCACCTTTGGCACCTTTCATTATAATTTAAGATTATATCTCCTCCTCTCTCTATCGTTGCTGCTAGCTCTTGCTCTCCTCCTCCTCCTCCTCCTCAGTTTGATACTGCAAAATGGCAAATTTAAGCAGGTGGTGGTTTTGTTTCCTAGTTTCTACGGCGGCGATAGCAGCAGCAGGTGGAAGAGAGATTTATGACGGCGAAAAAGCAAGAAGAGAAGCTGATAGAGTGCTGAATTTGCCGGGGCAGCCACAGGTAAAGTTCCAGCATTATTCTGGCTATGTAAAGCTCGGGCCCCAGAGTCAAAGGGCATTGTTCTATTGGTTCTTCGAAGCACAAGAGGATGCCTCTCAGAAGCCGCTAGTTCTCTGGCTCAATGGAGGTTAGCACTTCCTTCCACCCTTCTCTCCCACCTTAAATTAAAAAACGAAAACTTTCACAATCATTTCTTGGGCGGATAGAGCATGCTCGAATCATCACGGATGAGTGTCCTTTACTGTATAGTGTCTTGGATAATGTGTAATGTGCCCTCTTTTTTGTTTTTTTGGAGGGCAACCTTGTGTTTAAGTAAAATTAATTAGGGTTAAATAGAATTTTTCCCATGTTTTTGTTTTAAAAAAGAGAAGGGATTTCAATCCCTAGTTAATAACCCTAGCATGAAAGAGTTAAAAAAATGGTGGGCTATTTATGAACCCTAGTCTGTCAATAGTAAATACTAGAAACAATTTCATCCCCATCATCTCCCTTCAATTATTCTCTGCCATCTCCTCCTCCTTAGGTTCTTTTATTCAAAATTTCTTTCTTCTCTTTTGTCCGTGAAGGACAAGGTTTGGGTCCCATGGACTGTAGCCGTTACCATCGACTATGACCGTTCAAAATTCATTCGTAATTTTTTTTTTTATTTTGAATTTTCATTTTAGAGGAAGATTGCTTTTGCTTTTGCTTTGGGTGTGCTTTTTCAACAAATTAATATACTTTAATATATTTTTAGATAAAAGTATTTCTAAAAACCATTAATATCAAACACACACATATATATATAATGGTTAAACACCTAATTAACCATTAACGAGGGCTAGAGAAGGATTTATCAATATGAAACACAAACTCAAAATCAATTACAGTATGATATATTGAAATTATCATAAATTATAAAATTTATAGCCCACATAAATTTATCAACTGTGATTTTAGAGAAGTATAAATAAAATCTACACGTAATTAACCTAGCAATTGAGTAAACAATACACTCGAGTTGCAAGACTTCGTAGAGAATATTAGGGAGTCTCCACCACATGTCACTTTCTAATGAGAGGTGCAATGGTATGATCTATAATCGAACCCCAATACTACCAAATTCCGCCCTATTATCTTAGAATTATTATTATTATTGGAGCCATGTAGGCTCCTGACCTCTCCCTTCAATTTTAATGATTCAATTTTAATGATTATTTGAGAGTGTGATTGAAATTATTTTTTAAATAATTTTCATTTAGAAATGTATTAAAATGGTTTTTTTATATTTTTAAAATTATTTTTGATTTCAGCACATAAAAATCATATAAAAACACTAATTTTTTTTAATTCAAAACAAAAAATAATATTTTTTTTTCAAAAATACTTTTGAAATGCAATGACAAATTCAAATCAAGACCGGGGATTTCGATTGTTTGATAAGAAAGAACAAAAAAAGGTAAAAGGGAAAGTTTATTAAAGAAAATGATTTAATTATAACAAAATAGTTTTATCCATATCAGGACCTGGGTGCTCCTCCATAGCTTATGGTGCAGCGCAAGAACTTGGCCCTTTCTTAGTTAGGGGAAATGGAACACAGCTTATTCTCAACAAATACTCTTGGAACAAAGGTAACGTATTCTTATTTATTATTTTATATTATTAGATATGGTAGCTTAATTTCTTGCTGATTCATATTTATGTTGTGATTGTAATAATTAGCTGCAAATATGCTTTTTTTGGAGGCTCCTGTGGGCGTGGGATTTTCATACACAAATAATTCCGAAGACCTGAATAAATTAGGCGATAAAGTTACAGCTGATGACTCTCATGCCTTCTTAATCAATTGGTTCAAAAGGTTTCCAAGTTTCAAGTCACATAATTTTTATATAGCTGGAGAGAGCTACGCAGGTAAAAGCCCTTCGTTATATAATTTGAGCTGATGAAAGCTCATTTTTATTATTATTACTGCTAATTAATTGTTGTTTCTTACTCGTGAATCTCCTTTTCTTTTCAATATTTAGGGCACTATGTTCCCCAACTAGCTGACCTCATTTATGAAAGAAACAAAGGAGCTACGAACAGCTCTTACATAAATCTCAAGGGTTTCATGGTATGCACCAATCAGGCCTATATATATATATATATATATGTGTGTGTGTGTGTGTATGTTTTCCCGGCCGGTCTGCGGGATTAAATATTACCACTGATCTTTCAATAAATGCATGGCCTACATGCATGGAAAAATTAAAAATGTTAATTAATGCGACGGTATGGTGTGCTGATCGGAAAAAAAAACAGATCGGAAATGCAGTGATGAATGATGAAACGGACACTGCGGGGATTGTGGATTATGCGTGGAGTCATGCGATCATCTCAGACCAGCTGTACCACAACATAAAGGAATGCGATCATCATCAGGAAAGCGTAACGAACGAATGTGTTGTTCATTACAGAGGGTTCGCAGAAGCTTATTCAGATATCGATATTTATAGCATCTACACTCCAGTTTGTCTCTCCGAATATTCCACTCGAATTTCATCGAAACTTGTCGTCGCGCCTCGCCTTCTTTCAGCATTACATGTAAGAGCACAGAAACACCAATCTTTTTAGTTCTTACTGATTAGCTAGCTAGGGCAAAACATAACTGGGAACAATCTATATTGGTATCGGAATTAATGGGCCACGATTAACGTGATTGTTTCTTGATTTCAGGAGCTGGGACATAAGCTACCATCAGGATATGATCCATGTACCGAAAATTATGCGGAGGAGTTTTTCAACAGAGAGGATGTTCAGAGAGCCCTACATGCCAATGTTACCAAATTATCTTATCCTTACACACCATGCAGGTATAATACTTAGTATTTGTGTTGCATGCGGTAGATTTATGAATAGAGTTTTGGGTGTTTTGGCTATAATTGCTTGAGTTTTTTGCTTTTATTATTATTGAATTAAAATGATAGTATAGGAGAAGCTTAATTTGGTTTCCACCCATAACCTATATTTCTCAATTTCATTCCACAATAAAATGATGCATGGTGATAGAAATAAACATACAGGTAGATTTCTTCGGGCGAGGAAGTGATCAAAATTGACTAGTGAAAACCTGTAGCTTTCAAGCATTAGTGAGGCCATGTGTCCAATAATCGGCCTTAGCTTTCTTTCTTCCTGCTTTCACTTCGAAGAATTAAATGAGAAAGTTTAGCAGACTGGGGTTGATTTTTGATGACCACTTGTCTCTTTCGTTTCCTTATTGCTCTCACCCACCTTTCTCCAATCATAAAAGCACATACAGAACAAAACAAAAATAGGCAATATAAGATCCCACCACCGAGGACCAGACTTAGTTGAGTTGAAGACATGAAAAAGCTTGTGCTCTTCCTTTGTCCATATCTTAAATTTTCTAGCTAGGGTAAAAATAATGCAGACTTCATAATTCTAAAATGAAACTGGAAATGTGTGTTAAGTATGCATGTGGTTACACGAATTAAGTAGTCCAATTGCATATGACTAAAATGTTTTGTGTGTGGCATGAACAGCAATGCAATTAGGAAGTGGAATGACGCTGCGGATACGATACTGCCTATCATTCAGAAGCTTTTAAACTCCGGATTGCGTATTTGGATCTACAGGTATATAGATGCTGATCCATCACATTATCTTACGAATTCATCTAAAATAATCTCAGGATATAACGTTCTGTTATGAACCATCGAATTGGATGAAAAACAAAAAAAAAAGGGCTTTTGCTCTGTCTTAATTTTTGACCTACAATGGTGCAGTGGTGACACTGATGGGAGAGTGCCAGTAACATCAACGAGGTACAGCATAAACAAAATGGGGTTAAAAGTGAATGAAGAATGGAGGGCATGGTTTCATAAGAGTCAGGTGGCAGGATGGGTTGAGACGTATGAGAGAGGGCTCGTATTAGCCACCGTACGCGGTGCCGGCCACCAGGTTCCAGTCTTTGCACCTCAGCAGTCCCTCTCTCTCTTCTCTCATTTCCTTTCTGCCAAAACTTTGCCAGCTTCTTCCAAGTTCTAGATGCTACAGTATGTGGCCAATCATTGGCCATGTATGTTCAAGAGATTTCGGACACCTTTTTTCCACAGAATCTTTGTCTGTAATCATCATGCAGAATTCAGGATTTTAGTTATGGGCTGCTTTTAAACATAGATTTCTCTTCATAGCTACTGAAAAACAAAATTAAGAGAGGATTAAAAAGATGGAAAAAACATATCAAAACCACACGTGATTTCAAGTTTTCATTTTCTAGCACCATATTCATGGAAGAGCAAAGAAAAAAGCTTTACCGTATCAAGAAACTATACTAAACAAGTACGATTTGAAATCTGTCCATGTATATATTACAGTGAAAAGGTAGCTTTATATTTTGAGATCGTGTTCCAAGTAAATTGTCTTATAGCCTGCTGTCGGAAAACTGTGCATCGTCGGTATACATTGGCTATTGGCTCTCATTGGAAAGTTGTCACTCGGAATATTTGCTCGTTGATACATGGCGTTACAGTTTTACAAAACCGCTATTTTCAGCTGGAATTGCTTTCTAAACTGACATTGATCAGGAGAAACGAGCCATAAACCCGCGCTAGCTGTAGAGATTAAAAAAAAAAAAATTGTTTAATTTTAACAAGTAATTTTTTTTTTATTTTGGTTTTTTTTTTTTAGTTTCGATCCTTTGATTTTTTCGGTCCTTCTAAGATAGTTTTAAATTTTTTGTTTGTATCTATACACCTTTACTCTTAGTTTAGATTTTTAATTTTTAATTTTTATTGTTATTTTTATTTGTATTAAATACAACTCGCGTTAAAAAAACATAGTAAATTTAGCTTTGGTGGTGTAAAATGAGAGTGAAACTCTTTCTTATGCATTTATAATTAAACGTGAAATGTTTGAAACACCACCGCAGGTAACTCTTCTGTTTTGCCTTATTTGAGGCTACAAAAATTATTTTACTGTGCACTAAAAAAGTAAAATTACTGAGACACCCCACTAACAATTCTTGGTTTTTATCTTATTTGAAGGTATTATGATTATTGTACTATGCACAGAAATGAAAAATAAAATAAAAATACCTCTGATATCATGACATTATTTGAAACACATTTTACATAATAAAATCAATATATAAAAAACTAATATACATTTTTAAAAGTTCTACGACGCCGCACGCGTCATCTGAAATGTGCATGAGCTCTGAAATTGACGTCGCGCCCAACGACACGCCCACAACACCCAACAGAAAATATAATTAAGAATTGGTAAATTACCAATACACCCCTATAACCAACTCTTGGATTTTGTCTTATAGGGGGTACATACATCCTTATACAACTCGTGGTGTGTATTAGCTGACCCGGACACCCCAATTTTAAAAAAAGAGTCAGAGGATTAGTCATGGTGCGCTTAAGCTCACCCAGAGACCCCAGTTATAAAAAAATATATAAGTGAAAAAAAAAACAAAAAATTGGCCCGGAGACACCGGTTATTAAAAAAATATATAAGTAAAAAAAAAAAGTATAAGCCTAAAAGCACCATAGCAATCCATATTGTGTTTTTTTTTAAAATCAGCCCGGGAATTAGTTATGGTGCGCTTAAGCTAGACCGAAGACCCCAGTCATAAAAAAAAATATGTGAACATAAAAAAGTATAAGGAAAAAAAATAATAAATTGGTCCGGGGATTAGTCATGGTGCGTCCAAGCTGACCTGGACACCCTGGTTAATAAAAAACAAATTTGGTTCAGGGAGTGGTGGTAGTGCTCTTAAGCTAATCCTGAGATCCTGGTTATAAAAAAAATATATAAGTGGAAAAAAAAAGATAAGCGTGAAAGCACTGTCGCAATCCATATTGTTTTTTTTAAAAATTCACCCTAGGAATTAGTCATGGTGTGCTTAAGCTGGCCCGAAGACTCCAGTTATAAAAAAAAAAATATAAGTGAATAAAACAAAAGTATAAGAAAAAAATGTACCAGCAGGAAAGCACTTTAGAAAAAAAAAGTGGGTCTAGGGATTGTCGTGGTATGCATAAGTTGACATGGACACCCTTGTTATAAAAAAAAATGGATTTGGGGATTAATCGTGATGCTCTTAAGCTAGCTCGGACACCCTGATTATAAAAAAACAAAAAAATATATATATAAGTGGAAAAAGAAAAAATATATAAAAAAGTATAACAAGCAAAAAAAATGTTTTGGGGAAAAAAATGAAAAAAATATAATAAGAAAAAAATAAAAATAAAACATACTAAGGAAAAAAACAAAAAAAAAAGGCAAAAAAAGAAGAAGCAAAAAACGGGGAAAAAAACATTGTAGCGGGAAAAGCATTGTTGCAATCAACAATGTTATGTGTGAGGAGCTACAGTGCTTTCCCCGCATTATTTACAATCCATATTGTTTTTTTTTTAAAAAAAAATCGGTCCAGGAATTAGTCGTGGTGTGCTTAAGCTGACCTGGAGACCCTAGTTATAATTTTTTTTTTTGGTACGCGCATAAGGAAAAAAAATGTATAAGTGTACAAAAAAAAGTATAAGGAACAAAAATTAAAAAATAATAAATTGGTCTAGGGATTAGTTGTGGTGCGCGTAAACTGGCCTGGACACCCTGGTTATCAAAAAACAATTTGGTCCTGAGATTAGTCATGGTGCGCTTAAGGTGGCCTATAGATCCTGATTATAAAAAAAATATATAAATAAAATAATAATAATAATAATAAAATGCTTAAGCTAGCTCAGAGACTATGGTTATAAAAAAAATATATAAGTTAAAGAAAAAAAAAGCGTGGAAGTACTGTAGCAATCCATATTGTTTTAAAAACAAATTCGTTTCGGGAATTAGTCATGGTGTACTTAAGCTGACCTGTAGATCCCGGTTATAAAAAAAAATGTATAAGTGAACAAAACAAAAGTATAAGAAAAAATGGAAACAATTGTATCAGCGGAAAGCACTTTAGCAAAAAAAATAGGTCTGAGGATTAGTCGTGGTACGTATAAGCTGGTCTGGACACCCTGATTATATATAAAAAAATTGGATCCGAAGATTAATTATGGTGCGTTTAAGCTAGTCCGGACACCTCGATCATAAAAAACAAAAATATATATATAAGTGGAAAATGAAAAAAAATATAACCAGCAAAAAAAAAATCATGGAAAAAAATGAAAAAAAAAATAATCAGAAAACAATTTAAAGAAAAGCTAAAAAAAAATTGAATCCAAGAATTAATCGTGATGTGCTTAAGTTAGCCCAAATACCCTGATTATAAAAAACAAATAAAATTATATATAAGTAAAAAAAGAAAAAAAGTATAACCAACAGACAATATATTTCATGGAAAAAAAAGTAGAAATTTTTTTTAATAAAAAAACAAAAAAAGCAAGAAACAAAAAAAATGAAACGTAATCAGAAAAAAACAAAAAGCAAAAAAAGTAGGGGAAAGCACTGTTGCAATCCATAGTGCTTTGTGTGGGGAGCTACAATGCTTTCCTCACACGGTTTAACTTATTGTTAATATATTAAAATAATATTTTATGTTTTAAAATTATATTTAACATTAACATATTAAAATAATTTAAAAATAAATATATATTTTTTAAAAGAAAGTATGAAACAATCATTAAAAACTTTTTGAGGTACTCTCGTCAAAGAGAGGAGGATGGTGAACAAAAACTAATTCGGATAGTGGTAGAGTGCTTAGGGTTACCGAGGGTTGAGGGACTTGAAATCAAAATATAATTTCTTCACACTTTGAATGAAAATAGAATACGAAAGGGAACTTCGTACGCTCTTTCGTTTGCCCTTTTTCCTGTCAAGAAAATTAAAAATCTCAAATTATGAGGTACTCGAACAAGATTAACACCATAACCATTACAAGTTCACTATAACTACACTAATAATAATAATAATAATAATAATAATAATAATATCTATTATTAAATATGATTAAACTTCTGTTCTTCAACAATGTGGTGAGGCTGATGCAGGCACTGTCATTGTCATTACCCTGGTGTCATTTATTTCCAGTAAATCGTAGGGTACCCCAGACATCATGCCCACAACCCCTACTGCTGTGATCAATGCGCAGCCTTGGGGTTTTGGTGGTGAAAGTCGTGAAGAGTGCCAGAAATCAGGCCTAATGTGCAAAGTGTTGATAGAGTTTTGTTTGGTCGCTCAAGGGGCCAACATAAATTGTATTTTTAAGGTTCCAAGAGAATGAGAAATGCTTTCACTGTTGTGGCATACTTCAAGAAAATATAGATACATCTTTGTGGTTATGATTTTAAATGTTTGCCTTGTTCTTGTTTTTGGGTTTGTGAGATACAATTTTAATCATGGAGAAATGTCCATAATTATTTTAAATAATTAGTCAAGAGAACTAGCTAGAGAGAGTTTGTGAGATATATTTTTAATCTATCCTTAAATATTTTAGAGATAATTGGTCATAATCAAAAGGGACTAGAGACATAATGGGGATTCAATGGAGATTTTGTCATAGAAATTTGTTGAGAAGTTATTTTATTTTTGGTAACGCGTCAAGTGCACGTATAGAAAATTCTTTCCCCATCTCTAGCCATTTTTATTTTCTCAAAAGTTGGTGGAGGTAACCTTTGGTGATCAATCATTCCATCTATTTTTGTTTTAAAATGTCATGAGTATTATTAAAATGAAAGAAATAAAACTTATTTTGATTCCACATATTTGCATTGCTTTTCATGGGATGAAGAAATCATACAAATTATAATTTGAATAAAAACTAGCACCTCAATCCATATGGTGATCGGAGAAGTAGTAATAGGGTCGAGAAATGTAAGGCAATCACAAATTTATATATATACATATATACTAATTATTAATTTATATTCATGTCTCAGCTTATTTATAAAGGTCCAAAGAGTTATGAGCCACCTAGGCCAACACGTGTGGCTTTTTTACACTAAAACATTTTTATTTTATTTATAAAAAATATATAATTTAATATATATATATATATATATATATAGATAATTTATTTTAAATTCTTAGAATAATTGATCATTTTTATTTATATTATTTTATTAAATTTTTATTTTATTCTTGAACAATCATATTGTTTTTTCAACCCATCATAATCACGTGTGTGTGTGTGTATATAATTTTATCTTGTTTCTTTACTACAATATTTTATTATTGTTATCATAAAATTAAATAAAAAATAATTTTATAAAAGCAAATTTAAATTAAATTGTAAATTTGACAGGTTAATCCTAAGTGATCCGATATGTTATTGCAATATTAGAAAAACAATTATTATTTTTTGGAATTTTCTTTAAAGTAAAGTCTTCTAAATTGATTTTATACTCGTTAAATCAACTTCAACTTTACATGATTTTATTTAAAACTCCAGATAGACATGAATTTAGATAAAAAAAGGTTTTAAGAATGACTAATTAAGCTGAGTTTAAATACACTTAACTAATTTTAGGAACACTTTTAAACCATTTTGAACTTTTAGGTATGCAAAATTTATTTTGAGTTTTAGAAATATATAAAAATATAATGGATTTTATATGAAAGCTATTTTATAAGATTATATCAGATGTGACATCAAAGCCACTAAATGAATTTTACTCAGTGAGTGAATTTTACTTAGTTGCAGAGAGTAGTGATCAAAGCATCAGAACCCAAGCTCATCTTCTTCTTTTTTCATAAACAAGAGATCTTCGTTCTTGCTTGCTTGGTTTATTTAGTTATTGATTAGTGTTTTGCTTCTCTTCTTCTTTTTCTTAGAGAGGTGGGGCAGTTTAGAGATTGAAGTTGGTGAATTTTGTTTGGTGTTTGTTAGTTTTTTTGGTAAAAGAGGGGTTGAAAGCCCAAAACAACAACCTACAAAACAACAGAACGAACCCTCACAATGCCCCTAACATCCATAACAAGGATATCTTTAAGGAAGTCAGGAATCATATCATACACATGAAGGCCAGAGCCAAGTTATAAGTTCTGATAGCTAGAGCATCCACAACTACATTTTGTTCACGGTAAATATGCTTAATTGTACAACAAGAAAGGATCATGAATCTTCATTTTACAACAAGAAATGATGTTGTAGAGAAGGTGAGTTGAAACCGTAGAAGTTAAGAGAGTGACAACAATACTAGAGTCACTCAATCTCCATATCTCGGTATCTAGCATCCTAGGGCAAACTAAGCCCTCAAAAGATACTCCATAATTCAGCCTCAAGGATGGGCTTGCACCAAAATTCACAATAAAACCTTAGATCTAGGCCCTAGTAGAGTCACGTAAAACACCGTTAGCACCACTAAAACCATTGACATTTATTCTACTTCCATTTGAATTAACTTTGCACGCACCAAGTTTGAAAGATTTCCATTAGAGTTAAACCACAATCTGCTCTATAGTACTTATTTTTGGAATTTGCGCATTATACCAATTCAATGTATAATCGTAGATCAACTGCAAATGCTTAAAGAGTATAAGAAAACCTTGCTAAAAAATAAACTTACATAACTTCCAAATGAACCGCAAGGCAATTGAAAAGACTAGGTACTAAGGCAAGCCATAGGTAATAATCTTATTGGTTTGAAGATGAAGGAAAAGCCAATTATCAAACTCCATGAGAGGGAGACAAATATTGGGATTGCTATTGCCAAAATTGCTCCAAAGCGAGTGGATAACATAGTAGTCCTTAAACAGATGATCAATAGACTCCACAAAATCAGGACATCTCGGACAAGCATCAATATGAGTGAAACCTATTTTTTATCGTTAGGAATTTGTGAGAATGTTCTTGTGGCATAAAGACCAAATAGAAGTTTTCACCTTGGAGAGAATCTGCAGCTTCTAGAGGAAATGACATTTCCAATTGAGGTTGTTATCCTCCATAAAAGAGGAGTTATAAGCAGTTTTAACATAATATGAGCCATTAGAGGTGAATTACCAAATATGCTTATTTACCCCAGTCCCACTAAACTTAGCATGAATACCAGTAATTAGCTAGACAATATTATTAGGCAGGTAGGCTAGTAGGCACATGGTGTCCCAAACCCCATCATCCATAAGTATCTAACCTTAGTGTGTAATAACTCCTCAGAAAGATCAATAGTAGCCCATTGATTTAGAGTACTACAACTAAGTCAATTATCAATCCAGAATAAAATATCATTCTCAGAACCAATTCTCCATCAAATAGCATGATTACGGGCTTTAGATCCATAGAGCACACCATTTTAGACACTAGAGGAAGCCTTATGATGCAATCCTTGACATCCAGGACTCCCTCATGCTTCATATATTTGGCATTAAAGAATTGGGTCCATAATCCTTGCTCATGTCGCAAAAGATGCCAACTAGTTTTAGCAAGCAAAGCTTGGTTCATGCAAGT
The DNA here is from genome assembly GCA_025169955.1 of Salix arbutifolia. Classification (NCBI taxonomy): domain Eukaryota; kingdom Viridiplantae; phylum Streptophyta; class Magnoliopsida; order Malpighiales; family Salicaceae; genus Salix; species Salix arbutifolia. Next base: position 7,458,586 of record CM045908.1, read on the forward strand.
AGATTTTTTAATGCCCAAGCCACCAAAACACTTTAGTTTACATACCATCTCCCATTTGACTAGATAAGCCTTAGTTTTCTTAGGAGTGTGCCCCCACAAGAAATTCGTATTAATCTTATCCAACTTGTTACAAATAGAAATGGGCAGGGAGGTTGTTTGTACAATGTAAAGAGGGAGCACAATTGCAATTCTACTGGCCATAGAGAGTCTTAGACTTCCAAGAAGAAATTCTTTTCTGCACTTATCAATGATCTCGTGATATATAATTTTGGTGACTCGAGAGTGGATAAGAGGCACACCAAGATATTTGCCAAAACAGATCATGATGGGGGAACCACTAATGGTGGCAATAGAGTTAACCAAATAAGCATTGGTTGTTTTGGGAAACATAAATAGAAGACTTTTCAAAGCTAACCTTTTGACTAGAAAGATTAAAAAACTCATCAAGACATCGTTTCATCAAGGATGTTTGATACCTAGAGACTTCTCTAAAAAGAATCAAGTCATCAGCAAAGAAAAGATGAGATATGAAAGGGCCACATTACAAATTTGAACAGATTTCCAAACCTTGTCATGAGTCTTCTGCTAAATGATATGAGAAAGTTTTTCCATGCAAAGCACAAAAATATAAGGAGAGAGAAGGTTTCCTTTCTTGATGCCATACTTAAAGGTGAAAGCATATGAAATCTCACCATTCATAATGACCTGATACTTAACTAAATGATGCAATGCATTAGGAGCTCTAGGATTCTACCCCTGATCCCTATTTCCCAAAGCACATTCCTATGAATTTCTAGTTTAGACGATCATACGCATTGGATAAGTTCATCTTCCAGACAATGAAACCTTTCTTTCCTTTAAAGCTCTTAAATTTATGTAATATTTCCTGAGCAACAATGATGTTATCCGTAATATGTCTTCCTGGAACAAAATTGACTTGATTATGACTAATAAGATTAGCCATGCATGGGCGAAGTCTAGTCACCAAAATCTTTGAGATCATTTTATAGATGGTGTTGTAAAAGTTGATAGGCTGAAATTGAGTCATGTTAACAAGGGCATCAATACTGGGGGATCAAAGCAATAAGGTCTCATTGAGGTTCTTAGGAAGAGGTACCATCTGGAAGTAGTTTTTAATGAGCAATATGATGTTAGTGGAACAAAGATCCTAGAATTATTGATAAAAAATAGTTGGAAAGCCATCAGGCCCAGGAGTTTTAAGACCACCAATGGAGAATTAGCTTTAGTGAATTTCCTCATTGGAAAAAAGCTCATGAAAGTAGTTCACCATTACATCTTTCATGCAACGCATATCAGTAACCCAATCACAATTGAAATTTTGTAAGCCTTCAATCTTGTTCCTTCTCTTCTAATAATAGTTAAGAGATGAAAAAAAAGGGTATTTATGTCACCTTCCTTGAGCTAAGTGTTCCTAGATTTTGATTCCAGAAAAGCTCCTCTTAATCAAGAAGGAGATTATACTCACTAGATAGCTCATTGTCAAGCTGACTAAGAAAGGGGTTTGAAGCAATACATTACTATTTTTGAATTCTAGCAAGTCTTACCAAAATCCTTCTCTTCCTCTGAAAGATACAACCAAAAACAATCTTGTTCCAATAGATTAGAGGGGAGACCAGATTGGTGGTTTTCTGAATAAGATCTATGCATTATTTCCAAGAATCCTTAATAACCGTAGCAAAGCCTGGATGGGATAACCACAATGCTTGGAATCGTAAAGGAACACAATCTCTATTAATAGAATGGTTATAATCCAAATGAATCATGATGGGGCAGTGATCATGTAAACACCCAAGAGATTATATATATATATTAAAGGCTGATTTAGATTTTCGCTGCCGATTTCATGACGCGACGGAAAATCATAAAGAAATAAGACCAAGGTCAATATTCCGTAAATAATCTGCAACCCAAGGAATGAATTAAAAGATGAGTAAAATAAGTTGAGAGGGGTGAAATTGAAATAAATAAAAAGATTATGATTTAAATTATAAAAAAAAGAAGAGGTGGGGTAAAAAGATACATTTAAAAGGAAATGGGGGGCTCATTTGTGCACTTAGGGGGGGTGATAAGTTAAAGAGAGGTTGGAGAGAAAAAGATAAGAAGGGGTGGTACTCCGAGAACAATATCTCCTCCGACCACCGTTGGATCGGGCTGGAATTTGAGTATGTTATGCACCTAACCATTTACTAAAATCCGACCGGAGGGATTGTTATTATATGAAGCCGTTTGAGAAATCCAGTCATCTGAAGATTTCTGGAAAACCCCCTCAAACTCGTCAGAGTCGCCAGATAGTTCCTCCTCCGCCCACCGTTGGATTTCTCTGAACTTTTGGTATGTTGTGAACCTTACTTGTTACTAAATGTTCACCGGAGGGATCAGCCTGGTATTGCTCTGGTGGAGACGTGTAATCTTTTGAACAATATAGCTAAATCTGTTTCTTCGGCCAGTCAGAGCTGCCAGCTAGCTTGCCTTTATTGCACCGTTGGATCAATCTGAAATTTGGGTATATGGTGCGTATGAGTGTTATTCATGTGCTGAACGGTGGAGATGAGAATGGTACATTTCATCAAGGAGATATCAATGCTTAACAGTAGCTCTCCAGTTTAAGGTCAGTCTCCGGTTTAACTCAGATCTTGGTAGATCCAACCGTTGAAATACCCTGAAATTTGAATATGTTTTATATAATGGGTTTTTCTACATATTAACCGTTGGTATTTGATAATTGTTGAGTTAATTGTGATTTATTGCCATTACAATGTTTCGTTTCAAAACAGGTTTGTTAGGATTTTATTGAATGATCATGTGCTAAAATTTATGGGTTCAATGTGTGTTTTCGGTTGGAATTTTGTTGAGGGATTAGGTGTTGAAATTTATGATTTCAATGTGTGATTTTGTTGAGATTTTGTTGATGGATTATATGCTGAAATTTATGGTTACAATGTGTGGTTTGTTGGGATTTTATTGAATGATTATGTGCTGAAATTTAGGGGTTCAATGTGTGTTTTCGGTTGGAATTTTGTTGAGGGATTATGTGTTGAAATTTATGATTTCAATGTGTGATTTTGTTGGGATTTTGTTGATGGATTAGGTGTTGAAATTTATGGTTTCAATGTGTGATTTTGTTGAAATAAGTATGGTGACGAATGTGAAATTGAAAATAGAAATATACTGATTTTTGGGGACATTGATGTCGCAGGCGGTGCAGTCGGGATTGAACCATCATTCAGACAAGAACAACCCAGAAGTAGTGCAGGTAAGTGATTTACACCTTCCTTTTCATATGTTGAATAAGGAAATACTTTAACATGAATATTACCTTATTGTGTTAGAATCTATATTAGTTTGTTGGATGTTTAAAGGTTGACAAAGGAATGATTAGCTTCGGCTAATGGCATCCGTATGGATGGCCGGAATAATTGAATGATTAGCTTCGGCTAATGGCATCCGAATGGATGGCCGGCATAAAAGAATGATTAGCTTCGGCTAATGGCATCCGTATGGATGGCCGGCATAAAAGAATGATTAGCTTCGGCTAATGGCATCCGTATGGATGGCTGGAATAATTGAATGATTAGCTTCGGCTAATGGCATCCGAATGGATGGCCGGCATAAAAGAATGATTAGCTTCGGCTAATGGCATCCGAATGGATGGCCGGGATGAACAATTGATTAGCTTCGGCTAATGGCATCCGAATGGATGACCGGCATAAAAGAATGATTAGCTTCGGCTAATGGCATCCGAATGGATGGCCAGGACGAACAATTGATTAGCTTCAGCTAATGGCATCCGAATGGATGGTCTGAATAATTGAATGATTAGCTTCGGCTAATGGCATCCGAAGGGATGGCCGGGACGAACGATTGATTAGCTTTGGCGAATGGCATCCGAAAGGATGGCCGGGACAAAAGAATGATTAGCTTCGACTACTGGTATCCGGAAAGGATGACCAGAGTGAATGAATGGTTAACCTTAGCAAATGATGCCTTATGAGGATAGCCGGGTTTAAGATTATGGTTAATTGCAATAGTTGGTGTATATATATTGCATTACAAGCTATATGTACCAAATATATGAAGTGATTATAAATGTTGATGCCTCATTTAACTGCCAGACCGTTTAGTCTTCATCATTATTATTATCATTAAGTAATTACATTCTCTTAAATGTTTAATACTACTGCAAGGACGTCATATCCACCAGATGTCTAGGAACCCGACACACGGGAACGTTCTTTGCAAGGAATCACGTAGATGCATACTAAATCGCAATATACTTCGTATGAATCAATGTACTGAACGCATAACTTTTATTAAACCCTTCTGTATAAATTTGTAATGGTTATTAGTTACGATAGAAATGTAAACTCATGTCTATGTAGGCATATTTTTAATATGAACTTCTAATTATGCAACCATAATACTACATGTTTATGTAAGATCCACTTTTAATGAAATGTTGATCGTATGGATGGTATTTCGATGATGTGAGGTAATCAGGCTCTCTGATTTCTGGCACCATGCGTGTTAAGTATATATATATATTAAAAATATATATATATATATATATATCGGGTTGTTACATTAAATGTATCCACCTATGCTCCGGATATTAGAAAGTATTAGATTATCTTAGAATATTAACTATGTTATGTTCTATGTATATGTATACATGTGAAATCTTCATGTGCGAACTGGCTTTTTAATTTTTATCTTATGCGTGTGATGTAAGATGAAGTTTGGGAATGAATATGGTCCTGAGCATATTCTGAAATGAATTATGCAGTTAATTGTATTAAACATGAATGTGATTATGGGTGAGCTGTGATCCAAATTGTGTGCAGGTTGTGTTATTGATAACTTGGGATCTCCCGATATAGGGGAGACTCTGCCGAAATTTCGTTAGAAATTTCGGCGAGAGAAAAAAAAAATTCATGCTTCATCTACCCTTTTATAGGGGTAAAGATTAACAAATAAACAAATAGGAGAAAAAAAAATTGGGGTCGTTACAGATCATAATTAATTTGGGCAAGTGAGAGGTGGGCTTCAGGAAAAAAAGGCGTCAAGCAATATTACTAAGACCCCTGTCAATCCTTTTTCAAATAATACCCTCTGCATTCCTCTTGTTGCACCAAGTAAATTTAGAGCCAATGAATCCAACATCAATAAAATGATTACAATCAATCCAATCAACAAAGGCTAAACTCCTAGAATCGAAGTTACCACCACATTTTTCACTAGCACAACTGATGTCATTAAAGTCTCTCATGACTAACTAGGAAAAATTAGAAACTTTAGCAAGGCCATCAAATTAGGTCCATAAGGATTCTCTAATTCTAGGATTAGGATTGGCATACACCACAGTTAAGAGTCAACACCTATTCCTAACATGGACAAAAGCAGTACTAGATTGCCTGACATGGATAATGACCTTAAGAGAAATAGAACTGTCATTCCAGAATAGCCAAAACTTCCAAGAAACCCAGTGGCATCAACAATATGATAATGGGAGAAGCTCAGATTTGGGACGACATTAAAGGCTTTAGAGCCGCTAATTCGAGGCTCAAGCAGAACAAAAACATCAATGACATAAACCTTTTTAAAATCCTTGATGGTGGAAGCACATTTATCCTTACCAGCACCCCTAACATTCCAAATGACAACTATCATTATAATAATATAAATTAAAGGGGGGGACCTGAGAACTGACCTTCAACAGAAAATTCTATCCCTCTAGGCTACGGCAGGGACATCATTAACACTTGGTCGGTCATTACTCAAGTCAAAGTCCAATCTAGCAGGGGCATTCCATGCATGACTATGCTCAGCAGAGGCGGAAGCTTGAACATTAGACATATTTTCATCATTAGTGATATCCATACTATCCATATTAGAGGGGGCGTGTTCTCGAGGCAAAGTAACTTTGTCTAGAAAGGTAGGAGAGGAAAGAGGAACTCCCACATTAAAGAAGAAAACCCTTTGGATATCATCCTGAAAATCAGAGCCTTGCACTTGTAACCCAACTGCACCCACACAATTAGGGGGCATAGTTTTATTTCCTAAATTCATACTTAAGCTTTCATGGTGTTCAAGGGCAAGGATAAGACCAACATCTGTCATCCTTGAAGGAGTAATCTTGGAGTTATCATGAGGAGATTTTTTAGGGACCTAAGGATTGGTCGTAGAATTTGTGAAGGGAAGCTTCCCCCTTCCAATACTTTTCTTGGGGATAGATTTGTGTGTTGCTTTTTTCACACCAGTGAGTGAATTCTGGTTGGTATTAATGGCATCTTTAGAGGCATCACCTCAGTTTCCATCTGCCTCCAAGACAATAAAGTGAGATCCAGTACTAGATAAATGTTTCTTTTGCTCAGCATGCACTTTCCCTACTTCAGAGGATAATTTCTTATTGATTTTTTTTTACTTTAGTAACATCTACTGTCCATGGATATTAGGAGGGCTCTCCTCAATATTGTTGGTACCTACACACATAGCAACCCCAACCACTTGTTCAGTGCAAGTGGCCTCAAGTTCTCAATTTCAAGAGCTTTGTTATTCAGGGCATTAACATCCTTCATGCTCTTTGATTCAGCAACTTCACTTGCCTGAGCTTTAGCCTTTATGTTCATGGGAAATTATCCCTCCCATGACCATAATGTCCACATTCAAAACATATAACTTGGATCCCCTCATATACCACCCTGCAGGTGCTTCCCTCCACTTCAATAAAAGGAGTTAATGGTTTGGATATATCAAGCTCAACACATATTTGAGCAAGTTTCTCTCTTGATTGGCTCATAGTATGAGAATTAACTTAATTGTGAGCTCAATTAAATTATTGATTTTATCCAAGACATCAAATCTGAAAAATTCAACATTTAGTCCATTGATTCTTACCCAAGTTTTCATGTGTGATCTTTTCTTCTTTTGGGTCAAAACCAAGTTTCCAACTTTGGGTTGTTACATATTGCCCTGCAACCTGCCAAAGCCCTCCAGTAAGAACATATTTCATATCTTCATCAAGCAAGAACTTCACAACAAAAAAGTTGTTCTCCAAATCAATTAAGGTCATTGATCCCTTGAGCTTTCATCTTTGAAGCCGTTCATGGAGAAAGTTAAAAGTAAACGGTTTGCCCATGAGTTTGATAATGATAAAAGATTTCCAAGGACGATACAAACAATCTTTAATCTTATCAGCGAACCGGATTGAGGGGATCTCTCTATTCTGCATAGTATAGTCTTCATCTCCAATCACCATATTATCTTCAACCATGCCAAAATCAGCAGAAACTTTGTCTTTAAAACTCATTGATAAAGGTGGGGGAGAAGAGGGAGGTGAAACAATACCTTCAATATCCCTCACCTCATCGGTTCGTGCTCTTTTTCCACCAGTAATCGCACCATTTGGATATAAATCACTTGCTCCAGCAACAAAAACAATGTCATTCATCATGAGTTAGGACGAAATGGGAAGAGTTGAACGCCAGGGATTGTAACAATATGAGAGGTGGCAACTGAAAATTGGGAAAGTGAAAACACGTGGGGCACATTCCATTAGGGTATCTTTTTTGCGCCACTCTATGTTTGGTGTTTGGTTTTTTAGTTTGACTGTAAAGCCTGCGTTTGAAGCATTGCATCTAGTGCATCTCGTTCAGTTTACGTACTAAGTGATGAATTAGTTGTTTAATCAGTTTATTCTTTGGTTTCCTTAAAATTTGCTAAAGTTTGTGTTTAGGGTTTCCCTTGTGATACAGTTGATTGAGACTCTGTTTTACAAACTTTGGATGATTACACCTTGTACTCGTATACACATACAACACAAAGAAGATGCATTTTGAAGATAAAGAAACACAATTAATTAATTATGCCTTGATGAACAGTATTTTCACCAAGCAATTTGGCTTTTTTTTTTAATGGCAATGAAAAAAAAAACAAAAACAAAATAGCAGTAGAGAGGTGATCCGGGCTCACCCCTTCCTCACTGCCGATCAATGTTTATGCTTGGATCAGCAGGTTTTCAGGAGGAGCACAGCACTCGTGCATGCACGCTAGAGATTGAGTTGAGAGAGAAAACAAAGGAAAAGCAACGCATTATGGATGCAAGTGGAGAGAACACCAAAAATCTCGAATTCTATTACTTGTAAAGATACAACAGCCTAAAGTACTCGTGTCAGCGATTGAACACGCTCTCTACTTTACAGTAGCTCAAACAATTAAACCGTAATGTTGCAACAATTAGTAGCTTACAAGAATTAATGAAACACTAAAATGGTCGACAGCTTACCCTAAAACTCAGACACAAAGCCTTGATTTTGCTTCTCTTCTTCCTTGTGCTATCATCGAGATGAGTTCCTCATCGGTCGAAGAATCCAGGACCTGACCGTGAAAGAAGTTCCTGGCCGGCATCCTTTCCCATCGCAATCATATCATCAAAAGCATATGGACCTTTTCTACTAGTTTCCAGCACTGAAGAGAAAAGGTGGAAAAAACCAAGCGTGTCATAAAACGGCAGAAGCTACGTGAAACTGAACATACTTACTGTTTAACTGTAAGAAGATTTAACATATACCACGTGTGCCATCAGGAGAAGCAACCAGCCCCTTAAATATGCAGTCACCATTTTCATCTTTTCTAGCATATCCGGCGATAGGAGTACGACAAGACCCATCCAAGGTTTCAAGAAAGGCCCTTTCACATACAACTGCTAGTCTTGTTTCCTCGTGGTTCAATGAAGCCAAATAATTAACCTGCAAAAGGCAGTAACAAAAGAACATGGTAAGTTTTAAGAAGCCAAGAAGTTAGCCTGCAAAACCCGCACCAGAATGGGCCATCAATGTAAAGTCTCCAGGTTCTGATATTAATATATATCCTAATCTATGGCAGTTATGTTGGGCATGCAGAATTTGGATCAACTATTCCATGTATGCGAGCTTATATGAGCGCTAGGGTAACACACCATTTTATCATCATTGCTTCGACAGGCAATTCCAATTGCACCTTGGGCAACTGCTGGAAGCATGTCATCAATTGGAAGAATGGAAGTTACATTTTCTGTCATATTTAAGCGTTTAAGTCCAGCTAGTGCCAATAGTGTTGCTTTTACAACTCCTTCATTAAGTTTTCTCAGCCTTGTCTGAACATTGCCCCGAAAATTTTCTTCCACCTACAAAACAAAATCATCCAGAAACATACATTAGAAGCAATATAAAGATATCAATGATCAAGAAATACCATAGAAACCTGAGAACAAGCTCAACATGCTAGAAAAGATGAAAAAACTTAAACAATGACAACTGCCTCAGAATGAATGCTTTTCTAAACGACAAGAAAATAAAAGGCTAAACAATATTTCAAATAAATTTTCATATATTCCAATGTACCTCTCTCTCTAGAACTCAAACAGAAAAAAGAGTTCTACTGTCAGTCACAATGGTTGCTGACAGTGGACACTTCATATGGACCACAAATAGCATTTATCTCTTGCCTTGAGCAAATCACTTCAATGGAATGATTTTAAAAGCAAGATCGCACTTCAAGTAACACATACAATCGACAGCTCCACACTAAATAAACAGGCATGATATCTTTTATATGCATATAATTAAATTTCATGTAAGAGGCATCTGAGCAATTTCCTATCATTTCCCAGGAAGAATTATATTCAGAACATTTCGCTCAATAAATTTACACTGAGTGATGGATATCTGTGGAGAATTTGTGACTTTCTTCTGAGTGAGGCAGTTCCAATGATACTACCAGCAGGAAGATCTGCTAGTGAAGCTGCACTCAAGGAAATAAATGCATCTCGAACATCCTCACGTGGAAGGTTACAGGGGAGGATTGTCTTCTCTGGTAAATATGTAGGAACATCTTTCATTGAGTGAACGGCAATGTCAATGTCACCATTTATCAGTGCCTCATCTATTTCTTTCGTGAACAATCCTTTCCCACCAATGTCTGCAAGTGGTTGACTTTGTATCTTATCTCCTGTTGTCTTTATTATCACAATTTGTATAGCTCCTTCTTCGGCTAGATCTGAATGCAAAGCCATGAGCTTGTCTCGTGTCTCATGAGCTTGAGCAAGTGCAAGCGGGCTATCAAACATTTAAAAAGAAGATCAACAAGCAGAACAACATAACTAAATCCAAAATATTTGGTACAAGATCATATAAAGAAACAAAATTTAACTGTCTTTGCCATTCAACTAGTATTTGAAGATCCTGAAACTACCTATATCTAGCCACTAAGTAATGTCAAACGCATCATTTTCTAACAAAACTCGTTGAATTTAAGTGACAAAACATACAAAAATGAAAGCTTTTGTATAACTATAATCAAACATTCAAGAACAAAACACCAATCTCTAATACATCTAATAATTGAGACAATCAAAACCACATTTCACAGACAGAAGCTAATCTAGAAGATGAAACTGAGTAAAAATCTAAATCAATAACTAAACTGCGTCTCTGATTAAACTGTTAAGCAAATTCACAGCCGATTTCTTTTACCACGTCAAAATCTAAATCAATAACAGCCAATTCAATAACAGAACTTCCAGTGCAAAGATCATTAATCTGAAGAACACCCCGACAGTCTAAAGAAGCACATGGACCAGAAAATGAGCAACCTTAAATCTCCCAAAAATCCAGAAGCCAAATTCACTCAAACACCAAGTATTAAACAAAGTTAAGTCAAACATTAACAAACAAACCAAAACCCAGGATTTAGATTTGACCAGAAAAAACTTTGAGTACCTTCCTCTAGTGCCAATTCTAATGAGAGCAACTTTAGCTTCCTGGGTTTGCTGCTCAACAGCAACGGAAGCCCTGACAAACCTCAAAGTCTGTTTCTTTTTTGAAAAAGCTTGAGTTTTTAGAGAGAACCCAGTAAAAGAAACAGACCCACTAGTGCAAAAAATGGCTGGACTTGATGAACGGGACATTAGAGCTTGGCTTGTACATAGAGAAGATAGAGTCTCCATTGATGAGAGAGAGAGAGAGAGAGTTACTATTTAGCTTTCAAGGGATGGTTTTGTTCTCTGTTGGATTGCGTTGGGTAGGGGTAAGTGATCCCCTTCTTGAGTTCTAATGGATCCTGCCTGGAATTGGATAGGATAACGGGATTACATGCCTCTTTGTATCCTGCTGTTAATTTCATCCGGTTATCTACCATGTTTGGCCCATCATCCCTGTTGTTAAAAAAAACACATCACTAAGAAAAGATTTGAGGTGTGATTGGAAGTACAGTCATAATTATTTTTTAAAGTTTTTTTACCTTTTCTCCCCTGTTGTTAAAAAATAATATAAAAACTTTTGATATTGTAAGATTTAAGTGATGTTCTGAAGGGATCAGATATGTTCAAATATTATTTTTATATTAATATATAAGAAAGATTAAAAACAATAAAAAAAATATTTTTAAAAAAAAATTATTTGAAATTGAAAAACAAACAAGTTTTCATCTGGGTTTATTAATGGTCAAATATCAAAAGTCTATCTATTTTAATATTTGTGAAAAAAATTGTTTTTATTTTTATAGTGAAACTAAAATTTAAAATGATATGAAATGATACTATTATTATCATAAATATATATATATATATATATATATATATATATATAATATGTTGCAAGCAAAAAAAAAACTACATAACACTCACTTTCACTCTTATTTCTCTCTTGCCATGTCATTCTCTTATTTGAAATTATTCTCATTGTTTTTTGTGATTTAAATTTATTTTAATATGATAATATTAAAAATATTTTTTATACAAAAAAAATTAACTCAACCACACTTACTTTAAATAATGAATTAACATTTCTTTCAAAAGCTGGTGAAAGAAAAAAAAGGTTGTCATTGAATTTGTTCACTTGATTGGAAAAGATTTAGGATTGGGAGCGTAGTCAAGATTATTTTTTAATTTGTTTTTCATTTAGAAATATATTAAAATAATATTTTTTTATTTTAAAAAAATTATTTTTAGTATCAGAATATCTAGAAACATCAAAAAATAATTAAAAATAAAGAAAAATAAAAAATTTCAAATATTATAAAAAACACAGGAATGAATTAAAGTAGTGGTAGCAACTTCTCTTCGCTTTTCTAATATTTTAGAATTTGTGATCAGAGATTCTTTCACTTTGAACGACTTCGTAGCAATTTCACTGCCACTCGCAAAGATATCTTGGAGAAGAAAAGGGCAACAATTGGCTTGAAAGCAAGGTCAAGAGCGTAGCTGGATGGGATTTTGGTTGAAGAGTCATCTGCCACTTTAACATGATGGCTCTGATTTTTTAAACTGAAGAACAACCCATTTCCATGATTTCTAAATATATAAATCATAAAATGACAGATAGATTTGTAAATTGATGTTCATCATCCACTTTTTTATTGGGTTTTTAAGTGGTTAGATTCCGAAAAGTATAAAGAAGGCTGGTGGCTATGACTTTATATATCAAATTAAATTCCATGATGTACACGATGCAGTTTTAAAAGAATTTTTTTTAATTGCCTTCAAATATAAATTTAGTTGACCAAACTATGTGGTTATCTTAAGTTTGGTGAGACATTTGAAGCTCGATACTGTCATGGAACTATCTCATCTAAAATTTTAAGTTGCTAAATGAGGTTCCAGAATATTATTTATATTATTCTTTAACACATCTCCTCAAATAGAAGTTCTTTGAGCTTGAAACTTGCAAATATTCATACTAACTTGTGCTTATTTTTTTATCAAATAAAATAAAAATAGTAAGATTTGAACTTGTGACTGCTGTGTCAATAAAGTTTTGATACAATATCATGGAATCATCTCACCTAAAAGTTTAAGTTATTAGGTGAGACTTCAGAATATAATTTATATTATTTTCTAATAGATATTTGCCAGTAAAATAGCCGTATTCTACTCTAATGATCAAGGAATTAAAAATCTCAAACTTAGCTTATTGAATCATTTATGAGAAGATTTTATGTCATTCATAGAGTAATCAATGATATTTTATTAGTTATTTTTTAGGATGGTGTTTATTAAATAAATAGTGTTAATTTATTAGTTATTTCTTAGAGTTTAATTTAAAGAAAAACCAAACACAAAGAGAAGCAAGAATATAAACCCATGATATACCAAAAACAATACAAATATCTTTATTTATGATTTTTATTTTTTTAGAACCACACGTTTAAATTACTAGTGAGTTGCTAATAAACATAAAAATAATTAAATCAAATTATTAGTGATAATGTGTGATATAGAAATAATTTTATGTTCTAATAAAAAGGAAGAATGAAATTGCTTGGAATACAAGGTGTGATATAGAAGAAAAAAACTATTGTTGCTTGGAGTGGAATGGATAGTAATTATTACCTCTTCAGTAATTCAACTTTTCAAGATTGCATATGTGGAGCAAGAAAAAAAATGCAGGGTCTGGCCTGAAAGAGAAGAGCCTGCCAAGATGGGGAACTCAGTGAGAGATCAAACTTTTTGTTTAAATAAGCTTCAAATCTCATTGTGAGAGCAGGAAAATCATCCCTGGCTACTAAACAAGATCTTTCCCTTCATGTTAGACCTCCCTTCTCGAATTCATGCTAAAATGGGATGTTGAATTCAGGTTTCTCATGTTGCCATTTATACTGAACAAAAAAATAAAGATTGATGAGCCACAAATGGTAACGCTATTTGGTATCCGTTGCTTCATCCATAATCACTTTTCTCATTTAGCTGCCCCGTAATGGAATATATATATATATATGTATATGTATATGTATATGTATATGTATATATTCACTGACCCTCACCCATCTCGAAATGCATTAAGATCTTTGTTGATAATGAGAGAAAGGCCCAAAGCAATGGCAAAGTTAGATGGAAAGTTTGAATAGGATAATGGACGGCATATAAAGTTGATTAAAGAGGTAACAATAAAGTTCTGCAATCTTGATAGTAAATCAGAAAATTCATTATCTGACAAACTCCTTTAAAATTATTGAAAAAGGTTGCAAATTCTGAGCCAAAGATTAGGCTGCTACTGGACCAATATAACAAGAAGGAAGCCTCTAAAAAAAAAAACACCATGGACTTCACTAGAGAAGAGATCACAAAAGTTTTAAAAGCAACCATGATCAAAGGCCCTTGTTTGTGTTCAGCAAGAAAAAAACATGGCAGAGCAGAACCATCCACTGCCTATCCAAAAAGAATATACACACCAAACAGCTCGCCCTTCAAAAACAGACAGGATGATGGATGAGGAGGAAGGCAGGGAAGCTCCAGCTTTCATTTATGAGTCAAGTTCACAGACAAGTGAGGATATCACCATGGTTGAAGGGGAAGAGAGCTCTAATCGGCAATTAACATCATTGTGATGCTTGGTAATCTAGTTCAGATTACTTACAACTAATCTATTATCATAAATGTTTTATTCTAGAACTGTAGAGGAGCAGGTAGTGACAAGCTTTGTTCAACAGTTCATAACTATAGGAGTTGTTATGGGTTTGATGTCCTCGCAATAGCAGAACCAAGGATAAGTGACAGTGCTGCTGATAAAATAGTGCAAAAACTAAAGTTTGAGGCCAATTTTAGGGTAGAGGCTCAGGTAAATCAGTAGGTATATGGCTGCTATGGAATAGGCATAGAGTGGATATACATTGCTCTTAGGTTACAAATCCATTTCCCTTACTTTATTCCATCAATCAAAGGTTGTTCATCTTAAAAACTTGATGTAATTATAAGTTTGACCAAACATAGGAAGCACTCGGTCCTCTGACTTTTTAAAGGCTACCAGGGAAATATCGTAATTGTTATTACCACCAAAATTTGTACTTATGGTTTCTTTTTGCTCAGGCCCATGCCTCGAGTTTTATAGTGATTGTCACACTCTTCTACTCATTAAGGTCTAACACTTACCCCAATAGCTAGATATAAATCACGCACTTTAACACCTAATTTTGTAGGTAAACATAATGCATCACAACTATCATTATCATAATAAAACATTCAAAAAAAAATTACATTAAACAAATACGAACCATCAAGCAAAACTTATGGACTCCACCTTTAAAGTTTATAGAATCACTTCTTTGCTTGAAATTCATAAACGAGAGTTGATTGCTAATATTGTGTACAACTTTCCAGTACCTCTAGCAACCATCATACCACACTTTGAGCTCAAGAATCCCAGGTTTGAATGGTTTTTTTTTAGACTTCACCAAAATTCTCTTCTCTTTTCCAAACCAAAACTTAACAACCAAAGTTCCTTCTCCTCATTTTCTTGTTGATTTCCTTTCCCTTTTATAGGCTAAACTATAGGTCTATGTGAGTTTGTCAAGGTTCTAACAAACTAAAACGTTATTGGTTTTATCCAAGATTTTTGGTTTTGAGTTCAAATAGTTTTGTAACAACTAGAGAACAATAAGAAGGGTTTTTTACCTTTTAATCTTGAGGGAATGGTTTTAAATTGTTGATAAAGGATCTTTGAAGTGTTTTAAGTGTGAGCACAAGAAAATTTTGGTTGGTTTTGTGCAGGTGGGTGTCTCAATTAAGGTTGAATGGGTTTGTCATTTTCGTGGCCTTATTGGAGCAGCTTTGACCTCATCGTTATTGCTCTATCATCATCATTATCTAACACTACTTGTGCTCGATATAAAAGGTGCATACCTTTATATTGGATCCTTTTTTCCTTGATTTGGATGTTTATAACTTCGTATTTTCCTGCTTGAAAATATCAACCTAATCAACATTTGCTTGAACATGTAGTGAAGGCTAATCAAGAACAAGAAGTTTGAGATGATCAATGAAAAATATGAGACAAGAACGTTTAATCTTGAGGTAATGGTTTTGTAGAGAGGATGTTTATAGTTTGAATGGTGGTGGTTTCAGTCTCTAAGGTGGTCAAAAAACATTGTATTCGACCATCTGAAAGTACCTTCCTGATCGACCAAAATTGAAGAAAAAGGTGTACAATATTTGGAAAGCTTGTTTCGCCTAATCTATGATAATTAGGGTTTTATGAATTTGGATTTTTAAAATTTCAATTTTATCCTTACTTCTCAAATTTTGAATAATTGTATCATTAATCACTCTTACACTTTCAATTGCTTACAATTCACCCCTATTGAAAATCAATTTTCAACCCTAAGTCCGATGCCCTTTTCACTTCAATTTTTGGTTTGTCTAATTAACCTCTTTATTGGTCAATAAACTTTTAATTTTCTTCAATTGGGTTTTTAATTTCTTTGATTTGAGTTCTTGAAGTTATGCATCTTTTATGCATTAGACCTTGGTCTCAAATTTGTTCAATTAAATCCTTGATTACTCATCAGACTTGGCTTCCCAAAGTTTACTTCTGGTTTCAAACTTTTATTTCTTTCAATTAACACCCAAATTCTCTAAAAAGAACATCTTCTTTTATAGTTAGATCTTATATTGATGCTTCTACAATTGTAGTTAAGTCCTTCAAATCATAATTAACCTTTTTTTAGAATACGTAATAACAAACAACATAGCTTATCTCTAAAATTAATGATGGATCATTTATAAAACTAAAAGCAAGGCCAATGGAAAATGAAACAATAGCTAATAAGGCCACTTTCAATACAAAATCCACTTGCAGTAACGCTTCACTTTAGACATAAATTCTAACATGGTTGTAGTTTATAAATATTCTTGCAAAAACTAGAAGGGTGAGATCAATTCATCGCTCATATAAACCAATTGTAAACATTATTATAATAAAATGATAATGATAATAGCAATGGAAATGGAAATGAAGTTTTTAGTGAAAAATAAAAGAAACCAAAAAATAAAAGTTGAAAAAATCCTTGGCCATCTTTAGCAATTTTAGATGATTTAAAATGTATAGATTGTAACATAGTTGTTAAATTAAATTTTAAAATAGATCCATGATAACTCAATAGTCAAGAGAGTTGACCCAAATCTTTTTTCAATAAAAATTGTTATCGGGTTCATGTTTTGTTGTTATAACAATGTTATACATATAAGTGATTTTTCATAATTTTCATAATTTAGTAGTATTTAGAAATTAAATGATTTTCAAAATTTAGTACTATCTCAAAAACTAAATAGCTTTCTTATATACCTTTGTTGGTAAAGTGAATGAGGTGGGGGTTTGTTTTTTCCTCTTTTCTTTTTTTCTATTTTTTTTATCATTCTTTTCTTAATCTCACTCTTCAACATTTATTTTATTTTGAGTTTTTCTTTATAAATTTGTTTAGTTTGCTTTATATAAGGTTATCGTAATCTTAAAAAACTAATGTTTGGTTTATGCTTAGCTTTACTAGTGTATTTTTGTTATTGTATAATTAAATAAAAAAATAGTTTCAAACAAATAAAGTTCTTAAACCTAGTGTATCCCATCAATAATATCATAAATTTGAGAGGATAAGCTACGAAACATGGGTTAATATTATATGTCATTGTCTCAATATTAAAAAAGGTCATCTTGATTTTTTATAAAGTCAAACTATATTTTTTTTATTGATCATTTATATTATCTTTGGACTTAGCAAGTCAACTGAGTAATGTTGAGACAACTTTTATATTATTTAATTTTAATCAAGGGCTGGATAAGGTGTTGGGAGAGGTTTCAAGGTTAACCAATTGGGATGAATTTAACAACAATATCAAATAGTTTCTTGTGCCCTAGATATTTTCTCATGTTATAAAGATTGATCTGAGTTATAATGTAGTGTGACCTTGTAAGCTACTTACTACTACTCTACAAAAAGAATTGAACAAGTTGATACTCCATCTTCATTGTCCATATAGGTTAATCTAATATATCATTATCTCGATATTAAAAAAAATACATCATCATGTATTGTTTTCAAAGCAAACTATTCTTTTATTCGTTGTCCAAGTTGTCTTTAGAACACTCAAATTAACTAGGTCACCTAGAGTCAACTCTCATGTGGGTTAATTTTAAACTTGACTTAAGCAAAGAGTCGAGTCAAAGGTTTCAAAATTGACCTGTTGGGTAGAGTTCAATGTTCAATAACAATGTCAAATAATATTTTTTCTAACCCCATCTTCAAATGTTTTTCTTTCAATAAAATATTTTTTTTGCTTATTTTTCAATTATATCCTTTAATATGTGATTGGTTTTGAATTAGTATTCATTATTTGTTTAATTTTTTCTTTTCTATAAAGTTATTTTAGTTTCAAATAATCATCCTGATATTTAATTAATTGATGCTCAATTTTGTAGGCTTTTATTTTTGTTATTAAATTATTAAAAAAAACTATTTTTTTTATTCGACTCCCATTTTAAACACGGGCACAAAAATAATATAGAATAAGAACTCTCTCTTTCTGTAATTATTTGTCTTTTTCTGCTTTTGTATATCGAGCACATATTTTATTTCAGTGAATTAGAGTTTTTACAGGAGACGTCTCACGTCATGAACCTCCTGCCAAAAATATCTTGTTCCAAGAACCAATGGAAACTACAAATCTACAACCTCCTTCCCCTCCACAATTTGTCATCTTTTCTCCGAGGAGAGCAAAATGCCTGCTGGTTGCCTGCCTTTCCACTCGCCGTTCGCTTCAATTATAACCAAAAACTTAACCCCGAAACCCTTCCCTTCCTTCTCTCCGACGCCTAGGAAAACGACATGTAGGGCTACTTCATCGTCGTCATCAAGTATTTCTTTTTCATCAATAACAGATTTCGATCTCTATGATCTTCTGGGGATAGATAGCTCAAGTGATCATTCACAAATAAGAAAAGCTTATAGGACTCTGCAAAAAAGATGTCACCCTGACATAGCAGGGCCTGCAGGACATGACATGGCTATTATACTCAACGAAGCTTATGCAGTTTTGTCTGATCCAAATTCACGTTTGGCTTATGATAAGGTCAGTTTGTTATTTTCCATACATCGGAGAAACTAAGGTCTAATTTTCCGTGCGCGGATGTGTCTTTGCAGTCCATCATCGATTAGAAACGATAAAACATGAGCAGATCTTCATCATGCAAGTTGGGAGCTGTGACCCTGCAAGGGTTAATCGGAGTTCTTATCTTGGCCCCTTAGGTCCTTGATGTAACCCAAATGAATTTTTTTGAGGATTTCTAGTATGGGTTTTTTTTTTAAAAAAAGGATTTATAATATGATGAACTTTTGAGCTGTTATTAGTAATTATATGCATAATTAATCTCAGCCTCTATCATTATTAAGTTTGTAAAAGGACATGATTGAGAGATCATTTAGGAGATTGAGGTAAACTATAATGCATTTTTAGACTTGCGTTTTGTCTATATGAGAGAATATTCAAGCAGAGTTTTATTTAATTTTCGTGTTAATTTGCTGTATAGGAGCAGGCAAAGATTGCAGAACTTAGTGGCTACTCTGGAAAACCAATATATTCAGCATGGTTTGGCTCAGAAAGTGAACAAAGAGCAGTTTTTGTCGATGAAGTGAAGTGTATTGGTTGCTTAAAATGTGCCTTAATTGCAGAGAAAACATTTGCTATCGAATCAGTTTATGGAAGAGCAAGAGTTGTTGCCCAATGGGCTGACCCTGAACACAAAATCAATGCTGCCATAGACGCGTGTCCTGTCGACTGCATCTCGTAAAGATCATGAATCTTTCAAATAGTTGAATGCATTGATCAAATAGTTGAATGCATTGATTTCTCCTGCTAAACACACAAGTCCGTTGTTTTTAATTTTCCTGTAACAAATGCAGGACTGTGGAGAGGGCAGACTTGGCAGCGCTAGAGTTCCTGATGTCCAAGCAGCCTCGAGGCACCGTGCGAGTCGGTTCCGGCAATGCAGCCGGAGGACGTGTTTCCAACATTTTCGTAGATGTGAAAAAATTCCAAGACAGATTGGTTGGTGCCATGAACAAAGCCACCGCTCAGAACTCCATGGTAACTTGATTACAGCATTAGGATAAACATCAGTTATGGAACGATGGCAATTGGCATCAACTATAACACAATTAAGCATAAAATGTTTTTCATTTCAGGAAGCTGACCAGCAAAGAGAAGCGAGAATATCAGCTTTCCAAGCAATTAGATCAATCTCAAATTGGCTTTACTGGCAATCACCAAGAGCAGGCTCGCCAGAATCTTATCAGAAGTTGACAAGGATCGTCAGAAAATCTCCTCAACCAAATATTAACAAGATTCTTGAGGCTGCTGCAGCCAGAAAGAAAGCACGAGAGAGTACAAGGCCCTTTCGTCAAACCCCATCAAGCTCCTTATATTATGAAGAGTATTGGAGTCCATCAACTCAGTCTATTCCTTCCTCAATCAATAGCTCTAGCCCTAGCTCTAGATCCACCCCAGAGACTTCACGTACTAAAGAATCAAAGAAACTTGAGAAAGATAATAGGAGAGAAGATAGAAGGAAAACAAATCCCATAAGATGGGGAATACCAATGGTGCCTGCAACAATTGCAGCTGTTATAATACATCTGCAGGTAGGAGAAGGGACAATTGGTGGATTGAATGAGCATGTTGGTGGTTCGTTCGCACTGGAGATTGTAAATAGCTCTTGGTTACAAGTTATATTAGCTGGGATTACATGGTATTTGATTGGTGCAGCAATGATAGGAGTAGTCGAAGCAATTCGCAGAGGTATAAGTGCAAAACAAAAGGGAAATTAAGATGTATACTTCATACTTTGAAATGTACTTGCTGTAAAAATTCATTGCTGTGGATATGATATACGTAGTTAAAAAGATTAATATGTGCTCTGTATGATCCCAACATTCAATTAATGTACCAATGACTTTTAGTTCTGTTGTTCCCTCCGGCGAATCCTGCCTGTAAACCTAAGCACGGTTGGCATTAGAGAAGGAATAGAGAAAAATATCCAGAGGCAAAGAATGAAGAGTCCTGAATAATGAAAGATGTGTGGTGGGTGGATAGAGCAGACAATGCGAAGGATGCATATTTCTCATGACAAAACATTGTGGTGGTGTTGGAGACCTCTTTCCTAGCCAAAAATAACCTCAATTGGTGATCTGTTTCCAAGAAATTAATGGTCTCCCTTGAATCGGTTTCTTGGCAAGTCCATAATTCTGATTGATGACATGTTAGCCAAACATGGAGGCACATCATCTCTTCAGTTAAATTCGATGAAAGACCCAACTGCTGCAATTTCCTGAGCTCACAGAATGCTGCATCATTAGTTGATATGGATTGTCAGCAATTTGATTGAATTAAAAATACTGCAAAAACAAAAAATGAATATTAGCCTCATTGGATAACGCAAACACAAGTTTTAGTTGATGTAAAGAAATTATTATGTATCTGATATGAAGAAGATGAATTCTGGAATAAAGGTTGATTGCTGAAATTACAGCAATATTGTATTATTTTGTCATAAACCTTGATGTAGATACAGTTGTGTTTATATACAATGGAAGTTTGATAACTAAGCTGCAAATGGGACAATAATAGGAATAATACCGTTGCTTAATTAATGCTAAATATGGAGAAGCACAACACTAATTACTGTGCACAGTATCTAATGCACAACCTTCAATTTGGCAATTAAGAGCATTGTCTTCAACACTCCCCCTCATGCTGGATCAAGAGGGTTTATAGATCCAAGCTTGCATAATAGTCGATGAAACTGGGATGATGGCACGGCTTTGGTAAACACATCGGCAAGTTGATCACTAGTACGCACATAATGCGTAGTGATGTTGTTAGATTGAACCTGTTGACGAATAATACCGTTGCTTAATTAATGCTAAATATGGAGAAGCACAACACTAATTACTGTGCACAGTATCTAATGCACAACCTTCAATTTGGCAATTAAGAGCATTGTCTTCAACACTCCCCCTCAAGCTGGATCAAGAGGGTTTATAGATCCAAGCTTGCATAATAGTCGATGAAACTGGGATGATGGCACGGCTTTGGTAAACACATCGGCAAGTTGATCACTAGTACGCACATAATGCGTAGTGATGTTGTTAGATTGAACCTGTTGACGAATAAAATGACAATCAACTTCGATGTGTTTAGTTCTTTTGTGAAACACCGGATTCTTGGCAAGGTGCATGGCAGCTTGATTGTCGCAAAAAAGGCTCATCGGATTGACCGATGAACAATCCATATCGGTTAGAAGACTTCGAAGCCACACAAGTTCACAAGCTGCAGCCGCCATTGCACGGTATTCAGCTTCGGCACTGGAGCAAGCGACAACATGTTGTTTCTTGCTCTTCCAAGACACAAGATTACCTCCAACAAACATGCAATATCCAGTAGTCGAGTGCCGGTCAAGTTGATTTCCAGCTCAATCAGAGTCGGTATAGCCCATTACATTGGTATGGTTGTTTCTGGTCATGACAATTCCGCGACCAATAGTTCTTTTTAAATATCACAAAATGCGCTTGACCATGCTGAGATGATGTATGGTTGGAGCATGCATGAACTGACTGACAAGATTTACGGCATAGGTAATATCCGGACGGGTAATTGTCAGATAAATAAATTTGCCCACAAGTTGTTGATAATATTTAGGCGAGGGAAGAGTCGTACCTGCAAGAGATAATTTGAGTTTACTGTCAACAGGAGTAGCGGAAGGTTTAGTTGAAAGCATACCTGCATCTTGAAACACATCGAGCGTGTACTTACGCTGATTAAGGAAAAAACCTTTCTTAGATGAGGCCATTTCAATCCCAAGAAAATATTTTAAGGGACCAAGATCTGTAATCGAAAATAATTGTTGAAGAGTTTTCTTCAATTTAGTAATAGATTCAATATTATTCCCTGAGATAATTAAATCATCGACATAAATGAGAACCATCAATTTAGCATTATTTTTAAATCGAATATATAAAGAGGAATCTGCAGAACTTTTCCTAAAACCTAATGTAGCAAGGGCTCCACTAAGTTTTGCATGCCATGCGCGAGGACTTTGCTTTAGCCCATAAATAGATTTATGAAGTTTACATACCAAATTAGGAGTGGAACTTAGCGAGTGGCCAGGAGGTAGCTTCATAAACACTTCTTCTTCAAGATCCCCGTGTAAGAAGGCATTTTTTACGTCCATTTGCGATAAGAACCATCCATTATTGACAGAAACAGATAAAAGAACTCTTACCGTGGTCATTTTGGCAACAGGAGCAAACGTCTCCTTGTAATCAACACCAAATTCTTGGGTATACCCTTAAGCCACAAGGCGCGTTTTATAGCGATTAACAAATCCATCTGAGTTTAACTTGGTCTTGTATATCCATCGACTGCCAAATGCGTGTTTACCTTTTGGAAGGGGAATTAGGCTCCAAGTATTATTGTCAGCTAGTGCGGTTAGTTCCTCCTCCATATCTTTTTGTCATACCAGGTGAGATTGAGCTTCGGTGAAATTTCTAGGCTCATGATCATTGGATATCGCTAACAAAAAGGCAGAATACGATGGTGATAATTTTGAGTAATCCAAATAATTTGAGACAGGATGCCTGACTGCATGAGCTGCATAGTCTTGAAATTTGGAGGGGCACTGTCGAGTTCTTGGAGGATTGCGTCTTGGAGCTGGCACTTCATCTGGCAAATTTGGGGGCATCGGTTCTAGAGGTATGATAGTAGATGGAGGATCGTCTACCGGAATGACAGTTGGAATAATCGGCCTAGTGGGCCTAGGCAAGTCAATGTTGCAATTCTCTGCCCTAGGAAGAGGGACTAAGTCTTCCAAGGACTCCCCCTGATTAGGATCAGTGAAATAAGGAGAGGTTTCAACAAATCTAACATCCCGGCTGACATAAAGCTTCTGGCTAATGTTATCATAACATTTGTACCCCTTCTTGGTATGAGAATATCCTAGGAAAATACATTTGGAAGCTCGCGGGTCAAGTTTGTCACGTTGATTTGAGTGTAGATGAACAAAACATTGACACCCAAAAATCTTCAAGTGCGAGGTATTAGGAATTTTACCCTGCAAAATTTCAAGAGGACACTGAAAATCCAGTACTTGACTGGGTAAGTGGTTAATAATATAGGTGGCCGTAAGAACTCCATAGGACCAAAAATTTTTCGAAACATTCATTTGAAGCATTATGGCTCTAGTTTTTTCTAATAAATCCCGATTTTTGCGTTCAGTAATTCCATTTTATTGGGGAGTATTAACACAACTAGTTTGATGAAGAATTCCATTAGAAATTAAATAATTTTTCATAGCATGAGATGTAAATTCCAAGCCATTGTCAGATCGAAAATTTTAATGTGTGTGGAAAATTGGGTAGAAACTAGTGTGTGAAAATCTTTAAAACAATTAAACACTTCAGTTTTTTATTTTAATAAATATAACCATGTAACTCTTGAAAAATCATCAATAAATGTAACAAAGTATTTAAAACCATCAATTGAAATTGAAAAAGGTCCCCGTACATCTGAATGAATAAGTTCAAAAGCCTGAGATGCTTTGGATAGAGATAATTTAAATGGAAGTCTACTTGATTTGGAAAAATGGCACGTCTCACAATCATACGTTCTTTTTGACAAATTTGGTTTTATTTTTAAGATGACGTAATCGGATGCATGAGCCAGACGAAAATGCCACAACTGATGATCATTGATCGGAGAATGAACAGCTTGTAATCCTTTCGAAACTTCGGAACCACAGAAAAAATAGAGACCATTCAAATGAAATCCTTCACCAATCTTCTGTTTGGTGTGATGGTCCTGAAAAATCACCTTAAACGGAGTAAATATAACATCACAATTAAGGGAAATAGTTAACCTTCGAACTGATAATAACTGAAATGGAAATGAAGGCACATATAAAATATCGGAATTAATATTTTTTGACACAATTTTAATTTTTCCCTTTCCTTTTACTGCTGTCGTAGATCCATTTGCACTCGCGACAAAGGATGGTATCGGGAACGGGGAAAAATCATGAATTTTGTTTAAATTATGTGTCATGTGATCACTAGCACCCGAATCCACAACCCATATATCATGCAATTTACTTAACTCTAAGGCAGTTAAAAGAGCAATATAAATACCTTCAAATTTTTCCGCATTCTCGCGGTTTGAATTTCCAGTAAAGTCACGGGTGGGTAACCCACCAAAATTGCTTAAAAAGGCAACATTTCCAGCACGTGACATCCCAGCCACGTCACGGGTTGATGACCCATTAACATTGCTCATCAGAGCATCACGGGTTGATAACCCGTTAAAATTACTCAACAGAGCACTGGCGTCTTCAGCCGAAGACCCGTCTCCTCCCAAATTTCTCTTTTCTTGAAGAAAGCTTGCAAATTTGTTTAGCAATGACATAGGATTAGAGTACATGGGTTCTGTAGCAGCAACATTAGCTTTTTATTTCACAAATTTCTTGTGATTAGCACTCTGTCGATTTTGTTTTAACTCTGGGTGAAGGCTCCAGCACCGATCGATTGTGTGACCCATTGAGTTGCAGTAAGAACAATTGAGGTTAGGACGCTGACCTTTGAAGAATCCCCTCTCTGCAGAGTGCTGGGCATCACGAGTTTCTGCCAATTTGAAGCTCCTTTTTTCTGCAAATTGTTGGGCAACACAAGCATGGGTATCAATGAATTTCAATGGGTTTTCACGGGGCATTACCTTTCGTCTGATTTCTTCACGCTGGATTGTTGCACAAACGCCTTTCAAGGTGGGGAGTTCATCATTCATCAAGGTGTGGCTCCTTAAGTCTTCAAATTCCGGTCCCAAACTGGTCAGCAATTGGAAAATTTGGTCTTCTTCCTTGCGATTGCGTACCACAGTTGGGTCAATTGAATGAGGTCTGTAAATTTCTAATTCGTTCCACAAGCTTTTAAGCTTACTCAACAATTGTAGAAAGGGCTGACTGTTTTGATGAATACTGGTAATGTCTTGCTGAATTTGGAATATGCGAGCGGAATTGTTTTGGTTGCCATACATCTCTTTCACGGCTTCCCAAAGTTCCAAGGATGAGTGGTAGTAGCTGAACATCTCAGCAAGGTTTCGGTCCATTGAATTTAACATCCAAGACATCACCATTTGATTTTTGGCTAGCCACTGTTCAAATTCAGGGGAGTTGCTGTCAGGGGCTAGTTCTTTGCCGTTGATGAATCCCAGCCATGATCTGCCTCCAAGAGCAATGGTCACTACTCTTGACCATGGTAAGTAGTTAAAACCATTTAGCAATACAGTAGTCATTTTCTGAGATGGATTAGCATCACTGTCGATGCTTGTATAATTGACGTCTACTCCCTTTTGTTTGTCTGTTGATTCTTGAGAATCCATGTTTAACAGACAACAATAAACGAGAGGAAGAAAAAAAAATTCAGAGCAAGGCTGTAGGATCACAGCTCTGATACCATAAAGAAATTAATATGTATCTGATATGAAGAAGATGAATTCTGGAATAAAGGTTGATTGCTGAAATTACAGCAATATTGTATTATTCTGTCATAAACCTTGATGTAGATACAGTTGTGTTTATATACAATGGAAGTTTGATAACTAAGCTGCAAATGGGACAATAACGGGAATAATACCATTGCTTAATTAATGCTAAATATGGAGAAGCACAACACTAATTACTGTGCACAGTATCTAATGCACAACCTTCAATTTGGCAATTAAGAGCACTGTCTTCAACATATGTGAAATGGGTTAAGCAGTCCACCAACACCATTTCCTTTTTAAATTGCGGTTCTTGCACTTCCTTGATTTGAGCAAACAGACCCATATCTGGGAAACACAACTCATTTTCTTAAACTAGCATTGTCGGAGAAAATTCTGACAGTATGGGAGCTTGTGAGGCTGTAGTAGTAAACCTCCTTCCATGGGCAACAATCATCAGAGTAGCCTTCTGATAACGCAAATTTAACAACTCGAACCGAATCCACCACCTGGTCTCCATGTTTTGACCGGATCACTTGTAACCTGAACAAGCAAAGCGGCAAGATTGTCTACAGCTTCATAACCATACAATACCACTTGCAATTCCTAGATTTGTCTTCCGGTTTCCTTGTTGAGAGCATTCCCTTTTGCTGTTTTAAAATGTCTCTTCAGAATTGCGGATAAGAGGAAACAATTTGAATGGTTCATTCCCAAGAAGATCAATGAAACATATGTTGGTGCAATTCTGCATGACATAAGAAAAAAAGAACTAGGATTAATCAGGATGATGCTTTTAGCTAGTAGGTTGATTAATAAAAAAAGTAGAGCAATCTTACTACACAGTCCACAAGTTGGAGAGAAATCTACAACCACTGTCTTTTTCCTCCTCAAATTTCGAAGTTCAAGTCATTATATTTGCAGATAAAGCAAACTCTAACATAATTTAGATTCTTGGATTTGGCTCAGGTTAATGACATCAACCCGTGATTTGTATTATTTTTATTATTATCTTAGGGGGATTCAGAACTCAGGCTACGCAGACAAGCCAATAAACATTCTCTAAGGTTAGGCATAGAAGGTGAACACTGCAATTTTTGATTCAGAAAACATTCGCAAAAATCAGTTTATGGAAGAGTTGTGGATCATGCCTTCTCGTTCATTTTTCTTCAACTGTCTAAACAATTTCTATTAAAGTCAGACCTCCTAATTTAGGGCACAGGTTTGGTAGATTTCTCAACTCTTCGTAAAGAACTCCAGCAAAACTTCTTGAAACATCAAATGCAAAATTCATTGCTGTTGTGTTTTCAAGTTTATCGCTTTCTTACTGTCCTCCCATCAACACTTTTTTCAGCAGTGAATCAATCACACGCTGTGGAAGCTCAACGTCGACTACTCAGTTGCATTTTCATACATAAGATTACCCATATATATTTTATACTACTGACAATTACCAGAGACAAAAACAACTATTACGAAACATGTATGAATACTGTTTCAATTCTAGAATAGTTGCTGAGTTCAGTGTGTCGTCCATGTCCACAGCATGGAACTAACTGGTTATCCACACCGACCAGTATTACAACATGATATTTTGAATTAACCGGGGCATCCCCCTTTTAGTTCTAAAAGACAAGTTTGACACAAGCATGATGTTTTCAAGGCAATCTCCTGCAGTTCACACAATTGGCAAAAGTACTTAGTAGCGGTACTTTGTGGAGTAATCTTTCGGAGCAATGACAAGACCTCGACCCTTCCTTGCACCCCGGTAGACAGTCTCAACAATGTCAATGAATTCCTGCTTGTCTTTGAGAGCCCAGTTGATCTTGTTATTATTACCAGTTCCAAGATCAATCATGATATGCTTATTCCTGAAGAAGAACATGACAGTAGATGGATCATACAACTCATACATTGTGTTAAAATCAGGAATCTCTGTGATGTCCACCAGGTATATCACAGCAAAATTCTTTATTGTTTCCGCTACTGATGCCAACACTTCGTCCATCTGAAAAAGAAGAGATGAAACTGATTAACGAGGCAATAACTGGAAATGCTATCTCCCCAAGAAAGAAAACAACTTAGCTAACTCAGCATCATCAAATTACATCATCCAGAGGCGATATATATATATAGAATGGAAGCAGTTACAGTGTGCACGCATGCATGTGTGTATAATGGAAGCAGTTACATGTAAGTGTTGCAAACCTACAGAATTATAGAACAGTTAGGGGCTAGAATCTGTGAGATCCTTTCACAGAAGGTATAACTTTAAACAGTCATGACCAACTGGGGCATGGTAACCTCTAACAACTGAGATTCCAGATAGGCAAAACTTCTCACTTTGCAGAATACCACATACACTAGGACATCTGCAACAAGTATCTGTTGATTCTAACTTCATTACACACTTCCACAGAATCAAAACACCTAAACCATTCTAGCAGGCAAAAGGAAAAAGGTACATTTAACAGAGGTTCAGAACCAAACCAAACCAAAAGCACCAGTCAAGAAGAAGCTCTTTTTAATTAAGGTTAAAAAGTCAAAACAATAATAAACCAACAAGGTAGTTTGCAAACAA
This sequence comes from Salix arbutifolia, assembly GCA_025169955.1. Lineage (NCBI taxonomy): Eukaryota > Viridiplantae > Streptophyta > Magnoliopsida > Malpighiales > Salicaceae > Salix > Salix arbutifolia. The sequence goes on from CM045908.1 coordinate 7,487,505, forward strand.
GAATTTACAAGGCATACAGTGATTTTATACATTGTCCACTAGTCTCAGGTACTGTAGAAAGATATGGAAGAGCAACCAACAATTAGATTTTTGCTAACGGTTCAAAATTGTGGACTGTTGATAAGCAAATGTAAGGCAAGAACAAAGCTTAAAAGGAAGGCTTATCTGGAAATGCTTTTACTAACTTTCTCCAACTGAAGGTTAACATAGATCAACAAATTAATTCCCATTTGCACTTTACCGAGATAAAACACAGGATCTAGTATGAACCCAGTTACACTTTCACGAGATAAAACACAAGATCTACTATGAACCCAGTTTTCTGCCATCATCTATATAACATTCAAATTCAAAACATTCTTTTTTCAAAGTGTCTCAAACAACCCCAATGGCCTTTACAGAAACTAAAAATTTAACAAAAACCAAAAAAAATGATAATACTGAAAATAAAATAAAAATCTTCAAATAACATATTGTAAAATAGTCCAAAAGCATTCTATAATTAAGGTGGTTCACATGATTAGAGTCATTAATCAACATCTAGGAATACAAACATTCATACACTTATAAATACATTTTCTTTCTAAACTACATGTAGTAATCCAATTTCATTAAGATGTAAATCAGCAAATTAGCAGTTCACTGGCAACTCAGGAGTCAAATTTGCTTAAAGTTACATATCAAAATAAATAAATAAAAAAGCTCATTAAAATGCACTAAAGCATTTACAAAATGTTCGCAAACACTGCTAAAAAATTGATCTCCCCTTATAGACTCAAACCCAGAATGCTTAGTAATAATAAGCAGTCGTAAGCACTGCTAAAATATAGTATCCCTTAACACATACGCAGAATCCCTTTACACATACTCAGAATGAACCAAAATCCTAAGTAATACCTTTTATTGATCAATATTCCAAACTTCTCCGAATTTTCCCCCATAAACTCGACAGCTAAATTTCACTATTTGAGCTTAATTGAGACCAAATCAAACTTGAATTATAAATCCAAAATCACGGGACTTCTCAAAACTAAGAAAAACACCCCCATATGCGGGTAACCCACTTAATAAATCTCACTAATAACACCCAAAAAACACAAAAAATATCATAATTTTATCATTCACCAAATCACAAACAACAACAAAAAAATATTAGGGCTTGAAAAAATGATAAATTCTCAAACCCACCAAAATTATGCAATTATACGAGAAATCCTTTCACAAAGCCCACTTTAAGTCCAAAAAACCACAGAAATATATGTATGTATGTACATATGTATGTATGTATATAAAGTTAGGAATTTGTGGTAAACCTGCATACAAGTCTCATCCCAATCGTGACCAAATCGAATAACTACCAATCGCTCTTCTTCAGCTAGAATGGCCTGGTCTACAGCCCATCCTGAGTGCAAGTGAGGTAGCAAGTACGACATCGTTCTCTCTGTGTGTGTGGGATTAGAGTTCTACTCTATCTCACGCATCCCGGTAGCAACACCTAATTCTTATAGGGATTCTTCTTTGTTGCTTGGGTAGTTTTAGCGCGTTCATTGTACTCGCACGTGTGACCAATAAGATCGCAGCTTTCAAGTGCTTTTTGTGGGACCCACGCAGATTACTTGGGCCTAGCTAAGCAAGAGCTGAGCTTATTTAGGAAGAAGCCAGAGCCCATGATGAATCGGGCCTCTTCTAAGTCACAGAGAGAGAAGAAAATCCACGAAAGCAAGAGAACAAAACGAGAGCTTTATTTACGATTAAAACTCTTCTTCTTTTTTTATTCTACTAGGAATAAATTTTACTTTTTCATGTTTTAAAAAATATATCTCTAAAAACTATTGGTATTATATTCGGGAAAAAAATAAATGAAGTCAATGGATAGTGTATTGCTGCATGCAGGTGTCATGACTGAATCTGATGATGACCACACGTTCTTCTTCAGCTAAAATGGCTTCTTGATCCACTTCCCATCCAATGTGGTAAAAAATATAACATCATCATATTAACAACTATAAAACTTGAATATAAAATTGATAAACAAACCATTTAATCCCATTATAATCCTATTGTTCACTCTTTAGGTGAGCTGGAGCTTTCTTTCGGGGAGCGGGGGTTAGATTCGTTGGAAACTTGGGAAGCCACATGTATGTTTTTAATTGCTAGTTCACACAGTGCTTGGATTCTCAAAGCGATGCCACCTATTTATATTATCTGGTCAAAGCCTTGAAGGCTATTGTTAAGATAATTAGTTAGTTACAAATTAGTTAGTTAGTTACAAGTTGAGTTTGTTACATTTATGTTATAATTAGTTACAAATTAGTTAGTATAGAGTTTCAATTAATTGGTATATTAAATTGAAGTAGTATAAAAGCGGGCAAGATGTAAATGTCAAAAGTGTGGGATTCAAATGAACATTGAATATGAAATCAGGATTAACAAATGGTATTAGAGCTAAAGAAAGGGGACTCATTAAGAGAAAGAGAAAGAGAAAGAAGCTTCGAGAAAAAGGGAAAGTTAGAGTGAGAAGGAGAGAGACACGATCTTTAGACTGAGATCATTCCTTGATCTTCAGGTCTTGATCAAACATCTTGAGCTTCAAAATCAATGATTCAAGGAAGAAATCAAGGTCCACAATGAAGGAAAACTCTTGATTGAAGAAGAAATTAAGATCCACGAGCCACGAGCTACGACAAAAAAGAGTGCAGAAGAAATCCTTGATTGAAGAAGAAATTAAGATCCACGATCGATGACCACCACAGATCATGGACCTGTAGAGAGAGAGAGAGAGAACAATGAAACTGTTCAGGGAGAGAGTGAAAGTGGCAAGAAGAAAGAAAATCACAAAGAAACGAAGAAGATGACTACCTCAGAGAAATTTGTGCAAGCAATTATCCCTAGATTTAGTGGGTATTATGACCACTAGTCAAAGATGATGGAAAACTTCCTGAGGAGTAAGGAGTTGTGGACTTTGGTGGAAGAAGGAATCGCAACAACACCATGGGAACCAGCAGTAAGTGAGGGACAACGAAGGATTGTAGAAGAAGCCAAGCTCAAGGACCTGAAAATCAAGAATTTTCTATTTCAAGCAATTGACTGAGAGATCATGGAGACAATTCTTGACAAAGGCACATCAAAGGCAATCTGGGACTCAATGAGACAGAACTACCAGGAGTCAACCAAAGTAAGAAGAGCACAAGTACAAGCACTGAGAAGGGAATTTGAATTGTCAAGCATGAAGGAAGAAGAGAAAGTAGACAGATACATCTCTCGCACACTAACAGTGGTAAATAAAATGTGAATCCATGGGGAGCAGATGGATCAGAGTGTGGTGGTTGGTAAGGTTTTAAGAACTATGACCTCGAAATTCAATTACATAGTATGCTCTCTAGAAGAATCAAATGATTTAGAGACGATGAGCTTTGATGAACTACATGGTAGCCTCTTAGTTCATGAACAGAGAATGTCAGAACACAAAGAAGAAGACCAAACCCTCAAGGTTGTTTATGATGAAAGAACAACCAGAGGAAGGGACAAGAGTGGTTTTAGCACATTTAGAGAAACCAGAGGAAAGAGAATATCACAGTTCAACAAAGAACTTATTGAATGCTATAAGTGCCATAAAATAGAGCACTTCCAATATGAATGCCTAAAATGGGAAATTGAGCACATTATGCAGAGCTAGAGCTAGAGGAAGAGGAAGAAACGCTCCTTATGTCTCATGTCAAGCTACATCATGCAAGAAGGGATGAAGAATGGTTTCTAAACCCTGGTTGAAGCAATCACAGGTTAGGCAATAAATTGTGGTTTGTGGATTTTGATGAAGATTTTAGATACTTTGTTAAGTTAGGAAATAATTCGAGGATAGGGGTGATGGCAGAGGGAGTATTAGGATGGAGGTAGAAGGGGTAACACAAATTATTACCTAAGTACACTATATTCTCGAATTGAGAAATAATCTGTTGAGTATTGAGCAATTACAGGAGAAGGGATTAGTAATACTGATAAAGAATAATGTGTGTAAACTATTTCACATTTCTAGAGGGTTAATCATGAAAAGTGAAATGTCTACTAATAGAATGTTTGTAGTGTTAGCCTCCATAAACCCTAGAGAGCATGCCTGCTTTAAAATTGTTGTTGAGGAAGAATTGTAGATGTGGCACTGCAGATATGGCCACCTAAGCTACAAAGGGTTGAAAACCCTTATTATAAGAAAATGGTAAAGGGAATGGCAAAGGGGCTACCTTTACTAAAAACCCCAACTAAGTTGTGTGAGGGGTTGTGAGGGGTGCTTGATGGGAAAACAGCATAGAGACCCATTTTCCAAGCAAAGCCAGTGGAGAGCCATTAAAAGGCTGCAACTGATCCATGATGACATTTGTGGGCCAACAACCCTAGCATCACACAACAAGAAGAGGTACTTGATCACCTTCATTGATGATCACACAAGGAAGATATGGGTGCATTTTCTTGCAGAAATGTCAAAAGCATTTATCAGTTTCAAGAACTTTAAAGTGTTGGCAGAGAAAGAGGCTGGTGAGAGTATTTGCTATTTGAGGACAAACAGAGGAGGGGAGTTTAACTTTGAGGAATTCAATGAATTCTGCAAAAACCCATGGTATAATCAGACAACTTACAACTGCTATACCCCTAGTAAAATGGGGTTGCAAAGAGGAAAAATAGGGCTATTATGAATATGGCTAGGAGTATGTTGATTGAGAGGAAGGTCCCAAAAGAATTCTGTCTTGAGACAATCAATTGGATTGTATATTTGCTGAAACGAAGTCCAACTGTGGCAATGAAAGAGAAAACCCTTGAAGAAGCTTGGAAATGTCTAACACCTTTAGTGGAACATTTCAAGGTGTTTTGGTGTATTAGATATGTGCACAATGTTAATCAAAAAAGGAAGAAGTTAGATGATAAAAGCACAAAATGTGTACATCTAGGACTGAGCATGGAGTCAAAGGCATATAGGATGTTTAACCCAATTACCAAAAGGATTATCATAAGTAGAGATGTAGTCTTTGATGAAAATGAAGGTTGGAACTGGAACAAGATGGAAACTGAACCTAAAAGTAACACACTAAAACGGGGGGAGGATGAAAAGGAAGAAGCTGAGGAAGTTACACAAGTTGAGCAAGTTACTGATAAAGTTGCAAAAGTAGATGAGGCTCCACAAGCTGCTACAACAAGAGCTGCTACAATATGTATAGATAATGCAGACACACAAAGTGATCATAATGAGATGAATGTTGGGGGATCTAGCAGATCACAGGGAAGAGTGATTAGAGAACTAAGTTGGATGAAGGATATGTGTTAGGAGAGGGATCGTCTGATAGTGAGGAGGACCAGTATATGGTTATGTACACTGAAACTAGTGATCCAAAGTTATATAAAGAAGCAATGGAGTGTGAAATACAAGCTATAGAGAAGAACAATACTTGGACTTTAACTGAGTTACCAAATCAGGTCAGAGTAATAGGGGTAAAATGGATCTACAAAACCAAATTGAATGAAATAGGTGAAGTGGATAAGCAAAAAGCCAGATTGGTTGTGTTGGGATATGCTAAAAAACATGGTATTGACTACACAGAAGTATTTGCTCCAGTTGCAAGATGGGATACTATTCGGGTGATCATGGCATTGGTAGCTCACAATGACTGGAACATCTATCAATTGGATGTCAAAAGTGCCTTCTTACATAGGGAATTAGAGGAGAATATGTACATTGAGCAACCAAAAGGATTCATAAAGAAAGGGGAAGAAGAAAGATGCTCAAACTCAGTAAGGCATTGTATGGGCTGAAGCAAGCCCCAAGGGCTATAGTAAAAAAGAAGCATATTTCCTCAAAGAAGGGTTTGAAAAATGTCCTAGTGAACACATATTGTTCACTAAGTCTGAAGAAAGGAAGGTGTTGATTGTTAGCATATATGTGGATGATTTGATCTTCACAGGCAATGATGAGGTATTGTTCAATGAATTCAAGGTGTCAATGAAGAATGAATATGACATGACAAATCTAGGAAAAATGAAAATTTTCTTAGGAGTTAAAGTAATCCAAACCAGTAATACATGAGTCAGAGAAAATATGCATAAAAAATACTGCTGAGAATGGAAAACCGTAATCCAACTAAAACTCTGATGGTGCCTAGTTGTAAATTGACTAAGGATGAAGAAGGAATCAAGGCTGGCCCAACTCAGTAGAAGTAGATAATTGAAAGTTTGATGTACTTGATTGTGTCTAGACCTGATTTGATGTATATGATGAGTTTGGTAAGAAGGTACATGGAAAAGCCCACTCAATTACATATGATGGCAGTAAAAAAGATATTACGATATGTGAGAGGTACCACTGAGTTGGGAATTTGTTACCAGGAGAGAGGAGGGACCGATGGACTGATTGCTTACTCATATAGTGATTACACAAGAGATTTGGGTGATAGAAGAAGCACATCAGGATATGTGTTCATGATGAGTTCTAGGTTGAATGGAGCTCAAAGAAGCAAGCAAAAGTCACTCTCTCAACAACAGAAGCTGAATTTATTTCAGCAGCATTATGTGCATGTCAAGCTATATGGATGGAAATGGTTCTTCGTTAGCTTAATTGGAACCAAAACAGTTGTGTAATCTACTGTGATAACTGCTCTACAATCAAATTATCCATGAATCCAGTGATGCATGGAAGGAGCAAACACATAGCCATCAGATATCATTTTCTTCATGATCTATCAAAGGAATGAGTGATAGAACTAAAGTATTGTAGTTCACAAGAATAAATTGTTGATATCATGACTAAGCCTTTAAAACTTGATGTGTTTGTGAAACTAAGAGAACAACTTGGAGTATGTGAAATTCTGAAGGTTGTAAACTAATTCAGTTTAAGGGAGGATATGTTGAGATAATTAGTTAGTTACAAAGTGAGTTTGTTACATTTCTGTTGTAATTAGTTACAAATCAGTTAGTGTAGAGTTTTAATTAATTGGTATACTAAATTGAACTAGTATAAAAGGGGGCAAGATATAAATGTCAAAAGTGTGGGATTTAATTGAACATTGAATAAGAAATCAAGTATTAACAGCTATACCTTCTCCGGAGAAACTACAATTTACGGTGTTAGGAATTGGGATGGAATGCAATTGAGTAAAATGCATGTAACATAGCTAGTAGGCCACAACAATGGATGGAATAGATTCCATCATAGGAATTAAGAAGTTTACAGTTGATTAAAATTTTCAGTTAAATCCAAATTAATTTTTAAACTTTAATTTCACTCATTATTAAATCAAATTAAACTATTAAAATCTAATTATGTTTTTAGACTTTTTTTTATAGAAACTTGTCTGATAATTATTTATTTTGATCTTAAATCTGCATTTTTTTCATTCTAGGCATAATAAAGATATAATTTAGGTCTCAAATCCGTTCAAAATTTTTAATTTAATTTTCGATCATGTCACCTCCTTTTGATTTTGTTTTTGTTGTTTTATTTTTTACTTTGAGTAAATTTTGAAAATAATTCAAAAATAGGTTAAAAGTTAAAACAATAATAATAAACCATTTGTTTCGATGATTAAAAATCTTAAGAGACATAAAGGGAAACTAATAAAAAAAACAAATAGATAAATATTAAGAAAATGAAATTATGTTTATACGTGACATTGGAAACAAAATAAATGGCAACTCCTTTTGAGTATCAAAATAAATATTGAAGCGTATATGTTTGAAACTATGAAAAAACTACAAATATAAAACCAACTAAAGTTATATTTCTCAATTCAAAATGAATAAATATTAAATAATAAAATCAAGAATAAAAATAACAAGTAATTTGTTGTTAACCTCTACAAGTAAAATGCATATTTTTAATCTATTTTCCAACTAAAAACACCATAGAAACCTAAAAAAGTATTTGTTAGTATTAAATTAGTATACAATCAGTTAAAAAACTCAATCCAAATCAAAATTTTTATGTAGAATTTTTATTTTATTTTAAATAAATTTAACGAAGAATTAATTATGCTGAATAGGTCTATTTAGATGAATAAATATGTGAATTTATTCATGGCAGAAATTTTATTTGATATTATTCAATAAATTATCATTTCTATTTAAAATATCATTACCAATTTATTGTATATAAAAAATAGTATGTCAAATCAGAGATTTGATAGCAAACCCTACAAACGTGTGGTGTTTAATGAAATAATTACTAAAAATTCTCTCAACAACAACAATTTAAAAAACAAAACAAAGAAATCATATTCGTATGGATTAAAAATATAAGAAGAGGTATCTCCATTTCAAAGGTCACATGTACAAGCATGCATTCATACATAGATATATATATATATAATCCTTTTATGCATACACACACACATTTAAAAAGGTTGGTAAAGAGATAAATAAAGAAAGGAACAGTACCGTATTATAAATCTTACAGTGCGATCGTTGCCATTACTACTCATGAAAGAAACGAGTAAGTATATCTGGAGCCTGATCTGTTCAACTTCGAATTCTTTTTTTTTTAATTTTCATTGCCTTATTTTGCTATTATTTGGGATAGTAATTGAGTTTGTTTTTGAAAATATTTTTTATTTATAAATGTATTAAATATTTATTTTAATTTTATTTTTAAAAATTATTTTTGAGACCAGCACAATAAAATACAAAAACAAACATGTTGATAGAATCAATCATCCTATCCAATATTTTTTTCATTTTTCAAAATGCAAAAACAAACATGTTGAATGGTAGAATCAATTAAATACCATTAATTTCCTATTTTGTTTATTCTTTATTATCCAATATTTGACAGTATCAATTATTTTCATCTCAACAGTCAGAAAGGAAATTTCTCAATAATTGATAGAATCAAATCTGGAAACGAACGTATGCTGGCCTTATTCATCTATGTTTCCTTAATTGGAATCATTTCACAAAAGTTATCCACACAGCAGCAGCATAAATAAGGGAGACATTACATACAAGAACACACCTTCTTTTCAATATTTGGAGGTATTCCTCTTGGTTTTTGAAAACATGGCAGGTGGAGGTTCTGTGGCTCGAAGTGACGGGAGAAAATACGAAGGTGGTGTCACTGCTTTTGTGGTCATCGCTTGCCTGGTGGCAGCCATGGGGGGGCTCATGTTCGGCTATGATATCGGTATCTCAGGTGAGCCAAAAGATAATCTTGATGCAGTACAAATGATTCTGATGAACATATCTTGTGTTAATTTCATGGCTGGCTGGCCTGTAAAATTCTGCAGGAGGGGTGACGTCGATGGATTCATTTCTCAAACAGTTTTTCCCCCATGTGTACAAGAAACAGCATGGAAATGACGATCATAAGGAAAACATGTACTGCAAATTTGATGATCATCTGCTGACACTGTTCACGTCTTCCCTCTACCTCGCGGCCCTGATAGCCTCCTTCTTTGCTTCTGCGACGACCAGGAGATATGGTCGTAAGGCGTCGATGCTGTTTGGAGGCCTGGTTTTCCTCGCCGGAGCCGTTCTTAATGGCGCTGCTGTCAATGTCGCGATGCTTATTATTGGTCGTCTGATGCTTGGCGTAGGTGTTGGATTTGCTAATCAGGTATGATATTTCTTATACCCTGATAAACAGGTTAGGATGAATTAGATCTATGGTTTGACTGACAGTAGTCCCAAACCGGTTCAAGCTAGGTTTGACCAGGCTAATTAGATTCAAGTCAAGTCAAATGGGTAACTATGCAATTAGAGTAAGTCAACTCGGGATATACTATCAAACTTGTAAGTAAAATCATAATATTGAAATAACCTATAAAAAATAAAAAGATTATAAAAACTTTTTCTAAAAATAATTTTTTTTTATTAACTTTCTAAACTCATGATTTAAGTTATTAAATTCAACATATACTTTCTGAAAAGAATTATGAGGTACAATTCTTAATCAATTAGATATTATATGATAAAATTGAAAATAAAACTCTTAATTATACAAAAAAAATTAAGAAAATAGAAACTTAAAAAATAAGAAAGAAGAGAAGCATAATGACATAAAAAAAATCAGAATGAGGATGAAAAATACCACAGATCCCCTCGATTTGAGGTTTCGTGCTTTTGCCTTTTAGGGTATTTTGATAGTTTTATTTTACATTTTAATTATTATTGATTTATATTTAATCAAATATCAAATTATTCCTTAGCTTAAATTATAATAATAATAAAAAAAACATTATGAAAAATACAAAAATGTAATTTTCATCATTTTATTATCCAATTAAGAAATTATTAAGTCATTACAATGTGACGGTGAGCCTTCTGTTTTCCCAACGAATTTTAAGCCTCTTTAATATTATATTATAAATGAGCCAATGTCTCCAGTCTAATTCTTTTCGTTTTTGTAGTCTGTGCCGGTTTATCTCTCAGAAATGGCACCGGCAAACCTCAGAGGAGCACTCAATATTGGATTTCAGATGGCAATCACAATTGGTATCTTGGCTGCCAACCTCATCAACTATGGAACTTCCAAGATAAAAGCTGGTTGGGGATGGAGAATTTCTCTAGGCCTTGCGGCAGCCCCGGCAATTCTATTCACTGTTGGATCTCTCTTTCTACCCGACACCCCCAATTCCATTCTTGAGCGGGGCAACCGTGAGAAAGCGAAGAAGATGCTGCAGAGGATTCGAGGCACGAGGAATGTCGACGAAGAATTTCAAGATCTTGTCGATGCCAGTACGGCTGCAAAGCAAGTTGAGCACCCATGGAAGAACTTCACAGGCCGAAAATACAGACCCCAGTTTATCATCTGCACCTTCATTCCTTTCTTCCAGCAGCTTACAGGAATTAATGTCATCATGTTCTACGCACCTGTTCTCTTCAAGACCCTGGGTTTTGGGGACGATGCCTCGCTCATGTCTGCTGTCATAACCGGCGTAGTCAACGTTGTGGCCACGATGGTGTCCGTTTATTCCGTTGATAAGCTAGGGAGGAAGGCTTTATTTCTTGAAGGAGGCGTGCAGATGATTATATGTCAGGTATATGAAAAACAAGATGAGATTACTGTTAATGATAACTCGGAGCTCGACTCAGTCAATAATGCTAAACTACGTGGTCGCAGGTTGTTGTTGCAGCAATGATAGGGCGAGCTTTTGGGACAGAAGGGGAGGCCGGAGATATGTCGAAAAGTGTGTCCTCGTTGATGCTATTTTTTATATGTGCGTATGTCGCAGCTTTTGCATGGTCTTGGGGCCCGCTGGGATGGCTAGTTCCGAGTGAAGTCTGCCCTCTGGAGATCCGATCGGCAGGACAAGCAACCAACGTCTCGGTCAACATGTTCTTCACATTTGTGATCGGCCAGTTCTTCCTCTCCATGCTCTGTCATATGAAGTTCGGTCTCTTCTTATTTTTTGGTGGGTTCGTTATCGTCATGACCATTTTCATATATTATTTTGTGCCCGAGACCAAGAATGTCCCGATTGAAGATATGAATCAGGTGTGGAAAGAACATGGGTTCTGGAGCAAGTATGTCTCCAACGATGATGTCACTGCCAGGACGAGCAGCAGCCCACCCTAGACAACGCTGACCATTTTTATTTTTTATTTTTTTTGTGTTATGATGAAGCAGAATGACAAGACACCAAACAAAGTGCCTTTTTTTTTTACCAAAGCAATAAATTTTCTTATTACACTTTGAGTGTGTTTGACATTGTTTTTGTTTTTGCGATTGAGGTTGGAAAAAAAACAGTTTAAAAAAAAACGCTTTTACTGCAGTGCAAAATAAATTGTGAAGTGTTTGGTTAAAACTGTGGTTGAGTTGGAGGTTGAAAAAAAACAGTTTTAAGTGTTTGGTTACCACGTTTTTCATATTGCTTTTAACTTGTGAAATTACTTTAAAGGGCATAGACATATACACACATATTTATTTATATATTTATGTATATATATGTATATATTTATATTTATATTGTATTAATAATCATAATTTCATAATATAAGAAATAATTCAAGTAAAATGAACATTTTTTTTATTATATTAAAATTATTATTTTTAATTATATTTAAATTAAAAAAATAAATTTAAAATAATAGCATAATTATACAATATAATTATATTTTAATTATATTTAACCCCTCACCCGATTATAATTATATTATTTTTAATTATATTTAACCCCCCCACCCGATTATAATTATATTATTTTAATTATATTTAACCCCACCCCCACCCGATTAACCCTACCCATTCTCACTCCCATTCCCATCTTCATCTTCTACGCCCTCTATGTTAACTCCCCTCCCCAGCCCCAAGCACTCCCCAGAAAAATGAATTAAGTCTCCCTCTTTCTCCCTCTCCAGCAAATCATAGCTTCTTCTCTCTTCACACATACACTAGACCTTTCTCTGAATTGCAAGTCACAAGCTTTTTACCACTAAGCCTTCCTTTTCACTTCGTTTCAGTCTGTTTGGGGCTTCTTGCTGTTGTTTTTCGGTTTAATTTCAGTGGAGGAATGGATGAAGGGGTGTCTCTCAAGCTGAAGCTGAGTCTGAGTATGGTTTTTATGGAAGTGTTTCTGTTGATTTCGAGTGAGTATTTATCTTTTATTTGTTGTTATGGTAAATGGATTTTGGTTATTTTTGCATGATCTGTGAGTTTTCTCAGTTGGGTTGTTTCAAGGTGATGGTTTCTATGGGGTGAATGTAATTGGGTTTTGGTATTCCTATGATTCTCTATGGTGGGTTTGTGCAAATGGGGTTTCTGAAATTTATAATTCATAGGCAAGGCCAAAGCAGCACGTTGTATTTTGAAAAACGTCGATTGCATTGCACCAGTAGCCATTGAATCACAGCAAGAAAAGCAGCAAATTGCTGCTTTTCTTGCACCACGTTTGGAGGAAAATTGGACGTGGGACCCATGTCACAAACCTCCGGTTGGAGGATAACCAAACACTAAATCCATTCTGCTTATATATAAACGTGGATGACATCGCAATGTCAAACGGACACTTAGTCCCTCTCATTTCTGATGCATTAATATATTATTTATAGATATATATAATCGGCTCCTTGATTTCACTATTTCAATTTTTATTGTTCATATAAATACAAATTATCGTGAATTGTGACAGTAAAACTATCATTTTATTCTAGGATCAAAAAATTTAACTCCCGGGACTAGGGTCATTTTAGACATTTTCATGGGGATGGTATTTTCAGAATTCTTTGCATAGTAAAACTACTATTTTACCCTTGGATGTTGAGAAAAAGATGCGGAACAGTTGGGTGAGCTTTTGTTTTTTCCCAAATTTTGCACAGTAAAACTACGAAAATAACCCCCAAAAAGACAAAAAAAAAGAACGCCTAGAACCGGGGGTATTGCATTATTTCACCCCCCGGTTTTTCGTAGATATCGTTGGTCCAAGGGAGTATAGGTAATTTATCATTTTTTTATTAATTCTTTTTTTGAAACACAGCAAGTCGTCGTACGGATGCTCCAACAGTGTTTTATGCGCACGCGTCAGTCATGTGATACGCCGCCATGTCCTATACCTCAAGGCATGACGCGTGTCATGTGAAGGTGGTCGTGAAATCGCCGATGAATAGTTTTTCTTCCCCCCTTTTTCTCTCTCCTGCTGCCGGAAATTACAGTACAGTCCTTCATATTTGTAGTTGTTTCATTCAGTCTTTGGTCTTTTGATTTCTTTTTTCTTACTGATTTCTTCAATGGAAATTTCTATTATTTTTAATTATGCTCTTCAATTGAAATTGATTATACATTGTATATTTCATTTCAGTCCTTAAACTTTTGATTTTTGGTTCCTTTAATAATTTTGGTATGTAAGTTTTAATTTGTTATAATTTTGTCCTCCAATCGAAATTGGTCATATATGCTACTTTTCATCTCGGTCCTTATTCTTTTAATTTTTTCAACAATTACACTGTATTCTTTTAATAGTTTTTCGGTCTCATGGTTTTGATTTGTTTCAATTTTGTCCTTCAATTGGAATTAATTATATATTTTGTTTTTTATTTTGGCACTTATTCTTTTAATTTTTTGGTGAAACCTACTAAATAGATAAATTTATATTCATTTAAAATTCATATATTTTATAGAAAACTTGCACTTCACAGGATTTCTACACGGATTTATTAAATATTATAATAAAAAAATCTCACATAATTAATATTTTTTTGCTTTGAAAAAAATATGGTTCTAATCGCGACGAGGCGCGGGGGAAATGGCTTATGTGTGTGTGTGTGTGTGTACCTTTCATTTAACTGTGGATTAGAACAGTTGTTTAATTAGCTCAATCGTGGTAAAAAAATTATTCATCCACTATGGATTAGAAAGGTAAATCGTGTAGGCACGCATCCCGCCAACAAGATAGTGGGGTATGTGGATCCCCCGTGCTATCTTTCTTTCCTATTTAGCTCTCACTGTTTATATATATATATATATATAATGAGTCTAGATTAACAATGTTTTCATTACATCCTCTATGTATATTAACTATCGCATGTTGGCACTAGACTGAACCGACAATAGGCCAAAACCTCTCGTCCCATGCCTCCTGGACTGGTCCCAACAAAACACTAAATCTCCCGTCCCTCATTGCCCAAAGAAACCAAAACCAACACACACGCAGTTTCAAAATAGGATGAAAAACCAAAAACACCTTTAGCCAACAACAAACAACATTGGGGTCATTGAGGGCAAAAACATTTGTGCACTGTTCAAGTCCATAATAAATCACTTTTGAAGCTATAGTGCAACACAAAGTGTAAACAATCACACTTTTTATTTTTTAGTTAATATAATCATAATCATGTCAGCCAGTCAATTTTTGACAGTTACCAATACCTTCTAAGTATTTGCTAGTTGAGCTAACTAATGGTATAGTTTTGTATTATCTAAAGATTCCCAATCCATGACAACATTTTATTTTCTTATTCTTTCCTGTATTTTTCTTTTGTTTTCCACCTTTCCATTATTATTTTAGTGATTAAAGAATTACAACTTAATTATCATGATTTATATAAACAAATTAATTGATAACTTTGTTATTAAACATAATTAATAATTTTTAATTAATGTTGGCCATCAAATAATTTAAGTTAATAATGATCTTTTTTTTTCCATTATTGTTTTGGGATAAAAAAAGATGAAAATGATAAGAATCCTTCACTTGCTTATTTAAATGAATAAAAATTTATTATTTATCTTGGTCAATTGTAACAATCAACACTAACTTAATTGGGATGAAATTTTGGTGCGATAATAAAGTTTCGTAATCACATAATTCTTCAATAAATTAAAGCATGTAGAGTAAAAGGATATTCTATTAACTGGTAAGGGTATTCATTGAATCAAAATGAATATGAACTACATACGTAATGCTCTTAACTCTTGAAGTTCTCTAGATGTTAAACTAATATGGAAAAATAAACATGATATCAATTGAATGATTAGCCAAACAGTTAAAATAGAGCCAATAACCAATTAGTTTGTTGCAAAAAGAAAATAACTTATATTTAATAGATTTTATAAAATGCAGTTTTATTATCTACTAATTGAATAATTGGTCAAACAGTTAGAGCAAACCCAACAATCAATCAGTTTGCTGCAGAAAATCAATAACTCATCTTTGATGGATTTTATCAATTATCTACCCATCAATTGTCTGTAGAATACCAATACTCATCAAATTAATCCCTATATTTGTCACATATATTCAATTAAACTTAATTGTAAACAAACTATAATGAACTTACTCTATACGGAGACCATATAGTGGAAATTTTGTTTAAAATATGGTTAATGGGAATATCTGAGCCTAAATTAAAAGTAAAATCTATTGATTTTTTGGGATAAAATTTTGTTGGAATTTAATATTGAACATAATATCTTTAACATTAAACATTAACATGATTTAAATCAATTATGTAAACATAAAAAAATTAATCTAAAAGAACTCTTGATTGACATTTTTTGAAGAAACTTGTAACCCTCTAAAACTTTTATTCCATATAGAAAAGAAACATAATGTTTGTTAGTTTAATATGTCATGTAGACAATGCATTGGTTACATGATATTATTATATTAATGTAAATATATATATATATATGTATATATATTTATATATTATTAACAAAGGATTAAATCACCTTTAGTATTCATATAATACTATATTAATGAATTTAATATTTGATTTATAAATCTAGATTAAAGATAAGTCCATTAAAAAAAAGGTTTTGCAATGAGAATTATAAAGTTGTGATAATTATAGTGATGCGACCATATTATTTGATAATTCATCCATATTTACGTAGTGTTTTGCATATGTTTTATGTATAAAATGCCTTGATATTCTTTTTTTTTATATTTTGAAGGTATTTTTGGATGAAAGATGCAAAAAGGAGGTAATTGGAGATGATTGGCAGATTTGACCTTCAGTGGGTGTTTTGTGCAGAGTGGAAGCTCTAGAAATCGAAATGAAGTGATTCTAGTGACATTCAAAAGCTAACATCCATAAATTTATGGAAAGCTAAGGAAAAGAAATAAAATAAGGAAGATCATGGAAATCGCAGCCTTCAAAGTCAAATCTTGCAATCTACCGATATCGACCTTTGTCCATTAAAATTTCAATATCTCGAGCTACAAAAGTCAGATTGATGCAAACTCAATTTTCGTGGATTCAGGACGCAAAGGCCTATAAACGCTCCAAATTTCAGCTCAAAAAGATGTGATATTAAGGAGATATGAATTTTACAAGGGACAACTAAATTCTGCCAACTTAAGGAAGGACTATTTTGTAAAATAGACACTAGGGTTTCTAAGCATATATAAAGGAGAAGAGGAGCAAGGAATTGGCGGGCAGCACATAAGAAAACACAAAATATTCCTCCTCCAAACCCTAAATCATGTGTTCTTCCATCTTTTTATTTAGTTGTTCAATAAACATGCAAGGCTAGACTCTTTTGCTTGGTTGCAAGGACACAAAAACCTTCGGATTTCAAGAACCGTGAGATTTATTCTTCCTTCTATTTTCAGTTTATGTTATGAATGAGTATGATTGTTTTGCTATGAATATTTTCTATGATTGTTGTTGATGATTGCTAGAGCGGACTCTAAGTTATTGTTGTGAACAATCTATTGCTAAGTTTAATATCAAAACCGGAGTTGTGATATATGAACTTGTGAAGCATGTAAGCTTGATAATTGTGGCGGAACTACATTATTGAACTTAGGGAGAACATTTGAATAAATTGACACAAGTTGCGGACAACTTGTATGTTAATCTTGATGAAATTATCTAGTTCTTAAAGCTACCATTAAATTGAATCATTAGTGCGGACACTTTGATTGTTTGTTGGTTAGGATTAGTTATACGGCGGATCCGTTAATTAATCACGTTAAGAAAAGATAAAATTTCAGAACATGAACTGCATTTTTAGTTTCAAGGATCAGTTCTAATTTCCGTAGGTGGATGTATGCTTGTGACCAAGGTTTGTTTTCTTGATAAGTTTCGGTTTTAATTGATTTTGTTTGCTAGTTTAATTGCTGCCATAGTTTAGATAATCACAAACCAAATCCCCCCAATCACATAACGTACAACATAAAAATCTAACTTGAAACCTCCTCGTGGGATCGACCCCTTGCTTGCTCTATACTATCTTGTGTGTTTTAAGCTAGGGTAATTAATTTGTGCGACCGTGACATCGCAACAAATTTTGGCGCTGTTGCTGGGGAGGTAATTTTAGTTGATTGTTGTGCTTGTACTGTTATTTTTATTTGCTGTGATTAAAAAAAAAGAAAAAAAAAGAAACAGAATTTTTGCTTGCGACGGTACTGTTCACTGGCGGCAACGGTATTGTTCAAAACAGATTTTTTGGTGGAATTATGTATTGATATTTTGTTTTCTGAAGGAAAAAGACGTTCTGAGAAGAACCCCCATCTTATTCAGGCCAAATTCTATCGTTTTCTAAGGTTTCTGGACACTTTTAGTTTTCTAGCATAGGATCCTATTGCCTATTGTGTTGTCTTCAATCTCTTGTGTGCTTGGTTTCTTTTGAGTTTTCTTTGCGATTTATGCCTGTAACCCGTTCTGCTAATCAAAATCATCAAGTGCAGGTTGATCTTGAAATAGAAAACACTTTACGCAGGTTACGAAAGGAAGCTCGCGTCAACATCATGGCTGGTGCACGACAACAAACACTCAAGGAGCTTGCTGCTCCTAACTTGGAAAACCAACCATTGTGCATAAACATAGACAGTAATGTGAACTTTGAACTCAAATCTGGTTTTATACATTTGTTGCCAACATTCAATGGTCTTACAGGAGAAGATCCTCACACTCATCTCAAGGAGTTCCACATGGTTTGTGTTGGCATGAAACCGAATGGAGTTGAAGAGGAACAAGTTAAGTTGAAAGCTTTTCCTTTCTCTTTAAAAGGGGCAGCGAAGGCATGGCTTTTTTCTATTCTCCCAGGTTCCATTAACACTTGGAATGGCATGAAGAAGATCTTCCTTGAAAAATATTTCCCAGCATCTCGAGTTGCCAATATAAGAAAAGAAATATGTGGGATTCGACAATCTCATGGAGAAACACTCGCTGAGTATTGGGAAAGATTTGAGCTATTGTGCATTCAATGCCCTAATCATCAAATACCTGATCAGCTGCTCATTCAATACTTCTATGAAGGATTGATGCCTACTGACCGTAGTATCATTGATGCTGCAAGTGGAGGGGCATTGGTAGATAAGACACCCGGTGCTGCACGCCAATTAATCTCAAACATGGCAACCAACTCGAAACAGTTTGGCACCCGTGGAGACTTCTCAAACAAACGAGTGAATGAGGTAAGTATTTCTAACCTTGAGAATAAAGTTAATGATCTTACTTCTCTTGTGCGTTCTTTGGCTTGTGGAAATGTACAGCAGGTGAAAGTTTGTAGCATATGCTCACTACAAGGACATGCTACGGATATGTGCCCAACAATGCAAGAAGATTACATTGAGCAAGCAAATGCAGTTGATGGAACATTCAATGGACAACCCCAGCGTAAATATGATCCCTTTTCCAACACGTACAATCCCGGATGGAGAGATCATCTGAACTTACACTACAACAACCCATCCCAACAAGGCAATCTAGGCCGACAGTTCCATCCACATGGATTTCAGCCCCAACAAAATTATCAAGCAAGACAACCCGCTCCATTCACAAACTCCAATGTTATGGGGTCGTCATCCAATGATGATCTTCGTGAGATGATGAAAACTTTGGCTTCTAATACTGTTACCTTGCAACAAAATGTCATGTCTTTTCAACAGGAAACAAGGTCAAGTATTCACAACTTGGAAAAGCAAACGGGGCAAGTAGCTTCAAGTGTAGGGAAATTGGAAGAACAAATAAATGGAAAGTTGCCCTCCCAAGCATTGAATCCAAAAGAGAATGTTAGTGCTATCATGCTGCGAAGTGGGAAAGAACTTGAAGAGAAAAAGTCGAAACAAATTGAGATGGAGGAAGAAGAGATAAAAACTGAATTGAGTACAAAGAAAGAACATCCTCCTCCTCCACAAACAGAAACAAAGACCAACACTCCAAAGGTAACTTTTCACTCAATTAATTCCAGTTTTAAAACAAATCCACCCTTTCCTGTGAGTTCTTCTAGGTCAAAGAAAGAAGACAAAGAAAAAGAGATCTTAGAGGTTTTCAAGAAAGTGGAACTGAACATTCCTTTGCTTGATGCTATCAAGCAAATTCCCAAGTATGCAAAATTCTTGAAGGAGTTGTGTACTACCAAAAGAGCTTTCAAACTGAAAGGTCATGAAACGGTAAGTATGGGTGAAGTTGTATCTGCCGTTGTTCAAAAGAATCTGCCTTTGAAACAAAAAGACCCAGGTGCGTTTACTATCCCATGTGTTATTGGTAATGCTAGTTTTAAAAGAGCTTTATGCGATTTAGGTGCATCCATTAGTGTGTTATGCCCAAACATGTTTATGATTCTCTTAGTCTTGAGCCTTTGAATAAAACTAACATTGTAATACAACTTGATCGTAGTTTTGTTTACCCACTTGGTGTGATAGAAGATGTCCTAGTCAAGATTAATAGTTTGGTTATTCCATGTGATTTTTATATTCTTGATATGGAACATGATTCTTGTGATTCATCAACCAGCACTCCTATATTGTTTGGTAGACCATTCTTGAAAACTGCCAACACAAAGATTGATTGTGGTAAGGATACCTTGTCTATGGAGGTAGGAGATGAAACAACTGAATTCAATTTTCATGATGCAATGAAATATCCTTATAGCAATGTTTATTCTATCACATGCTATGATCAAATTGATAAGTGTGTGCAGCAAGTTTGTGATTTTGATTGCGAAGACGGATTAAGCATAGCTTTGAGCTATGGCTATGATTTCACCAAGATAGAAGAGATGGAGAGCCACGTGTGTGTTCCCAAAAACGTGCACGAATCAGTATTGGCCTTACAAGCTTTGCAAACTGTTCCCCATGGTAATGTCTTTGTTGATTTAGTACTCTCACATAAAAAGCTTTTGCCATCTATTTTACAGGCCCCCGAGTTAGAATTAAAACCTTTGCCCGATAATTTGAAGTATGTATTCATTGGCAACAACAATACACTTCATGTTATCATAGCAAAAGGTTTGACAAGTATGCAAGAGGAAAAACTTGTGAAGTTGTTGTGTGATCACAAGACGGCCATTGGATGGACCTTAGCCGACATCAAGGGCATTAGTCCCTCAATATGTATGCATCACATACTATTAGAGGACAACACAAAACCAACAAGGGAAATGCAAAGGAGGTTGAACCCGCCTATGATGGAGGTAGTGAAAGCTGAAATTTTGAAACTGTTAGATGCAGGAGTCATTTACCCCATCACTGACAGTAAATGGGTCGCGCCAATCCATGTGGTGCCCAAAAAGGCCGGAATCACGTTGGTGAAAAACAAAAATGATGAGCTCATTCCTACTCGCATCTCGAGTGGATGGAGAATGTGTGTTGATTACAGAAAGCTCAATCTTTCTACACGCAAAGATCATTTCCCATTACCATTCATGGATCAAATGCTTGAACGCCTAGCAGGTAAGTCTTTTTATTGCTTTCTTGATGGATATAGTGGATACAATCAGATTGTTATTAATCCTGAGGATCAAGAAAAGACTACATTTACATGTCCATTTGGTACATATGCATATAGGAGAATGCCTTTTGGTCTTTGTAATGCTCCTGCAACTTTTCAAAGATGCATGATGAGTATTTTTTCTGATTATGTTGAAAGAATAATCGAGGTTTTTATGGATGATTTCACGGTGTATGGTGATTCTTTTGATAGATGTCTAGAAAATTTATCTTTGATCTTGAAAAAGTGCATTGAAACTAACCTTGTCTTGAACTATGAAAAGTGTTATTTTATGGTAGAACAAGGAATAGTTCTTGGGCATGTTGTGTCTTCACGTGGATTAGAGGTTGATAAAGCTAAAATAGATGTTATTTCATCATTGCCTTACCCCTCATGCATGAGGGAAGTTCGTTCTTTTCTAGGCCATGCAGGTTTCTATCGACGCTTTATCAAAGATTTCTCGAAGATTACGGCACCCTTGTGCAAACTATTAGCCAAAGAAGTGGATTTTGTGTTTGATCAAGCATGTAAAGATGCCCATGATGAGCTTAAGAGATGTGTCACATCTGCCCCTATCATCCAACCACCAAATTGGGATGAACCTTTTGAGATAATGTGTGATGCGAGTGACTATGCGGTAGGAGCTGTGCTTGGGCAAAGAATTGGGAAGAATTTGCATGTTATCGCCTATGCTTCTCGTATGTTGGAGGGAGCACAATGCAATTACCATACAACTGAAAAGGAACTTTTTGCAGTGGTGTTTGCTCTTGAAAAATTCAGGTCATATCTACTTGGTACAAAAGTCATTGTTTTTACTGACCATGCAGCTTTCAGGTATCTTTTGAAGAAGAAGGAGTCCAAACCAAGACTGATTAGGTGGATCTTGCTTTTACAAGAATTCGATCTTGAGATCAAAGACAAAAAAGGTGCAGAAAACCATGTGGCTGATCACTTGAGCCGACTGAGGACCGAGGATATACAGATCGAAACAATAAGAGAGACATTCCCTGATGAGCAGTTGTATATGTTGCATTCCTCTACAAGACCATGGTATGCTGATTTGGTAAACTATTTAGTCACCAAAGAATTCCCTCCAATTTTGTCTAAACCCCAAAAAGATAAGTTACGAGCTGATGCTAAATATTATTTTTGGGACGATCCTTACCTTTGGAAATTTTGTGTTGATCAAGTAGTTAGGAGGTGTGTACCACAAGATGAATTTCATTCCATTCTCACTTTTTGTCATTCTCATTCTTGTGGTGGGCATTTTGGAGCAAAAAGAACAGCCCACAAGGTACTTGAAAGTGGTTTCTATTGGCCTTCTATTTTTAAAGATGCATATCACTTCTGTAAATCATGTGAAAAATGCCAAAGAACAGGTAATATCACTCATAAGAATCAAATGCCTTTAACGAATATTCTTGTAAGTGAAATTTTTTATGTTTGGGGTATTGACTTTATGGGTCCATTTCCTTCTTCTTTTGGCAATCTTTATATTCTTCTTGCTGTTGATTATGTGTCTAAATGGATTGAGGAAAGCCACACGAACTAATGATGCTAAGTTGTTGTAGATTTTGTCAGGACTCACATATTTGACAGGTTTGGAATCCCTAAAGCTATCATTAGCGATCGTGGCACTCATTTCTGTAATCGTTCCATGGAAGCATTGCTACGCAAATATCATGTGACTCATCGAACTTCCACAGCATATCATCCTCAAACGAATGGCCAAGCTGAAATTTCAAATCGAGAAATCAAGTCCATTTTGGAGAAAACAGTGCAACCTAATCGGCGAGATTGGAGTCTACGTCTTGGAGATGCACTTTGGGCTTATCGGACTGCTTATAAATCACCTATAGGAATGTCACCTTATAGAATGATTTATGGGAAAGCATGTCATCTACCGGTGGAGCTTGAACACAAAGCTTTTTGGGCCATTAAACAATGTAACATGGATTATGATGCTGCTGGGATTGCAAGAAAACTACAACTACAAGAGTTGGAAGAGATTCGAAATGATGCTTACGAGAATGCAAGGATTTACAAAGAAAAGACTAAGAATCTTCATGATCGAATGCTTACAAGAAAGGAGTTTCATGTTGGAGACAAAGTCCTTCTTTATCATTCGCGTTTGAAACTTTTTCCTGGAAAATTGCGCTCTCGTTGGATTGGACCCTTTGTTGTTTCTAATGTTTCTCCTTATGGTGCAGTTGAAATTACAAGTTTAGAAACAAATAACGTACTCAAGGTCAATGGGCATCGCTTGAAACCTTTCTATGACAGTTGGACGACAGAAATCACCGCTTCTGTGGAGTTAGCTGAACCGATCTATGAATAATGAGCATACCACATGTCGAGCCAATGACACAAAACAAAAGCGCTTCTTGGGAGGCAACCCAGGACAAAACAAAAATCAGATTTGCTTTCCTTTTCCCTTATCTTTATTTATATATTTATTTATTGCATTTTTGTCATTCTCTTATATCCCTTTTCTTTCATTTTCAACATTAAGGACAATGTTGTGTTTTAAGTGTGGAGGTATTGGGAAACTGTCAATTTTCTTATTTTGTTTTTCTTTATTCTTTCAAAAACAAAAAAAAATCTATGATTGATCTTTTTAACTCCCATTGGTTTTTGAGAATATGAGTATTATGTATGAGAATTAAGTGAGATAGATGAATATATAAATTGAATGAATGAGTGTGCATGCAAGTTTTAATGTTTAATTGGTTTAGGGATTGACTCTGAAAATATGCCATGTTGACTTTATAGTGTTATACCAATGTAAGCTTTTGAGCCTTCAACATTATATTCTTTGATTGTTCGTTCTTTCAATGATATGTATCTCTAGAACTTGCTTCATATCTTATTGAGATTACATTCACATTACATAGATGCATGAAGATGATAAAGGCATTAGGAATTTTAACTGCTTGAGCCAAAAAGCCAACCTAAAGCATATTATCTTTAGTGAGCCCCTTTTGAGCTTGTTTATCTTTTCTTTGCTTTATCCATGTATAAGCCTTAAACTTTTTATATGTTTTCCTCTTTTCCCCTGGCCAAGGATTAGTAGAGCATATACTTGTGATATCTCATGGAATTATGGTTAGAAATTATGTGAAAAGAAAGAAGAAGTGATGCTTGATGAAAAGATGGGCAAAGTTGCCAAAGGTGAAAAAGAACAAAAAAAAAAGAAAAAGAAAAAGAAGAAAAAAAAGAAGAAAAGAAAAGAAAAAAAAAGAGGAAAGAAATAGAAAAGAGCTTGAAATCGAAAGAAGCTAAGCATTGATGCTTGAAGATTGAAAATTGATGTGTTTTGATGGAATATCTTGGTTGAAATATATATTTATTTATTTTCAGAATGCTCTACTTTCTTTGGTTTGAACCTTTTCTTCTACTCTCTTTTACCTCACCTTAACCTTAGCCCCATTACAACTGGAAAATAAGACCTTTTGATTCATGCATTGTTTGTAATATTTTAGTAATGGAGATGAGATTGAAGAGCAAGCTTATGGTAGAACATCTTCATTGATTGAATTTGAGAGATTTAAACACCTAAACCCTAAACACATGAGTGTTGGAGTGTATATCAATGAGAGGACCTATCATTTTGGCATGGCATAGATTTCTTTTAAATCCCGAAGAGTAATTGAGTTTTGAAGTTTGCATGTAAACAAATTCATGAAGATTTATGTTCTTTATCCTTCTTGATTGTATTCTTATTTATAATGCTTGAATTCTTGGATATTGATGGGAGATTAAGAGATTGTTCATGGTTATTTTTAATTTAAGTTTTTTTTTTACCTATCCTTTCTCGAGGACGAGCAAGAGCTAAGTGTGGGGGTATTTGATGCGACCATATTATTTGATAATTCATCCATATTTACATAGTGTTTTGCATATGTTTTATGTATAAAATGCCTTGATATTCTTTGTTTTATATTTTGAAGGTATTTTTGGATGAAAGATGCAAAAAGGAGGTAATTGGAGATGATTGGTAGATTTGACCTTCAGTGGGTGTTTTGTGCAGAGTGGAAGCTCTAGAAATCGAAATGAAGTGATTCTAGTGACATTCAAAAGCTAACATCCATAAATTTATGGAAAGCTAAGGAAAAGAAATAAAATAAGGAAGATCATGGAAATCGCAGTCTTCAAAGTCAAATCTTGCAATCTACCGATATCGACCTTTGTCCATTAAAATTTCAATATCTCGAGCTACAAAAGTCAGATTGATGCAAACTCAATTTTCGTGGATTCAGGACGCAAAGGCCTATAAACTCTCCAAATTTCAGCTCAAAACGATGTGATATTAAGGAGATATGAATTTTACAAGGGATAACTAAATTCTGTCAACTTAAGGAAGGACTATTTTGTAAAATAGACACTAGGGTTTCTAAGCATATATAAAGGAGAAGAGGGGCAAGGAAGTGGGGCCAGCACATAAGAAAACACAAAATCTTCCTCCTCCAAACCCTAAATCATGTGTTCTTCCATCTTTTTATTTAGTTGTTCAATAAACATGCAAGGCTAGACTCTTTTGCTTGGTTGCAAGGACACAAAAACCTTCGGATTTCAAGAACCGTGAGATTTATTCTTCCTTCTATTTTCAGTTTATGTTATGAATGAGTATGATTGTTTTCCTATGCATATTTTCTATGATTGTTGTTGATGATTGCTAGAGCGGACTCTAAGTTATTGTTGTGAACAATCTATTGCTAAGTTTAATATCAAAACCGGAGTTGTGATATATGAACTTGTGAAGCATCTAAGCTTGATAATTGTGGCGGAACTACATTATTGAACTTAGGGAGAACATTTGAATAAATTGACACAAGTTGCGGACAACTTGTATGTTAATCTTGATGAAATTATCTAGTTCTTAAAGCTACCATTAAATTGAATCATTAGTGCGGACACTTTGATTGTTTGTTGGTTAGGATTAGTTATACGGCGGATCCGTTAATTAATCACGTTAAGAAAAGATAAAATTTCAGAACATGAACTGCATTTTTAGTTTCAAGGATCGGTTCTAATTTTCGTAGGTGGATGTATGCTTGTGACCAAGGTTTGTTTTCTTGATAAGTTTCGGTTTTAATTGATTTTGTTTGCTAGTTTAATTGCTGTCATAGTTTAGATAATCATAAACCAAATCCCCCCAATCACATAACGTACAACATAAAAATCTAACTTGAAACTTCCTCGTGGGATCGATCCCTTGCTTGCTCTATACTATTTTGTGTGTTTTAAGCTAGGGTAATTAATTTGTGCGACCGCGACATCGCAACATATAGAATTTTTGTTGCATCAAAGATACAAGGAGTTTAAGCAAAGTGGACTTTAGACTTAAACTCACTCACACATAAATGCCTCGAGCTTTGAGTCAAGTCTAAGCTTGGGTTTAGGCTTGTTGTAAAATATTTTTCTGGAATAAATTTTTTTTTGTTGCCAATCTTCTTTGAACTTAGGTTTTGAGTTTATAACTTTTTAGCCCATACAAAAATTATGGGCCATTTTCTTTTCCAGTGTAGCTCATGAATGATGAAATCTTATTAGTTTTCTTCCAAAATATATATATTTTTAACTTGAACAACCTTCTGAATTCCAAGGACATGATCTAAAGCCAAAATGCTCATGTTTAATTGTGGTTTTAAAAGGGATAATCTAAGTTGATGATGTATCGAATTCCATCATTTTTTTTGTTTCTAAAACTCTTTATGAAAGGGGCGAAGAAGAGTGCTGTAGTGTTGATTTTTCTACACAAATTCTGTAAAGTCTTTAACACTTTCTTCATCTTTGTTAAAAATTCGTATATTCAGTTTTATCGGATGTCCCCGAAGGAACATCCGATAAAATTCGCTCTGATACAATCTCAAAAGTATAAATTCATATATTTCAGAGTTCACCTTTCTATTACATTTGAGAATGAATTTATAGAAATAGCAAAAAACTAAAAACTACTTTATTCTTACTTTACATAACGGCTATATTCTAACGGTCATATTAACGGCTATATTCTAACGGCTATATTTTTAACACTCCCCCTCAAGTTGGAGCGTAGATATTTATCAAGCCCAACTTATCAATTGCGTCATAGAATGCTCTTCCGGAGACTGTCTTTGTGAGATTATGCGCAATCTCGATAGCCTACTTATTATCACAGTGTAGACCCATAGATGTCCCATACTCAATTCCCAGGTCTTGTAGTACCTGTTTAATCCATAGCAATTCACATACACCATGAGTCATACCCTGGTATTCTGCTTCTGCACTTGACCTTGTGACTACTTTCTGCTTCTTACTTCTCCAAGTGACAAGATTCTGCTTTATCGAATATAAATTTCCTGCTAGTGAACTCCCCCTGATTAACAGGGTGTGGAGTCACGGAATATCTTCGGGATCTCCCCCTGATTAACAGGGTGTGGAGACTCGGAATATCTTGATGGTGATCTCCCCCTGATTAACAGGGTGTGGAGTCACGGAATGATACAAGAGAAGGCACGGGATCTCCCCCTGATTAACAGGGTGTGGAGTCACGGAATGATACAAGAGAAGGCACGGGATCTCCCCCTGATTAACAGGGTGTGGAGTCTCGGAATGATTCGTTCTCTTCATCCTGATGGTGATCTCCCCTTGATTAACAGGGTGTGGAGTCTCAGAATGATACAAGAAAAGTCTCGGGATCTCCCCCTGATTAACAAGGTGTGGAGTCTCGGAATATCTTCGTTCTCTTTATTGTTACTCTCCCCCTGAAGAGAAGGCTCGGGAAATCCCCCTAATTAACAGGGTGTGGAGTCTCGGAATAAAATATTAAGAGAAGGTAATCTTCAAAAAAACACCAATGGTGGAATCAATGATAAAAACAGCCCCACTCCGGTCAACCCCAATATTTCAATCAACCCCACTATTTTGGTCACTATTCGGGTAGCCCTATTAAAAACTTGCCCTAATTCATTTTCTTCCCTTTCTCTTCCCCAAGCCGCCGCCCCCTTGCATGTTTCATTCATGGCCAGAAGTTCAGCCTCTTTCATATCAAGGAGGGCACTCAACCTCACATTCTCTTCCATAATATTCTGCAAAAGTGTGTGTTCCCACTCTTTCGCTACTTCTTCATCAATATCCCTAGAGTCACAAGAAATAGTTTCGCCCATTTGATAATCTGGAGAGCTACTGTTCAACATGCATATCTCCTTGCTGGAGTGTTACACTCTCATCTCCACCGTTCAGAACTTGAATAACCCACAGTAGCACCACATAACCAAATATCAGCTTGATCCAACGGTGAAATGATGAGAAACCAGCTGGCGGCTCTGACTGGCTGGAGAAGCAGATTTCGCTGGGTTTTTTTAAAAGATTGTAATTCTCCACTGGAGCAATACTAGGATGATCCCTCCGGTCCGAATGTAGGCCCTAGATGGGCAAACACAATACCCAAAACTCAGCTTCATCCAACGGTAGAAAGCTGGCAGCTGAGACTGGTTGAGTTTTGTATCAACAAAATCCAGATCTCATTCAAACATCAATATCTCTTAATTGGTGGTACATATTGCCCAGCCCTTCAGTAAAGTTGTAGATCCTATACAGACGCACAACATTCCAAAAACTCAGTGTAATCCAAATGTGGAAGGAGTAGGAACCGGCCTGCGATTCTGACGGGTTTGAGGGGGGGTTTCCAGAAATCTTCAGATGATCGGATTTCTCAAACGGCTTCAGATCTTGACAATCTCTCTGGTCAGATTATAGAAAATAGTTAGGTGCACAACATACCCAAATGTCAGCCAGATCCAACGGTTTCCGGCGAAGATGTGGCTGTCGAAATTTCTGGGTTTGTTGGTGTTTGGGAATTTCTGCGAGAAGGATGGGTAGCTAGATAGATGGGTTTCTGGGATTTTTATGGGTGTTTTTTTCTGGGATTTCTGGGTTCGGGAATACGGGCACTGTGGCCTCCGGGGATAAACAAATTCGATTCGAAAAGAAAAAACAATTCGAGAGAAAAAAAAATTCAGGATGAACAAATACGGTTTCAAGAAAAAAAAACAAATTCGAGATTCGCTTCGCTTCGAGATTCGCTCTGATACCATGTTAAAAGTATAAATTCGTATATTCAGTTTTATCGGATGTCCCCGAAGGAACATCCGATAAAATTCGCTCTGATACAATCTCAAAAGTATAAATTCATATATTTCAGAGTTCACCTTTCTATTACATTTGAGAATGAATTTATAGAAATAACAAAAAACTAAAAACTACTTTATTCTTACTTTAAATAACGGCTATATTCTAACGGTCATATTAACGGCTATATTCTAACGGCTATATTTTTAACAATCTTAATTTTTAGTTTTAATCCTATATTTTAAACTTTGATTTTTCATCCTTATTTTCTTCTTGATCTATTTCTTTGAGTTCGTTTGACCTTGTTTATGGCCACACCTAAACAAGGAGGAGATGTTGAAATCATGAGAGACTCATTGAAGCAAGTCATTTTACACCAATTGAAAAACAATAAAGCCTTAAGAACAAAAGTTTGGTCCTTAACAACAACAACAAATTTCAAATTGATCATAATTTTGTGTATAATTAATATGCATGTTAGAATTGTATTTCAATTTTTTTTAATTAAGTTTATATATTTGCTTAGTAAGGATGCTAGTCTTTTACCATAGTTATAGATTTACCATGATCTTGATTATAAACTAAATATATATATACTCACTGGTATAAAATTAATTTAGTAATTGGATGACACCATGTTGTTTATAAATTATAATTCAGTTCGAATGGATATAATTGACAAAATGTGCAGAACTTAAGATAAATTCGATGAGATGTTCTCTACATGGGCTTGTTTGTCAAATTAACAGAAAGCAGGGGCTAAATTGGGGGATATTCCAAAAAAGAAACCCGAATTGCAAGTTCAGGTCGGTGAAAGAGCTCCAAGTCATGTGCCGGAATGGATACAAAGCACATGGGCTAAATCGAGGATTTTCCAAATGAGAGCCCATGTTTCAACGTCGGGTCGGGCTCAAGAGCTCCATGTCTTGACCCGAACAAGAAGTTGCTAAAAACCCGACAAAGAACTTCACTTTCTGTCTTCGACAAATCTTTGGCCGCGCCTTCTTGACAGGGGGAGAACGAGGGAGATCAAAGAGAGAAAGAAATCCGAGAAAAGAGAAATGTCAAGACAAGCAAAAAATCTTGTATCGATTTTTTCTTCAAGGATTTCATCCTTTTCTTACTCACAATCTCGCTCTTTCACGGCGGCTCCACCACCACCATCAGTGTTTGTTGACAAGAAGGTAAGGTTTATTTGTCAAGGAATCACTGGAAAAAAATGGAACTTTTCATACTGAAGAAGCTATTGAACATGACTCTAAAATGGTTTCTTCTTTTTTCTTTTCTTTTCTTGATTGTGTTTGTGTGACTTTATTTCGTTTTTTAATTGGTTTTAGTTGGTTGGGTGGCGTTATTTTGTTTGTTCGATAATGTGTTTTTTCTGTTTTTGTATCTAATGGAGCAGAATTGCTATAGTTGCTCGTATAGATGCATATTTGTGATGGTTTTAGAGGTGATTTGAATTTACTATGTTTGTTTAATGGGTTTCTGCATGTTTTATTGAATGAACTTTAGTTCAATTATTGCAATTTGTTCGGTGAATGCAAGTTTATGTGCAAAACAATTAGGTTGCTTTGCAATGTAGTTATGAAGCTAATACAACATTTACATGTTACAAATTGTTTCACTGCCAGACATTTGATCGAGCTAAAAGTTCCAGTTATCAATTTTTAGTATAAAAATGTGTAGATTATATCAATGTTTCATGAATCTTCTCCTGATGCAACCTACTGCTGGCTTTTGTGCTTGTACATGGAATATGAATCTCTATTGAATTTTGTTCATTGGTCATTGCAAATTCTTATACCTTGATGCGATAACATATATGTTTATCATTGTGTTGGATGTTTGCGTGCTATCAACTTTATTTTAGTTTAGAGACATGTTTTTTTTTTTTTTTATTAAGAGATATCTTCATTGCCCCATTATGACTGCTGCTATTATGATTTTATGCAACCGAAACAGGAAAGCGGGAAAAAAATGCCTACAATTTCATCTTCATCTGGACGTAATGCTGGAGGTATTACAGTGAGATCCAGTTTTACTAATTTATGATCACGCATATGATATTGCATGCACCTAAACCCCTCAACATGAAACATACGGGTAAAGAGCCTTGTATAATCTTAGGACTAAATTAGGAATTTTGAAGGGATAGATTCAAATGAGAAAAGAAGAGAATTTAGTTGATAAGAGAAGAGAATTGGATAGACACAGCGAAGTGAAAGAGAGAAGGGAAATGTCAATTTCACTCACATTTCACCTACTCGCAATCAGTACATTGATTCTATGCATTTTAACCTGGACTCTTAGAAATGGCATACACCCTATCCATGTCTTGCCACATCATCACAACAATTGGGTTCTTAGATCTTATAGTTGACCGTGTTCTCCATTTGTTACTTCTTAAGATATCAATCAAATGCATGAAAAATTATCATATGCGTGATCTTGTTGTAGCTGTAATTCTTATAGAAACCTGTTTTTGTAAGATAATCTGATGAAGAATCCATCTCTTAATAAATATGTGTACATTATCTCTAAGTTCACAAACAGTCAATCTCAGCATGTTCTAATTTTTATACCTTTTATTTTTTATTTGCCTTCATGTAGTGTCATGTTCACCTCTGTATGCTTTTACTTTCCAAGATTAGAGTAGTTGTAAAATTTAGGATCATCCTGAAATTTTTTGTGATCCAGAGAACCTTAGGGTTACTGTTCGACTTAATCAATTGCGATTCCAATAGAATTTCATTTGCTTATGAATCCTGGATGGACTTCATTTGTGCAGAGTTATGCTTGTCTTTGTGCTCCTAACATTATCCTTAAAAGCTCCCAATTTCTGCCATTGCTGCCCCCCAAGTGGTAACAATTGTACACAGGCCCGTTGGGTGTATTTGGGAAGTTAACAGCTCATGTTCTGCCTTTCACCGAAGATTGAGTATCCTGAATTCTCATCACACTCGGTAATAAATTTCTTGTTTGAAGAATAACTAAGAAGGAAGGATAGATAGAATCGGGCTCTCTCCGTACACCATGATGAACACAATAAGCTGTTTATGCCACGTATCGGAGAGTTCCATTAACAAAGGCAGTGTGAAATATGGACAGCATGAATCCGTGAGCAAACGGTGGAGATTCGAATTGCCTCGACGGGGACGTGTTCAAGCGGTGGCATTTTGGAAGGAACAGCACGGTTAGCAGAGAAGAGATTGAGGGTGTGATTCGTGAGATAAAAGAAGAAATACATCAAGGTTACAGCTATTTTTCATTATAAATCAGAATCATAGTTTATAACAGTCATTTTAATATTTTGTATTATTAATAATAATCTAATTTTAGACTATTAATTTTATTTTATTCAAATTAAAAATTATCATGAAAAAGTTGGATTGTTAACTCAAAAAATCATCTTTATATTAGATTTATGATAAGAATTAAATTTATGACACTGACTAAATATGTAAATATATATATATAAAAAATTATCATTCTCTTACATTGATAAAAAAAAAAAAATACTTCATTTTTTTAATTTTAAAAACAGTGAAAAACTTGTATCGAAGAACTAGGGGGAAACTATAAAGTATGTTTTCAAATCTAAGTTCAATTTATATATATATAAAAAACTATTTTTTGTATAGAGAAATATTACAAATGGGCCTAAACCGTCCATGAGCTTTTGTATACCCTAAAATTAAACCAAGCCCAAAATACCATTAAGTGTTGCACAAATGGGCCTGACAACTCTCCAAAAAACAAGGAAAGAGGTTAGCAAGGAAGATAGCAAGTAGTTGACAGCAGTGGAGCACGATCATGAACATCTCTCTCCCTCTCTCGCTGCTCGTAGTCTTAGATATAGATTCCAAAGGTTGGTCACTCGGTTCTATTTATAATCAAATCAGTGAATGAAAAGAATATATCTTTTTTGTGTTTTTTAATGAAGGTTTTTGTTTTGGATTTTTCAAAATTTCAGAGAAAAATCATATATTTTTTATACTAGATTTGTTGTGAGAAGGGTATGAGAGAATCACATCTCCATTACATAAGATTTAATTCAAAATGTTATATTTATTATTTAAATGTTTAATTTTTTTATTTATTATCTTAATTGATAATTTATTTATTCTATATAGGTCATGTGATTTTTGCTATAAAGAGCAAAGAAATATATACAAGAAAAAGGTCTTCTAAGCTAGGGGGACATGATCGCGTGAAGAGATTTCAAACCTCTGCATTTCATAAAGGATAGATGGAGCTTAGATCAAGTACATGATGTCTGACCATTTCGTGCGATAATTGCAGTGCAATGTAGAGAACTAATACATGAAGATTCATGGCTTGATTACCACACACACCATTGAATCCATTATGTTCACTTTACATATGAAATGGATGGTAAGATTCCTTTTTATTTCATATATTTTTTTATAAATTATAGTTTTGCAAGTTATAATTCTGGACACAAACCAAGATTGACGAAGCTTTTAGTAAAAACTCACATGTGAAATGATGATCATATAAAAAGAAGGTGCAATAGCTCATGGATATCTAGCTAGGCAAGCTACCAAACTATGGCAAAGAAGAAGCATGTTTGATGAAGTCCGAAACCCAGAAATTCAGACTAGCTATCTGGTGATGACTAGCTTGGTGCTGGTTTGCAAATAACTTTACATTTACAAATGGACACTCTTTTCTCTGCAAGAATAAATAAAAATGGTAATAATAACTTTGATAAAAATAGATGGGAATCGATGAGTAGGCTGGCCATTAATAGTTGTAGCCCAAGTGGGATGCCAATGGATGTTGACACAGCAATGAAAGACAAACATATATAGGGGGACCAACACATTGCTCAACCTGAGTTTTCCATACTTAGAATCGATAACATGTGCTTTCTGACTGTGGATTGCCACACTGCACAGACAACCAATCAATGTTGATCACACAGAGCTGTACATTTATACAATATTCTCTAATTAAAAGTATTTAAGAGATCACAATTAATATTTTGGTTCACTGCAATTTATCGTCCGATCCCAATTTTACTTCTTTAGCTAATCAAGATATATCAAGGTCATAATTAACACCATATGGAACTAACAAAATGATGCACATAATCATATATTTGAGCACTCAAAACTTAGATAATCCATGCATGTCTACTGTGAATGACAACGATTTCTTCAGCTCGATTTGTAAATGTGTCCGGCTCACCACTGTGCCCAGGCTAGTTGCATGCAGCACAATATGTGCGCCTGTATATATATATATCTGTCAAAATAGGAGCTTGTGGCCTACGCCTACAGAATATATACATCATACATATGAAATGATCAGAAATCTTCGAGTCAAAAGCTAAAGATAGGTTTGATTTGCACCCATCAGGAAAAAGACCTTCGGTGGAGATCATATATATATATATATATATAATTTAACCACATGCATGATCATACGTATAAATATCATCACCTAGCCAGTACCCTAAGGCTCATCGAGTGTAGAAAATCAGTTTCACTTCAACATCTATAACCATGAATACGAATTACCATGCAAGAAAGTCTCTCTCAAGGGATTCTTACACTTTGTAATTACCTTTTAATTAGGTCATGGGTTTTGGCCAGCCGCTCTTGCCTTTCTTTTTTTAGTAAACCTAGTTCTCTGACCATTTTCAAAACAACCTCAAATTGACGAAGTTCAGGTAGCTTGGCAGATCAGAATCAGAGAGTGGTTAAATGTCACAGCAACCTTTCGTCCATGATCCCATTACAGGACAATAAAAGGAAAAAAAAATGTCTTTCCATCAAATTACAATCCATGCCACAGTACATGGCCTAGCCACGCATGAAACCTTGGTGTGATTTGAACCCGATGATACATGTTTAACAAAATACCAGATTTACTCATCAAATTTTGTTTCCCAGGGTCAAACCAACAAATGAGCTCCTCTCTTCTTGCACTTGTTAACCTACGTTTTAGAATGATTTGCAACAGTCAAGCTGAAATCAAATTTGGGTTCGGTTTGACTGGTCAAACCAACCTAAAAAATTTCTCTTTAGGCTCAGTTCAAATGAAATTGGGTTGGTTTTACCAAATCAAATCTAGCTCAATTTTACGATTGATTTAACCAGGTTAAACCAAACCTAGTTTTTCCTTTGAGGCTCAGTTCATTTACCTTTGGGTTGGGTTGGTCAAGAACAAACCGGACCCCTTTTTGCGCTCAGTTCATATAGAATTGAGTCAATTTAAACAATGTCTAATGGAGCCCAACTTTAGGTTTAGTTTGACACTCTTGGGGTCGGTTTGCCAAGTCAAACCAAGCACAAGTTTACTCTTAGATTCAATTTGACCAAGGTCAAACTAAACCCAAACCAAGTCCATTTTTCTAGACTCATCCTATACTTTCAGCACAATTTGATCTATTGATCGAACCCACCGAATTCATTTATGTTATAAGTTACAGCTCTCAGTTAAACTTAACTTAATTGAACCTAAGACTTGTGTTTTTTTCCACAATCTTCTCTTTCTTTTTTATCCTCATCTTGTTTGTTGTTAATTATTATTAATGGTGACATTATTCATTACACAACATTTCATTGAAATTTACTCTTATTTAGCCTTATAATATGGATAAAGCTACTAAAAGTGTAATATCTAACAAGACACACTTATACAGTTGTTTTATTGAAGGCTACTCTTCCTGCTATGAAAAAAGTTAAGGCATGAAGGAGAAAAAGACCTGATTTTTTTGTTCTCTTTCTCTAACTTTTTACTTCCAATCATTTTTCTTTTTAAAAGAAAAACAACATCCTAAAATATTATATTGAATCAGGTATTAAAGTGTTTTTTTAGGTAACCCTGCCAGGATTATCCATACAAAAAAACTAGTTCTCGTTAAATTTTATTTGAATTTTTTTCATAGATTCAACAGTGACGTCTATGGAAAACTAAATAAGAGATTTGTTGATTTATTTATTAATCCTTCTCATTTACTTTATTCTAAGGTTTCTATGGTGGGTACCACTGAAACACATGGAGGAAGAGTAATTGACCTCCTATCATCTTCGTCAACTCTTATTGACTTGCAATAATTGGCTTAAAAAAATGAGATTTGTCATAAATCTTTTATTATCTACCTAATAATAGCTTAGAGATATATTTATTTTTCACAAAACATGGACACTATACAATCATCTTTTTCTTATATTATAGTTGTGTCTCTTTCCATGCAGCGACAACTTTACTTTCTAAAAGAAACTACATAAAATAAGAAAGAAAAAAATAGACACCACACATGCATCGTTGCTAGAAATAAATCATGTCAACAGGAAG
Organism: Salix arbutifolia; assembly: GCA_025169955.1. Lineage (NCBI taxonomy): Eukaryota > Viridiplantae > Streptophyta > Magnoliopsida > Malpighiales > Salicaceae > Salix > Salix arbutifolia. The sequence continues at coordinate 7,524,078 of CM045908.1, forward strand.
AACATTCTTATACAGATTCATCAAAAACATGATTTACATAGATCTAGAGGCAAGGCACAAGAACATAACTTTCTTTATAGACCTTACACTCTCGAGGAGTGTCACTCTAATCCTCAAAAACCAAAAAATAACATATGACTGAAAAAGATACAAAAAAGTCATGTTATAATGGAGACTAACCACTATGTGATAGCGTGTTGTACACGTATCTCCCCATAGATTTTGTGATTACCAAGATGAGCTTGAATAATCATGATGGCTTATCCAATCACAGAGAACATATATAGAATGTTAAGAGTAGCTTAGAAATAGCTATCTAGGATTTTGATATCATGTAAAAACTATTTTCTACCACCTTTAAAGGATCTATATGACCTTCGTATTATAGTTTGAAGCCAGAATCCATATCTAACTTTTCAAACTTATACAACAAATTGATTGCTCGTTTCAGCATGAGTATTCTAGCTAAAATTAGTTTAATTGAACTTTTTTTCATTACTCAATTAGAATGGGAAAGGACTAAAGGCTATATGAAAAGATTAATAAAAAAAATTGGTGGAAAACCTAATAAAACTTGCAACAACATAAGCTTTAATTAGTGGATTACATAATTAATCCTTATGGGAACATCTATATGCTTTACCAAATAGGAGATTTCTTCATATGAAGCAAACCATGGAGAGTCATAATTGTCTAGAAAAAAAATAAGTATATCATGAAAGAACATCCTCGTCTTAATAAAAGAAATGAAGGTGAGGCAATAAAAGTCCTAATTGAGATGCCCAACTTCCTAAGGGCAATACCAGAATTTCAACATGAAATAGACTAGTATCCCTAGAGTTGATGACTGCTTTTCAAACACCATCAAGGTTGAAGTTTCATAATCATATAAGGGAAACAGTATGTGCAATATCCATCATCCATAATGGAAGATGTAGCCAAAATAAATCAAAACAATTATTGTATATTTCACAATAGAAGACATGATATTGAACAATGTTTTTACTTAAAGAAAGAAATAGAAAGGCTTATTGCTAAAGGTTATCTCCAATAATTTATGAAAAAGAAGATATAACAAGAAAAATAAAATCGAGTTTTCTGATGACTCTCTTCTATAAATCAATATAATTTAAAAGACAATTTGACTAGTGAAGATACTAGCAAAGGCAGAAAGACTTATGGAAAGTAGTGTTAGTTACAAGAGTTTCTAACCCTTGGAATGAACCAATTGCATTTACTAATGAATATGGAAAAGGTATGACTTTTCCCTATAAAGATGTCTTTGTTATTTCCATTGTACTCTTAGGCTTTAATATACACAATGTCTTTAAGGATGAAGAAAGCACTATAAAAGTCCTATTAGAAGATGATATGATTTAAATAGGCATTGAATCATCCAAGCTAAATCTAGTGAAAACACCTTTTATTGGGAGTAAAAGGGAAAATGTGCAAGTAGAAAGTGTTGTAGATACTAAAATGATTATGCGGACACATTCTAAATGTTCAACACAATAGCATATTTTTATGGTGATTAAGATAAACCTTTGCTACAACATCATTCTTAGTACGCCTTTTCATTATAAGATTAATGTAGTGATGGGTAGGACATACTTGATTATAAAATCTCCTTTATACAAACGAGTGGCTACTATAAAGGAAAGCCAACTAATCTATAGAAAATGCACTTCAACTTGTCTGATAAAAGACTTTGATTTTGGACTAGCAAAAATATTTAAAGAAATCAAAATCAAGGACTCAAAAGAAGTAAACCTTGGATAAGGCAAATATATGATAATGAAGATGGGTTCTACTCCAGAACCAAGTTAATAGAAATTATCAACAAACCTTCTTAAAATCCAATTACATTTAAACAATCAGGTATGTCAAACATCAATCCCTCTATAGCCTCTAAATGGTTAATATTATTTTTTTTCTTTCTTGTTAGACAAAGAAATATAAGTTTTAGTCAAGAAAGTGCAAGGATATGGAGTGGATTTAAAGAAAGAGTCTAGAAATAAGTATTATTTTCCTACCTTTTTTTTATTAAAAACATATATACTAGTAGTCAAATTCATTACAGGAGCATTCCCCTTGTTAACTTTAGAAAGATCAAGGTCCAGTTCAATCTCCTCTATAAAATCCTCATGAGTCTCTTTCTCTTCCTCATGTTCCTCTTGTATGTTTCCTCCTCTGTTGTTGAAGTAGAGGATGTTCAACCACTTATAAAATAAAAAGATTTTTAGGTTACCCTCTTGAAGTTCATTGGACCACTTATATGTATAATTAAAAAAAAAGGAATGGTTAGTACTCATACCATATAATGTTTTTAGAGATATTCCTTCTACTAACCTAAGAATATGGTATTTGTGGTTACTTATAAGTTTTTTAAGTACTTCTATCACATAAGTAAGTAAGGTAAGAATTGTGATGTTCCCATTAGTTATGTTCAAAACTGAGGAATATCCAAATATTATTAATAGAAACAGAGGACCCCTCATAACTAACCATGACCTACTCATATCTTCTTCTTCTTCTTCTTTAAAAAAGAGTACATTAACTTCAAATATATCATTTTAAAAAATTTAGTTTCTTATTTTAACAAAGGATAAAACCAAGTCATACCTTTCATACCCTTAGAAGAACCTGACAAAGTAAAACAAGAATTACATAGCTTAATAGTAGGAACCTCCACTCTTAGCCTTACATATTTGTCAAAACTTGCAGGTGACATTCATTTATTAAGATGTAACAAATTCATACACACATATTACAATGTTTAAACATTTTCCTCATAAATCCTTACAAAAGTAATGAATACCTAATTTTAAACATATACAAAGGAATAGTTATTTCTAACTCTCTAGTATAAGCATTAGGTGCCCTTTTTATTGTCAAATTCTAAAAATGAGTTCAAGCCTTATAACCATCAAGAAGTTTCATATTAATCTTTATGATTTCACTTAAGCACATAGTACTAGCATATAGGTCATTTATGAGAATGCTAGGATTTGGAGAACTAGAAAAAGAATTCTTCTCATTATCACCTCTATAAGAACTTGTTTCTTCTATACTAATGGGAGGGCTAGTTCCACCACTTTTACTTATCCTATCTCTTTTGCTCTAGTTTCTTTTCAACCAATAATTAATCCTCTTTGACATGTTGAAAACAAAAATAAAAAAATAAAAGAATAAGTTTTCCTCACATTATAAGAACTCACACTCATGAGAAAAATATATTGTAAGGAGATTATAAGAAAATGGTAAGATATATGTTGTGTTAAGCATGAACAAATATTTATGGTGATATATAACGACATAAAAGTGTAGTTCTAGATTTTTGGAGAGAAAAATTGACATTCAAGAAAATAAATTCTCATGTTGATTTATTTGTGAGTAAACTTCTCTAGCATATTGCTTTTATAGTGTTTACCAACCAACATAATCATATCTTAAGCATCATTTTGTTAGCATACAAATTCTCTTGTCGATTTATTTATAAGTAAACTTCTCTAACATATTGCTTTCTAGCATCTACCATGATGTGAACCAGCCTAGAAACACCAACAATAACCCATTATATTTTCCAAATGGTCCAATGATGCGGTCTAAGACAAAGGGAATTGAAAGAGAGAATGAATGTATTGGTTTTGAAGGTTTCAATCAGGTCAGAATTGCAAGGACCATTGGAGTTTCAAGAGGAGACCCTAGTACATCTTATCCATATGCAGGAGGGGTCCAATATAACCTTATTTGGGCCATGAAGTGAGGACAGCAAAGGAGCCAAAAGAATCCTACTAGAACATGGAAACATGGGATTAATGGGCTTGATGGAAGACTATAAAAAAAGACTTATGGGCTTTATTTAATTTTGTTAGCTACAGCCCAAGGCTCTTTTGGGCTTAATTAAGACTTTGTTTTCAGCTAGGATCCAAGGCTTGTTTGGATTAAGTCATGGGCTTTTCAACTTAGGTTTTTGGGTCAGTTTTGAGTGGACCTCATTTAAGTCCACATAAGAGGTCCATTAGGGTTAGTTTTTAAAAGACTATTTAAACTCATGTTAGCTAACTTTCGGCAGCCATTGATGAATTTTAATTCTGAACTTTTCAGTTTATGTGTGAGAGTGATTCTTGCATTCTTTAGTTCTTAAACGAACTGAATCTGACTTATCGAAGATTAACTGGCTTCATGGCGTCATTCTACTCATTCCAATAGTGTTGGTGCCTTGGGGCAGGTTTTCATTGTGTCACACTCCTATTAGACCTATTTTGGCTTTTCGGGATCATATATCATTCTTGGTTGTGGGTTGAGTGATCACGAGGTTCACATCATACCAACCAATATAATCATATCTTAAGCATCATTTTGTTTAGCATGTTTTACGAGGTATGATTATCACATTACATTCCTTATCAATCAAATTCTGAACTCATATTTTAAGAACTTAAATGGAGAAAATGATCATTACATGTTTAAAAAGAATATCATATTTACTCATCAAGCATTTTCTAACAAGATCAAACCAACAAATGAACTTAGACTATTTTGCACTTATTAACCTTTTTCTTGGGATGGTTTGACCATAATCAAACCAAAATCAAATGTAGGTTCAGTTTGACCAGTCAAACCAAACCAAAAAATCTCCCCTTGGGTTTGGATTGACTTGGTCAACCGAACCTAAAAACCAAGCCATTTAGGTTTGTTCAAAAGAAATTGGTTTGGTTTGACAACATCAAACATAGCCCAATTTTAAGGTTGGTTTGATCAAGTCAAACTAAACCCAATTTCTCCTTTTGGATATAGTTAGACCATGTCAAACCAAACCTAAAATGAGCTCTTTTTGGGCTCGACTCATTTAGCTTTCGGTCATTTTGACCAAGGTCAAATAAAGCCCAATGACTCTTGGGTTTATTTTAACCAAGTCAAACCAAAACTTTTTTGGGCCTTGTTCTTCTAGAATTGGGTTGGTTTAATCAAGGTCAAACCGAGCTCGTGCTTTACTATGAGGTTTTGGTTGAAACAAGTCAAATCGAGCCCATGTTTTAGTCTTAGGTTTTGGTTGAAACAAGGTCAAATTGCACCCAAACAAAGTCTATTTTTTAGGACTTGTCCTATACTTTTAGTTTGGTTTGACCTGATAAGAGAGAACTCATCAAATTTATTTTTTTTACAACTTAAAACACCTAGTCAAACCGAACTTAACTTGATTAAACTTAAAACATGTTTTCTTTTGCATGGTCTTCTCCTTCTCTTTTTATCATCGTCTTGACCATTATTAATTATTATTATTATTATTGATGATGATATCATGCATTATATTACTCTTCTTTAGCCCTATAATGTGGATACAACTAATAAAATTGCAATATTTAACAAGCTACTCCTATTATTTGTACTATTGAAGGTTACTCCTCGTACTATAAAAGATAGGAAAGGTGTGAAGGAGAAAGGAGGCATAATTATTCTTTGATCTCCCTTTCCTTGTTATCTCACCTATTACACGCAATCATTTTTATCTTTAGAATAAAAACAGCATCCTCAAATATTATACTAACTTAGATATTAAAGTGAATTTTCAGATAAATTTTATTTGAAGTTTTTTTACAACTTCATCAAAACCATATCTATACCACTATAAAATCGCATCACCACTAGTTTGAATTACAACACAAAGGGTTTATAGATTAATATGTCCTTTTCAACTCTTGTCTGACAAGGATTCTGTAGATTATGAGGTCATTTTGGTAGTTTTGCTGAAGTAGAGAGCAGGTTAGGAAGGTATCGATTAGCAATAAATTTTATCTCAACAGTATTCTGGAAAACAAACTCTCCATTTTCTACAAGCAAGAGAGAAAGATAGGTAATATAGAAAGTTTTCTTTCTTTTGTGATTATCATTTTGGCTAGAGAATCATGCCAAGTTATGATTAGTTTCAGGTTTCAGAAACTTACTTCATTGTCATTTCTGTGTCTTCTAGCTACAACTCCCTCATCTCTTATGAAAAATCCACTTTTCATCTACTTCCCATTTTGATTTCCATGCCTTTTGTGGTTTTTGGAGCTAATCACTGTATGTTAATTTCTTGCAAAACCAGAAAATCAGGTTTGTGAGAAGAGGGTCGCTGACTTCCTTACTTGATCTGTTTTCTCCCCTAGTAAAAGGAAAAGGAATCATGGGGCGTGGAAAGATAGCCATTAGGAGGATTGAGAACCAGACAACAAGGCAAGTCACCTTCTCAAAGCGTCGAGGTGGGCTTTTGAAGAAGACTCGTGAACTTTCTGTGCTATGTGATGCTCAAATTGGGCTCATCATCTTTTCCAGCACAGGAAAGTTGTGTGAGTACTGCACCGAGGGTTTGAGGTCCTATATTCATCACTACTCCGAACTTCATTTTTCTTAGCTTTTGTTCTGTGTTAACAGTGCTGGTATTTTATGCTCTTCTACCTGGTTTTTCTTACAATGTTGGACCCCTTCTGGTCCCATATAAAAATCTCTTCTTCTTCTCTTTCCTTTTTTGTTTCGTTATGTTCTTCTGTCTTCTGGTGCCTGATCTTCGTGATTTTCTTCATTTGATGACTTGAATCTGTTTCATGCATAGGAGGTCCTTTTTGTTCCCATCATTCTGATCCAACTGGTGAATATGAGCCCCATAACTTCCATTCAGAATTTTAATTGACCAGCATGAGTATGACTTGACTTTCTGTGCAAGCTTCTGACAAACTAGGGTTTTCCGCAGTCATAAGTGTTTTCTTTTCTTTTCTATTTTTTTCTTACCTTTTCCTTTGTGTATGTCATTTTTCTCCTTTCAATATCAGTGCCAGATCTCGTGAATTGTGATCTAGCTAGCCCTGAAAAAAGAGCTGGAAATTCAACCGACTGTCTTGCTATGATGATCACAAACATGCATCGTGTAATAAATATATCAACTTCTGATTGTTAATTTTCTTCTGTTCTACTGAGTTCATTTTAGTCAAGGAGTGGAAAATAGAGCATGAAATGTGTGGAATATATCTTATCTCAGTCTCAGATCATCATTCGATGGTTATGATTTATATTTATACAGGGAGGAAAAACGTAACTTGTGGTGTGCCTTAAACTGGGAGTCATTTTTCATTTCCCATTTTTGAGAACTGCCTTGAATCAATTCCCTTATATATACAGAAAGAGAGAATAGATTGAACCCTTGTCCTTGCTCATGTTGGTGATGTTTTACTACCATATAATTATAAAATCTCACGCACATTTTTCATATGACAAGAACGTAATGTGTTAGTACAGGATGGATCAACTCATAGAGAGGTACCAGAAGATGTCTGGAACTCGCATTCCTGAGAACGATAGCCGGGTAAGATTAATATTCTCAGCAGACATGAGGTTTTCAAATGAATTTCACATTTGATTATCTTTCCCTTCTTGATTCTTAGGAACAACTATTTGGAGAATTGGCGATGCTGAGGAACGAGACTCGCCGTCTTCAATCGAACGTGCGCCGCTATACAGGTGAAGATACGAGCTCTATTCCTTTCGAGGAGTTGGATGAGGTGGAACAAGAACTTGAACGCTCGGTTAAAAAGGTCCGAGATCGCAAGGTAACTAAGCAATCCAGCAATGGTGAGAAAAAGTATGCCTTCCATTTTTTTGAAGGCAACTCTTGTGGTATGAATTCCTAGATTTTATCCTTCTAAAGTTGTGTATATATGTTTCTTTCATTTTCATGAAGAATGAGATCTTGCACCAGCAGCTGGATAATCTTCGCAGGAAGGTGAGTCTCTTGGTCTCCAGTTCACAATCCCACTTTGTTGCACATTAACTCTACAGCAGGATCTGATTTTACTGTTTTTGTAACTGTTAGGAGCGCATGTTGGAGGAGGAAAACGGCAATATGTACCGCTGGGTAAGGGTTTTTTCCCCTTAAATTTATAGCTGCTGGAACCATGTGAATTATACAGTCTAGACCATCTAATTTCTTACCTCCGTTGTGTAATCTTTTTGTTTGGTTGATGCATGACATTTTAGATTCAGGAGCATCGTCTAGCGCTGGAATATCAGCAGGCAGCCATGGAGGCAAAGCCGGTGGAACATCAGCAAGTCCTCGATCACTTCCCATTCTGTGGAGAACCCAGTAGCGTGCTGCAGCTTTCAACCATCTCTCATCAAATTGACCCGTACCATCTTCAGCTCGCTCAACCTAGCCTCCAAGGATCTAGTGTCTAGGTGAGGGAAGAATGGCTAGAGATAGTAACAATATCAATCAGTCTTAGATGCTGTTACCCTTATATAACTCGAGTTATTTTGTGATTTGTGCAGAATTATCAGACTTGGAGAAGGGCTTCTCGCATGGAAGTGTTGGGCATCGTACCTCTAATATTTTAATTTGCCTTGTTTTTAAGATTATCGACTTAATTTCTGCGTGCTTAGTATTCCTTTGTATGCTTGCACTGCTGTCTTAAGATACGCTTTATCTTTAAACTATGTTTTTATTTTATGACTGTGTTTCTGATATAACTCTTTTTTCTCTATGGCCCCCAAGCATAAGGAAGGGATAAATGAATTCTATAAGAACTTGAAGTTCAGACAGTCTGTGTTTAGTGGCCTAGAGGGATATGGAAATTAGATTTGGACAGTTGTGCTCCTCTGTTAGCTAATTGAAAAGTTTCAGGGGGGGAGGAGAATCTTGTGGTTAACAAAAAGGAGAGAAAGTTAATGGCAGGCAACCAAGAAAAGTAACAAATTCTGCGCATAAGAACAACCAGTTAGAATTTTAGAAACTTGAATAAAATTTATTTAAAGAGTAACTCAAATAATCTCTATGCCTTATAAACAGTGTTCTTGACCTTCGTTAAGTACACCAAGTTTTATTTGGCTTACAATAAAACTTAGCATTGTATAGATGTGCTCTGAGCTAGGATGTGATTCATCATGTGCAATGAATCTATGATGAGCTCCAGACATCTCGAGAAAACTATACCCAGGAGTCTTCTTCACCCCTCTACGCTCCATGGCTTCTCTCATGGTTCTTGCTTCATCCCAGCGTCTGCCAATGGCATAAACATTTGACAGGCCAATGTATCTACCAGCATGCTCTGGATCTAACTCGATAAGCTTCTTCCCTACTAATTCGGCAAGATCTAATTTTCGATGGTTCATGCATCCACTAAGTAAGGCACCTAACATTGAAGCCGTCGGTTCAACTGGCATTTGACACAAAAACTGATAGGCCTCCGCCACTTGACCAGCACGAGCCATAACATCCACCATGCAAGCATAATGCTCAGTCTTTGGTGTCATGCCATTTTTACCAAGACCCTCGAAGAAATACGAAGCTTGCTTTACTAATCCACCATGAGCACAAGCACTCAACAAGCACAGAAACGTGATCTCATCCGGTTTAATCCCAACTATTTGCATCTCTGTGTACAAACCAAGCGATTCCTTGACCAAACCATGAGTTGCAAGCCCTCCAATCATAGCATTCCAAATTAACACGTCGCTCTTTCTCAGCGAGACCCCACGAAACACAGCGAAAGCCTCCTCAACTGCCCCACATTTTGCATACATGTCAACAAGAGAAGTCTGCAAAACCAAATTTAATTCGAACCCATTATCAACCAAATATCGATGCATCATCCTCCCTTTATCAAGAGCACCCAAATGAGCACAAGCACATAGCACACTAACCATAGTAACCTCATTAGCCTTGGGGCCTGAAGTTCGCATCTTCTCAAAAACTGCCATTGCATCCCCGTAATTCCCACTTTTAGCATACCCATCAATCAAACAACTCCATGACCTAACATCCCTTTCAGGCATCAAGTCAAACAAACCACGCGCCAAATCCAAATATCCACACTTTGCATACCCATCAATTATCGAATTCCACGACACCAAATTCTTTACAGGAATTACATCAAACACCTTCCGTGCATACACGATGTCGCCACAAGAACCATACATATGAATCAAAGAATTAGCAATAAACCTATCTATCTCGAACCCTGATTTTATTACATGCCCGTGAATTGAAACCCCTAGCTCTTTCCTTAAAAGTCGTGAAGTCGCCTTAGCAAGAAAAGGGTATGTTAAATGATCAGGGTAGATTCCAACTTGCAACATTTTGACAAAAACTGAAATGGATTTATTTGGGTTCTTGCTCTTTGAATAACCCATAATGACTGTGTTCCAGTCAAAGATAGTTGGGTCTTGGAGATTTAACAAAGCCCTGTAAGAATAATCTGTGTTGTTTGAATCAGATAAAGCAGAGAAAGAAACGATTTTTGACATAAAAAAGTTATCTTGAGAGAGGCCTAAAGTGATTACTAGAGCATGAATTTGGTTCAATTGTAACATTGATTTGCATTTATCAAGGAAGGTGATTAAGGATCTGTTTAAATTTAGATTAGGATTTCTAAGTGACATGATGAAGGATCCAGCATGGCAGTGAAGGCCTGAAAAGTTTCAAGCTTGCAAGTACTTTTTTTTTTTTTCAAGAGCTCGGAAGAAAAGGGAGTGGATACTTCATAAGTGACAGCAAAAGAACATATATATTTTGCCCCATGAACAGTAAAACCAAGATTGAAAATATATTAAAAAATACTAAATTAAAAAAAGAAAAAAAAATACTAAATTAAAAAAAAAATACCCAAATCAATATGGATTAACCTATTAAACTTGCAACTTAGATCATTGGATCAAAATAACTTCATAGAAAATAAATAAAAAATTATGAAACTCAATTCTCAATCAATTTAGAAGCTGTTTGTGACAGCTTTTGAAACGCCATTTTCAAAAATTTTAAAAAAAAACTTCCATTTTAAATGAATATGTTTTGGTGTTTTTAGATCATTTTGATATGCCGATGTCAAAAATGATTTTTAAAAAATAAAAAAATATCATGTTGATATATTTCGGCACGAAAAACATTTTGAAAAGCTACAGCAATAGCTATCTCAAACAGGCTCTTAATATTGAAAGATGAAATAAATAAATAAAATACCCCAACTACCCTAGTTAACTAGGGCTAACTAGTTAAATTCACAACTTTGATCATAATAACTTTATAAAAAATAAAAATTATAACTCCATCTCCAATTAATTTTATGTTGAAAACAGAAATTAGGAGGAAAAAAACCTAAATCCATGAAACTATAATAATTTCACAAGAAAACAAATTACAAAACTAAAACCCTGTTCGGAAATGCAATTGAAAAGCACTTTTTAAGAAATTTTAAAAAATATATTTTTATTTTTTATTTAAATTTGTTTTTAATATTTTTAAATCATTTTAATATATTAACATCAAAAATAATTTTTAATATGTTAACATCAACAATGATTTTTAAATAATAGTAAAATATTATTTTAATATACTTTTAAATAAAAAATATTTTTCAAAGCAACTATTAACACACTCCCAACCAAGCCATATATTTCCAAGCATCCTTATTAAAATCATTTGCTAGACAGCAAAGTCCTTGCCGATTCCCATTTTGTAGTTGCAAGGAACCTTACACCAAACAGAAAATCTAAAAAAGTACAATGGTTGGGTCAGCTTTAGACTGCTCGGCAGTACAGTCTTTCAATACAATCGAGTGGTCTATTGTTTGAAGCTGAAAGCAAGAAATGGAGGAGGTGAAGAAGAAAAACTCAAGAGAAATAGGATTGATTTGTAATTTAATTTGGTAGGGTGAGACCCTATTCATTTGAAAGTAGGATTCTGAAAGAAGAAGAAAAATTATAAACAGAACCCGGGAAACATCGCTGAAGTTTTGCTATAAAGGCCACGCAGCAAAGTCAAACGAAACCAATATGTAGGGTTGGCTTTTTATTTGTATGAATTGACACAAATTGGCACAACAAAACAAGAGCTAGGGGTGTGTACTCATCGGCATATTTTTCTTTCTAACCCAGCAGTCTATGGCTTGTAGAAGAGGATGGTCCAGCAAATGCTAGCTGTGCACATCAGTGGAGACCTCGGTGCTGCAAACAGGACAGACCTGCGATCATTAAGAAAAATATCAGGCAAGATCCCTTCAACATGTGTTTGTTCCAATTCTCCACGTGTGTGATTGAAAAGGAAAAGGTTTATTTGTTCTTTATCAATAGCTAACAGATTCTGTACTATGTCGTGAAGTGAAAACAAAACTGTTGAGCCATGTTTTGAGATCACCAAGTGCTGTTATTAGGTTGGTAGGGTAAAAATTTCAGTCACCAGAAAGAGATTTGAAGCATAACAAGGAAGAAGATAGGGCAGCGGAAAGTAACTACAACACACACACACACACCAAAAGAAAAAAAACCCAAAGAAGAAAGAAAGAAAAGAAAGTAGTACCTTGTTTATTTTCAACCAATTGTTTATGCACTCTGAATGGTAAGAATGCTTGCAAGAAAGAAGAGTCAGAGTTTCACCATCCTCGTAATCCAAACGACATATGACACAGCTGAAATGCAAGCACACATTTCAATCATCACATAACTACGGATGATAAAAACAGAAGTGCATTTGTGCTTACGAATCATTGCTTCCATTCTGACTGCTTCCTGCCTTGTAGTTTATTGAAGGCAAAGAAGCAATTGTATCAGGTGAAAGGCCTCTGCTTTCAGTTCCAACAACATCACCCAATGCTAGCAACTCCTGAGACAAATGAATCATCCTGTAAGAAATAGAGTGATGTAGAAGCATCATGGGAACACTCAGTCCAAGCCAGCTTACCTCGTATGAAAGTTCATCTGGGTCAACCTCCTCCCATGTTTCCTGGGCAATAAGAAGCCAATTAAGCCCCATAGGAGACAACAGAATTAAGTAGGAAGAAAAATTAGACTCAACACAAACATTTGCATTCACTTGCCACTCAACCAATAGAAACCAGAGGAAAAGCTCAAACAAGGAACAAACCTAAACCAATAGCATCCTTACATGGAGATTAGAACACTAGTATTAAAGTTGTGGACTAGAGAATACCACTTAATAGACTGGAAATTTAACAAGAAAAGAAATGGCTAATGAAACACCCCTAGACTAGCAAGACACTTGTATGTCATAAAAGCAATAGTGGGCCAGTGGCTAAAATGAAACCTAGAGCAAGACAATAACTAAAATCAAGCACACTGCTGGATCACATTATCTTCACCAGAAAGCATGCAAAAAGTGGCCCTGCACCACAATGGTATCTACCCTTCTCCTCTTGTTATACCTATCCTTTTAAGAAGTGCCAGTTGGAGCAATCCCCGAGCTCCTATACTACAGCAACAATCTAAGTTGTTGTAAGCGTAGCTTGTGATCACTTTTAAGTTTCCCTATAGTATTTCAGGCGTAGAGGTTTGGTCTAGATTAATGCAGTTCTTCTAATAGTTACCTGAAAGGATTTTTTGCATGTGCGCATAATGTATGTCAGCAACAGCAGTTAGAACTAATCACTGATATCAACTTCATGATTGTGAAACTAACTTCTCACCTTTCCAATACTAGTATCACTAAACCAAGGGCATATTACTTTGGAAAAATATACACAGCATAGGTTTATATATGATCCATTGCTTGTACCAGCAAAAACACAATGCCAAAGTCACTTTCACAGAATACATCCATGGAGATTTGTAATAGCTTGACATACCATAGAGCAAAATTGTTAAACTAAAATCCTTATTATGCCAAAAGGTAGGAAGAAAATAATATACCCAGCTACAGAGAGTTATACCTGAGAATTACCCTCAAGATCTTCTTCACTATCCTCCTCAGCGTTTCCTGTAACTACAAACTATTAGCAAAAGATGTAAAGGTTGCATAACATGCACAGAGACCACAGAAAGACAGACTTGCATAAGAAACAACATGCATTCATTCACAAAAAAGAAAGAAAGATGGGTACCAACAAAAAGACATAAAAACATTAGTTCCTTTTATAATTATCAAACTTACTACCATTTAAGCCAACAAGGGCCAGCAGTCTAGCAGCTATGCCCTGTTCTTCAGCTTCCTGCAAGGCTCGAGCATAGGCCTCGTCACTGGAATACAAGGAAGGGTCGATTTCAACTTCAGTATCATCATCATTTCCAGTGCCAGCATGAGCATGGGCATCAAATGCATCTCCATTACCATCCACGCCAGTTTCATCATCTCCATCAGTCTCATCGTCATCTCCATTACCATCCACGCCAGTTTCATCATCTCCATCAGTCTCATCGTCATCTCCATCAGTCTCATCATCGGGATCACCAAAATCATCCTCGTAGTCCGGTAAATAACTTCCAGCTTCCCAACTTCCATAATCACTCCCATCATCATTCATTCTTAGCATCATGTATGCTCTTTCCTGCTCCATGATCAAGCACATCAGAACTCTTGGTTAGAAGAAAAGGATAACCATAGTAAGAGAAAAGAAAATGTAACCAAATGTATTGGTTAGAGAAGCCAAAGGCTAAAACTTAATAATAATGCCTCTACGAAAAAACAGAATCAACTGAGCCAATTCATCACATTAGAGAAGAACTTAACCAGATGATTGAAAACTTGAGTGTATTTTCATAATTAATAACATATGTAACTACGTCAAACAATCCATTTCAAAGTTTACTCCATTTGGGATCCCAAAAGCAACAAACTAAAATCCAACAGCATTTCCCCCCTCATTTATCACAATACGAAAAAGCCATTAAAATTCAACTTTTGGTGATATTGAAACGTCTATTGAAGAGATTATAACACCATTTATAAAGACCCCATAACCTAGAAATAGAAATTCATCTCCTTGGCTAAGCTAAAAGTTAAAATAACACCTGCTAAAACTCAAATCCAAACTTTCACTCCAGTTTTTACATAAGACAGAAATTAACAAAAACCCACCAATCACTCAGACCCAATAATATAAAAAAAATCAATCAATTGATTCCCTCAAACGAAACCAAGATTCAAACTTACAAAAAAAATTATTGAGATCAAAAGACAACAAGAACCCACAAAATATAGAGACCCAAGAAGCTAAAAAAACCAAACCATTCGAATAAAAAGATAAAAACATAGAGAAAAAGAAAGAGACCTGTTCTTGAAGGGTCCTGGCAAGAGCAAGGTCAGCATCAACTTGACTAAGATTAGTGAATGGAGTTCTCGAAATCTGACTTTGACGACCACCACCCTCTCTCTCCCCTCCACCTCCTCCTCCTTCTTGTTGTTGTTCTCCATTAGAACTCAAATTCGGGTTCTCTTCAAGTTGTTGTTCACTGTTGGTGTTGTTTTTTGAGTCTCCTGAACCTAATTTAGATTTGTCGTCGGCCATTGTTGTCTTTTTCAAGGATTGATTTAACAACCTTGCTGTTGGCTATGGTTTATTAGAGTTTGAGATTTGAAGGGGGTGTTTGATTTTGATAGAATCAAGAATTATTCAAGAATGAGAGAGAGAGGAAAATTTGATTGCTTTTTGGCGTGGGATTGCTGAAATATTTTATACAAAATTAAAACGGATAGTTGGAAAGGTAAAGTCCTCCAAGCATGATGGTGATTTTGAATGAAACTTGCAACGATGAATTGTTTTCAATTATACCTATCATTATTTTCTTTTTCTTTTTCTCAAGTGTCTAGGCTTCTTCTTTTTTTAGGAATTAAACATATATAGAAAATTTAACATTTTATTATTAATAATATTATCAAAAAAAACTCAATTTAGTTTTTTTATGCGAGGAAAATACATTTTATGATTATAGGTGAGTAAGTAAAATTTTAGCTATCTCAATTTAGTTTCAAAATATTATTTAAAGTTAGCCATATGTAATTTCATTAAAATGATATTAGACAAGAGATACTTGCATGGTAAAAAAAATCAAGAACTTTAAGTTTAAGAGTTGATTTGAAACACATATTATAATTGGTGGACTAAATAATGAAGACGGTCCAAAAATAAACTATTTGTTAGGAACAAAATGGGAAACTTGTTGAAAAGGCCCACATACTTTAGCAACCATGTCAATCTACAGAAGCTATGAGACCTTTTTATTTCGAACTACTAATTTTACACACAATTTTAATATAATAATTTTTTTTTTTTGTCTAGTAACTAGTGTCCAATGCCTTGACTTCCTTTTAAACTCTACTTGTATATTTTTTTATTTTTTTCTCATAATATTTATGTTTTTATTCTTTATTTCAAACATGAAAATAATAGATAAAAATATTTCTCATCATTTATAATAAATATTATGTTCTTTTATACTTAATTATTTTAAAGGCTTTGAAAAAATCTCAACATCAAGCTTTTAACATATTTCTTTGGTTGAAAATGGGTTATATGAGTCTTTATTTTTATGATTATACTAAATGCGTCATTTTTATCTTAGAATGATAGTCATCCATGTTAAATCAGTTGAACAATCCTTCTCCTAAATCTTTGAAAATAATAAATCAAATGACCCATGACTCATGCATGGTACTTTCATTGGATACTCTTGTTGTACCATTTAAGAATGGTGGTTAGATGAATTTAAGCAATTAAGATATTTTTTGATGGATATTTATGAGACTTTAATATGTATAATTAATGAGAATTAGAAGGGAAGAAAACTAACATTTTAGATTGTTATGATATTTGTTGAAAATTAATATAAATGTGTTTGATGCATCTAATTTGAAATAATTTGTAATGAATTTCAGGGCAACATGAATTTATGATGAAATTTGGGTGGTAAAAGCAAGATTTTGCAAACTTTAATTAATCAAATGAGCATCAAGAACTCTTTTTTATGGTAGATGGATAAGAAGGTGTATTTAAAGTAAACTTCCTAGCATTGGCTTCCATATGTGAGGACCTCATTTTAGAGCAAATGATTTATTCTCGCATATCAATTAAGAGCTTGTTTGAGAATGTGTTATGAAAGTGTTTTTGAAAAAAAATAAATGTTATTTTTATTTTTAAAATTGATTTATTTTGGTGTTCTTAAATTGTTTTGATATGTTGATATCAAATATTATATTTTAAATATTGATATATTTTTTAATGAAAAGTACTTTGAAAAACAGTCTTTATAACACTCTCAAACAAACCGTAATTAAGGCATCTCCCTTTTCAAAAAAGCATCCTACTTCTCTCTCGGTTGAATGTTCTTTTTGTATCCTATTTACTTTTTGAAAAGGGGTGTCATTTAAAGGTAGACCTATATTTCTCCTTCAAATAAAAGAACATGCAATAAATATAAGATGTTTGCAACAAAAAAAAAATGAAAACAAGTTTGCCTTTAATGAGGGTTCATGTTCATCTAAATCAATTTATAATAATTTAGATCCTTATAAAATTTACATAATGATCATTTACCACCTAAAAAACTTGGAATTTAGGATTCTATATACGGGCTTTCCTTTATGCATTTATAGACAACAAATACATCATAAGGATTGATTTTGTTTATTAAGTGAGAATGAGTAGGTTTTTTACTTTGAAAAACAACATTTATAACACACTCAAACATACCTTAATCAAGACATCTTTCTTTTTCAAAAAGTCATCCTACTTCTATCTGGGTTGAATGTTTTTTTTGTCTCCTATTTACTTTTTGACAAGGGGTGTCATTTAATGGTGGACCTATATTTCTCCTTCAAATAAAAGAACATGCAATAAATATAAGATGCTTGCAAAAAAGAAAACCTAAATTGAATACAAGTTTGCCTTTCAATGAGGGAATCCATGTTCATCTAAATCAATTTATAATAACTTAGATTCTTATAAAAATTTTGTAATGATCATTTACCACCTAAAAAACTTGGAATTTAGGATTTTATGTAAAAGGCTTTCCTTAATGCATTTTTATAGATGACACATACATCCTAAGAATTGATTTTATTTATTGAGCAGGAGTAGATTTTCTATCTCGTCTTAAAAGGTCTTAGATTTGTGTAGTGATGGTCCTTGTAAGGAAGAACATAGTTTCATTAAAGGAATTGGTTAAAGTGTATATGTCCATCATTATCAAACATGTATACAAATTTGAATTGGGTATTTTGCAAGTCTTAAGCCCTGATTAATAGTCATAAAATAGACCATTAATCCTCCACCTAACCAAGAAGCTAATGTGTATTTTAAAAATTAAAAGCATGTAATGCATGGGACATTATTTCTTATTCAATATACAAATGCATGAGCAATATATAAATTTATGTTAAAACATAAATACACAAACTAATTAAAACAAAACAAATAACCAAACAACAATACTTAATGAGAAAGTCTTAATAGAGTTGTCATTTTATCACATGTGTATGGTGTCACAACAATTATCCTATTGGATCAGGATTTTAGGCATGAGCAAACATAAAAGATTTGTTGTCCTTTATCATTTAAAAAGGTTTGGAGTTATCATATAATATTTAGTTCTTAGGAAGCCACAATCTGGATAAGTAAATGAGGTTGTATACATGGAGAACAATATCATCCATAGTAAATTCTACTTAAAATAAATTATATTATTTATTTCTTTATCAATTTTATTAAAGTATTGTTGTGTATTTTCTAATAATCGGTTTGTCTATTGGTTAAAACGCATCTATCTTAGTAAAGTGGATCATAATTTTATGGGTCAAACCTAGTCTTTTTAAAGTCAAAACATTAATGTGCATTTTTTTTAATATAAAAAATGCATCTAACATATAAATTCACAATATTTAATATTAAAATAAACAAATTAAGTTATGATATTTTGAAACTTAAGTCAAGTCTTAATTGCTTTAACAAACTGTTAATAAATTCATGATACATGCAAAATATAAAAAATATTTATTTGATTTTTTTGGATATACTAAATCATGCAATATATTTTTCTTTTTTCTTTTTCTGTTTTTTTTTAAGAAACTTGTCCATGTGTAATTTTAAAATATTAAATTTATTTTTGAAAGAATGATTGATATATATATATATATATATATATATATATATAAAAGAACGTATTCCACACGAGTGATAAATTTTGACAAATTGAAATAGAGCTTTAAATGTCTGATTTGGGAGTGTGGTTGAGATTGTTTTGTAAAGTGCTTTACGTTCAGAAATACATAAAAATGATATTATTTTATTTTTAAAAAATCATTTTTGACATCAACATATGAAAATGATCTAAAAACACCAATTTTTTTAATTTAAAATAGAAATAAAAAATTTTCAATTTTTTTCAAAAACGTTTTTGAAACGCAGTGTCAAACACCCAATAAGTCTGAAAGCATGGCTAAACTCAGCCCGAATGGGCTTTCTAACCCTGGCCCATGGACCTATAAAAAAGCCCAAAAAGCAATCAAAATCAACCCTAGGTTATTATGCATGATCGAAAAGAAGAAGAACAAAACCCAGCTTTTCATGGCACAAGTATACTGACTCAAAGCCTAGGAATAAAAGGAATGCAGCCCAAACATGGCTATGTAATTAGCTAAAAGAAAGCAAGCCTGTAGAAATAATTAACTTAGCTCCTGCAATCAACATACACAGAAACTATCTAGCCTTGGTTGGAGCTGAGTCTAGAAAGGCCAGAGACAAAAATGATAGAACCAGAGCTGAGGATGCACAGGGATGATGCGAGGAGATTCCTGTATTCCTTGGGTTATGATTCTAGTGATGAACGCTTCAGTTTAGTAAGGACGAGGGCTAATATGAGTCTGAAATATTATGGCCTTCTTCTCCCCCTCCAAGCTGATTGATTGCCTTTGGATTCGTCTTTATAGGCTATAAATGAGGATCTTGAGATGGTAAAATCAACACCGTTGATTACTAGGTATTCATCTAGGACATTGATTTAGAACATCAAAGTGCGCTCGAAGTTGTTTTTTAAAATATTTTTTGTTTATAAATATATTAAAATAATTATTTTTGGCATCAGCATATCAAAATAATTCAAAAACACCAAAATATTGTAATTAAAAACAAAAAAATAAAATAAAAAATCAATTTTTTTCAAAGATTCTTTTAAAATACAGTGTCAAACAGGCTTTTATAATTTATGAAAACCTGACCTTAAAAAAAAGTTAATCACACCTAAAAAAATGTTTTTAGGAGCATACATAATGCATCACATGCATTCATTTTTAGGATTAAAAGAAGTCTTTCATTAGGTTGTGTATGATAAAGAACCCAAAAGTTTCAAAATGTTATTTATTTATTTTCCAAATAAGTAATGAGTGAATGCAATAAAAAGAAGATTGACCTTCTACTAGGTCAAGAATAAATGATTTTTCAAGGTGAAATGTCAAATGGATTGTTTCATTGAAAGATGTAAGACTCACTTGATGAAAAAACACTATACTTAACAAGAAGGTATATACTATGAAAAAACTTTTTTTCTCTACTAGTTAAGTTTGCCTCAATTCATTTAATTCTAACAATCATTGTGATTTACATTTTGAACTCTATCAAATAAATGTCAAAATTGTATTATTTTTTTATGTAGAATTGGATAAAAAGATTTATATGGATTAATTAGTTGGTTTTATTGTAAAAAGGTTAAGATTGCAAAGTTTGTAGATTATATAGACCTATCTATAGATTGAAATAATCATTCAGATAATAGTATCTTTGATTTCATCAAGCCATCATCATTGATGGGTTTTTTATGATTATATAAGATCATTATCTGTATGTTAGATGGTCTAATTATTATTTAATTATCTTGTTATTATATATGAATGACATATTGATTGCCGAAAATACCAAGAATATGATTACCATAATAAAGTTATGGTTGTTCTCAAATTTTAAAATGAATAACATGGATAGAGCAAAATATGTGTTTTGTGTTAAAATCATTACATATCAATTAAAAATTCTTTTGGGCTTGTCCTAGTAGATTTACATAAAGAAAGTTCTAAAGTAGTTTTTTTATATAACTATAAACCTATAGACACTCATATTGTAAAGGGCAAGAATTTAAGTCTTGAAGATTGTATTAAAATTTATGAGAAAAAAATAATAAAATAGATCGCGTATTATATCTTACTTCATGTAGTCACTTGATATATATATAATAATAATATGTGCATGACTTGACATTTTCTATGTTGTAGGATATGTTTATTGATAGCAATCAAATTCAAGATTTATGTAATGAAATGTAGTTAAAGAATTCTCTATTACCTTAAAGGAAAGATGGGTTATATGTTATAATATCAAGGATTTGATCTTTACTTAACTAGTTACACTGATAATGACTAAAAAGATGACATTGATAAGTGTAAAACAACATTTATTTATATTTTTTTGCTCAATTATGATGTTATATATTATGGAGTAGTAAAAAGCAAACATGTGTAGCTTTATCTATTATAGAATAAGAGTTCATAACATGTTCAAATTTAGCATACAAAACCAATTTGGTTAATTATGTTTATCTATGATCTTAGTATTGTGGCTAATAGAACTAACTCAGTATTGTTATACTATAATTATATAGTTGCATTGACCTATACTAAGAACCCTAAGTATCGTTGTAGAACTAAACACAATGATATTTGATATAACTTCATTTGAGATGCAATGCACAAGTTAAAGTGCCTTTCAACATATTTTCATGAGTTATATAATAGAAAACTCCTTAATTAAGACTATTTCAGGTTATGTATTTAATGCTCATTTAAGGGAATTATAATTACGTAGATTGTGATCTTTATATTAACAATATTATTATGCTTTATTTTGCTTGTACTTAGATGATCATTATTTTTTATAAGGTAATTATTTTCATTATATTGTTAAATACTAAGAAATAATAATACTAACACAATACTCATATACACATACATATGTACACATGATGATGTGGACCATCCTAGAAATACCAGTAAGGATCTATTACATGTTTCAATTGGTCCAATGACTCAATCTATGACAAAGACATTGAAAGACGTATTAAACACATTGATTTTGAAGGTTTCAACCACGTCTAAAATGAAAAGTCCATTGGAGTATGAGAGAGGAGACCCTAATACATCTTATCCATGTGTAAGAGGGGTCCAATACAACCTTATTTGAGACATGAAGTGAGGATAACAAAGAAAATAGAAAAATCCTACTACAACTTGGAAACAACATGGGTAACTACCTTTTCCTTTTATTTTTAGGATTAAGAGGTTGCATGGAAGACTATAAAGAACCCTTGAATCAATTTTATAATATTTTACTTCATTCTCTTCTTCTCATGGCAGAACGTGAATTTAATATTAAAGGCTTTATTTTATTTTGTTAGCTACAACCCAAGACTTGTTTAGACTTAATTAATACTTTATTTTCAGCTAGGATCCAAGACTTGTCTAGATTAAGTTATGGGCTTTTCAGTTTAAGATTTTTGGTCAGTTTTGGGTGGACCTTATACAAGTCCATATAAGCGGTCTATTAGGGTTAATTTTTCAAGAACCATATAAACTCATGTAACCAAAATTTCAACAGCCTTTAATGATTATTACTTCTAAATTTTTCAGTTTTAACATGTGATAGTGATTATTGTATCTTTCAGTTCTTGAATGAACTGAATCTGACTTATCAATGATTAACTAGCTTCGTGGCGTCATTCTACTCATTCCAATAGTGTTAGTATCTTGGAACAAGTTTTCATTATGTTACACTCCTATCAGGCCTATTTCGGTTTTCTGAGATCAGATCTCAATCTTGGTTATGGATTGCATGACCACGTGATCATGATGTTTGCATCACATGAACATATATACAACCATATGTATAATAAATAAATAAATAAGCTGATTGGTTCTGTCACATGAACAATCACTTTAGTACTCGAGTAAACGAGCAAAACAAGACATGAAAAACGTTGCATCAATTAAAGATAAATATAAGGTCCTTATAACCATATATAGATGGTCTCGTAATCCATATCAGCCTAAAAAATCTTAGTATAAGTTCAATTATTTGGTGTCAGACATAGTGAGCATTTAAAAAACTCAAATTAGACATTATAAAGTGACTAGATCAAGGCTTGTATAGTATTTAGAGAACTATATATGCCTATGTTTTCTAAATTCTCTACCATAGCATGTTGTATGTCATGCTGCATATGTTAGGGCGATCATAAAGGAAGGTTAATGAATGAACCCCTACTTCTTAGTGATTTTTCAATTATTATGCCCCGCAACAAAAGGGTTATGAATTGTACATCAATCTCTCTCGGAGAAAACCTTTTTTTAGAGTTTTGAGGTCTGAAAGCCGTCTCTGGATCCAATTTAGCGTGTCAAAAACAAGACCACTTTTTTGATGAACTTCAATGAATCATGCACATATTTTCACCATTTTACATCCGATTCGAGATTGACTCCGAAAAAAAGTTCACATCATATAGCTGAATCAGTATTTTTTATATTGATTTAAGTCAAGTGAACTACTAAAAATCTCATTCAATCAATCCTATTCCATCAAATAGAATTAGAGATTCAACTGGCTTCCGGTCCCTAGCCCCCCCTACACAGTTAGGAGCCTCAAATTCATCGAGCAATAATAATTCATTAATAAATGGATTGAAACGGTTTCTATGATTGTCCCTCTACACCGTTGTCACCTTCAAATGGAGCTGTTGGGTCCATCCCAACCACGAGGGAGTGGGAGATGACTATACAAGCACCATCAGGTTCCTGTTTCAGAATCTTGGATTCTGTTGACTTTAAATGAACATAGCACTCATTCTGCGGGAGGCCTCCAATCGCAGCAGCAAATGAAACCTCCATGATTTTACTTAAACTAGTGGATGATCTATAAATGAGGGAAGGAGATGAAAGTGTCCAATAAAAATGTGGATGTGGTTTGAATCAATCCCAGCCACCAGCGGATGAAGGGTGATACTATGTTTTTGATTAATCCACCTTAAATCTAACTCAAAAAAGGAATTAGATAAAAATAGACGAAAACAAAAAAAGAGGGCACCCTGTTCTGGTGCCCACACACTGGGGTAGAAAAACTATATGAAGCGTTGGCGAAAGCTACTGAGCAAAAGATAGTCTGAATGAGTTTTTTTTTTTCTTGCAGTTTCCCCAGGTGGTTTATATAGAGAATTTGCCTTGAAAGATCCTTAACAACTACCTTCTGCACCACCCTCTGCAAATTCACGTCCGAAAGAGTAAGAGAGTTCACAGGAAAGATGGCCGGTGGAGCTTTTGTTGCGCCACGTACTGGGGGAAGCTATGAAGGTCGTGTCACCACCTTCGTTATCATCACCTGTTTGGTTGCTGCCATGGGTGGTCTCATTTTCGGTTACGACATTGGTATCTCAGGTAATCAATGGAAGACCTTTCGGCTGTCTTTGTTGTGGTGACATAGATTATTGATGCATTATATCTGACAATGTTGCAGGTGGTGTGACTTCCATGGACTCATTTCTCAAAAAATTCTTCCCATCTGTGTACCACAAAGAGAAGGAAGATCATCACGAGAGTATGTACTGCAAATTCAACAGCCACTTGTTGCAGCTGTTCACATCTTCTCTCTACCTTTCTGCTCTGGTAGCCTCCTTCTTCTCCTCCACTGTTACTAGATTATTCGGCCGTAAAATCTCTATGCTGTCTGGAGGGCTGGTTTTCCTCGTTGGTGCCATTCTTAACGGTGCTGCCACCAACGTAGCGATGCTTATCATTGGCCGTTTATTGCTTGGTGTTGGCATTGGCTTTGCTAATCAGGTAACTAGCTGTTTCTCTCGATGCAGGCTTTGTCAATTTGAAATGGCTATGACGTTTTGAAATTGATTTTCGTGTTTTCTCTGTTCTGAACAGTCTGTTCCGATTTATCTATCTGAGATGGCACCGGCAAAAATTAGAGGAGCACTTAATATTGGTTTCCAGATGGCCATTACAATCGGTGTCCTTGCTGCGAATCTCATTAACTACGGAACATCTAAGATCAAAGAAGGATATGGCTGGAGAATTTCTCTGGCAGTTGCAGCTGTCCCGGCTATAATGATGATTGTTGGATCGTTTTTCCTTCCAGACACTCCCAATTCTATCCTTGAGAGAGGCCACCCCGAGAAAGCCAAGAAAATGTTGCAGAAGATTCGTGGCACGAACAATGTTGAAGCAGAATTCCAAGATCTTGTGGCCGCAAATGATAATGCAAAGAAAGTGGTTCACCCATGGAAGAACATCTTGCAGCCAAGATATAGGCCTCAACTTGTCATCTGCATATTGATTCCATTCTTCCAGCAACTTACTGGAATTAATGTCATCAACTTTTATGCCCCTATTCTCTTTAAAACCCTGGGTTTCGGAGATGATGCTTCACTTATGTCTGCGGTTATCACGGGCACAGTTAATGTTGTCTGCACAACTGTTTCCATCTACTCAGCTGATAGGTTTGGGAGAAGAATTCTGTTCCTCGAAGGAGGCATTCAGATGATTATTTGCCAGGTATTTAACCAATTTTTGTATACTACATTAAAACTCTTCTAACTATCACGGATTTCACGTTAGATTCATGCTGATTCGATGGACATGTTTGCAGATATTTGTTGCAGTCATGATAGCCATCAGCTTTGGAACAAATGGTGTAGGAAACATGTCAAGTGGCACAGCCAACTTTGTGTTGTTCTTGATCTGTGGTTACGTGGCAGCATTTGCCTGGTCATGGGGTCCAATGGGATGGCTAGTGCCCAGTGAAATCTGCCCTCTTGAGATTAGATCAGCAGGGCAAGCCATCAACGTCTCAGTCAACATGTTCTTCACTTTCCTCATTGGCCAGTTCTTCCTAACCATGCTCTGCCACTTGAAATTCGGTCTCTTTCTGTTCTTTGCCGCCTTCTGTGTCGTCATGACCATCTTCGTTTACCTTTTCCTGCCGGAGACAAAGAATGTCCCGATCGAAGAGATGAACACTGTCTGGAAGGCGCATTGGTTCTGGGGCAAGTACATCCCTGATTAATGCTGTCATCGGAGGCCAGAACTTGAAGGAGGTGACTGCGTGATATGAGCTTGCACAAACAATAAAGGTAGCACCGAACACGGGTTTGATTGTGAGCGGTGGTTGTAATTGTTGTTATTTTCTCACACACACACACGTACAGAAAAGCCCGTAATGTAGTTCTTTTTTTTTTCCATTGAAAATAGAGACCTCATCTCATTTGCTCATTTCTGGATAGACATGTTTCTTCTCTAGTTTTCTTGCCAAATCTATAAACCTGCAGTTTAAATTATAGCACGAGGAGCTCGAAAAGATATCCAATCTGGAACTTATGCAACCTGTTCATCACATCACATTTTAACTTCCCTCTACAGAATTTAATATCAATTTCACATTTGTTAAGAAATCATCTCACCTAAAATCTTAAACTGTTAGGTGATACTCTAGAATATAATTTAGATTATTCTCTAACATATCCTCTCAAGTGAAAACCCTTTGGAAACTTATACAAGCCTACACTACTTTGTGCTTGATTTTTATCAAATAAAATGAGGATGATAAGATTTGAACCCGTGAGTGTGGGTCAATATGACTATAATACCATGTTAAAGAACCATCTCACCTAAAAACTTAAACTGTTAGGTGAGACCCTAAAATATGATTTATATTATTCTCTATCAACATTCATCAGATTATATTTCACCCCTGGCCAACTTTCACCACTCCCTTCAAGATCAAGCTTCAAGAGCAAGACGTAAAGATAATTCCAGCAATGTTGCAATAAACAAGTAAACCAGGAGAAGGAAATCCTCAATAATTTAAGTTCATACAATGTCCTCTTATCCATCAGCTCAGATTATACAGATGGATGTCTATACATACAGACTGTAATGTTTCAATATGTCAATGAAGGCTGGACATTTTCTCACACCACAGGATTTTCAAAACTTGTCAAAATCTCGAAGGAATATCCAGGTCTACGCAACTGATATGGACTCCAGGAGAGCATCAACATATTCTTTAAGTTTTGCCTTCGTAATTGCACCTTCCCTTCTGCTTTCAGGCACTTCCTTCCCATCTTTAAAAAGAACCAAAGCAGGCAATCCATAGACTTTATACTCTTCGATTAATTTCGGGCTCGCATCATGGTCGATCTTAACAACCGTCAATCTATCCCCATATTCCTAAAAGTTAGAGAAACAAGAACCTTATCAGAAAAGAATAGCCATTTCTTGGCCCTAGCTATCAACACAAAGCATTCTCAAACAAAGTGCTAAACCATTTAGATAGTAATATTCACATATGCGTCCTCTCAAATACTAATTTGGAAGAGATTAATTGATCTAAGATCAAGTTCTGCTCACACACAACAATCGGTGTAGTAGTAATAAAAAAGAAAAATCACATTCTGATATCAATTTCTCTTTTTTCCCTTTAATCACATCTTGACAGGACCCTCGAACCAGCTTAATTAGGCGCACCAAATGCTATCACATCAAACTAGAAAAATCATGAGAATTAGTTCTTTCTGTCAAATTTTGCTCACATCTAAAAAATACATGAATTGAGACCGTGAAAAAGAAAACCCTTTTGCAATCAAAGGATAATGTATAGTGATGATTGAATAATGTAGTGAGAAAGAAAGAAAAACCTGAGCCACAGATTCCATGGCAGGAGATATCAACCTACAAGGACCACACCAGGTGGCCACAAACTCAACAAGAACTGGACGGTCAGAATTCAAGACAACATTTTGAAAATCACTCTCTTTAATCTCTGTAATAGCTCCACATGTTATTGTAGCAGACCTGTGAACTTTACAGAAGCTAGTTGACGTTCTTGAAGAAGAGGATAGTTTTCTTTGAATTCGAGTCGAGCGTAACAAGAAGAGCTTCTTTGGAGAAGATAAAGAAGCTGAGGAAGTAGCAGTACGAAGAGGAGGGAGCGAAGAGGTGGATAAAGGAGCAGAAGTGCTTGAGAGAATAATCTTGTCCATGGTGGAACTGGAGAGGTAGAGAGAGCTACAGGGATTTTCACGGCATTGGTGGATTTAGTGTACTAAGTTTCTGGAGGTGCATAGAGATCAGAGAAATTGTATTAAAAAAAAACAATGGATGAATTCTTGCCACGTAAGAGGCACTGTCACGTGGGGTCCACGTGGATGATGGGAGTAGCCTGTTTGTGATTCTAAATAATATTACGTGTTTTAGAAGATATTGTGGTATTTATACAGGATTATTCGTATTTTCTTTTCAATGTTTAGTTCATTATCAAGATTGAATACACTAAACATTTTATTTAATTATTACTGAAAATGATTTTCGTATTCATTCATTCAAACTCATAATAAATCTTATTCATATAACAAGGGAGATTATTTTAGAAAAATAATTCAATTCATTCTTGTATTTTAAATCAATTCTCCAATTTATTATTGTAATATGTTTGCTTTCAATTTACTCAAATCAGCTCAAATTCTACTTTATTTATAAAAATAAAAAACAATGGATGAATTTTTGAAACATGCAATATATTCTACATCTATTAAGAAGTTGTTTGGGAGAATGGTTGTACTGCCGTTTCCTTCAAAATTGATTTTTTTTTCATTTTAAATGGATTTTTTTGGTATTTTTAAATCATTTTGATGTGCTGATGTCAAAAATGATTTTTAAAAAATAAAAAAAAATATCATTTTAATGTATTTCTAAATAAAAACACTTTCAAAAACAACCGCAACCATCCTCACAAACAGCCTTAAATATGTAACAGCAGAATAGGTCGCTAAGAATATATTAAAAACAGAGTGTAGAATATAAAAACAAATTAAGCTAATTCTTAAAAGATTTTTTCAATAAAATTAGCTTAATTTACCCTCGTGGGCTTTTTAATGGGCTGAAATTAAATTGGGCTTAGATTAATCCAAAACCCAATTTACTAATTAAAAGCCTAAAATAAGTAATCCTTAAACTACGAAACTCCTCTCTTTTGTCTCTTCAGGAATAACAATAACAATAATAACAACAGTAACAACTCTCCCTTCTATCAAAGATAATACCGATCATGTCCTTCACCGGAGCTCCCCAATTACCTGCAGGGACAGCCGCTACAACCACCACACCGAAACAATATTTCTGCTACCAATGCCACCGCACAGTCTCGATACCTGCCTCTTCCTACGACGATCCATTTTGCCCGATTTGCCATGATAGCTTCATTGAAGAACTCGAAACTCAAAACCCGAATCCATTCTCCGACTCCTATTTCAACGACCGTTTTGACCCCTTCTCTTCTCTCTTTCCTCTCCTTTTCCAAAACTCCGGCAATTCCTCTCATCCTGAATTTCCGACCCGACCCGAATTCTCCAACCCGAATGTGTTTAACCCCCTTGAATTCCTCCGTTCTCACCTCCAAAACCTTCATTCTGGTGGTGGTCGGGTTCAGTTCGTGATTGATAACAATAGAAACGAACCTGGTCTTCGATTCCCAGATGCTAATTTTGGTGATTATTTTATTGGGTCGGGTTTGGAGCAACTGATCCAACAGTTGGCTGAGAATGACCCGAACAGGTATGGGACTCCTCCGGCGTCGAAAACGGCGATTGAGGCATTGCCCACGATGAAGGTTACTGAGGAGATGATGAAATCAGAGATGAATAATCAATGTGCTGTGTGTAAAGATGAGTTTGAGGGAGGAGAAGAAGTCAAAGGGATGCCATGTAAACATGTGTTTCATGAGGATTGTATAATGCCTTGGTTGAAGATGCATAATTCGTGTCCGGTTTGTCGGTATGAGTTGCCTACTGATGATATTGATTACGAGAATAGAGCTCCTGGAGGGCAAGGGAGTGGTGGGGGTACCGCTGGAGGGATGGAGAGAAGGTTCACTATTTCGATTCCGAGGGCGTTTGGTGGAAGTGGTGGTGGTGGACAGAGCAGTTCTTGACAGATTGGATTTTGGATTGGAGATCATTGGTGAGTGTTTTTTTTTGTGTGTGTGAGTTTGTTTACATGTTTATATTTGCTTTCTGAGTTGTTCTTTGGCGTAAATGTTGTTGCAATTGTTAAATTTGGATTGGTTGCCTAAGGGTTTCTGGTTTAGTGTTGCTATAGAAGTAGTTTAATAGATTTGTAGAGTTAGAATGAATAGTCTGGATATCAAGAATTTGGCATGATCTTTGGTGAGTGGTTTTGCTTTTGTTTGTATTTCTGTTTTATCAGGTGTTTTTGTTGTAAAGTGTATTCCTTTATGTTTATCTTATGATCTATTTCTTGAAAAAAAAAACAAAAAATCTTTCATTAAGTTTTGAGTAATTGAGGGGTTATGAGAAGAGGATACTAGGGTTTAAATATCATAAATTTTGAGAATGAGTAGGTTTTTCCGTATTTATTTATTTACTTCTTTTTATGACCAAGCCTATTGTGCTCTACAAGTTGTTTTTTAAATGCATTGATTTTGTTGAATATTGATTGAGATTATGGAGTATTTGGTTCGGAATTATTAGGAGTACCATTTAGAAGTTGGAATGTTTGTATTGGAGGAACAATAGGTTTTGTTTGTGTTTATGCTTTATAAATTGTTTCCGTTGTGAATTGTTTCTTTGCATGAATTTAGATTGAGTAATTAAAGGGATACGAGAAGGGTATTTTATGAGATCAGAATTCATAAATTGGAGAATGAGTAGTTGTTTCTACTTTTGAAAAGTATTTAGGATTTTAACAAGTTTTTTTATTATGTAGTAAATTTGGTTGCCTTTTTTTTGGAACTGGGTTTGAGGGATTAGGGGTTCAGTAGTTTGTTATTGTGAGGTGTGTTTTCTTAAGGATAGTTTAGAAGGATTAGTTAGAAGAAGCTTGTTTTGAGAACTTGGATGGATTGATGAAATCAAGTAGGAGATGGTCATGATCAACATTTTTAGTTTGTAGAATGTGGCAAAGTATTTTGTATATTAGCTGTGTGGCATTGTATTTCAATTTACCTAATATTGGTTAACTAGGTAATTTTGCTAGTTATGATATTCAAAGGCCCTGATTTGTTTTCTGATATGTGGCTAAAGATCATATTTGACTAATTTTTTATTATTGTGGGAGGCAATTTTAGGGCAATTTGATCTCTGAAATGTGTGCAAATGCTAATTGGAGAGATTGCTGGGGAATATTCGATGATTGTAGAATTGAGCTACAGGGAATCTTTCACAATAGTTGCATAATGTTAGTAGCTTTTTAATAGAAGGATGCATTATAGAAGTATGAGTTTTTGCATGCTATATGGCTGTCTGAGTTCCTGGTTTCTTAATTATGAGGTTGTATTTTTATTATGAGTTCCTGGTTTCTTAATTATGAGGTTGTATTTTTATTATGAGTTTTTTGGTTTCTTGTTTCATGACCTTTGTTGTCTCTCAATTTGCTGTATTGATGCTATTGAAGAGACTTTTCTTCTTGAAGATGTCAGTGGGTGCTTGTTTGGCATGTATCTTCATGTCAGTGACCCCTTACTAGAACAAACAATTAGGTTTATAGCACACTAAATAAAATATCTAACAATAACTAAAACATGGCCAACAAATAAACCCAAATAAAATTCAATAACACAGGAGTTGGGTTATCCTCTGTTTGAACTATGCTTGTAAAAGATTCAGACTCACACATGCTAGTGTAAGAAGACATTGGAAGAAGACCTATAGGCATCCAAGATTTATGACCATGAACATCATAACATGACTAAGAGTATAGAATGAATAAACTCTGTTTGAATCCTAGATGGATAAATTAGATATAACCTAGTGAGTCTAGGTCATCCTTATCCTCCTTATCATGAATAAAGAGTAGTGCATTCAAGGAACTCAACAAATTACTCGCCTATAGTTGTTGACTGGTTTTAAGATGATTTTGTTAAGATATAATATCTATCATGAAACAATCTTCAATTTTAAATGATTTATGACACAACTTGAAATTTATATTGCTATTATTTGCTTAAATTCGTTTTATAATCATAACATGCAAATCATGAACTCTCCTTGTAAAAGATTCAAACTCAAACATGCTAGTGTAAGGAGACATTGGAAGAAGACCTATAGGCATCTAAGATTTATGACCATGAACATCATCACATGACTAAGAGTATGGAATGGAATAAACATTGTACGAATCCTAGATGGATAAATTAGACATAACCTAGTGAGTCGAAGCCGTCCCTATCCTCCTTATCATGAATAAAGGGTAATGAATTCAAGGAACTCAATTTATGATGTGCTAGATGTCATGCATATGGGTTAAGGTATAAGTTGACAAAATTGGTCTGAATGCCCCTGTTATTGGGGTTTCTCTGTATTATATAGATCTCAAAGTATTCTATACAAGGTAAGATTTAATACAAAATCCCTAAACTAATACAATCAAATCCCGATCTCGTAACTGAATACAATCAAATCCCGTGACATCCCCCCACAAATTGATGTTGGTCGATCAAGAAGCATCAATTTGTCGACTAAGAATTTATGTCGATGCCGAGAAAGAGCCTTGGTGAAAATGTCCGCAGTTTGATGTTCGGTGGAAATGTGAGGAAGTGTAATTTCATGTCGATTAAAAGATTCAAGTATGGAGTGGCAGTCAACCTCAATATATTTCGTATGCTCATGAAATACAGGATTAGCAGCAATCTAAAACGCACTGGTATTATCAGCATGAAGAGGAGTGGAATGAAGCTGAGGAAAACCAAGTTCCCCTAATAAGCCACAAAGCCATGTGGTTTCAGAGCAGGCGGAAGACATAGCACGATATTATGATTCTGTGGAGGATTTGGAAACTCAATCTTGCTTCTTGCTCCTCCAAGAAATGAGTGCATTGACAAAAAACATGCACCATCCAGTAACAGAGCGTTGAGTATGTGCACAACCGGCCTAGTCATCGTTACTATATCCTTTCAACTGTAAGGAAGATTCCATAGGAAATAACATCCCGCGTGAAGAGGTACCCTTCAAATATCGGATAATGCGGCGAACAACAACAAGATGAAGATGTCGAGGGGCCTGCATAAATTGACTGACTTGCTGCACAACAAAAGAAATGTCAGAACGAGCAATTGTTAAGTAATTCAAACTCCTAATTAGTTGCTGATACAAGGATGGATCTGACAGAAGCTCGCCTTCCTCCTGGCGAAGCTTAAAATTGACCTCCAATGGAGTAAGAACAGAGTTACCCAATTGCAGCCCAGATAATGAAATGACTTCCTCTGTGTACTTGTTTTGATGTAACAATGTACTAGTCGGAGTAATCTGAACCTCAAGGCAAGAAAATACTGCAAGGGACCAAGATCTTTCATGTGAAAAGAGACCTGGAGATGGTGTTGTAAGTGCTGAAGCAACTCAATATCTGAACCAGTAATCACAATATTGTCAACGTATACTAGAAGCAATATAATTCATGTAGACGTCTTGCGAAGAAACAGAGAGGAATCAAACTGACTCTGAATAAAGTGAAAAGCAAGCAAAGTAGAGCGAAATTTATCAAACCATGCCCGTAAAGCTTGTTTCAAACCATACAAAGATCGGTGTAGCCGACAAATCTCTGAGGCAAGTGTAGTAAACATGCCAGGAGGTAGGGACATATAAATTTCTTTCTTTAACTCTCCATGTAGAAAAGCATTTTCATATCCATTTGTCTGAGAAACCACCCCTGAGACGTTGCAAGTGCCAATAATTATATTGGCAACCATACAATAGTCATTTTAACAACCGGTGTAAATGTCTCTTCGTAATCAATACCATACTCTTATCGGTTCCTAAGAGCCACGAGACGGGCCTTATACCGGTCTAGGGAGCCATCAGCCCTAAACTTGACCAAGTATACCCATTTACAACCAATAGGTTTGACACCAAGGGGACAACTCACCAGATTCCAAGTGATTATCTTGAAGAGCTTGAATTTCTTCTTGCATGGTCTGCTGCCAACAAACCTGGGTGACTGCTTGAGTATAAGAATGAGGAGCAAAAATAGTATTGAGAGGCAGTAAGCGAGATATGAAAAAAGTCATACCTATCTGGTGGATGTGGAACCCAAGTGGATTGTCGAGGTACCGGTAGTGTAGAATCAGGTGACGAAGTAGTATATGAAGGAGGCGTCTTTGATACACTAAACCTGGTTTAAATCGCTTAATAGAAGAAGGTACATCATCAAATGAAGGATAAGGGGCAGTAGGGGGATCAGAAATAACATAAGATTGAAAGAAATATTGATTTTCAAAGAAAAATACATTTCGAGAGATTCAAAATTTGTTTGCATGAGCATTATAACAAATAAATCCTTTCTGAGTAGGGTTATATCCCATAAAAGCACATGTGACAAACTGGGCAACAAACTTGTGATGTTTAGTGGGTGGCAAATGGACAAAACAAACACACCCTTTTATGAAATGATTTATACTCGAGAGGTATACCAAATAAACGAAGATATGAAGAATCATAATTTAGAGTGACCGTAGGCAAATGATTGATCAAATAAATAGTCATAGATAATGCTTCTACCCAAAATTTAGAAGGTACAGATGAATCAATGAGCAAAGTACGAACATCTAAGAGATGACGATTCTTACGCTCAACGACTCCATTTTGTTTAGGGGTATAAAGGCAATAGCGCTGAGAAATAATCCCTTTTTGTTGAAGATAATCTTGAAATGAATGAGACATGTATTCCCTCTTGAGTTGGAATGTAAGATTTTGATACAAGTACTGAATTGTGTCTCGACAAGTGCAGCAAATCTTTAAAAAACAGAGAACATGTCAGCTATAGATCGAACAAAATAAATCCAAGTAAATCGAGTGTAATCATTGATAAACGTCACAAAATAACGATACTGCCTATGAGAAATAATAGGATTGACCCCCCAAACATTAGTATGCACAATTTCAAAAGAAGTGGAAGCACGACTACCATGCACAAGAAAAGGTAAAATTTTACTTTTACCAAGACGACAAGTAGCACAATCAAAAGATGAGGAAAGAGAATTATTATTGCCCAAAAAACCATGTTTCAAAAGATGAGCTAAGACAACAGAATTAGGATGACCTAATTTCTTATGCCATGCTTCATTATTATTGACAGTAGCCATACAAGCAAAAAAAATAACATTAGGAATAGAAAAATATAGAGGAAAAAGACGTCCCACTTTAGGCCCCTTCGCAATCACCATTCCCGACACTTGATCCTGCACAACACAACACTATGAGAAAAATGAACATCACAGTTATTATCCATCAATTGTCCAACAGAAATCAAGCTAGTAGATAATTCAGGAGAGACAAAAACATCTTTAAATGAAGGACCCAAATTACCAACAACAATAATAGGAAGTGTACTGCCATCAACAATCTGAATAGATTGCGTGTCGTCATACCCATGAACATCATGGAGATCTGTAGTACTGTCAGTCATATGATTATAAGCACCCAAATCAACAATCCAAGAAGTGGAGGTAGGAGTTATACCTTATAGGCTTAAAGCTGTAAAAATCGAGACAATCATCTGTTGAACCATAGCAGGTGTGAGAACAGATGAATCAGAGCTTACAGTGAGAGGCATAGAAGACGAGGCCTGACAGTAGCTTGAAAAGCTTGAGATTGGCGATTTTGAGGCCACACCCGACAGTCCTTGATGAAATGGCTCGATTTCTTACAGTAGTTGCAAACTTCCTTCGGATAATTACGAGCAATGTGAACAAGCTCTTTTTAGCTGAAACACTACAACTTGTGCGTTCCTCTTCCTTGCACTATATAGGCTACTGTAACAGGCTTAGAAAAAACCATCTGAGAGGTCATACCTATATGAGTGGATAATCGTTGTTCCTCATGCAATAAATCCCCCAAGCAGATATTCGAGGAAGGAACCAGATCATGGTTCAATAAACTGGCTCTAACATGTTCAAATTCAGGACGAAGCTTCATAAAAAATTGATCGTGTTGACTCTTAGTATGAACCGCTTGAAGAGCCGCGAGAGCCGCAGTAGGAACAATAGCAGAATACTTGCTCCAAATATTGATATAACCAGAATAAAATTGTTCAATGGTTACCTTAATTGTAACTGCTAATCTCCAACTGGAATTTCTGAGCATTGTGATCTTGACGATAAATGCGGTGTAGATAGGCCCACATAGCTTGAGCCGTATAGAAACACCGAAGATTAGCAACAAGATGAGGCTCAATTGTTCCTAATAGCCAAGAAATCACCTTAGCATCCTAAACCTCCCATTGGGCAATTTCCCTTTCATTAGTGGGAATTTGGGTAAAGCTATCAATATATAGTGATAATTCTCTCCCTTTCAAGAACATTTTAAACTGGAATTCCCACGTAGAAAAATTCTTTCCGGTAAAACGAATAATATTATTTTCCATAGACATGATGCAAATCTTTGGAAAATTAGCCCAAAGTAGTCCAAATGTCAATCCAATTAATTAGATAGGCCCAACCAATAAGACCCAAAAAATTAGTTTCTTCAGAAACAGCCCCGACCCAGATCCAATAGGAAATGAACGCCCAAAATGAGAAGCCCACGTAGAAAACAGGGGGAGAACCCATGTGTCAGAGTAACAAAGAGACACGTGTCAACGTGACAGGCCCACGTGGAAAACAAAGAGCCACAAAATAGAATGCAATGCAAGCCCCACGTGTCTACAGATCAGAGGCAGTTTTCAATGCCTATGTGTCAACGGAACAAAATTAATTCACCAGATCGTAGTCTTCAACAACAGAACAAAAGTTCGTCTTCTGCAGCTACTCCGGCGACAATGCCCAGATCACCGACCACCTTGTCAACCACCACAAAACCTCCAGCTATCACAGAGAATGCTGACATGCCCACGACAACCTAGCCACCACAAAACAAAAGACACCACAGAGAGGGTTAAACAACCGATCTCCACCATAGGAAACAACACAGAACAATACATTGATGGCCATAACAAGGAAACCCAAAAAAAAATTAATACAGATCAAGAGAAACAAAATTTTAGTCACACCCGAGTGAAAATTTTACAGAGATGATTAGAAGCTCTGATACCATGACAAAATTGGTTTGAATGCCCCTGTTATTGGGGTTTCTCTGTATTATATAGATTTCAAAATATTCTATATAAGGTAATTATTTAATACAAAACCCCTAAATTAATACAATCAAATCCCAATCCCGTAACTGAATACAATCAAATCCTGTGACATAAGTGAATTTAAAAGAAAATCCCTGGCGTGCTGAATGTCAATTACAGGAAGTCAAGAATCAGGGAGTTTAGAGAGACAACTATCTTGAAACTCTTCCAAATAGCACCTACATTTTTAGGCAATTACTAGAGTCTTCTGAAACTTCTTTTGATACTAAAGAAGACTTAATAGACTCTTCATTAACCTCATCTTTAAACTCTTTTGAATTTATTGTGTTAACAACATTTATCTCCTCAGGTGAGTTTAGAGTTTTTTGAAAAAGAATTTCTAACTAAACCTGACATAATAGACTCATCCTTAAATCTATTCTCAAACTCATTTGGACTTGTTCTTAAACCTTATTCCTTAACATTCATCCTTTTCTTATTCTTATTGATAGGTCTCGGTGGTAATCCAATAAGATGGATCTTTCTATTTTTAAAAGTGAAAGAACATGAATTTAATCGACCAGAAATGATGACATTGAAATTATATACCCCTTGTCTACCCAAATGATATATTTATTCCTACATTCATGGGAATCACATCACAACAAATTTGTTCATGATAATCTAGGAATTTGATAGGGAACAAACATCTCATTGATTGCTATGGAAATATTATTAATCCATGACACATTATGACATAGGATGCAGAACAAGTTTTTTGCTTAAGTGAGCTACAATATTTGAAGATACTCCATTTATACTACTTTTGCTTTCAATGATTATCTTCACATTTAATGTAAGTGTGAAAAATAGCGGTCTTTCCCCAATCTTTAGTTATTTTAGATTGTGTTAAGGCACATCTAGCTATACTCAACCTAGTTGTACCAAACTCTACAGTGTTTTGCTCTGAATGATTCTTAAACTCAAGGTCGAGTCCATAGTAATTGTAAAATAAAAATACAATGCTAAAAAATAAAAAAAAAATAAAAGAAAAACTTATTCAGTTTTTTATATATTAATTAAGACTAGAATACACTATGGAAATTGTAAACATGCATTACTAGTTCTTTAAGTGTAAAAGGGTTAATCAAACAAAAATCACTAATTTTCGATAAACCTAATAAATAGATATAGATGACAACTTTGATTTGTGAGTAAACTTTGAAGGGTTTAAGATTTTTTCTTCTAGGCAAAAAAGGCACTTTATTGATGATTAAATGAATAACAAGTGCAAAACCAAATAAGTAAATTTTAACTAATCAAAAAGTTGAGTAATTTACCACAAATATTCAATTCGTCAAACTCAATCGCAGTTGGACCTCTTCGAATCATGTTTAATGTTGTCCATGTATCACTAATATCGTCTAATTTGTTTGTTGTCATCTTCTTTTCTCGTTTTTCTTTGGTCACTTCTCACTCTTTTTTCCCCTTTTTTCTCACTTTCTCTATCCTTATATATATATATATATATATATATATATATATATATATATATATATATATATATATAAATCAATAGAAAACAAAGTTACAACTAAATTTGACAAGAAAACAATTGTAACAAGACTTTTATAAAACCATTCTTCTTCACGCCTCTCATGGCCAAAACATCTAGGGCAATCCTAGGCTTGAACACGCATGCTGATGCAATTTGAAGACTTGAATCAATTGTGTTTTGTGATGGATGGTCGGTGTGATGGAGATTTTATTGTTTTATATTGTGGTTATTGGTAGTGGTGGATGTGGATGTGGTGGCTGGTCATTGGCGTAGAGTGGTTGGTACCAGGTTGGTTGGTGAAGTGGTGGTTGAGGATGAAGTGTGGCTATTATGGTGTTCCATTCGGTAGTGGGTATGCTGGCTAGAGTCGGGTTTGTGTTGGCTATGTTCATGTGTGGGCTTTGGCTTGTGGTGGTTGGTTTGATTTGGTAGTGCCTGAGATTGAGGCAACTGTGATGGTGGGGATGGATTGGGTTTAGTGGTGGGCTTGACTGGTATGGATGTGCTGATTTGTTGGTTAAAGCGTGGCTGGATGTGAAGGGTTCTTCGACAGTGGTGGATTGAAGATCAGTTGGAATTGGTTTGATGCTGCTGTAAAACTGAAGATTGTTGATTTCTTGATGAGGGAGGTTGTTAGGTTGTGATGAGTGGTGGTTTTGTGGACGACTGTTGTGGAGGATGGGTGGACTACTAGATGCTTCTGTTGAATTTAGGGGAAGATGTATAGTGGCTATGGTTTTGGGTTTTATGGTGTGTTTGACTGAGTGAATTTTTGTTTTTAGATTTTTACTTTAAATAGAAAAACTAAAAGATTTTTTTTCTAGATCATTATTGATGATGATCCTTTATAAAAGTTAAGGACTAGAAATCATGTTGAAAAGCATGCTCTGATAGCAAGGCCAATGTGGGACAAAAAAGGAGTAAAATGAAGAAGCTTAGAAGAAGTCGAAGAAAGAGAAGAAAAATCTGAAGAACGAAAGAATGGAGGTGAAGAAGAGAAAGAATCGGGGTTGGAATAGTCTGCAATTTTGTAATTTTTCTTCAAATAATCAAAAATTGTCCAACATTTAAAAAAAATTGCATATAATACTAAAACTCTAACTAGAACAATTAATTGGATTTATAGCCCATTAAATAAAAAATCTATCAATAACTAAAACAAGCGTAACAAATAAACCCAAATAAAATCCAATGACACAAGGGACAAGCTATTCTCCGTCATCATAAATCATACGGATATTTGGTGTCCCTATCAGTTTTTGTTGCTTTTGTTGGATTTGGGCAAAAGATATCAAGGGATTTTAGTTTGTGATTATAGGATGAGGTCTTTTATGATCTCTTAGGAAACATGAAATAGAAATAGCAAGATTGGTGCATGAAAAATTGATGGCTGTTGATGAAATTATGGAATTGAGTATTATTATGGGGTTTAGGGTTGTGTAATTTGATAATTAGTTGTGCATATGGAATGCTAATTGGATATTAGACGAAGATAGCTGCATAAATTCTTGACTTTTAACTTCTATATGCCTTTTTAAGCTCCTGAGTTATAATCACTAATACTCTGCCATAGGTCACATTGGACTAACACCTGTTAAAAAATAGTTTGGATGTTGGGTGATCTCTGAAATTAAGCAGTTTAGCAAGGTTGCATGGATGTTGGGTTACTGGTGGCAAGGTTGCATGATGTTGGGTACACTTTGTCACAGAATCACTTATGAGAAACAGTGTGGAGTTTAACAGTAGGTTGCATGTCACCAAGTTTTCTTCTGTCTTTTTTATTTTGGGTTACTCTTATTTGTTTTTTCACTACCTTTGAAGCATATTGAAGAGCATTTTCCTTTTTATGTTTTATCCTTCTTCTGGAAGGTGCATTTAAGTGCTCGGTTCACGGTAAGTGCTCACAGCAGCACGCAATGTCCATGTCTGTGAGGCTACACCATAAAAAAAAACCTTTCTTTAAGCGGTGCATATTATTCAGGCTGTAAAGCAATTGCCCCCTGTAATTTATTTTTCAGCCATTATGTGGGCAGTAGCTAAGAATCGAAATCCATATTTGTGTCCGACTTGACCCCCAAACAAGTTGATCCTTGCTTAGGCTGGGTGATCGCAGTGGAGTTTCTGGTCTCCTGAAGACTTTGAGTGGTATGTCTATAATTATTTTCATAAATAACTAATGACAAATGAGTAGAAGTATGTCTAATGAAAAAATGACATGAAACATTTAAATTATTTTTTTTAAAAAAAAAAAGGTAGTGGAAGATAGAATCCATGTCAAAAGTTTTGATTATTTAAAGCAAACTTCTGACTCAATTTCTTATAAAAAGTTATGATTTAAGTCAAAACCGATTCCTAATCAAACATGTTTGTGACGTTTCTTATCCAAAGAATGTTTTTTACTTTTCCTTCGAAATCTTAAAGTCATGTCAAACATAACCTCAATCCATGCAGTTTAATGTTTAGAAATTTCCAGCTGCATCTTCCTCTTTGAAGTTGGTATCTTTGCAAGACCTGTTTATAAATAATATTTTTGCTGAGAACTGGTTAGTTTATTGTGGTGGCTTGAGTTTATAATTGGTTTGTGTTTTTTTCTCCAATTTCCTTTACTTCTCCCATATAATTTCTGGCCGAATGCAAATTGCGGATTTCTAGATTTGACCTTGTCCTTGCTAATAAAATTTTGAAGTGACTTGTGATTATCCCACATCATTCTTGCTTTGGGAGATATAACAACCAAGGTAGGCAATGTTACGGTGTGCAAAAGCTTTATGTTTCTTGTTTCACCGAGTCATTTAAAAAATGGCGTCCAAGTGCTGGTTTAGAAACACATTTCTCTATCATTTAAAAAATGGCGTCCAAGTGCTGGTTTAGAAACACATTTCTCTATCATTGTTTGAAGTAATGGCTGTCTCCATGCTTTTAAAATACCAGCATGCTAAATCCGTCGGATGGTAATGTTAACTATAGTACCCTTATGGATTATTGTCTCCTTCATGACAAACTCTTTTTAACCTCTACTTGTGTAGGTGTGGAAAGAATTGTGCAAAGAAAAAGATCTTCTTTCAGGTGAATATGGAAACTGGAAAGCAGGTTCCTGCATGTTGACATGAATATATTCAAGACTTGCTGATATTTTCTTCTGGAAGGTCGGTCCAAACACGGTAGTTTTCGTCTTATATTCAAAATTGGATTTCAATGTTGTATATTAACTCTTACTGTTTCTATGCCGGATTCATTTTTTTCCTAACATATAAAAAGGATGCTTAAGTGTATCAACATTTTTAAAGGGGTTAGAAAAATATAAGGATTTGGCAATTAAAATAGGATCCACATGTTGTTGGAGGAGTGACCTGAAAAACAATTTAATGAAAAAACAAAGTTCCTTTAAAAAATGTTAGATTTGGAGAGAGAAAATTGAGTTAAGTCTTGTTACTTTCAAAACTAAGAAATATCTCACAAAATTAAATAAATAAAATATTGGTGGATAGAACCGGAAAAAAAAGAAATTGAAAATATAGAAGAGAAAAAGCAAGCCTGCCTAAGTGAGCTTTATAATCTCTAGTTAATTTCTTGAACATGTAACACGTTAAATTATAGAATGTGCTAAACTAAGAAGCTTAATACCTGTCAAATAAAATGTTATAAGTTGAATTCAATAATTTTAATTGATTTAAAAAAAAATCTCTTAGAAAATTTAAAATGAACAAAGATCAAAAAAAACTTGAGGCAATTCTTGCTATTTTAAAAGAAAGATTAAACCTTCAAAACCACAACTCGTTAAATTCTCGACCTGAGCTCAATTCAAAAGCTCAAAACCTAAATGTTCGAGGATAAAATTAATAAATTAAAAAAATAAGAAAACTAAATTTAAGAAAGACAAAAGAAACCAAGGAAACTCGTGCTATTTTCTAAAAAACTAAAAACATCTAATAGAAAGTGATTGAAAAATAAAATAGAAAAGATAAAAGGATGGGAAAAACAATCTTTAAAGAGGAAACAAATCAAAGAAACTTGTGTTAACTTCATAAACATGGTTAATTTCTTAAATTCTTGACCATTAAATTCTACACTTGGACTCAACTAAGAAGATAAACACCTAGCTAATTAAATGTTAGAAGATAAAATAATAATAATAATAAAATCAATCTAAAAGAATCTTGCAAGGCAAAAAAATACAATAATAAAAAAAAATTGATAGGAAAACACTCTAGAATGATGAATTGCAATTTTGTTTTTGCAAAAACCATCTAAAATAAAATAAATAATATAATAAGAATCAAATATAGCATATGAAAATATCTATCAAGGATGAAATTGAAATGAATCCTTACTTTATAAATTATTCTAAATAAACAAAATTTAAATAAAGAGAATATGGATGAAATTGAAAAGACTATCCTTAATTTCATAAATTATTCTAAATAGAAAAATATGATATAAAGTAAAAAAATAAAAATAAAGGATTAAATATTCAGGACAACAAGCCTCATGGATTGATTTTGTTTTTTCAAAGGATAGCATGAAAATCGAGTAAGAGAGAGGGGAAAGAAAAAAAGTAAAGGTCACATGCGTCACATCAACAAGAATTATGTCACATGCACTTCCTGTGCATGGAGTAAAGGCCGAGACACTTCATTCGCCGCCCTGGAAGCAAGGTTTTGGCTACTAGAAACTTCACATGCTTCACACCAACATGTTGCTTGAACCCGCTGAGAATTGTACAAACTTTTCCAAACTCAATTTATTTATGAAAATGCCCTAATGCCTCTAATGATGCACAATAGCTACCAAATAATCAAATATACAAGAGTAGAGAACTCTTGCATCAAAGGAAAAACTCTTTAAATTCCAAGGGCAATGACATAATTTAATTGTTTTAAAATCAAGTCAAAGAATATAAAGGACCAAAGCTTAAGGTATTTATATCATGCAATGAAGAAAGTTCAAAAAAACCATCTAACTCACCCTTTTTTGTAATAACTAATGGGTTTCATGAAAACAATTTTTCTACTCCTAAAACAAAACTATTTGATTTTTCTAACTAAGGGCAAAATAATAGTTTCTTTGTGTAATTTGCACAATGAAACACTTGGCTCTTTTAACTTTATATACTAGTTATTTGTTTTGCCCTTCTTCATGGGCCAAATACTTTTTTCCCTAAAATTAAGATTATATATAGTGTTTTTATACATTAAAAAAGTTTTGTAAGTAAAAAAACTCATGCATACTTATGAACAAATAAATCAAGAATTATATGTGCTAATAAATACGAAAAACATTTATTAATGATAAATAAAAATAAATTTGAAAAATATCAAGAGATAGGTATAAGTTAGCATATTTAATCTTGTAAAATGAGACATTTACTTGGTTGTGCTTTGCTAAAATTTTTTATTAAAATTAATTATTTATTCAATTATAAAATAATAGAAATAGATACACATTAAATTTATTGAATAAAATAAAAATATATTATACAAGGCTACACATTAGAATATTATATGGAAATAATATCTTTTATCCCAAAATAAATTTAATCTATATAAAATATTAAAAAATATAAATGAATCAGTGTAATCTTTCAAAAACTAAATACACGCAACATCATTAAAACAAATCTTAATATAAAAAGGTTAAATAATAAAATAAAATCACAGGGGAATTAATATTAATCGAAACATATATTTAAAAATTATTTAAGAAAAAAGACATTAGAATGATATCAATTAGAAAAGCAATATTATCTATAAAATAAAACATCTCAAATGTTGTGGTTTAATTTGTCAAACTTGCTTACATGGATTCAATAGAGATCAATATTTTTTTGAAAAAAATTATATGCAGCCTTAAAAAAACAAAAGGGGGCAAAAAAATAGTTTTTAGCCTAGCGTGCCTAGGACATTGCTTAGATAAGCCCATGCGTGTGGCTTTGCCTTTTCCAGCTCAGGCCCATGTACCTGGATTTGGTTTTTTTTATTGATGTTTAAAACGGGTGAATGACTTGTCGTATGCTCTTATTTTTTTTGAAAAACAATTCTTAGACAACATGTCGTCTACGAGCCCAAATTCCAGTCACCTAATGTTGACAATAATGTCATGAAAATGACTAATTTTTTCTAGAGAACCCCTTATTTTTTAAGTTATTTCAATCCAAAAACATATTACCAACATTTTGGAACACCTATAAACCAACTCATCAACTTAAACTACCCAAAAAAGTCTAACAACACAAACTTAATTGTATTCAATTTATTTTCCTCAACTTAGATGTATTTTTCTCATGTAACACTGTGGTTTTAAATAATTGTCATGAAACCCCTCTTATCTCATGGAGCTCATGGACAAATGTTATTGGTCATAAATGGCCTAAAAAATTATTTTTATCTTATCATTGCAGTTTGGCGACCTCTCTCTTTTCTATTCTCTTTTAACCAGATATTGAAAAGTATTATAGATAAAATGATGTTCGTATATCCTTATTATAGACTAATATAGGATTT
Organism: Salix arbutifolia; assembly: GCA_025169955.1. Taxonomy (NCBI): domain Eukaryota; kingdom Viridiplantae; phylum Streptophyta; class Magnoliopsida; order Malpighiales; family Salicaceae; genus Salix; species Salix arbutifolia. The sequence goes on from CM045908.1 coordinate 7,569,049, forward strand.
TTATGCATTAATAATAATAATAATTTTCTGGGTTTTAATCTTAGCGTTTTAGTTTACAACCGAAACTTATTTATGTCAAATTGTGATATTTGAGTAATAATCGAAGCCATTGGACTTTTGATTCTTGATTTATGTTCATAACCATGCCTTTCATTTTTGGGAAATTGGTCTAGCTTGATAATAATATTGTTGGGTTCTTTAGGGAATGTTCTTTGTGTTAATATTTTTTAGATGTTTGATCTATTTTGTTTGAAATTTTTGTGTTTTTGTTAAGATTAATCTATCTTGGTTTTGCATTTCTCCTTTGGTTTATTTTTAGGTTAACTCATTTGGGTCCATCCGGATAGGTGAACTTTGTCGCAATGGTGTCTTCCCGGGCCTACCTATGATGGAGTGAGTGAAAAATAGATTTTGTATAATCATAAAATTATTATTATAATTTTTAAGAGTTGCCACCTAGTATGAAAATCAATAGGAAACATAATATTTATAAGAGTCTGAATAAGAAGACTTGTTGCACAAGGAAAAGATACATTACCACTAGTGCATTCTAAATCATATTTTTATATGTTGGTCCTTTTATGGTTCCAAATAGATCTGTCTTTGTAACTATCTTATTGGGTCAAATTCTAACCATTCTAAAATTTAAATTCCAGCATAGTATTTGTTCTTTTTTTGTATCTTTAATATTTAATAGAGTATTTTACAATGTAGCTTTACACCATTGAATATTAAAGTTTACAGTTAAATCATAATAAATAAATTAAATTAAATTATTGATGAAAGATTTTTGGCATTTTAGCTAAACTTGATGGATAATCTTAAACTAATTATAATATCATTTTTTGTATTTTAAAACATAAGAAAAAATGCAATTTATTTTGTGAAAATATATGCTTAGAAATTGTTTTTAGAATTAGACCTTTGCATGAAAATAAAACATATTTTATATATTTTTAACATATGGAATTTTTGTGTTTTTTTTTTTAACTTGGGAGAAAATTTGATATTTATACTGAGTCTATATATTACAGTTTAAGTCTCAGATTGATATTGAACAACATTAGTGGAAAAATATGCAATGAAATCATTTTTTTTTAAACTACCCTTAGATTGTTTTGAATTTTTATTGAAGTTTAGGAGAAAACCAAGTATTTTTAATACAAGGTTTTTAACTTGCAATGTAAGTACATGGCCCAATATTGTGCATAATATTTGGGAAATTATGCAAAAAAAATCATAATTTCTTTTTAAAATACCTATTTGATTTTAAAAAATATATATTTATTTGTATTTTTCAGGTGGGCTAGTTTTGACCCAAACATTTGGGTTGGACCCAACCCAAGCCCATATGGTTGTTGGCCCAACCTAGCAACCATTTCAAATTATTATTTGGCCATTGCATGTAATGACCATTTTAAGGCAGCTATTTTTTTTTTAGGGGCGGGGGGGAGATGTTTTCTTACCTTACCAGAGGTGAGTGGTGGTCACAATTGTTGTGGGTGTTGAAGTGAAAAGTTGGACAATTGTTGAAAGTGCCGTTGGAGGTGAAAGAAAAGAAAGGGGAAGTGGTGAGCAAGGAATCAGAAGACAATTATAAGTAACAAAATGTTTTCCCCTCAAATTTGGCTTCATATTTCTTGATAATTTGAGCATAGGATTGACCACTATATTGGGGTAAAATTTTAGTCTCTGATTCAACCCAGAAATATCCTAATTGTTGGTTCAAAGTAGATAACTTAAGTCGTCAGTTTTGACAACTCAAAGCTGCTTGAATTGTTACTTTTAGGGAGGCACCGTGGTGGCTATGGTGTCCATCAGTCGGAATGAACCATACAATAGTGTGGAAAAATATCATGTCATACTTTTGGTATATTATTTTTCAAATTTCATGAGGTATATAGGCATCAAATGCACTTACAAAGTAGACCCCTAAGCTGTCTTTTTGGATGGATAAGGAAGACGACAATAAACAGTAATGAGATGATGTTTTGTTTGGTTACCTTGGTGGATTAGATGACGTGTCATCTAGCCCTTTAATTTTTTTCTCTTTTCCTCCAAAACAACATCATTTTGGACTAGAATTTCAGTTAAAGTTTGATTTGGTCCTCCAATATTTTATTACTCTAATTTCACCTTTAAATGATCAAAAACTTTCAACTTTATACAATTTCCCCCCCTTAAAAAACTTTAATGACAACCTCAAATTTATATGTTTTTCTCATTTTGTCATCCCTTATCATTTATCATCTCAAATCTTTCCACAATAAAAACAAAAATTTTGTACTATATCAAGCCAATTATAGCATAAAAAAAGGATTATATTAGAAACACGAATGGGAATAAAATTGCCTATTTTCTCCTCTAATTAGGTGAACTCCTCGAAGTGAAAATCATTTCCTTAGTGTCCTTTCTAATCCATACAAAGATTTAAGCTACTACACCACTTAAATATTTTATTCATTTACACATTCATATACTCGTTCATTATATCTATAACAAAAAATAGTTGTTTGTGAAGAGATATTTCCCTTTATATTTTTTTTCTTACCGCCAAACATTACAACCTTCAATACCTTTAATTTTATTTTCTTTAAATATCTATATATTTCTAGCACAAGAATCCATATCTATTACATTTATTGATTTATAAACATAATTTATTATATGTTTTTTAATCACAAGATGGCTTTAAGCTTATCCATTTAAGTTTGTTTTTCACAATGACCATTACTACCTCATTTACAGTTTATTTCTATTTTGTTCTTCTCCTTAGCCACAACTTAAATTTCCATTATTAAGTGTCTCTTTTACTTTATTTTTTCTCTTAGTTAATAAGTTTGCATATCAATACAACATTCTCCATTCTCCTCACATATAAACACAATACGCTCAAGTTTCTAAATGACTCAATTTACAACAAGGAAGAAGGAATTTTTTCAAAACACAAAATGATAAATGTGTTGAAAAACACCATTAATATGCTAGAAGAAATATTGCTAACATGATTTAACCATATTTATTCTTAACAATATCCTTCCTATTTAGCTTAAAGCTAGACCCCTTTATTCGTAGATGATTTACTTACTAAGTTCTTCACACATTAACATGTTTCCATGATTTACACTATGTTATATAATAATTGATATCCATATCTCAATAACACACTTTCAAACATTCTAGATTTTTACTTGATCACAAGTAAGTTTAGGAGCACATCAAGGTTCACATCTCCTAAATTCCTCTCCTTCTCCTAAGTTTAATTTCTCTCAAATTGTGTAAATACCTTCCTAAAACTTTTAAGTCTTCTTTTTACCTCTAGATTTACTAATTTTAGTGAGATTTTATAGAAGTTTGAAAATCTCTTTGCCCCTTCTTTTTTGTTTCTTTCTATTGTATTTGGCTTCTTTAGGAAGCCAAATGGATATTTATACCACGGGAAAGGTCTTCAAAATTATTACATAAGTTTTATGGTTTATTTCGAGAGCTTCTCTTTTCTTCAAGTATCTTGTTTTGATTTATTTTTATCATTGACCATGTTAAAAAATTTAGTTCTTGGAACCTAAATTTTAAATTATATAGCATCACCTTTAATATTTATTTTACTTATTTTTTTTTATTTTTAGGGTATTTATATTCCTCCTTCCAAATAAAAATCTCATCCTCAAGATTTAAAATATATACCTGAGTTCAAAAATAATTCAAGAGGCCTCATTTTCATTTCAAACTCCTTCTCCCAAGTTTCTTCTTTCACTGGGGAACTTCTCCACAATATTGTTATGATTGGTATTTCATTGTTTCTTAACTTTTTTTGCTAAAATCAAGGATTTTTACTAGTTTGACTTAAAGTGTCAAATATTTTGTGGTCTCTATAGAAATCTATGAAAACACATGATTAGGATCTACTTTCATGTTACATAGTAAGGAAACATGAAATACTTCGTGTATTCTGGATAAATATGGTGATAATGTAGGTTTATAAGCTACTAGTCTTATCCTTTAAAAAAATTCAAAGGGTTTAATATGTATTGGAGCTAGTTTCCCTCTTACACCAAAATGAATAATATTTTTCAATATGCTACATTCAATAACATCTTATCCCTCTTACAAACCATTATAAATATGCACGATTTTTAGTAAAACGGAGACATTTAAGATGCACGATTTTTAATGTTACAAGTACTCATATCTTTTCCCTCCTTTACTTTTAGCAGGAAAAAAGAGAGAGGCATCATTGTGTTGGAGTGGTTAGACAAAAACAAATGAAGAAAAGCATAGTAGATAATTTAAATAATTGACAATTAAGTAATCAAAGTAGGCCACAAACCCCGCAATCAAGATGCGGAATATATACCCTCGTGTGCCAATCAATCCTCTTCAAACCCTAATTTTTTTGTTTTTATGCCACAGAAACCGCATTACGTGGCCCCATTAATCGATGCTTACCCATATAAGGTAAATAAAAAAAAGATGATATCACTGATTTACTACTGAAATGTGTTGACTGATTATTTAATTAGTAAAATTTTGACTTAATCTTAACTAATTCAGTCCTAGGTGGTCCGGTCCATGAAACTAGGGCGAGGGAGGGAGGGAGGGGGTGCAAGGAATTTTTGTTGCAAAAATGGTGTGCTAATGGGGTCTTCGATTTGGACTCCAAGAAAGTTTAATTAGCTAATGCCATTGTGATTTGGGTGACCTATGGTAGACCCCCACTTAATAAATCTTTGTAATATGATTCCCTTTGATTTCTAATTAACCCCAATTTAAAACAACATAAAATCCTTTATTTATGAAAAATACTTTAACTGAATAAATTTATGGGATTTGAAAACATGTAGGTCGAAGAGTCCATGACCCCTGAGTTCCTAATCAATCCATATAATTCTCCGATTATGCTGTCCAGTCCTCCATGATGATGATGATGAATTTGTCACAACTAAATTTAGATAGAAAAAGCTTTGGACCCATCCCACCACCTCCTCGTGCACGTTTAAAAATTGCTTTTCAATTTGGGTGTAAAAAAAATAGACACGTCATTCTGCTTTGGTGGTGACAGAAGAAGTTGCATTTTTCATGTCCTTCCGGCTCCAAGATTTCAAGTGATGGAGCTGATGACACTGCTTTTAATCGACTTCTATATATATATATATATATAAAGCAAAAAAACACAAAAAAATCGATTTAATTGAGAAAAACCGATTAGACTAATTAAAATATTTTAAAAAACTTTCAGTCCAATTCAGTTTCTAAAGACTAAAACCTGTAAATCAAAACCGAACCGAACTGGTTTAAATTAAAAAATATATACTATAAAAAGCTTCTATTCTTTCGGTTCAGTTCAAATTTTTTAATTTAATTTTATTTTGATGAAATGAGAGAAGGAAAATACTTGATTAAAGTCTAAAAAAAAAAAACTAAAAAAACCATGTATTATTTTTTCGTTCTTTTACACAAAAGAATTGAACCAGTCGGTTTAAATTGATTTTAATTTTTTTTTAATCATAATTTTAATATAATTTTTTTTTAGATAAAACACCGAATTGGATCGAAAATGATCATCCCTAATATATAGCTTTAACTAAAATGTTTCTTTGAATAATGCTTTGATTTTTTTTTTGTGTGTGTTATAATATATTTTTTAGTAGAAAAAATATCAAATTATTTGTATCATTTTCTAAATAATCATGTACCTCACTTTTCATGGGAAATATGCTTCATTTTTACTATTAAGGGAATCCCACAAAAATATTCAATATTAGAGTGTGTTTAATATTATGGTATAAATTATTTTTTAAAAAATATTTTACTTGAAGATACATTAAGATTATATATATATATATAAATTTATTTTTGATATTTACACATCAAAAAAATAAAAATTATTAAAAAAATATGTTTGGACTAAAAAACAAACACAAACTTAATCATCCTTGATACCACTTTTAAAGAAGATGAATTCATTCATTTATTTATCTAATTAATTGCTCTCCTTATTTTAATTTGTTTTAGCAGTTAATGTATTTTCTAGTTTGAATTCCAAAAATAATATCAAATCATTTATCAATCAAATTTCAAACAAACAATCCATAACAAACTAGTTTGGTAGTGTTTAATGTTGCGTTTTAAAAGTGTTTTTAAAAATATTAAAAAGTTTTTTTTTATAAATTAAAATTTTTTGGTATTTTTATATTATTTTAATGTACTGATATCAAAAATAATTTTTAAAAAATAAAAAATATTATTTTAATATATTTCTCAACGAAAAATATTTTTAAAAATAATTTCAATTACACTCCCAAACATTACCAAGTTATGTATACAAAATTCCTTTTTTGAAATTTGAGAACTAATCCTTTAAAAGTTATATACCTAATGATTCATAAAAAAAATCACGATGCTTTTTCTACTTACCAACAAATCAAAAAGAAAAATTCAAAAACTGCTACGAAGACAATAATGTCATGTTCATTACTCTTCCAATGAGGTAACAGACACATGGGTATTTTGGACATTGTGACGATGAAGGGTTTCTGTCAAGTATCAATAAGCTAAAAACATCACGAACTTCCAACCACAAACTTCATCAATTTGATTGGTGGGACCCAAAATCCAAGGGTCCAAACTCACTGTCTGCAAAATGATAGGCTAGATGGCACAGCCGTAAATAAAGAAGTCTCCAGGTGCCATCTCCAACGACTGACTCTCACTGACTGACTGACCGACTTCATTAAAGCACAGCCAGACTGTTCCTACGCGACTATTCTTGAGCGTGCAGACACGCTCCAGCGCGGATCACGTTTTGCTGTTTTATTGTTTCTCTTTTGCTTTTTATAGTGACACGTTGTCGTTGGTTTGGTCTTATTCTACTGGATAGATTTTTAAACTTGTGATGCATAAATTGCATCCATTCAACTTGTGAATGCTTTTTGATTTTTTTAAAATAGTATTATTTATTTATTTTTATTTAAATTAATTATTTTTAAAAATTAAAAAAAATATTACTTTATATTTTAAAAAAGAAATTTTACTTCACTCTCAAGCAAATATTTTGTGTGTCTGGCGCTCCATTTCATAAATATTTTTGAAATAAATTAATTTTTTAAAAATTTGAAATTATTTTTCATGATATTTTTAGATATTTTTGTTAGAGAATAACATAAATCATATTTTGGGGCCTCACATATAAGTTTAAGCTTTTAGGTGAGATGGTTCCTTAACATGGTATCAGAGCTTTATTGACCCAGCGGTCATGAGTTCGAATTTCACCACCCACATTCTATTTGATAAAAATCAAACACAAAATAGTATGGGTCTGTGTGCAAGTTTCAAACCCAAAGGGCTTTCACTTGAGGGGGGGTGTTAGAGAATAACATAAATCATATTCTGGGGCCTCACCTATAAGCTTGAGTTTTTAGGTGAGATGGTTCCTCAACAATTTTGATGCACTGGTATTAAAATTAATTTTTTAAAAATAAAAAATATTATTTTAATATATTTTTAAATGAGAAAAATACTTAAAAAATCAATGTAAATTATACTCTCAAACATATCATTTATATTAAATACACACATTAATATTAAAACAAAAACAAAATTTCAAGGTTTGTGTTGTAGATTTGATTAGTTGAGGTTGAAAAAGAAGAATGAAAATGAAATGAATATTTAAACACTGATACAATGATAATACCATATTATAGAAATGAAATGGTCCCAAACGAAACCCTAAACTTAACCATGGTTAATTTATAGCGTACTTGAGATGAGATTGGACCGCTACATAGGTTTGGTTTGATCCCACAAAGGGAACAAAAATAGGGGACTCCCTTTTTCAAGCCCAAGGACATAAAGCCACTACAAGGACATAAGCTACTACGAGGATAACTATTATAGCTAGGATCATTTAATTCCATATGAGTTCATCTCTATCTTTAGCATGCCATAATTGTAAATTAAATTTTATATATTTAATTTGCAATTACTTTAACTAAAACACACATTTTTTTAAAATCATAGTTAAAAATACTTTAAAAACACAGCCGCACGCACAGTGCCAGACAAACAAACACCTGCACACTTACAATGATACACCACCAAACAAGACCCCGTTAAATCTTGACTTTCAAATTTTTCCCTCTTTTACGATTACGTGTTGAAGCGACTGATCAAGAGAGCAGTGGTTGTGGTTGTGGTTATTTTTGAAAATATTTTTTAATTAAAAATATATTAAAATTATATATATTTTTTAAATTATTTTTGACATCAATAAATCAGAATAATCTAAAAATATTAAATTTTGTTAATTTAAATTTAAAAATAAAAATAAAAAAATTTTAATTTTTTTTTTATAATAATTAAAAAAATACTCCCAGGAACCCCGAAATATAAATGGATAATGAGATGTTACCAGCACGTAGCTGGAACCTTCAGCTCAAAAAAAAGTACGGAGAAAATTAAAAAGAGTGGGTCCCGCTCTGAAACACAACCACACTTGTAGATAGAGGCTTACTGTTTCGCGCGTGGGCTTTACCCTCTTCATATCAAATAAAGGCAGGGACTGTTTGGGTATCGAATATGGTAGTTTTTGTCACTTCATTTTCAAATCTACTATACTTTAAGGAGATACTAATAAAGCTTTATATGCATCTTATATTAAATATATATATATGAAAAATAATATTTTTGATATTCAAAACAATATACAAAAATAATAAATTTATAGCTAAAAATATTCAAGATTTTTCAGTAATGCGGTGAAATTGCAATTCGAAACACCATTGAAGAAAAACAAACATATTCATTTTTTTGTATTTAAAATGAGTATATTTTTAATACATTTATTTATCTTGGTAAGGAATTTCTCGTATTCATTGAAATAGTATCGTAAATAATTATGTATTTTCTCTCATTTTATGTTGCATCACTTAAATTATGATTTCCGCACGTGATCGAAATTGTACCTTCATGTTATCGTGGTTTTTGTTTTTAACATATGTTAGATTATTCATGATTTTTTCATTTCAGAAAGTTTTTTAATTCAATGAAAAATTATTTTTGAGGGTGAATAAAGATGTTTTTCTAAAGTATTTTTTATTTTTTAAAATTATTTTGATATTAAAATAAACTGGTATCCCTCTCCATTTATCTCGATGTTTTTCATGACTGTCGATTACCGCATGCAATACCACCTTTCGTTTTTACCCATTTCCCTCCTCCATCCAACAAACAAACACCGCACTATAGAAAGAAACCCAAGGGTGTGAGCTGTGGAGGGGTTGTGTGTGAATGGACCCCACCACCCATGTGCCCTCCTTCCTGTCTCCACCAGCAACTGCCGCTCAATGATTAGCTGCTAGCTCTCTCCTTCCTCCTCTTCCCCTCCTCCAAAAACCCTCTTCCTCTGAAATCCCGCAAAATCCTTCCTTTCCCTCTCTACAAATCCACCATTTCTAGCTTCCCCGCTCTTCCTCACCATGTCAGACAACAGTGGCGCTGTAAATAACGGATCTTTGATAGACCCGCAAAGAAACCAGCCGCCTGGTGGGGCTGGGGGTGGTGGTGGTGGAGGAGGGGAAGGAGTTACTAATGGAGCTTTAGTTGCTAAAAAACCACCCTCCAAAGACCGTCACAGCAAAGTCGATGGTCGTGGAAGGAGGATTCGGATGCCGATCATTTGCGCAGCTCGAGTTTTTCAGTTGACTCGTGAATTGGGTCATAAGTCTGATGGACAAACTATTGAATGGCTACTTCGTCAAGCTGAGCCTTCGATTATTGCTGCTACTGGTACTGGAACTACTCCTGCTAGTTTTTCTACTGTTTCTGTCTCGGTTCGTGCTGGTGGGAATTCAAATTCTATATCTTCTCTTTCGAGCAATAATATTCATTCGGCTGGTTCTTTGGAGCACAAGCCTTTGTTAGGGCCCGCACCGTTTATACTCGGGAAAAGGATGCGGCCGGAGGAGGATGGTAATGGTGGTGGAAAGAATGACGATGGGGTTTCTGTGGGCCCCACAATTGGGTCATTAATGGGTCCCGCAGCAACAGCCGGGCCTGGTGGGTTCTGGGCTTTACCTGCCAGGACCGATTTTTGGGGGTTTGCTGCTGCTGCAACGCCGGAAATGGTTGTTCAGCCGACGGCGGTGCAGCAGTCTTCACTGTTTATGCACCACCAGCACGCTGCTGCAATGGGAGAAGCGTCGGCGGCAAGAGTGGGGAATTATCTTCCTGGTCATTTGAATTTGTTGGCTTCTTTGTCCAGTGGAACTGCAAGTTCAGGAAGGAGAGAGGATGACCACCGTTGAATGTGGAATAATGGGATCTTGGTGGTGTTGGTGTATGGTATATATTATAAGAATGGTGTTATGTCAAATTTATGCTTTTTTTTTTTAATTTTTTTTCCTTGTGTGGGAAGATGGACGAGAAGATTTTTAGTGAAGATTAGGGTTAGGGTTTAGGATTTGGGAGAATTTAAGTAATTAATGCATGAATTTAATTAGGGGTTCTTTGTAGTAAGTTTGTTTGGAGATTAATTAGGGTTTTTAAGGGTTCAATTGTTTAGGTTTTGGGGGGTTTTGATGGAGGGAGGAGGAAGGGAGTGAAGAATTATGGTTTTGTGATTCAACTTCTGTGGCTGAAGCTGCAAAGGTGTTTTTTTTTTTTCATAATGGATTTGGGGAGTCTCGTGCAATTCTATATCAGGCTTTGTGTTCTTATTTTGGGAAAAAACTTGTCGAAGTTTGGCTAGAAGTTTGAGTGCTTAATGCTATCAGTGAGTTCTTCCTATTTTGGGAACCATTTAGCTTTCTTTTCCATGGTGTGACACAGTGCTTGCAAATGTGGGTTCGAAGCGCTGACATGTTTTGTCTCAATTGTTGGGTGATCAGTACAATGGGAAATTGGAGTTTTCTAGGTGTCCTTCTGCTTGCTCTGTATTTTTTCTGACGATGCCCTGTGATCTTGGACTTGTAGTCTCCCCAAGTTTTGTGGAATTTTCCCTTTTCTGCCATGGAGGATAAAGAGTTGATATCGTTTGATGCAAATTGTGCTATGGTTTGATGACAACAGTGGTGGTTCTTTTGGGGTGTGGCTTGCAATTTGCTGTGGTGGTCGCAAACTGTTTCTTGCTCTCTTCCGCTTTCAGGGCATGTGTTGGTGTCTTGATCTCAAAGGAGACCGCCGTGTGTGGCGAAAACTCGGGTGCCTCTTTGTAAGACCTCTGTGTTGAGTATTCTTAGCCATTTCTCTGATCAATTAGTATGATAATAATGTGTGTTCCATGTATGGAAGTGGATTGTTTTTGGGGTGACTGTTGTGTGAATAAGAAACCAAAGTGTTTCTCTCGATTCAATTTGTTGCTCACTCCCCTTTCGTGTGCCTGCTCGATGTATATATCAACTCATTATGCTATAATCCACATTGCTTAATTTTACTTTGCCGGCTTGCTTCTTAATCTTCTACCCAACAATCTCTGGAATTCTTACTACTAGTGACTTTGAAAAGCTTGTGTGTGAAGAAGTGATACACTAATTAATGAGCAGATGGGGAATTCATGGTAGCAGGAACTGTTGTGATAGATTGTGCTGTCGGTCATATCATATCATGTTTTTTGGTTAAACTGGTTTGTGTCGCCTGGGATCCAGATTTCCTTAAAGGATTTATTTTCTGTTCAAGTCATCATGTGTAGTATCCCATACTATTTCCCCAAGTCTTCTTTGACAGTCTTGGATCCATGTCCTGTATCAATTGTAAGATGCTATATGTATTTCTATTTGGAGCATCATATCTTATCTCAGTACTGTAGTATGTCGTGTAGCCAATCGGTTGGTTATACCTTGCACGTGGACTTGCGGCATCGGGGAGTCGATGGAGTTGTCATCTATATACATATTAGTTATACAACTGAAAATTAAACTTGTTTACAAAAATCAGTTAGCATATTAGGTCAATCTTTTGTAGTTGATAGATTTTTAACTTTATTTCTATGGCTCAAAGTGAGGAAATGAATTTTTTTTCTTTTTTTTAACCAAGTCCAATGTGCTTCCATTTGAAAAAAGAGAAAAAAGGAACACTCCATGCTTACAAAGTACATAGATTTTGTAAATTTAATTGAAAAATGCTTAGTTTGCCGCATAAGTTATATTTAAAATGTTGTTTCATTATTTATAAGCAGAATGGATAAAATGATCATTGCATTTAGGGCTTTGGATTTAAGATGTCGTTGTAGTTGTCTGCGTTATAATTGTTTCATATTGTTTTATTTTGTAATTGCCTTAATTAATTTGGGTTTTCAAGGATTTTCTTTCCTTCACATCTTTCAAATTTATTGTTCTCCAACTACTTTTTTTCCACTTATGTGTTGTTGTATTTAGGTGGCCTAGCAAACCCCTCAACCTTTAGCATGAAACTCATATAGCCTAACAAAAAACAAATGTTGTGTTGAGAAGCTCAAACCAAAAACCAAGACATTAAACCATTATGGTCTATTTACAAGAAATTTAAATAAAATCAAGTACTACTAAAGTTATAAAATCAAAACAAAATGATAAAAAAATGTGAAGTTGATTCTAAATCAACACAATATAAACAATAAAATTGAAGATACAATGTTGGTTAAAAAAAAGTGGGGGAAATGAGATAACTAAGTCCACAATTTATGTCATGGTGATATGATTACTCATTAGAAAAAGAATTCAATATTGAAAAAAAAAACATCTTTTCTTATTAATATGGAGCCTTGTTATTTGTGCAAGTTCAAATTTTTTATTTTTTTATATGGTGCGTTGTCTGATCCTCTTTTCTTTTCTTTACCATAATTCAATTTGATTATTTATCTTATGATTGCTCTGGTTTTATTCTCGTTTAGTCCAAAACTATTAGTTTTATGAAATTGAGCCCCTGACAAACGTCAATAAATCCCTTAAATTTACACGTCGTTTCACTTTGGTTCTTGATCTTAAATTTCTTCAATTCTGCTCCTAATTGATATAAAAACTTTGATTTTCTTATAATTTTACCTCCAATTTCAACCAATTGACTTAATAAAAATTAAATTTGGATTCCAAAAATTCCAATTATGGAGATATTTGCTCGCATAAAAGCTATATACTTTCAAAAATTTGCTCTCGATTTGTTTTATTGACAATACCTTAGCTTTCATGTTACCAACAAAACTTTTTACAATGTTGGTACTTGGCATAATTCCAATACAAAAAAGCGCGCGCAGGCAACGCATCTCGTTATTATTTTATTTGAAGTCATGTTGTGAAAGGCGAAGCATCTCTTATTTATGAACTCTTGGCAATTATTATTTTATTTGAAGTCATGATGTGAAAGGCCGATGCTCACTCGAGTGATTTATTATAGTTTCAGCTTCCAAGGATTCCATGGCTGGTTTTGAAGTAATGCTTCAGGTTGTGTGTAGAATTCAATATTAAAGATAACTTTTGACACAGGATGACAGGAATCAAACTGTGATGTTGCATTTGAGGACAAAAAGGGGAGAACAAATCCTGATGAGTGGTACGAGGAGGAGGAGGAGATGCATCAAACTGATTAGCCGAAATAGGGTAGATTTTGAGAAGTTGGAAAGAACAAGATCCATTTGTCTGTCGAAATTTGTACTTGGGTTGTGTTTGTGTGGATCAGGGCAAACCATGATTACTTGGGTCTCTTCGAAGATGGGTTCATTCTTTCTTCAAGGCCCTCTCTATCCTTGGATTTTCTCTGTTTCGAGTACAAATTATTAGCTTAAATAGGCAAAAATAAAAGATAGAGTGCGCCCCATGGTGGATCGCTCTACAGACCTTCAGTTTTCAAGGACTCACGTTCTACCACTGAGCTATCTACCACTGAGCTATAGCGGCAGCTTACATTTGTCGTTAATTGTTATCAATATTTTTGATATACTTAAGCCCCACCCAACAGCACACACGAGCAAGTAAGAGACTACGATTAACAAAGAGTGAGCAAACAGAAAAACGTACAGGGCAACAAAAACCACCATGGCTTCATCAAAAGGAGTAGTAGCCTCCAGTACGGCGGCGGCGGCAGCGAGAGCATCAGATATGGAGAAAATGAGTATAGAACAACTAAAAGGAATAAAAGAACAAACAGATCTTGAAGTCAATCTCTTACAAGACAGTCTTAACAACATTAAAACAGCCACTGGTCGTCTTGAAATCGCCGCCACTTCACTTAAAGACCTCTCTCTCCGTCCCCAAGGTAAACCCTTCATTTCTTTCTTGTTAAAGTTTTGATTTTGGATCTTTATGGATTGTTTTTGAGGGTTTTGGTTTTGTGGGGTTTTGGTGAAAATTAGGAAAGAAGATGTTGGTGCCATTAACTGCCTCACTTTATGCACCTGGTACACTTTGATTATGCTGATAGAGTTCTTGTTGATATTGGTACTGGATATTTTGTTGAGGTTAGTTGGTACAACGTACAAGTTTGATGGCTTTTCTGAATTTCATTTAGTGGATTAGCAGCGTATTGGATTGCAGTAACTTGATCAAATTTTTGTTTGTTTATTTTTTATGATAATAGAAAACAATGAATGAAGGAAAAGATTATTGCGAGCGCAAAATTAACTTGTTGAAGTGTAATTTTGATCAGCTTATTGAGGTATGTTTTCGATCATATCTCTGTGTTAAGGATGTTGAGAATTGTTTTCATTTGTAATTCTTAGTACAGGACACTTAGTTTGGTTACTTAAACCTGTTCTGCTAGCTGTTGTGTGGGGAGTGCCATGGTATTTTGAAAAGCAACCTTTTTAGCAGTTTGATAGAGTTCTGAACTTATGGTGCTAAAACCTGCATTACTGCATCGTAACAGTTGATTGAACCACTCAATGCTAATAGTCTATCAGTATTTTCCTGAATTTGTCAGCTGAAATCCACTTGCACTATTCTACCCCGGGTTTCTCCATGTTTCTTCATGTCCCTTTCATGAAGTTTGTTCATGCCCTGATATACAGGAATAATCATCGTGATTTTGAAGGATTGTGCTGTGATCATGTGATTTGAATTAGAATGAATTCTAACCCCTGTGTATACTGGTTTTCTGACATTGAACCATGCCAGCATTTGGTCACTGTCGCTTTTCACATAAGATTAGAGAGCTGAGAGGTCTCCTGTTTGGGACCGTTCTTGATGATAAGTTTTGATTTTCAGTAATCCCTTGTGTCAAAGGAAAGTTTTTGAGAATACAGTAGTCCATCATGTTAAACAATATAATCCTAATTGAGGGAGTTAAAATGCATTTTCTTTTCTTTATTTGAAATTGAGCCTGCAATCCTTGTCTTGGTTTGATATTATTATCACTGGTGCTTGCTAATCATTCAGTGATGGGAAGGCTAAATTAGAAATGTTTAAATTGCAGGTTGCAACTAAGAAGAAGACTGTAGCAGACGAAGCAGGGGCAATCTTACAGGCAAAGCTGAGGCAGTTGGCTCCTACGACTTAGGATTTTCAGAATCTCTGCCCTCTTGTTAGATTCTTGATTTTCTAGCATTCCGTAAAGATACTTCTCTGTAAAACTGCATTAAAGATGATTTGTTTGTCACCAAAATGGATTCCTTCTCATTGAGTGGAGGAGAAGTTTTTGCAATTGAAATGGCACCAAATTTGGATATAACAATTACATGGAGAATGAGAAGTTAGAGAGGATGATAGGTCGTTGTGTTATCCTCCGTGGTTATTCATTTGAAGTCATGCTGATCTGTTTAATGACTCAATTCTTTCAATTGGGCGTGTTTTGAGTCTTGGGACATGGCTTTGCTGTGAGTTTAATTTCCCAGATTGATCAATTGTCCACGGTATTTACTTTGCCTGGCTGAAAATGAATGTTTCATTCTATATTGATTTCTTTCTTTCTCGATGTCTTTGAAATTTACTTTCGTGCTGCACTTCTTACCAAGCCTGCGTGCCGGATAGACTTTTCTTGGATCTATATATTTTGGCATCGTCGGACCAGATTCTGACGCTCACACAACTGCACTGGCCACAAGTGATATATTGGAATTGCCAAATTAATAATCTTGCTTTATTTTTGACTTGGTTCACCTGGCAAGAGCCTAATGCAACAACTTATGTATGACGAGCAATCATTTGCTCATCAGCAGGAGCATTGGACTGAAAGAAACTTGTCACTTGGCTGGAGTCACTTGATTACAGGTGCAAATGAGCAAACTTTCAAACCTGAGATCATTCAATCATATTCCTTAATTGCTTATTAAATTGAGATTGGTTCCCAAACCAGTTCCGGATGAAGTTGAGTGCAGGCATGTTTAACATGAGAATTCATGTTCAGGTTTGGCTCCCATAGTCAATCAAAGATGGGATTTAATGTCGGTGTGTGGAGTTAAACGGATTAGTGAATACCTTTAAAATTTCAAAACAATATTAGGATATGCATTCTAAATTCAGAACCCCATCTTTGCATTTTAAAGACCGTTGTTTCTAGTTTCAAATCAGGTGCAGAATCCATTCTTCTTTTCCAATTAATGGAGAAGTGATAAAATAAAGAGAGATTTGAGATAATCCCTAGCTGAGTAAACTTCCAAAAAATCCGTGTCCCACAGTGCTATAGCTAAAACTTCCCCTCCTCAAAGCTTCTTTTGTATGTGTGCAAATTATGTCTGTCTTATCATGTGGATAGTAAATCAATGTTGCTGTTCATTGGAGGCAACTTCCACAAGTGACAATCCACACCAACGGTGGAGGAATGTGGATGTGAACAGGCTGGTGGTGGTGGTGTCAGGTTTGTTTGACATTTAGGAATAAAGGTTGATGGAAAACATTATGATGGCATTATTGTATCCTGTCATACCCCAATCCTTAGAGATGTTGATTGATTTTGGTAGGCGTGTATGTAGGGCATGGCAAGCCTTCAATCTAACATGATATGCCTTTTCTTTTTGTAGATTTTGTGCCTGGTTGGTGACTACGTCACTGGATTGGCTGGCCTTTGTCGTAAAAGAACACTAGTTGTGTCAGAAAAACTGTAATGTTCTCCTAGCTGAAGGCTTGGGTTCGAGTCTTAACCAGGAAAGGGGTTGGAGCTGAAACTGTGGCTAATCCCCCTGCCTCTTGAAGTCCTTCGAGCTACTCCAGGGGTAAGTGGGGTGGTGGGGACGTTGAGAATGTGTTGTGTGGGACCAGACGCAAAGTTTCTTGAGAGATTGTAAGTTTGTGACTGCTAAATTATAAGACTAGGTGGGGAAATCTTACTGGTTTATTATTGAAAGAGAGAATTTCAGTATGGAAAGATCGAAAGTGATGAAAACTATTGCCGCGGGAAGCAAAGCTCCACAGCCAGTTTTTGGCACCATTGAACACACGCATTCTTACATTTCTTGTCCACAGAAATCAACTGTTAGAGATGAATCTTTTTCTTCTTATCTCAGACCGACGCCAGAACAGGTTAGTCGAGTTGATGATTCTGAGATATGCATTTTTGATGCGCAGAGTTATTACTTCAACGAAAGTGGGAGTGATCACAAATTGAACAAGAGAGTTTCTCCAGCTAATGCTAATCTTGAACGCATATCCGAGCGATATGATTTCTCTTCGGTTCCTAGATTCTCTTCTGCTTCAACTTCTGTTGTTGACGGGTATGGCAGGAGTTATAGTGCTCGTTCCTTCCACGCAACGCCAACAGCTTCATCTGAAGCTAGTTGGAATAGCCAGACTGGCTTATTGTCAAATCCACCTGGTGCTGTCGCTGTCTCGATGCGAAATCCACCTCGAAATGATGGCAAGAAAAAAGGGTCAGGCACAAAATGGCTTCTTGGGATAAAATGTCCATGTTCAGGTAAGAAATCTGTTCAAATTGAGGAAAATCTATCAGACGCAAGAACCCCATCGCGGATAAGCCACGCTAAAGTCTGTTCGGATCTCAAAAAGCAGGTTCAGAATCAAATTCCTATCACTGTAGAAAAAAGTTTGGCTACGCCGGACTGGCTCGAAAGGCGTGGAGTAATTCCTAGTACTCGTAGAATCTCAGCAGACAACAAGCTCCAAAGACGTGAAGTGATTCCTAATTCTCATCGAATCTCAGAAGACAACAACCAATTTCCTTCAGGCTCAAGCCACCGACTTGTAGTGGCTTCAGCAAGACCCTTCAGTACTTCCGGGTTCAGTTTTCCTGTACTGATCCAAACCCCACCTCCTAGAAAACTGGTGTTGCCATCAGCTACTTACAACCCTCCTCTTGAGGATCTACCTCGCGATTCGTTGGATGTTTTCCGGCCAGGTGATGATCCTATTCCAACCAAGTCAAATTCTGATCTTCACCGTCGTCAAAGCTTCACAGTCATAGACGATGACATGGCAAGTGATGCAAGTTCAGACTTGTTTGAGATTGAGAGTTTCTCAACTCAAACATCATATGCAATGTATCCTAATCGTCGTGATTCTCTTGATGATGCTTCAAGCTTTAACGCCATCGGAGGGAATTTGTATTGTAGAAGAAGTCTTGATGATCCTAGAACACCATCAATTGCACCAACAGAAAGTTATGAGCCAAGCGAGGCTAGCATAGACTGGAGTGTGGCAACAGCGGAAGGCTTTGATAGAGCAAGTGCTACAAACTTGTCAGCTAGTGCATCAGAAGTCGATGAAATGACAACGATGCGCGGCCGTGAGAACAGAAGGAATGGCAGCGCCGGCGGTGCAGGGAAGAAGAGAGGAGGGTTATTGATGAGTTGTCGGCGTGAGAAGGCGGTAAGTGTGGGGCCACATCCGATAAAATGTATGGCTACAGAGGGACAAGAGTAGCGAGTTCCACACAGAGGCATGTGGGAACCGGGGCAGCTATTATGGGCAAACCACCACCAGCTAGGTCTCACTCTGCTCGCTCGCCATTACCTTCTGCAAGCTGTGATTAACCTGCTTCCCATACCCAGTTCCCTAAGCAGATATTCTCTTCTTTCTTTTGATTGAGTGTTTAAGCGACTTTATACTTTTGTTTTCAGAAAAGAAAAGAACAATCACAGTGTTAACAGATTCATAATTGATTGCTTTCTTTTTCTAACATCAAATCCATTATGGTTAATGCCTTTGGTGGCCATACTCGCATAGAAAAAAACATCAGCAGACTGATTCAGTGCTCACCATACTAAGAACAGAAAAGGTTGCTAGAACAAACAAATCACACAGCTGTGTCAGTGATGCCGTCTGGCTAAACATTGAATCCCATCTATATGGACCGATTCGTGGATTGAAGTTGAGTTGACAAGAAACTACCAGCTCCACCAGCATTCAACCTACCTTCACTAAATTTCTTGCATTAGCAAGAATGTCAGAGGGTTTCAGCCCTTTCCTTTCTCTGCTAATTATCAGCAATATCATTTCACATTCTTGACTAGTTTACTTTTTAATATATTATTTTTTGTTCGATAATGAATCAATCCGATTTTTATATTTTTTAATTTATTTTTAACATCATTATATTAAAACAAATCAAATTAAAACAAAAGAATAATGATTGATCTTAATAAAAACAAAACAAAACAGGGTTAACCTCAATTCTGAACACTCTACGTATATAAGGCTAGTAAATCAACCTATTTATTTGAGAAGAAGAAGAAGAATTGATAAGAAATAAATTTGCGTGGCAACTAAAGATCTAGACCTATTTGGTTAACAATGTGGCCCAAATTAGGAGCCTTGATTGCACAATTAGGGTAAACAAATCACCTAATGTGATATCTTGTCACCTAAGCACGCACAAACACAATGAATAGAAACTCAAAATCATTTGTTTTTTTTCACTATAGTAATCTAATGTAATAAAACTTCTACGTTGCTTTTATATAAACCATCCATTTAATCATTGAGAGGTAAAATGGTATTTTCAACAAAACTCATAACAATGTTTTTACATTGTTTAGGAACAATGTAATGACTAAAAGGCCCTGGTAGAAAAAAATAATGATTTCATTTTTGGGTGTCCCAATATACAATATTCAACACAATTAAATCACTGAACTACCCTTAGAATAAAAAAACTAAAACTTCCTTGTAGAGGTTTTTTGGTTTTTTTTTGGTAATACTCATGTTGAATAAGGGGTAATTTGGTCTTTTTAATTTTAAAACTATTAAACTACTTAAATACCCTCAAAATATAAGAAATTAAAACTTTTTTGATGTGAATAAGGGGTAATTTGGTCTTTCAATTTTCAAAAACTATTAAACTACTTAAATGCCTTCAAAATAATAAGAAATTAAAACTTCCTTGCAAGGGCTTTTTTTATCATTTTCTCTTGATTTTTTTTGTAATACTCAAGTTGGATTAGGAGTAATATCATCTTTTAGCAAAGATAATATATTAATAAAAAAGATTATTAGCACATGTCACACTTATGCTAAAGAGTGGGTATTATCAAAATCTTTTGGTTAGCACATGTGGCATCTGCCATCCATGGTGTTAGAAGTGTGCCAATATTGTCTTGTCAATGGTACAATTAGTGTCAGCAGAGGTGTGGTGGTTTATTGTCTATGAACATTTATTCTTCTTTCTCAAATCTAAAAAGTTACAGGTTGATTTTTTTTTGTTTTTCATATTTTAATTTTAGTTCTTATTTTTTTTATTTTTAATTTTTATTCTTGCCCAATCTTTTAAATTTTGGTCCTCTAACAACAATATATATATTTTAGGTAATAACATACGCCTTTTCTTTGCAATATTTACTAGACAAAGTCTCATCAAGGTTTTGCGTAATAAACTTGTAAAGAAGAAAAATGGTTGCTTGACTTGCAAGTGATCCACCCATCTAAATACTTCACCTTCTTTCTTTTGTTTTTTTTAAAATAATAATTTTATTATCATGGGTGACCTGTCCATTTTGAAAATTTGAAAATTAGTCTATTTTCATAGGTGCCCTACCTATTTTGAATTTTAAACACTGGTATATTTTCGTGGGTGACCTACCTATTCAAAAAAGTTCACGTGCTGGTTTGTTTTCATAAGCGACCTACCCATTTTAAAATTCCAAAAATAACTTTGACAAACATTCATGCATCTCTGAAATCGGTCTATTTAACGGGTGACCTGCCTATTTTAAAATTCAAAAATGGTCTATTTTCATTGGCGACTTGTCCACTTTAAAAATTTTAAAAAATGGTTTATTTTCAAGGGTGATCCTCTCATTTAATTCAAAAATTAATTTAAGCAAATGCTCATGGTTCCCTGAAATTGGTCTATTTTTATAGGCTACCTACCTAATTTAAAATTCAAAAACTGATCTATTTTCATAAAGAACATGCCCATTTAAATTCCAAAAAGAATTTCAACAAACATATATTCTTCCTTGAAATTAGTCTATTTTTACAAGTCATCTATCCATTTTAAAATTTGATTTATTTTCATGGGTGGTCTGTCCATTTTGAAATTAAAACACTGGTGTATTTTCATAAGCGACCTGAACTTTAAGATAAAATCCTTCAAAGGTCTCTCAAAACATCATATCGTCTATGGGTAAACTTTTAAAATGAATGTTTGGCTTTGGCTATTCACATCATATGGATATAATTTGCTACTTTTTGATTTTTTTTCATCCACATATATTACACTGTCATTTCTCTTAGTTTATGAATCTTGCATTACTGTTATTTCCAAACTAAGGTTAGACAATATATAATGCATGCTTTTTGAAAGACATGACTCTCTTTCACCATAATTTATTTCTTTGATTATTGAAGGTTGTAATTTCCAAGGTGATAATTCTTGTTGGCTTCTTTACTAGTTTACACTAGCAAGACCGTGCAAGTTGCTTTTAAATATTGAGCATTAAACTGCTTTAGTAACCTTTTCCTTTTAAAATATTTATGCCAATGGCCATACTATCCTAATTGGAATTGAACTAAGGCTCATTGTCTTAATCAAACCTAATTGGAAATGAATTAAAACTCCTTATCTTATGGTATCATTGTGTGCTTATTCAAATACTTACAACACATGCTTTAGTTGTTTATTTTAGGGTGTTTTCTCGAACAAATATTTTGCAAAATTACTTTGTCATTTTGAAAACTTGAGATTTTGTTTAATGTCGTGTCAAATAACAATGTTTATGCAACTTTCGTTATTTTCATTATCTTTAGAGTTATTATGGTGACATTTTTAGGAGATGGCCTATTTTGTATTGGTTTCAAAAAATATTTGATTGAAGACTTGTAATCTTTTTATCATATGCAAAAAACAAAAAAACTATTCATTTCATCATGATTCTAGTAAATGGTTCCTTATGTTTTGTGTAATCAACGAAAGTTTTCGTGGCATTAATCTAAAAATAATATAGGCTCAAAAGACAATAATGTTTATTTTATTTTATTTTACATCTATATATTTGTATCAAATTTCAGCAGAGTTTTCCCATACATTAAAGATCTTAAGTTATCGACATTCAATCTGTCACACATTTTCACATTCAATTCCTTATTCAGTAATTTTTCAATAACTCAAAGTTCAATTCCATCAATACATGAGCAAATACAATTTCAACAAAACACGGAATAATCTCTAGATCATACATTATTATAAAAATTATTACTCATGTAATATGACTGTAAGAAGTATTATATATATATTCTTCATAATTATACAAGCATAGAATTTAGATCGTAATTATATCCTTAAATTCAACATTCGAATAGTAAAATCATTACATTAAAAATCATTGTAATTCTCACAAAACTATACTAAATACATTCATTTTACTTAAGCAAAAGATGAAAGCCCTGTACATAATGTACTCTCGGTGTACGTGTGAAGGTCGTAAAACATAATTCAAACATAAACATATAAATAATTTAAGATTATAAATGAAAATTACTTAATTTAGATTTTCAATATATATCAGAAATTAAATCTAAGTATAATCTATCCAAAATAATAAACAATTAGTCATCAATTATGTGTTTTCCTTCCGCCATTTATTTTCCTCATCGAAGATCTATTAAATGATTCCAATATACATGTCAACATCAATATCCCATTGATTTCATTAACTATTTCCTTCCAGAAATAGTTAATTAAAGTTTTCTTAAAAATCCACAAACTTATCAATATCAAATCTCCCTTGACATCAGTAGCTTGCATTCTTAGAGCAACTAATCAAATATCTTATTAATATTGATATAATATTTTGCATTGATATCATTAACTATTTCATTCTCGAAATAGTTAATCTAATAAATTTATACCTTTAATTCATTATATGGGAGATGTTGATATCAATCTTATACGTTGATATCATTACCCATTTCTACCCAAAATGGCTACTCAATTATAGTCTATATATAGGCATATACATTATATTTTTATTTTATTCCCTTCTCATATCAATTGCATTTTCCCTTTAACCAAGCATAACCCATACCATTCAAACTATACAAAAATTATCATTTTATATATAAACAATAAAAAATGGATAAAAGATACCTACCTACTATTTAGGCTCGACTTGTGGTGTTCTTGACTACTATTGCACGATTCTTGAGTTCCCCTTTAAAATCATATATTCATCATATCATTTCATCATTCCAATATGTATTATTATTTCACAATAACAATCTTAAATACCCATACAAAAAATTTCTTTTAAAGATTTCTTTACCCTCTTAAGTCATTGTTGCCTCTCTTACGACACCTATTTTGTTTTCATCATAACGTCTAGTATAAAATTTGGTTTTCCTCAAGGGAATTACTTATGAACATTAAAACAAGAAATTATGCATCTCTTTAAGAGAATAAAATTAAAATTTTTCCCTAAGATATCATTTTTTCTTGTTTTTTTTATGGTTTGCTGAAAAACATAAAATGTTGAAAATTGATATAAGCTCAACACACTTAATGAAAAATGTATAAAATGGGTTTTGAACATAAAATTGGTAATCGTTAACAATTGAGATAATTTAAATGCTTAATACATTTTAATTTGCAATTTTATGTATGACATAAGTAAACTATCTTGAAGACGATAATTTCTTCAAGTCACCGAGCTTTATGATTTTGCACTTAAAGAACATTTGTATTTCCAAAAAGAAAAAGCTTATAAATAGTTTATATGGATATAAATTATAAAGGGTTGTAATAAATAGTGTACATTTGAAATGTTAGAAGATTGACAAGACTTTCCATATATATATATATATATATATATATTAAATAAAAAGAAGTGAAAGGGAGAGAGAGAAAGGGGCTGAATTTTGTCTAGTGATGTTACCACCATTCGAGATGAGTTGTGAGTGATATAAAAAAGAGGTTCCAATGATAAAAAATGGCATGTTCACT
This sequence comes from Salix arbutifolia, assembly GCA_025169955.1. NCBI lineage: Eukaryota > Viridiplantae > Streptophyta > Magnoliopsida > Malpighiales > Salicaceae > Salix > Salix arbutifolia. Next base: position 7,593,337 of record CM045908.1, read on the forward strand.
TAATATTCTTATAGAAAATCTTTGAAAATAGGGTTTTAACTTGTATAAGTGGTTTGGGTGTTAGGTTTTGCTAGGAAATCCTAACTGTCTTTACAAAATGGTTAGGTTAATGTCAATCAAGATGAAGGATTGTTAGTTGAGTCAGAGGCCCCGTTTGTTTCCCGGAATTCACTTTCTGGGAAACCACTGTCTAAACTTTCCTGTGTTTGTTTACCTTCCGGAAAGTTGGTCAACGGAAAACACTTTCCAGTCAAAGAAAAAATTGGCTTGGTTTTCAGGAAAGTGTTTTCCGGAAAATTTGGGCGGAAAACACTTTCTGGAAGTTGTGAAAAATTTAGAAATGTCATTATTTGCTGATTATATCAAATTTGATCCTTAAACTTTTGATTGCTATATATAATTTGTTTTTGAATATTTATTTTTCAATTTCATCTCTTAAAATTTAATTTTTATATTAATTTTGGTCCTTATTTTTATAATTGCTATTTGCTTTTTTCTTATCATTTTTTTATTGAAATTTTTTATCTATCAAATTTGGTCCTCATTTTTTATATTGTTACTTATTTTATTTGAAATAATTTATGAAATGTTAATTATTATTATTTTAATTTATTCACCTTTCATTTTTTTAAAATTTTTAGATTTGATCTCTATTATTTTGATTATTATTTATTTTATTTGAGATAATTTATGAAATTATATTTTTTTCAATTTCATTCTCATTCAACTTTTTAACTTGTAAGATTTGTTCCTCATTATTTTAATAAACTGGAAAAAAAAATAATTTATTAATAAATTATTTTCCAGTTCATTTTCCATAACACAAACAAACATTGGAAAATGTTTTCCAGTTCATTTTCCATAACACTGTCAAACATCAGAATTCACTTTTCAGGAATTCACTTTTCCCGGAATTCACTTTCCAAAAGGAAACCACTTTCCAGCAAACAAACGGGGCCAGAATTTCCTATTCAACTAATGCACTTTTATCATCTAATATTGATGGAAAAAACTTCAACATCTTCTTTCATTTTATTTTATATAGCCATATTACTACCACTATTTTATAGATCTTCATCTTAAAAAGATATTTCTTTTTATCATGGTTAGCCAATGACATTGCATTGTCTTCTCTTTAATTCTCATTTCTTTAGCAATTGTATTTGCTTGAATATTGCTCTCTTAAGATATTTTTCTTGTATAATGGCTACTACCACATTACATTCTTCATCATGACTCTTTGTTATTTTCCATTTTTTTAGAAAATTCTCTTTTTTTTTATGTGATAGTTTTTGCATATTATTATCTTTTTTGTATGTACTTGTCAACTTACACCTGACCCTTTTAAGCTTTTTTGAATGTCTTGATACAAGATCTTAATTCTTTTCTTAGACTTCATCAACTTGAAACTCTATTTTTTTTTATGTCACTTCTTTATCCACTCTTTGTTGGGTCTACAACTCATTTGTTATTGATATTTCTCTTTCCTTCAAAACACATGCTCTAACTAATTCCTCGAAGTCCTACCTAGATTAAACTAGCTCTTATACCAATTTATAGGAAAGAAAAGATTAACTAAGTATGGTTGAAACATATTTCATTCATTTCATTTTAATATCTTAAAAGAAAATCCAAATAGATTTGGACTTAGATTACAATACTTTCAATACATGTATTTATATTAGTGTAGCGATAATTTTATGGACTTAAGGGATAACTATATCAACAATACATTATACATGCACTAAAAAGAACTAAAAGGACACATTGAATTTATATTTCAAAATTAACCCCAACACTCTTTTTATTTTAAAAATCTTGTATTTTTAAATTTTTACAAATATATTGGAGGATCTCTTGTAATATGTTGGATGATCATTTTTCAATGTCTAATACATGTTAATCATTATTTGTTAATGACTAAAACTTCAATTTTTTCTATCATTTTTGTAAACAACAACATTGTTATCATTATTTTCTAAATCTTTCATCTTCACTTTTCAGGAATTCACTTTCCAAAAGGAAACCACTTTCCAGCAAACAAACGGGGCCAGAATTTCCTATTAAAGAATAACTCAATGATCAACTTTATTATTGTTTGTTAAGAGTTAAGTCATCATCGTTAATCATTGAAGGAGTACTACCAGGATTTTCTAAAGCCATGGATTTGTCAAGTTTAGAGGAAGTGCACCTAGTACTGGGTTGTCGATGGCTAGAGGCTCCCGAGTTGTTGGTGGTGTAGGTAAGTGATATGTACCTATGCGTTCTAGCTAAATTCCATGATTTAATATGTTATTGATGTAAAATATAAATTAGAGAATGTTGGATATTGTATGAAGGAATGAAGTTTATATAATGATGTTATCTTAGATAGTATTCCAAATATGTATGTGTTCGAAGTGAATGGTCTTTCGTGTGACTTACCTAGCCATACATTGATGCCTATAGGATGATGATGATACCAGTGAAATTGCTATCGACAATGTGTTAGACGGAAATAATTGTGATTGATTTTATTGAATCTTGAATGGAAGTTGAAAATGGAAGATGAAACAATTTTAGTAATTGAATGAGAAAGAGTTCCAATGGAATTAAAAAGAGAGAAGTCAATGAAATATGGATACATATTTGCCTTTTTAAATAGTTGGATATTTGTGTTACTATACTTATTATGATATTCATGTTTCAATAATATGTATTTTATTTCAGGACCATTGCATGTACAACATGAGTAGATCATAGTTTTTGTTCACTTTTTGTTATTTAGTTCTAAGAAGTATATCCTTGTATTTTGTAATATTAAATATGTATATAATTTAATTTGTATAATTAATGTTTAAACTTGAATAGATGAACTTAATACTGAAATTCATATAATCATGTTCCATGTATACATGTTTATCTCATTTATTCATCTATAATTATACTTGTTGCTCAATGTATGTTATAAATATTATGGTTGTAATGATGATGATTTTTGTGGGATTGAGACCAAGTATGATTGGGTAATGATCGAGTTATTAGATGTGGGGTTAGATGTGTAAACAGGTTGTATGTCGATAACTTGAGACTTTCAGTATAGGAGAGATTCTGCTGAAATTTTAGTAAAAATTTTGGTAGACTTTATATGAAAACTATATAAAAAACAAATTACCCTAAAATAAAATAAAAATTCATATAATCATTTTCACAATTTAAGAATCCAATTATTGTGTGTATAAAATAAAAACTAAGCATCCTAGAGTCCAGTTGGGTACCGTACCACCGAAAGATTATTAAATCTCTTGGATCCTTTTTAGTATCCAATAAAATAACAACTTACCATCCTAGAGTCCAATTTCTTTATTTCATTAGGCGTATAAGGCCTTGCGTCAATAAGACATCCCTGAACATGCAAATGTTTTAGACTAGGTTTTTTACTTGCCCAAAATTCATAAGGGCTTTTGGTCGTGCCTTTATATGGAATTCTGTTAAGGATATATATTGTAATTTTTAGTACTTCTCCTAAGAGATTCTGGTAAGGTAGAATGACCAATCATACTCCTTACCATGTCCTTAAGCATTATGTTTCGTCTTTCAGCAACACCATTTATAGTGGGTGAACCCAACATGGTGTATTATGGGACGATACCATATTCATATAGGAATTTAGTAAATGATCTTTAATAATGTTCACCTGAACCATCATATACCATAATACTCACCACCACGGTCAAACTAATGATTTTAGTGCTTTTATTGTGTTGGTTTTCAACTTCAATTTTATAATTTATAAACATATCAAATGACTGATTTTTCACTTATGAGATATACATAGCCATATCTGGAAAAATTATATATGAAAACATTATAAAGTATTGATGATCATTCCAAGCAAGCGTAGAGAATGACCCACAAACATTTGTATGTATGAACTCTAAGATGTCTAAAGTCTTGTTAGCTACAATCTTCTTATATTAATGTGTTTAACCTTAGTAAAATTAACACAAACTTCAAAATTTGTAAAATCTAAGGAATCGGGAATTTCATCTGACACAAGTCTCTCTATTCTTCTTTAGAGATATGACCTAATCCTTTGTATCATAATACACTTGAATTCTCACTAGTTAATTTTCTCTTGGTACCTCACGTACTTAATTTCATGGATTCATTAAATGAAACAATGATATCAATCAAATAGAGATTATTATACCCATATAAAGAACCAGAACTAGTTAGTTTTGAATCATAAAAAAACTAAATTGTCCATTCCCAAATGAGCAAGAGTAACCAGATTTGTCCCAAAAACCTAAGACAACCAATATTTTACTCGCTTATCTAAATCCACAAGTATGTTTTTCAAAAAATAAAATTTACTCATCCAAAAAAAAATATGTTCAAGCTTTTATACTTGAAGATTTGTTATAATTTATTTGTTTATGGGATTGTAAGAAGTCATGTTTTTCACCAAAATCGTATTTACCTGGAGTTGTGAAATATATAGTCTATTAAACGGGGATGCCTCCAACAACATTGTATTGTACGGCCAAAACCACTATAAGATCATGGGACAATTAATCACCATTCGCAAAGAACAGAAGACACAAAAGTGAATAACAGAATGGACAGCAAATAGTTTCACCTTTGAATTTAAGTTATAAACATCAACCCTGTCTCAAATTCTGCAATAACTGAAGAACTATATTAGGTATTTGATTGTGTAGTTGACCTATATGGACAACGGTATACAATCTACACCACCCATTTGCTAAAAAAACAAACTACTTGATGTGGCAGGCATTGCCGGGTTTGGAACTCTGAAATCCAAATCAATTTCCCCATTCACCAGAAACCAAGTTTAAGTGCTCTTCAACACAGGAAGCTGACTTTGAACTGAAAGAAATGCACTAGGAGAGACAAAGGAGGGCTTGAAATGAACAGTGCTGAAGTGGTCAGGAAGGCCATGGATGTCTTGGTAGAAGTACCGCTTCATCTCAGGGACATAACACGTAAACCAATCCTTTTTGACAATTTTGTTATCTTTAAAGCACACCTGTAACATGAAACTCTTGTGGTTAAGCTGAGAAATTGTTTTATAGAACAAGGACTTGTTCCAACATACATATGTATCATGCTCCTCTCTACAGATGGCAGAAAATCCTTTGACTTTATTCCCAGCTACTTCCCAAATTTTAATCATATGATTGTTATGTTCCACTATCGTTAAGGATGTCCCCAAGACCTGTAACTCATAACATTCGTGAGAAATGCACAGCCTATGAAAAGGAATGGTATAGAAAGTCTCGCTGCTTAGATCAAATGCCAGAATAGGATCATCGAGAGTTTTATCATTTATCATCCAGTGGAGAGATCCATTCCAAAACACTGCAGCATCCCAATCAGATGTGCATAGATCTTGTGGGGGATTCAACTGTCTCCACGAACTTTCTCCGAGGGTAATTATCTGGAACTTGCTGAGATGCTTATTGCTACTAGTTCTATAGTCTCGAATAACCTTGTACTTGCCTGATGACTGATCAAAGCCAAAAGCAAGCTTATGGCGGACGAGATGTGCTTTTGACCTGGATAATGGTAATATCACACTCTCTTTTGTTATTGGATTGCATATGCAGACAGGATCTAGCCTTTTTTCTGAGGCCATGCAGAGTAATCCATCGCAAAAACATCTGACTCCAAGGGCAGGTAGCTTAAACTTAAGACGAGTGCGGCACTTGATTTTCTCAAGGTGAATCTCCCTAGCCTTAAGACCCTCGATATCAACTAAAAATAGGCTGCTCATATCAGCTTCACATTGTGATTGGACAATAAACCGACATGGTCTATTCTTTGTCACACCCAGTTGCAAGCTGATGAAGTATGGACTTTGGATTATCCTACACCAACTCTTACAAACACTTTTAAATCTAAGAATTGATTCCACGGGAAGTCTTGCCAAAACCTCACAAAACATCTCAGGTGGCAAAATGGCTTCCCCTTGCGCATCATCACTGTAATTGTTCAAACGTCTTCTCTTCGACTTCATTAGAAGAAAAACAAACTATGACGTCTCAGTGAAGTCAAAATTCCTGCCACAAAACCCTATTCTTGCTCATAAATCTTCAGAGACATAAATCAGAACGTTCATAAGACATCACAACAGTATTCAAACATAAAAAAACAATCAAATTGATGCAAAGTTATACAAATACTAAATACCCAACACAACCTATATGAATCTACATCAGCAACAGATGACATAACTATGCATTCACTTTTGATGCAGTCAATTCCCACCATTTACTTCAAATCAATTTCATTAACAATCTCAATCAAAACAACAACACAAGTTTTCTTCTTCAATTCACACAAATTTCTCATAATAACAAAAGATCAGACCTTTAATTCAACAAAGTAAAGATAGCTCACTTTTCAACAATTTTTAACTGTATTCTGAGAAAAAAATTCACACATGAGAGTGTATCATCATCCAAATTCAGAGACTTCCTCAATGAAAGCCAACATTAAACCAAGCCATCATCATACAAGTAAAATAATCAAAACCCAATTGAATCAAACAAACACAGCGAGTGTTGTAATATTATTTATAGATTCACAAGGAAGGGGAAAAAAAGAAGCAAACTTTTTGACCAAACAAACAACATCCAAGTAGAAATATCAATACCCAATTGAACTAAACAAACATCATGCCGATTTACATATGGAGACAATGAAAAAGCAAATTTTGACCAGACCACGAACAGAACACGCGAATAATGAAAACCAGTTGAACTAAGCAAGGATTGAACAAACACAGGAAGGGTAATACAGTAACCAATTCAGATCATGACCCAGAATTCATTAACAGAAAGAAAAAAAGGCGTAAATACATGTATACGTATAGGTATCGTACCTGGGTTGATGTTGATATTCTCAGAAAGGGAAAGAGGACTTAGGGGCCTCGGGGTTTTTGGGGTGTGTGTATATAAAGTTATAAACAATTCAATATTGCAATCCTGAATTCGACCCTTTCAATATATCGTTTTGTTAAAAAAATCAATTAAATTACTGTTTACGGATTTTTATTTTTATTTTATAAGGTGTGCGCCTGAAAATATTTGCCCGCTTCGTTGGGCTTTTTTATCTATGTAGAAAATTGATTGATTTTATCAATATTGTATTTTTTTATTTTAATATTTAATTAGTATAATTGTAATTGATAAAATCTGTTAAAAATATTTTTTTTCAACCAAAATGTGATTGAATATTGCTATTGCTAAAAAACTTTTGATAAAATTTGTTAGAAAATTTGCTAAGAAGGTGAAATGATTTATTAGAAATTTGTTGTCACGGATACTCTGGTTTAAAAAAAAAACAAAAGAAACCCGGTTAAAAAAAAACAACTGACTTGGACACTAAAAAATAAAAAATACATGTGAAAAAAAGGTCACCGTTTCTTAAAAGAAAAAAAAAAGATACTAAAATCTAAATCTAAATTTAAATTCAAAGCTAAAGTTTTTTTTCATAAGATTTATTCATCATATTATTATATTAAATATATTTAATAATACCGATATTATTATTTTTTTGCAAGAAATCGTAGGTCATTGTTTTTTCTCTCTCTATATATATTTTAGGCGATAATATTAAATAAATATTAAACACATATACTTAATCCCACATACTATATAGTGTGATCGAAATGGAAAGTGATTTTTATATTTTTAATTGTAGATAACCTAGGTAAATTTGTTAAAAAAATATATGAGTTGCCTTTTTTCCCCAGTAATATTAGATCTGACACATTATAAATAAAAATATTGTAATTTTTTTAAAAAAAGATATATAAATTTTTTGCGTGCTATAATTACTTATTTGCCATCTAAAAAGAACAGTGTAGTCGAAACGGAAAGTACCTCGTATAGTTTTTTAATTGTAGATAATCTAGGCAAATTTGTTTATCTTTTTTTTAATTTTATTTTTTCCCGGGTAATATTAGATCTTAAATATTAAAAATCCAATTTTTTTATTTTTTTGAAGAAATAAACTTGAACAAAAGAGCACAAAATTAAAATTCAAAGCCAATTTTTTTTTATTTTATAAGATTTATTCATCATATTATTATATTAAATGTATTTAAGAATGCTGATATTAATTTTTTTCCTGCAAAAAATCCGAGGTCATTTTTTTTATCTCTTTATATATTTTTAGGCGATAATATGCAATAAATATTAAAACATATAATCATGACTTGTTTGCCATTTAAAAGGAACAGTGTAATCGACACAAAAATAACTTGTATCGTTTTTTAATTGTAGATAACCTAGGTAAATTTATCTATTTTTTGTTCTTGAGTTGTCTTTTATCACCAGTAATATTAGATACAAAATGACTATTGCTATTATTGCAAAAACAATTAAAATTATCAAATTATCCCGAAAGAAAAAACACTCAAAAACATTAACAAAAGAGTAAGCAATAAAAAGAATATCTTATTATTATTATTATTATTATTATTATTATTATTATTATTATTAATCTTATTAGTAGTAGTAGTAGTAGTAGTAGTAGTAGTAGTATTGTGTTAATGATGAATAAAGAACAGAAAAAAATCATAATAACTTTAACAAAAAAAAAAGCATCATAATTATCAGGGGGGGAAAATTCATCTAACTTGAAAATAATAACAATAAAACCAATAAAAAAAATAAAAGAAAGAGCACATAAAACAATATAATAGATGATAAAACAAAAAAAAATTATTAGCTGAAAAAATCATTTAATTTGAAAATTTAAAAAAATATATGTTCTACGTTGCGAGCTGAATAAACAATTTTTATAGGATTTGGTGGATCCAAATAAAAATATAATATTTATTTATGCGAAATTAAATATAATAAAATAGCTCAACACCCCCTAGTATAACAATATCAAAATCAAAGTTTGAAAATCTAAAATTATTATTGCTCTTAATATTAAAATAATAAAAATTATCAAATTATCCTGAAAAAAAACACTCGAAAACATTAACAAAAGAGTAAGTAAGAGAAACAATTAAATTATTATTATTATTATTATTATTATTATGAAAGAAATAAAAATAAATGAAAGACTAAAAAAATGCTAGAAACTTGAACAAAAGATAAAACAAAGACATAAAATAAAAATCAAAATAAAAATTATCATTGCTATTACTTATCAAATTATCGGAAGAAAAAAAAATAAAAAACATTATCAAAGAAGCAAGTAAGAAAAACAATTAAATTATTATTATTATTATTATTATTATTATTTTGTTAAACAAACTTATATATACATGGACAAAAATAGGGGTTATATTAGAAATTTTAAAAAATAAAAGTATAAGTGCTGAAATGAAAATAAATTATAAAGGGATTAAAATAAAAAATTATAAGTTTAAGGGCTGAAATGAAAATCAGATTTATTAACATTTTCAATTAAAGGACAAATTTGCAAAAATGAAAACCTCTGTACCGAATATATTAAGCTTTTTCAACCCAATCCGGAAATTAAAAGTAGGAGGACCGAAGTGAAACATTCACATTTAATTAATTGCAATCGAAAGACCCAATCGAAGAAAATCAAAACTTATATAACTGAAATCAGGCCCATAAACACAATTAAAAGTCAAGGGACCGAAGTGAAAGTATACAAAACCCGGGGGGCTCTTCTGCACTTTGACGTGCAGGAGAGAGAGAAACGGTGCAATCGGCATTAACCAGCCACCGCTGCGTCCACGACCACCGTGTGGAAAAACACGCCGCACCGGGAGGAAGACCAAGCGGAGTCGCACCGGTTTAGATGCCGGTAGCCCATTTCCTGCCACCGTATCATACCTCATGCGCCACTTGAAAGGAGCGTTAGGGGGGATACCGTCAGTCGCGTGAACCGCACGCGCCTGACAGAATTCCGAAAAATAAATAAATAATAATGGTCAATTACCGTTATAGCCTTGTCCCGAATTAATATATTTTGTCTTATTAGGGGCTATAACAGTCTTTAGCCATTTAAAAAAAAAACAAAGGGTTGCGGCGGACCGGACCGGTCCGTACACGTGCAATTACGCCCTTAACCCTCAGCTAAAAATGTTATTTTGTCTTATTACCGGGGCTAAAGTCGTTACTACACTGTTCATAGGCGGGAAAAAAAAGGATGGACGAACTCGCGCAACGCACGGACAAAAAAATGTCCAGTCCACAGTGTCAATGTGTCTGAAGCTACAGGAACGACCTCGAGCTGTTTTAGCTATATAGTAATTATAATAGAATATATCAAATGGTCTAGTTAAAAAAACAAAAAAAAAATAAATTTAGTAATCATCTCAAATTCACGTGAAAATATATATTTTTTAATTCATCCTTTTTTTTAATTCTTTTAGTTTTTGAATATTTACATATAATTAGATTATTTTTTTTAGATTAAGAAGCATTCCGTGATTTTCCAAGTATCATTGTGAAGGTTAATTTCAAATGGGTACATGATATATTGTTTGTCTTTTATGTTTTAAATAAATCAAAATGAGAGATGGTGTGAAAAAGAAAAATGGCTAGGAAGCACAGGCTTCATGCATGTCTAACAATGTGTTTAAACTTATTTTTGAAAATATTTTTTATTTTTAAAAAATTATTTTGATATTAGTTAATAAAAATGATTTAAAGACACTAAAAATACTTTTCATTTAAAAATACAATAAAAAATATTTTTTATTTCTAAAAAATTATTTTTAATATTAGCTTATGAAAATAATCTTAAAATATCAAAAATATTTAATCAAAAGTAAAAAAAAAATTAAAAAAAATTTAAAACGTAATGTTAAACACCTCATAGACCACATTTGTGGTTTTTTCGGTTGCACGGGTTGGGCACATGTCATCTTTTTTAATTTGATTTTTTTTTCAAATATAAACTAATTAAAAGAGATTAATTAAATTGTATGTGTTATATTCTATTTTAATTGAGATTATTTAAAATAAATAAATTATACTATCTTTATAAAAAAAATTAATAAAAATATCATTTAATATTTATACAGTTTACAAATAAAATTGTAATATTTTTAAAATATTACTAGGATTTTTTTCTATGCAACCTTAAATATTTTTTGTTTGTAGTTAGTCTATATTCAATTTAATTGAATGTTTCTTTTATGCTTATCAATGTAGATCCGTTATAATTATTAAATTTAGTCATTTCACATGTTAAATATCACAACTCTAATTTTGATAGCAAACTTAGAAATAAATTACTTAGAATAATAATTTAAAGTCCGCTCTAATAATCAAATTAAACAATCATAGAAAATAAGTATAGAAAAACATTCATACTCATCATATAAACTTAAAAAAAAAGATAAAATAGATCTTACACTTTTTGAAATCCAAGGCTTTTGTATCCTTTCAACCAAGAAAAGTAGTGTTGTCTTGCATAACTATTAAAAAATTAAGGAATAGGAACGATAAAAACATAATTTTAATTGTAAAAAAAAAAAGTAAAAACATTTTTTTAATTGAAACGGAATGTTTTGATTTTGGAGCGTTTCAGAGTTCTGTTTCGGGGTTATACTATATATATATATATATAATTAAATATATTAATTAAAAAAAATAGTTCAAATCCAAAAATAAAATTATTTAGAATTGTGCAATTTAATCTAAAAAAAAGACAATAAAATGATTATATTGAACAAAATTATGAACATATATAATATTACGAGAATGTCATTATTAATCATACAAGGTCATTACATTTCTAATTGCTATGAAATTTTAACATAATATATAATATCAAAAGACTCCTCGTAAAATTCATCTTAATCTAACGATCGAATTAAAAAATATGATTGATATTGTAAAATTATTTATTATTTAAAAAAAACACTATTTAGTCGAAATTCGGGTAGAATTTCTAAAATGGATCAAAATTTTAAGCGAGGTAAAAATTAAACTATTTAATTTTGTTTTTTTAATTAATACAAAATATTTCAGCCGAAACGAAATTAATAACACTAAAGAACTTCGCTATCGAAAATTGTTTATTTTCCACTAGGGTAAACTCCCCGAGTTCTTGGAAATACACGAGAAACACATTTAGCAAACGTTCTATTGTTTACTGTAACTTGCACAATCAAACGAACATCACAACCTAAAAACCACGTAGTTTATTACAGGTAGATTTGATTCAGGGACCATAATTTAGGTGAAACTGTCACAGACTTCCATCATTCCACAGGCAAAGGACAGGGAGCGTATGGAATGGGAATCAAGTTCAGATGATGTTTTTTCGTAACTGTTCCCCCAAAAGCCTCATTCATGTCTAGATCTTCTAAAGCTGCTCCATTGGGAAGTTTCCAATCGAAATGGTATAGCAGCCGTGCAAGTAGAAGCTCGGCATTACCATTGCCGAACAGCATGCCAGGGCACATCCTCTTTCCAGCACCAAATGGGATGAATTCGAAATTAGTACCCTTGTAATCGATTGAACTATCCTGGAATCTCTCAGGATAGAATTTCTCAGCTTCAGTCCACGAATTAGAATCCCTGCCAATAGCCCACGCATTGATTATTACTTTACTCTTAGCTTGTATGACATATCCATCGATCTCGCACGTCTTGCTGCATTCCCTTGGAATCAGAGAAATGGGTGGATGCAGTCTCAGAGTTTCTTTGATGATCAGCTTCAGGAATTTCAGATTTTGAAGGCCTGCTTCATCAACATTCTCAGAATCACGAAAGACTTGCCTCACTTCTTCTTGTGCCTTTTTCATTACCCTTGGATTCTTCAGCATTTCTGACATTGACCATTCCAAAAGTGTTGATGTTGTTTCACTCCCAGCACCGAACATTTCCTGTAACAAGACTTGCGAGTTAGGGAACTGATCCCATCTTTCTTACTCAGTGCACAGAAATCATACATCAATTCAACTCGGTGAGATATTTTTTTCTTGATTATGGATATGTAATTGTTTCACTCCCAGCAACGTGTCAATAACTATCTTATCTAAAAATTTAAGTTGTTAGGTGAGGCTCTAGAATATTATCTATATTATTTACATCTACTTCAATGACTGGCATTAGGTGTGCGGACATATATTGAAAACATGAGTGAAATTTGAAGCACGAGCAGATTTAAATATATGTACTAACCACGATGATCGCTTTGATGCTGTCTGTTGTTAAAGGAAATTCAAGGCTTCCTTGATTCTGCAGATTCAGAAGAACATCCAGAAGAACTTCCACTTCGTTGTCTTGATCAGTCTTTCTCCCTTCCCTGCTGGCTCTACGTTCATTTATAATGTTTTCAAGCATCTCATCTGCTTCTTGATGCGACCTTTCGAGTCTAGACCTCAACTTGCTGATCTTGTACAAGAACTTGGCAGAAGGGAATAAATCTACAATATTCATACCTGCCAATGCCTCTGCCACATCTTGAATAATTGGCAAGAACCCTTCTTGGTTTTTGGATTTCTTACCGATGCTTGTTCTTGCAATGACGCCATTTGACAGATCGAGCATCATTTTGCTGAGGTTGATTGGCGAGCCGGCTTTCGCATGAATGTTCCTGATAAAAGTGGACACCTCTTCCTCCCTTACTGATCTGAATGATCTTACACGTTTTGCACTGAATAGCTCCAACGTGCAGACTTTCCTCATCTGTCTCCAGTAGTCTCCATACGGTGCAAATCCAATGTTCTTGCGATCGTAGAACATGATACTTGCGACAAGGAGACAGGGTCTCTCGACAAAGTTGATCTCGTGTGTTTTCATAACTTCTTTTGCTGCTTCTCCTGAAGAGACGATGACAGTTGAAACTTGTCCGATTTGAAGCTGCATGACTGGTCCATATTTCTTGGCCAGGTCTCTCAGGCGATGATGGGGAAGAGAGCCACCTAGCTGGTGAATGTTTCCGATGAGGGGTAATTTCCATGGCCCTGGAGGCAAGGTTGGAGTTGAGTGATCGCTGCCTTTCGATTTCTTCCACAGTCTCAACGCAACATAGATAAAGAGAAGGCTGGCTAGAAGGATCGGGAATTCCATATCGAGAAAAATGAAAGGATTAATGGCGCTAACACTTGAACCAATGAAACTGGGAAGGGTGGCTAATGTATCATTTCAAGCACTTAGGTCATAATCTCTTTCAACTTACAATTAAATATCTAGGGAACTTGAAACATGTCGGTCATTGCCAACTTAAAAAATGCAAATTAAAGTCAGGGTTGCTATCATCATGACGCGAGGGGACAAAATTTCCATCTGGGCAACAAGAATTTCCGGCTTCATACGGAAGCATATCACGTATCGATCTTTTCCCCTTATACTTTTCCAGTCAAGAACTACTTCTAATTTCTTAAATCGTACAGCGGCGAAGCTTGGAGGAAATCTTACCGGCAAGATGAAAGAGGCATGATGATGATTTCTTGAACCCTGTGCAGATACCCACCTGCGAAAATAAATTATTGTGCGAGAAGAAAGTTGCCAAATACGCTAGCTCACCCTTGAACTAAATTTCTCCAACCTCTCTTTTCTCTCATCATGGCCCCTCGCTATTCAAAGTTTGTTTTATTATATTAGTATTAAATTATTTATGATTTCTTCTGCACCTGGATCTCATAAGTACTCTTATACGCTGCTCAAAGTTTCTGACTTTGAACAACAATTCTGATAGAATCGACCGTTTTCTTCACGTATGAATGCAAGTATGTATAGTTTCCTCATTCAACATTGATTATTTCTGAATTTAGGGAAGGGCTACTGTTCAAATGATAATGAAGCCATAAGAGAAGCTTCGCAGCTGAAAAGTAGTACAAGTAACAACGAAAAAAACTGTCATTGCAACGAATTCTAGTTTTTTGAGTCGCAAAACTCTCTCTCTTTCTCTTATTTCTTCCCAAAGGATTCAAATTGTTTTGCTAAGAATTATCTTAGGAAATGGGTACTAGAGCGAACCATCAATGGTGGAAAACAACAAGATCCTTAGTTTCTTACGAAAGATCGTGGTAGATCACTTGTTGTCATCGTAAAGTTAGAAAAAGTTTTGGGTATTCCAGCATAATCGGTGATGACTAGTCTGTTGACAATAAGATCATAAATCTCCGATGGAACGATGATTGACCACCCATTTTTATCAAGAAATAATATGTATGGGTCATTATGACTCTAATAAATATATTGTATTAAGAGTGCATTGATAAAAAAAAATAAGAACAATATTTTGATACAACAAGATTCTTATAATTATAATATCTTTGTAATTTCCTTTGTGTTTTTATTCTATGGACTAATTTTTACTCTAGGTTTATTATATGAATATTAAAGATAAATTGAATCTTTATTAATAACAAATATATATTTACATGAATATAATAATATTACGTGTAACCAACCGATTGGCTATAGAAAATACTAAACTAATTGGGTTTGCTCAAGTGTTAATTATATGGGCATTATCCTTACATATGGTAATAACAAGAAACCATAAAAATAAAAAAACCAATACACCATTGCAGGTGTGAAAACTGATATGGGAATACAGGGTAGGTGTTAACAAACGACTTTGACATGGAGAAATGCCAGCATGATTTCTCTCAATTTCTATGGTCGAGAAAAGTCTAGCCCTCAAATTCAAATCATGAGCGCAAATGGGAAAGAGTGCATTATATTCATCGGTTCATATAATTTGATGTTCTTTGAACGCGAAAATGTAAGCATTTTAGGTCTTGAAGGCAATTATTTCAGCTCCATGTTGTGTTAATAGATAATAATATAAATTATATTCTAGAATCTTGTTTAATAGTTTAAATTTTTAGATAGATGGTTTCTTAACTTATAATATCAGAGTTTTATTGATCTAACAGTCACAAGTTTGAAGCTAATTATCTTCATTTTATTTGATAAAAATTAAGCACAATGTAGTGTGAGTATGTACAAGTTTCAATCCTAAAAGATTATCACTTAAGGGATGTGTGTTAGAAAATAATATATATTATATTTTAAAACTTCATCTAATAGCTCAAGATTTTCACTTGAGGGATGTGTGTTTTTTTTTCTTCTATTAATAAGCCTTTACATATTTCTGTTTTAATTTTCTCAAACATTAATTGCAAAGGTTGTTTTATTTCCTGGTAATGATATGGTAAGGAGTATAAGTTAGACTTCATTCTATGCAAAATCTTAAATTAAATAGATTTTCTGATGTGAATCTATCTAACTATATATGAATATATCTTTAAAATATGCATCTGTTTCGATCTTTCTTATTTAAATTTTGAAAATTCTTAAACTTTGATTTTTTATTATTCAAAATCATGATGAGGTGTGTTGGAATCAAAGTCTCTTTATGGTATACATGAATCCGATGATCATATGGACTTTATATTGGACTTTTATTTTTCTCATTTAATTTCTATGGGATTATCATTGTCTTACAACTTGGAGTTGCAAGCCCAGTGTTCTACAATATTATCTTGATCTCATGACCTGAGTCACAAGTTTGTTCGATTAACTCAGATGATAGTTTTTTTTTTTAATTTCATCCTTCAAATTTTAGCTAATTAGGAATTATGCTTCATTATTTGTTTTAACTTGTTTTAATTTTTTTTTTATAGGATTATCTTGATCTTATAACCTAGGTTTTACAGGTTAACCTAGGTTATCGGCTTATTCCTTTTGTTGAATGTAAACACCTGCATAAACAAAGAACTAAAGGTAATGAGACCTCAATGAGTGAGAAATCAAGGTGAATATTATTTGTAAGAAAAGGGAGATGATGGATGAGGAACTACAACTATATTTTTACGGTTATTCGAATAAACAACAATAAGAAGAATATTGGAATTAGTAATGATCCAACCATGGTTAAGCTTGTATGATTAGAAATAAATAAGATTATTATCATCTTAAATTATTAATAAGATCTTATGATTTTGTGTAGTAGATAATCTAACGGAACTATAAAAAAAAATGTTAGCATCAAGGTTTAGGGAAAAGGCCAAAATGGTTTTATGGTAAACCAAAGAGTTTCATATACAAAAGTAAAAGTACATAGTGTATTTCTTATCGATTAAAAAGAAACACATGAATCATGAGTAGACTATGTACTTTTATAAAAAAAATATATATATCAGTATGTGTAATAAATTTAATAGTTAAGTTCCTATATGATGAATTAATTTAATCTTTAGGTTTTTTTCATATCAGAGTAGACTATTAGACTTTTGTAAAGATATCTTTTGATATAGATGTAAATATTATAATTCATAGATGTTAATTTCATATGTATCATAATTTTAAGTCTAATTGTAGCCTCTAAATTTTGATTTCTTTCGATTAACACCTCAATTTTCCAAAAATCTACTTCTTTTGCAATTAAGTTTTCAATTGAGCCTTTTAGAATTACAATTGAGTCCTTAAAGTCATAATTTGTACATCCCAACTAAATGTTTTTAAAAAATAGGTAACGACATTATATACTTTTTTGTCATCAATTTTTCCATTTGTCTCATTAGAGTTACTTCTATAGGATGGGAAATTAGGTATACATGATTCAAGTAGAAGATCAATTTGGTGTTCAATTTGCTTAATAAGTAGCAACCCACTAGAAATCTTATCAGGTTAAATCCTATAATAAATAAACGCAAACACTAGGAATACAATTATCAAGGTTATTATTGTTAAAATATCCATTTTACAAAATTAAAATTATAGGCATGTTAGAAAAAATAGTATTCTTAATTTCTCTCACTTTTGCACAAAAATCAACATGTTTCTTTTTTTTCATATTTCTTATCTCCTCTCTTATTCAAATCCCCACTATTTTTTATTTTATTATAATCTAATCATCTTTTAAATGCTCACATTTTATTTTCACTATTTTTTTATTCCTCACATGGTTTATCGTTTTCTTCGAGTTTTTTTCTGCTTTCAATTTTAATTGGTCTTCATAAACTTGTTTAGAGGACAATAATACAAGTATGAATGTCTTTCCATCTTTTTTAAGAGAATATTTGTTCTTAAACTTATAATACTTGGCATTTCTATTATATTCCAAGGTCTCCCACATAATAAATGAGTACTATGCATAAGTATAACATCACATAAAATTTCATCCTTATATTTTCCTACTAAAAAAGAAATCAAAACCTTTTTTATAACTCTTACTTCTCTACAACCATTCAACAATTAAAATTTATAAGGTCTTTCATGATTAATAGTATTCGGATTCAATTTTCTAAAATACTAACACAAATACTAAATTTAATAACCATACTACATACCTTGTTATTTATATGGCATCTAGTGTAGAATATATTCTCATTTATTGCTCTAGTATTTACCATTTATTATATTAGCTTGATCTTTTCTCCAAGTCTTAGATGACTTGACTTTGTTACCTATAGTATTCAACTTTGATGTAGCAACCCATTTTCTCCTATAACTTAGCCTTCAAATTGAACAAGAACTCAAATTACCTCTGTGATATGTATTGTCTTTTCTCTTCAATTGTTTCTTTATTTTGGTGGTCATATGTGTCGAGACGATATTTATTTTTCCACGCTTCGCGCATTGTTATTCTCAAAAAAGGAGGAGGTGCATAAAAATAGAATTTTTTATAACTATAAAATTATGATTATATTTTTTTAGGAGTTGTCACTTATCACTAAGGTCACTAGAAAGTGATTAAGTATGTATTCTTATTTTAAATTCAGTAATTATAATTACACAAAAAATTTAAAAAGATGCATAAAATATTGTACTCCAAATTATTATGGATAATAATAAGAGTGTTTCTCTTAAACAAGGGTTGTTTTTGTATTTTAACATGCTTTTTAAGTAAACTTTCATACCGAAACAATATTAAATTGATGCTTTTATGTGTATTTTTAAATGATTTTAATATAATAATGCTAAAAATAAAATAAAAATGTTATTTTTATATATATTTTTAATTAAAATCACTTTACACGGAAAATCACTTTTATTATTCATAATTTGTGTGGGTATACATGCTTTCCACGCCGCGCCTGTGTTTAACTTCAGAGTAATTGTAATTGTAATTACTCACTTTTCAGCCTTAGAGGATCGCTTTCTTCCCGCAAAACTTTGCTCACTTTTCCGTAAAACTCATAAAACAGGTTTTGCTTTTTTCCCAAAGTGTCGAACAACAATTTCCACAGTTCTTTCAAACATCAATATCTCTCACCCGTATCTCCCATCTCTCCCTCCAGATCCGATCAACAGAACTCAATATCAATTTCGAGAGGTATAATATTTCTTCCTGGCCCCTTAAAGATCCT
Source organism: Salix arbutifolia (assembly GCA_025169955.1). Taxonomy (NCBI): domain Eukaryota; kingdom Viridiplantae; phylum Streptophyta; class Magnoliopsida; order Malpighiales; family Salicaceae; genus Salix; species Salix arbutifolia. The sequence continues at coordinate 7,612,622 of CM045908.1, forward strand.
AGCTTTGATGTTACTTTTTGCTTATTTAAGATTCTAACTAAGATTGAAGTGTTTTTCTTGATAACCCTTTTAGCAAGTGTGATTTCAAGCTGTTTTTAATGAAGGGTTTTTTTTTTCTTATCAATTATGTTGTGGATATAGTAAAAGGAATCAACTTTTTTCATCATTGTAATGTAAATATTGTTATTTACTACACACCCTAATGTGTAATATGTTGTGTTTCTGAGACTTTGATTGTACTATGTTGGTAATGACCGTGAAATCTTGATCGTTTAGACACAAATTCAGAAACCCTTTATTGTTTTTCAGAGAATGATGTCAATTTTGGAGCAAATTTTGGGTGATATGAAGAATGAAGTTTCAGGATTAATGATGTATAGCTGCTGTCCTCTTTTTTCAGGTTTGAAGTTATATTTACAGTCATTGGGTTTAGCACATTAGTGTGAAGACAAGTTTGAATGCAACAAGGGACTGAAATTGGCTCACTTTGATTTGACAAAAATGACAGAAATTTTTGGATATACGGCTTGCAGACAGTTATCCCAGATGTTTTTGGCTGTGCTCTTTTTTCATAGTTCTGAATATGTTTTAGTTGCTGCTATTCATGGGAGATCAAGTGTTAATCTTAGTTCACTCTTGATCAGCAAAGCGTATGTGTTTGCAATGATGTTTGCGTTGCTTGAGTATGTTGTTGAGATTGCCTTATTTCCTGGGTTGAAGGAATATTGGTGGATAAGCAATTTAGGTCTTGTGATGGTTATAATTGGGGAGATTACTCGGAAGCTAGCGATTGTAACAGCTGGACAAGCATTCACACATCTTATTAAGGTTAATCATGAGGAGCAACATAATTTGATAACTCATGGAGTTTATAGGTTTGTTCGTCATCCATCATACACTGGTTTCTTAATCTGGTCAGTTGGAACTCAGATAATGCTATGTAATCCTATATCGACAATTGGATTTGCTATTGTTGTCTGGCGCTTCTTTGCTCAACGGATACCGTATGAAGAATTTTTCTTGAGGCAGTTTTTTGGGTCGGAGTATGAGGAATACGCTTCGAAAACTCCTTCTGGAATTCCATTTGTGAAGTGAAGATCTTATGGAGTCTGCACACAGAGTTGAACTCATTTGCTACTCTCATCTTGTTTCATGGAGAAAGATTCAGAAAAGTTCCAGTGATGCTTTGTTGAAGAGATTTGGAACTTATTAGAAGCTGAAACTGATCAACCCCCATGAGCTTACATTTGCCGATACTACAGGTGGTAGAAAGATGACGGTGATTTCTTGTAGTGGAACCATTTAAATTTGCTAAATTCGTTGGAGTGGAATGTTTTTTTTCTTCCTTTTGAATCTCACCAAGCCTGTACTAATTTTGCATATGCCTTATTTAATGATGTAGTTTTATTCATGTGCACACTAGAAAAAATCCATTTACTGTATTTCATGTTATAGGATTCGATTACAATGCTAAAGAACAAAAAACCTATACATGGTATGCTAGTTGGAAATGGAATAATTAATCTTATTTATTAAATGATCCACAATCTTGCGGTATCTCTCCCTCGATCCCTGTCCCTATAGTACCTAACTTGATCATGCCTGTCTGTGAAGTGACTGTAAAACACATCTTGATCTTTGGCCATTAAATTCACATAAACCGAGTTCTGAAGATTCCGGTGATAGGCATTGTTTAAGGTCAATGTTGTCGGATCATTTCTTAGCATAGTTTTGGTCCACGGGTGTTTCTATGTCAAATTACTTGCCGTAGCCATGGATTCTGTACATGAACTCCTTGCATTGAGAGGCACTGATGGATTGGGCTCCTGATAAGGCACCGTGTCGAGGCTAGATAATCATTTGGATTTGAAGGTTGAGATTACTTGGGGGATTGTGACTTAAGTGCTTCAGAAGCTGAACAGACTACAAATCCATGAATATAAGAGCAGGAAATTAAAGGGGTCTAACCTCAACAAAGCAGTCATGGGAGAAGATTCGTAGAGCGCCAGCAGCAGACTCGGGATCTATCTACTGCAGCAACAGCATTAAAGATTATCTGTTCAACATTCGGGCAATTTTCAGTGTAAAAGCAATATCATAGGCCATGAACTAAATTGAAAAACAGGAAGTTTCGGTAAATAAATAATTTGTTCATAAGAGAAATGCCGCATTAGAATAAAAATAAAAAAAATAAAAAAACGCCCACCGTGGGGCTCGAACCCACGACCACAAGGTTAAGAGCCTTGCGCTCTACCAACTGAGCTAGACGGGCTTGTCGTTACCTTTCCGGTTAGTTAACAAAATATTAGTTCTAATACCCAAACCAGCTAAAAGCCTATAGAGGCACCTGTCCAACGAAGAAGATGGAGACTGGCCGAATATGAGCGCCGAAAAACACATTTTTATTGTAAAGAAATGGATAGTCAAAGCATTCAAATAAATTTTGTCCAATCAATTATAATGGAATATACACCGTTCAAAGAAGATATCTTCTAATCTCACCGTTCAAATAAAGAACAGAAGTGCGTCTTTCAAGTAATTATTGAAGGGGTCACAATGTCTTCTAATCTCACCATCACTCAACGTCTCTCCTCGTGTTTACTATTGTATTTCAAAAGTATTTTGAAAAAAATTAATAATTTTTTTTATATTAAATTAAAAAATTGGATGTTTTTAGACCATTTTCATATATTGATACCATTAATGATTTTAAAAAAATAAAAATAAAATATTTTTTTGATGTATTTCTAAATAAAAAAATATTTTCAAAAGTAATCTCAATCACACTCTCAAATAGTCATTATGACTCCAACTTGACCTGACCTCATCATGGACGTAACAAAGTAAACTTGAACCTCGAGTTAATGGGTCCAAAACCAACATTTGATAGCAACCCTAGATCTTTTCTAAGGTTATGGTAAGCAAGGTTGTCAAAATCATGATTTTGACACGACACGGAAGTCATTTTTAGACTCGGATCGTAAAATCGGAATAGTAAAATCATAAAATCGTACCTGATATTTTACCGTACAAAAATCATAAAATTGCAGCTAAAATCATATAGGTAGAAAAATTATAAAATCATAAGTAAAATATTTTCGAATATAATACATCATAATTATGATCATAAAACTTCATTAGTTAAGGTTCATACATGATTTAAAATAACTTAAAAATACATTACAAAACAATTATGTCCATAGAATTTCATTAGATAGAAACTAACAAATTTAAAACAAATATTCAGCTGGCGTGCAATGTAAACTAAAATCAATCTTATTTTCATCTCCCTCACTATTTTTAAGACTTGCATCAATAAGACAATAACATCATTATCGAAAAGATTATTAGTACTATCACTGATACCAACACTAATATTGTTAGTACTAGCTCTAACTCTAATAAATTATTTTAACATCAACACATGAAAATGATTTAAAAACATCAAAAAAAATTAATTTAAAGTAAAAAAAGTAAAAAATTTATTTTAAAATTATATTTAAATCAATTCATGAGAATTTATACTTGAAATTTTTGAAAAAAATAATTTTTTTTTTATTTTTTACTTTAAATTAAATTTTTTTAAAGTTTTTAAATTATTTTCATGTCCTAATGTTGAAATAATTTATTGGAGTTGGAGCTATGACTGACAATATCAGTGTTGGTACTAGTATTAGTATTGATAATCCTTTCAATAATAATCCTTTTGGTGAATGTATTAAAAATAACAAGGAAAATGACGGTCATAAGACTAATTTTAATTTATATAGCACATCAACAAAATAATTGTTTTAAATTTATTAGTTTTTACCCAATGAAATTCTATGGACATAATTGTTTTGTAATGTATTTTTAAGTTATTTTGAATCATGTATGAACCTTAACTAATGAAGTTTTATGGCCATAATTATATTGTATTGTATTCGGAAATATTTCACTTATGATTTTATGATTTTTCTACATACACGATTTTAGCTATGATTTTACGATTTTTGTACGGAAAAATTCAGGTATGATTTTACAATTTTACGATCCGATTTTTCAAACACTCTTTCGTGTCGTGTCAAAATCGTGATTTTGACAACCATGCTACCATGTCAAGTGTGGCTATAAATTCCTTGCAATGTGAGAAATCTATACCTTTGAGGCCACCATGTCCAGAGTAGATATCTTTATCTTTGGATTTGAAAGGTGGAGAGTCCACCTTTGAGGCCTTACCTATCTCTCTCTTTTTTCTCACTTCCCATCTTGCCCCTAATATTGAATTAAAAACAAATGTTTAATTAAAAATGTTTAAAGGCAATAAGACATGGATAAATTTATGAAGTAAACAAAGTCTCCAGAGGTAATGGCCATAACATTAACACAAGAGACGAGGCGAGGCCAAGGCATTGCAACTCTAAAACTTTTTTGGCACTGCATTTCAAAACTGTTTTTGAAATAATTATTTTATTTTTTATTTTAAATTATTTTTTTGTGTTTTTACATCATTTTTATGTGCTGATATCAAAAATAAAATTTAAAAAAATATGATTTTAATGCATTTCTAAACGAAAAATATTTTCAAAAGCAAACTCAACCACACTCAAAAACGGGCATCAAAGTCGGGTCATCAGATTGGAACTACCATACATGACATAACTCAATTCCTAGAAAATGAAATGTTAAAGTAAAATATCAAAGAAAGATTACAAAACAAAGACATAATTAAAAATAACAATTAAAAGAATGAATATTAAATTGAAATAAAAAATAAATAAAAAAGGAGCGACAAAAAAATTGGGATTTAAACTGAAAAGAAAAAAAATAACAAAAGGAAAAAAAACCAAAAGAGTAAAGATTAAAATAAAAAAATACAATATCAACTTGAATTGAAAGATAAAATTAAAAAAAAATGAATTTTATAAAATGGTCAAGGAAAAAAAAAAAAAAACAAATCATAAGATAATCTTCATGTATATTCTCTTGTAATAACAATATAAATATTTATTTTCTCACTTGGACCATAATTTAAGACAAACCCAACACTCTACTTGAATATTTTTTTTTTAGTAATTCCTCAAATAAGAGAATGCCCAAAAATAAAAAGAAAAACACTTTTCTCTCTCATTGCTACTCTCTTTCTCTCTCTAGGCAACAATCTCTCTTAGCATAAATTTTTGAACTTATATGTAGAGAAAACATTATAAAAAAGAAATAAAAGTTTTTTGTATAATTTATAGAAAAAGATCTACGTACCTTTAGAGAGAGTTTTTAAAAAGCTAATATAAATGTACTTTTAGGGTCTGTTAATTCGAGTGAAATATTTTCTTGTGTTTGTTTCCGAAAATATATTTCAAAAATTGGTTAATCTAAAATATTTTATAGATAACCTTTAAACTTGATTCATTTAATAGAAAGTATATTTCAGCTCATGAAATTCCGTAATATATTTTATAAATAGGAATCCACTTACAATACAATTCAATCACAACCAACCCCAATTTCATCTCACCACCACCATCGGTTCATCACCACCTTCTCCTCCACCACTACTATTACCCCCATCATCACTAACATGCCACCACTGCCTTCTCCTTGTCTATCAACATCTTTTTCATCACCATCATAACTACTTCCCTACCTCCCCAGTGCCCCACGACCACCTTCACCACCACCTTCTCCCTCCCCCTTCACTACCACCTCAACTTTCATCACTACACTATCAACCCACCACCATTTCCTCCTCTTCAACACCATGTTACCACAACCATCATCATTAATAAAAAAAAATATTTGCGTTTAAAGTATTTTATTTACAATTATTTTTTCAATCAAAACATTGAAAATATTTTATGTTTTATGAGAAAACATAAAAGACAATCACATTTCCACGGCAAGCAGCAAATCAAATTACACTAATAACTCCAAAATTCTTAAAAATGGAAGCACATCATACATATTAGAAACGAGAGAGAGAGGTAGCTAGAAGCATGTCTCAGAGATCAGGTATACACGATTACAGCTGACATTTTAAGGCCACTGGTTTTTGAGAGCAGAAAAACTTGTGAAGAAGGAGAAATCTCTTATTCTTTTGAACAAACTCAGCTATTATACAGCCTAAGAACCACACCCCACGTCTAACAAATTCTAATAACATGGTGCGACTAATTCAATCACACAAACATCCCTTAAGATCGACTAAGTGGTAGCCAACCATGCACTGACAACTATATATCTAACATCTAAACTGAGAAATTAATATTAACTCTGGTGAATAGAGAACCGAATATTTTCATCTCGTGCTCCTTCAAGACTACACCAACTTCAACTCCACCACTTTCGTCTCTGCTCTCCATAATAGAGAAGGCATCAAATCTATCTATGGTCGTAACCTCTACTTTGCTTGGCTTCCCCCATCCAAAATCTGCCCCATACATCCCAAATCGGTTTGTCCCAGCAGCTCGAACCTGTCGAGTATTTGGTTCCCAATCATTGTATGGTAACCTCTCCTTGGCTCCCTCAAGAACTGATCTATTGTCTAGGTCTTTTATCATCTCAGCAAGCCTCTTCGCAACACACGCAACCCCATTCTCTTTCATTAGATCTTCTCCTTCCATAACCGTATCAAAGGAGCTAACACAATTACCAATATAATTCTTAGGTAATGGAGGGGTTAAACGGGATCTACAGTCTACCGTAATCAGCATTTTAATCTTTTCATTGCTGTTTAAGCCTTTTGCTGCAAGCATGCAAACCAATGTATGTGCATATACAAGCACATAAGTCGAGAAATATACTGGCTTTGTTTGATTTGTTTCCTCTTTGGATCCTGAATTGTCCAGTTGAAACGTCACCATTTCCCGAAGCTTCTGTACTTGTTCACGATGAAGTTCGAACGTTGTTCTTAACAAGTTTGGTGGTGTTTCTGGAAGCGTAAAAGGCCTCAAACTTCTAGGATTGTTATCAAAACCTGGAGATTTTACTCCCAGCCAGAATTTCAAGTACCACATGTCTAGCCCTTCTGGATCCTGAACAACTGTTCGGTTGAAAAACGGGGTTAATTCTTCTGGTAACAAGGTAGGGTTTTCCATTTTTCCATCGACTAACTGTTTGCAAATGCGAGCCCATGCATTCATGAAGAAGGATATGCTCATGCCATCAAGAACAGCATGGTTAATGGTGTGGCCGATGCAAAAACCTTTCTTTGGAAATAAAGTGATCTGAATAGCAAGTGTAGATTATATCGTATCAGATATTGATACATTTGGCACATAAGGATGTGACTCAATAGCATCATGTATTTCACTACAGATACGGTCAAAGTCTGCGCTGGACTCGGCAACTGTAAGTTTAACACCATCATCTGGAGTATTGTACGTGATGGTGGGTTTGGTGGAACTTGGAGGCCATGTGAGGTTACCGGCAAGAGGGCGGAAGTGGGAAAGAGTTAAAGAGAGTGAGTTCTTGACCTTGGGAAGAAGTACGGAGTTAAAGAAAGTGGGGGTTAACTCGGTGAGTTTGTAGAAAAAGATGCCTTGAACGGGAGGGAATTTGAGGTTGAAGATATCAGAGAAGATGAGAGGCAGAGATAGCTCGGTGCCTGACTCGGGCGAGGTAGAGGACGGGCTAACATGGCATATCTCGAGCACGTTTACTGGCTTGGTCGATGCCATGACGCTTAACAAAGGAGATCGAGCTAGGTTGATCTAAAGAGAGAGCAGAGCAAGTTTGGAAATCGAATACTTTCTCATGCGGAGAATGGTTTAATTTATAGCGAAATAAAGTGCCTTATCGTTTTTTAAAGAGGAAAATCAATAGATAAAGTTTCACGTATTTATTATCTGATGGTGAAAATGTTGTTCTTTTTATTTGAGAATATATAAAAATATTACTTCTGTATTTAAAATTAAAAATAAATGTTACTTCTAAATATCAATTTTTTAAATGTGTGGAGTTAACTAAGTCATACAAATGAATAGCTTACATTCATCCACAACGTTTGAATGGATGACTGTTGAACGTTTGTTTAAGATTCTGCTTGCATGTCTTCCATTTTCTTTCCTTCCCTCCTTAGATTGATCGAAGTTGAATGGCAGGTATGGCCATAGAGGACTGTGAAAAATCTCCTTGGACAAGCCAGCATCCAATTTCAGCATCCTCAATCTCCATGTAATTAAGTTGAATCATAAATTAAATGTGTTGAACGTTTTTTAATAGTTTTTGTTATTGTTAATTCGGTAAAAGATGGATTTGGCTAAAAATATAATTCAAATTGTTGTGTTAAATAGTACTAATTGAAATTGTTTTTGAAACTAATATTGCTAGTAAAATGTTTGAATAGTTGCTGAATGTTGTTCCAAACAAACATATTAATGTTTGTTAGCATTCATCCATTCAACAACTATTCAAACATTTTTGTCGTAACATCCAAAAACAAAGATCCATGATGTAAACTCTGTTTTTGTAGTAATAATCTTGAAAGTGATGGTTATTACCAATTAACGCTTTTATCGGCAGTATGCATCACAGAAGGTATCATTTGCTTTCCACTCATCCAGCCCAAAACCTTGACCAAGAGCTCCAAGCAACTTTGCTACAGTTGCATTTTTCATAATTTGCTCATAAGCGGATTGAATTGCTGGAACTTTAACGCCATTGACGCCCGACTCCAGGATTTTAGAAGCACGGTTACCAAGGAAAGAGAAGTGCTGTAAAGTAGCCCGTCATCTCAGTGGTGTTTATGCTGCATGCAGGGAAACTGAGTTAAGTAATGGGAAGTTGGTGAACCAGCTTGAGTGGGCAACCATATAGTGTAGATTGTTATGTTACGATCATCCTTTGTGTAACTCAGAAGGTTGGGATTCAAAGTTGTGTTGAAAAGGAGAGTGGGACAGAAAAAAATTAATGCTTAATTGGTATCCTGAATGACAGATTCTGTGGCCTTGTAGAGTTTTCAAGTTTCAGGTCTGATATACCCTGTCTACTTGCTATGCATGCTACGGCCTGCGGGAAGCTCAAACCGAAACCATATATACTTTTTATTCATTTTGGTTTACAAGGTTGAATCAACCATGATAAATTTTAAATCATGGATTCCCTAGGTCAACTTCTCAGACTGGGTTGCGTTTATCATCTTTGGTGTTTGAGATGAAATGTTTAACCCTAGTTTCATATATTTTTATTTATAAAATAATTGCTCACATTATTATTACCATTAAACACTTTTAATCTTATGTGAAAAGTATTGAATCATTATATAATTTTTAAAATAACATTATACTTATTTTATTTGAAAAACAAATAATTTTATATAATTGTTTTTTTAAAAAAAGTGAAAGGCCCAGTGAAGTCAGACCTAGACCTATCTGAATGAGGTTAAAAAATCAGGTAAAGCCTATTATTTTTATCTTAAGCGAACAAATTGAGTGTGTTTGGAAAGCACTCTAAAAATGCTTTTTTAAATGAATTGTTTTTAGTATTTTTAGATTATATTGATGTGCTGATGTCAAAAATAACTTTTAAAAAATTAGACAATATTATTTTAATGCATTTATAAATAAAAAAACATTTTGAAAAATAATTGCAACCACATTCTCAAACATCTTCAAAATCTCTAGCTTGAGTTTTTTTTTTAAATAAAATAAATAGAAGACATATTGTTTACTTGACCAAGTTATAGCCACACATGATTGAGAGAAAATTAGGGTTTGTGTAACTTGAACTTTAAAATCTAAATTTTAATCTAAAGATACTTAAGAATTATCCTAAGAAGTTCAATAACCACATTTTCAAACTTGAAGCACACTATAATAAATCTTAAACCTCAAAATCAAATCAAATCAAAATAAACTTTGCAAGCTACAATCTTTTTTCCCTTATCATTATTTAAGACTTAAACCATTTTATTGAACTTCTCTTTTAGACAAGTCCATCAACATCAAAATTGATTTTTTTATGGTTGGTCAAAACCGATACATTTATTTATTTAAATAAATTCAAATTAAATTGAGAATTATATGTGCCAATAAATACAAAAAAGTTGCTAATACTAACTAAAAACTAAATTTAAAAGCCAAGAGATAAATACAAATAAAAATATATGATCTTGTAATACTTGGTTTGTGTTTGTTAGCTTTTAAAAAAAACAATTACTCTAATCAATTTTTGAATAAAAGTAGTTGGAAAATAATTGGATAAAATCAATGGAAAACTATTATGTAGGGTTGCATTAAAAAGAAAATCTACTAATTTAAATGAAAATATTATAATTTTATTCAAAAATAAAACAAGGTTTTGTTAACTAAATTCAAGTTTTTGTTTAATTGAGGTCAAGCATCTCACACATATATAATGAACATATTCATTGAAGTACCCCTCAAACCCTTTCTAGCACCTTTCTTATCTCTTCTAACACCTTTTAAACCTTTGTCAGCATCTTTAAAACATTGTTAGTACCCCTCAGACCTTCATAACCACTCAAAACCATTGTAACACCAGTTGAGCTTGGAACATTGTAGAATCCTCTAATTTGTTTAACAATATCACTTTGATAGGTCCTTAAATTTTGCTCATATTAATTACAGATATTGCACCTCACAATAGATACTTTATCCTAATAAAACTAGTCTAATCTTTCTATTTGTTCCCTTTTTCTATTCTTCATAGGATGTAAAACAACATCATTTTCTTATGGATCTACCTCAAGTTAAGGGTGAAAAACCTTATTGTATGATTTTTTGAAAGTCCAAACATTGTAATATACAAGTCTTCTATATTAAGTTTTTTATATTGCACACAAGTGAACAAAAAATACATGCAATTGAGCTCGGATTTGGGCTATAAAAATTTAATTAGGCTGAAAAAAATAAAGTTTAAGGATTAAATTGAAAGTTTTTCAAATCACACTATTGAAATTGAGAATGAACAATAACTAAGAATACATTGAAAAATCATACTATTCAAAAAATCTATGCAAGGGTGTTCGCTATCTTAATTAGATCTAGCTATCATGAAATAAGAGCAAAGACGTAATAGATTTATTGTTTGTCCAGTCTCATAGCATGCATTCCTAAGCTCCCTTTAAATCATACTATTAATCCTTCAGGGCGTAGGTCCAATCAGAAAATCTTGGAGAAATGAAGTGTTTTTCTCCTTCAAGTTTATCTAAAGGTAAGAAAAAGATTTTGAAAGCTCATAAATGAGTTATAATATTCACTTTTTTTAGAAAGATAGTATACCAAATTCGATCAAATCTCATTTGCAAGGATACATTGAATCTCAACATCAAATAATAGTAAAGGCGTAGTGGCACCTAAGGACTTGGCCCAGTGGAGTCCCTTCCTCTGCTCCAGGGGTTCGAGTCCTCTTTTTATGCCTGTCATCTCTGCGATGTTTTATTTGTTTACTAGGCTTGTAGGATGTTCAGTAGATCCGGAGATTAGTTGTGGTGTGCGTAAGCTGACCTGAACACCCCGGTTATATATATAAAAAAGTAGTGTTAATCTTTTCATGTGTGTACATATACAATGATAAACATGGTGTGATGACAAAGAGTTTGTAATCTGCACAATAGATCTCGAATTCAGTATATTATTGAAAAAAATCTAAAATAATCAGAATTTTATTCATTTATTTAAACCCACAAAATACACTTTACATGAGATAAGGTTTTTAGCATAAAAAAGAATACAGTGATAACATCAGGTGGAAGCCTTTAATCAGGAATGTGATAGCAATGCAATGCAAGTGGGCCATCTGGAGCAATCCATCACAAGAAACCTTTAATCAGAACGTAGCGTTTTATGGTCAGAGACAGTGGAACTGAGATCTAGCTTTAGCCCCAGTCTCCATAATAGCGAACCATGACCCTTGTAGTTCCTTCGGGCTCCCATACTGGAAAGCTTTTAGACTTTTTTATTTTTAAAAAATTAATTTTTATTGAGTAAAGAACTTTTTAATAATTGAAGTAGGTTTGGTTTACCATACTTATCTTCTTTTTTAATATCCACTTTCTGCCACGGGAGCTGCAAACACATGGGGGATCTTGGCTGCACCTGCCTTTTCGATTCTTGATATCACTCTTCCTGGTTCTTGCGTTGGCCCGATTCGTCTTCGGAAATTGTTAACATCGAGTTATCAATTACGATCCAGATAGCAGCTAGCAATCACACTCGATCCTTTTTGTCATCATATATATATATATATATATATATATATGTGTGTGTGTGTGTGTGTGAAACAATTTCAAGATCATTTCTCTGAGAAAGTTAAAAGGTTTAACATATTCCTTAAATTATTAGTTGTATGTAATTAATGATTGATTAATCAGAATACGGTTAAGCAAACAATTTGATCTTGTGAATATTCTCTTTAAGATTATGTTTATATAAATCTGTATTAAAAGAAAAAAGGCCTCAATGATTTTGATTGCCCCCACTGTTCATCCTCATGCTGTGAATGATTTGTCTCATCGCTTTCAAATTTCAATGCTAAAGTAAACATAACCTCTTCTGGATTTGCAAGATTAAAAACTACAATTTGAGTCGACAAGTACAAAATCACTATGAGGTTCCTCTTTAAGTTGGTGGCCTATCACTCTTTTTGGTGAGGGTTATCACACCTTTTCGTATCGCACCCACGCCCATGCCCACCTATACAAATAAAACCTATCCAATTAAACATTCAGTAGATATTTCAGTGTTACGAGTTTGAGATTAAATAATTTGTTTTTCTTGTATTCTCAGGTAATATGATGATCACTGAAAATTTATATAGTTGTTAATTTTAGGGTCCATAAGATTAGTCTAAAAACACGCAAATTGACCTAAAAACTCAAATTAATATAAAAAAAAACCCTATCCAATCATTCCAAGTGCGATAAACTATTCTATGCATCCGATCCTTTTGGGTTTTCCCAGCTTGTTATCTGTATATATAAAAAGTAGGTCCAGTTTCTAGGCTATGAATATTGTTATCAGGATACTCATGATCCCCACATATGAGTATTGAATTTCTGATAGTATACACACATATATATATATATATAAATATATATACATATACCTGTAGAACCCCACGTATGGTGTTTAAGATCTCAAGTCAAGATGAACAAAATAATGTAGATGATGTTACTTTGGATGTGATGTAGCTGGGACGAGGAGAGTTCGAGGCCGAGAAGCACTGCACAGAAATTCTGAGAACAATATTCCATGCAAATCATGGCATCTAGCATGTGGTCAGATTTGTGTTTTCCGAAGCTAGCAATTATTTATGGAGGGTCCGAAGCTGGGAGTTTGCTAAAGGACAATATTGGAACAAGAGAGAGTTCCTCTGTATTCCAAGTTTTGGCCGCTTTCCTGTCTGCATGCCGCTGTTCCTTCCTCTAACAACCGTCTTCTTCCTTTGTCTATTAGCAAACTCCTCGCACTGCCTATAAATGCCATTTTTCTTTTTATATTTTAATTATTTATCTTCTTAAATTTATATCATGAATAATCAACGAGAATATATTTTTTATTTCTTTTAAAAGGCGTAGTAAAATAATACTAAAACCAACGATAAGCATTTACTTTCATTTTTTAAAAACAATGAAAAAGAAAAAACAAAGGGTCGAGATGGGCCTGTCCAGGCCGAGGCCCAATATTTGATCGGATTAAAAAGACAATCTAAGGAATTCAGTATCAGTGCATTACACCTTACGAAGTCAACCTTTGCCGGCTTTTTAAAAAAAGGATTCCACGTGGTCCTTCTCTCGATATCACTTTCTGCCGCCTTGAACCGTTCGATTTCAATCCAACGGCCGCGTTCAAAACAGCACATTAGTTCTTGACTCCCTCCAATATTTGCTGACTTCTGGACTCCACGCCAATTGACACAATCACCCTTATGTCCTCTTCTGTGTCGTCATCCTATTTTATTTTTATTTTTATTTTTTTAGAGGGCCAGCTACTGTGCTCTTTTATTCTTTTCTTTACCAAGGCGATGTGATATTACGGAAGATGCTTATATTTTATGTGAATTTAAATGTAGTCAACACTTCAAATATTATAGGATGGGATTATGACATTAATGATCTCATATATATTTACCCTTTTTAGTACAGGTATTCATTAGCAATTTATATATTGAGTTTATGATATGAAAAGAATATGAATAAAAAAGAATATAAAAAATAGAATCAAACCGAAACGGTCGGTTTAAACCGAGTCCAGTTTGCTTTCAGTTTTTTTTTTTTTTTGATTTTGTTGTTTTTATTGATATAAACCAGACCGAACCGAATCGAAAATGATCAACACAACCAACTTTCTTAATGAATATGAATTCATTTTCCAATTAATATCCGTGGGTGTTGTAGGGTTGTAAAAATTGCCAAAATATTTAAATATATCCTGCCAAAAGTTGCAGCATCAATCCTTTGCCTCTGCACAAAATTAGAAATATATATATATTTATTTTCTTTTCCAGTCGGTGGTTGCCTTGTTTTTATCCTATGAGAAAGATATACGAATCAACCTTGAAACACTTGACTTCATCATATAATAATATGAGTTTGGAGTTAAAAATTCCTTATTTTTTTAATGTGAATTTAAATAATTTATTTTTAAATGTCATAAGAGAATTTAGTTCTGATACACACAATAATGTAAGAAAACCCTTAGACTTAAAAAAAATAAATACAAATACATTTTGAAATGCTTGACTGATCTTTAAATTTAAACACAATAATAAATAAATAAAAAATTCTATTTTATAATAAATGAAAAAACGGAGGGTAAAATGGTAATTGAAAAAACCCGACCTGGAGCCGTTAAGTATATGCCTCTTAATTTCGTTGGCACGTAAAAAATATTAAGAAAACCAGATAAATTACTTCATTTCTTTTTTTTTTTTTAAAAAAGGGGAGCATTGCTTGGCTTTCTTTCTTTCCTTTCTTTATTTTTATTTTATCTGTGAAGCAGAGAAAAAGCTGCTTCTTCTCCACAAGCCTGCTTCCTTCCTTCTCCCACTTCAATTTTCTATTTTTGATACTGAATTTCTCTCACTTTCTCGCAGACCAAACTGCACTCGACTCTCTCTCTCTCTCTCTCTCTCTCTCTCTCTCTCTCTCTCTCTCTATACCTACAGTTTCTGCTACTGCTTTTGAGCTGTTAATATCCTTGGCGTTTTCTTTTTATACAGAAAAAGATTTTTAACTGTTTCAATTCACTTTTTTTCTTCTTGAGATCGGTTCTGCCAGATTTGACTTCCTTTGCTGTACTGAGAAGGGTTTTTGTTTCCTCACAAGACCCGGTATAGACCTTTTCAAGGTATGCGAAGAGATGCTTCTTTCTGTTTTTTTATTTTCAAATTGTTAAGCTTGGAGTTGAAATTTCTGGTTCTTTCTGTCAATGTTAATGAATTGAAAATGTGAGTTTGGATATTAGATCGGTTTGATTTAGCACCTTTTATTTGCTTTTAAGTGGAAGAAAATGGAGAAAAGTTCGGTTCTTTGATTAACTTATTATTTTGTTTTTTGGTCTCTAATGGGGAACAATTCAAACTTTAATGTTCAAGTTGTGATTTTTTTAATTGTAATTTTTGTTACCTTGCTTGAAAGCATAAGCAAACCAAGTCTTACAAGCAGTGTTGTCTTTTTTAACCTTTTAAGTGAAACTTGTGGTCAAGGATGGCATAAAAGTTTGTTACTTTGCTTAATGGTTGCAGCAACTAGAGCGGTTATCTAGTAATTCAAGTTTGAAGAACGGAGAGGAACTTGAAGATCTGTGTGAGATCAAGAATTAGAAGAATTGAACCATTTTTTTTTAATTCGGATCTGCGAGAAGTATCTGCCAGTGAAGGGTTGTATTGATTTTTCTTTTTAGGGTTTCTTGAAGGAGATGAATATATTTTCTTAAGGTGTTGAGCTTGTGAATGGTGGTGACTAAGTATCGAAGGAGCACTAGGGCCGGTTTCTATAACAACGGTCCCCTCCATCAAGCTGTATCCAAATAAGTTTAAAGTGTGGTCTTGTGATAGGATCTTTTTAGAGGGTGAAAAAGCTAAAAAAAATTAGCCTTTTAATTGATCCTTTATCTTATGGCATCTGTTGGAACTCAATCGTCAGGATCAGAGAAAATGTTACCGAAATCCCAGATCTTGCCTTCTCTCCAGTCGATCAAATCTTTGCCGGTTGATTTTAGGTTTGTGGGTTCTCCAACATCTGAACGAATGGAAAAATCTGTGGATGTGAATTCATTAAATAGCAATACAGTCTGTTTGAGTATTCCAGAAAAAAATGATATAGGGAATGACCTTGTTGAGGGAGCTGAGAATAGTGTTGGCAATGATGTCAGTGAGGATTCACCTTATAGTCGAACTGCCATCTTGATTGAACAAAGGCCTACTGTGGGTGATGAAGGTTTGGACACTGTTGTTATGCCTTTGCCTTTGCCTTTGATATCAACATCTCGCAGTGAATGCAGGTGGGCTGATACCAGCTCCTATGCTACAAACAAGGTACCCTTGGATGAATGGGATTAGTTTTTGGGTCTGATCATGGCTAAATTCTTTCAGTTTTGGATGCATATTTGTGTAGAAATTCATACTAAATTATGATGAAGCTACCTGGATTTAAGTTGATTGATTAGCGTTCCATTCATCGATCTTGTTACATATGTTAAAGTTAACCATTTCAGAAACTTCAATCTTGGTTTCAACTTCCTAATGGGAATTGGGAGCTGGGGACGATTTTATTAACTTCAGGGACTGAGTCTACTATTTCTCTCCCTGATGGAAAAGTAAGTGAAATTTTTTGAACATGATTTTGTGGTATAAATAGTTAGGGATGTTTTAATTTGACTCGCGTTTCGAATTATAGGTTTTAAAGGTGAAAACTGAAAGTCTTGTGGCAGCAAATCCTGATATCCTTGATGGTGTAGATGATCTCATGCAACTTAGTTACTTAAACGAGCCATCAGTGTTGTACAATCTTCAGTATAGATACAATCGTGATATGATTTATGTAAGTGTCTGTGTTAGTATTATATTTGGTTCTGAATCAGCAAATGAAATACTGATTTCCTCTAATTCTTTGAGTGCAATTAGACAAAAGCAGGGCCAGTTCTGGTAGCCATCAATCCTTTTAAGGAAGTTCCTTTATATGGAAATAATTACATTGAAGCATATAAGAATAAGTCTATGGAGAGCCCACATGTGTATGCCATTACAGACACGGCCATCCGGGAAATGATACGAGGTGGTTTAATTTTTCATATATTCTGAAAGATTGTGTTTCTGGTGGTTTGTGACTTTTTGAAATTTGTCAAATTTTGTAGAATTCTTATTCTTTTTTTTCCTCTCTCTCTCCAGATGAAGTAAACCAATCTATCATTATAAGGTTAGTAATGTGTGAGTAATTAAGCTTGTTTTTTTGAAGGTGCTTCTTCAATTAATAACCTATCAATTTATTGTTCCTAATGCTGTTTGTTTCTAGGCAGTTTCAGTTGGAACTCATAATGTGGCATTTTGTTGGTAGTTTATATGATAAGTTGAAACCATGCGTGTTTCACACCTATATCAATGTTTTTGTTTAAGTTTTAGTGGATGTTCATCTGGAAATAACATCTAGAGAGATACCATCTCATTATCTTTGTGGTGACCAGAGTTTTGCTTTTGTTTTTATATAATATAGTATTCACTGTTAACATACAAGACTAAATAATTTGCAGTGTATAACAATGGCCATGATTAGAGGGTGAAGCTACTTGGATAACAAAATGAACTTTAACTATGACAATTTCCTTGCATCTCAGTGTGTTAGAAATAGCCCTTCCACTGAAAAAATGGGTTATAGATTCTACTAACCTAGCCTCATGGTCTGCTTATGGACTTATTGCTTCACATCTGCTTTCGGTATGCAAAGTCATTGTGATTATTATATTTGAGTGACTCATGCTATTAGATGGAGTATAACCGAGGAAGAATTTCTCTCTTTCCTTTGAACTCTGCTTGGTCATGTACTTCTCACTTTCATTTGTCTTGTGTTTTTTTTGGATTTTGATGATCTAGAAGATTTTGGGTGGTTTTGGATTTCTCTTGTATGTCTCTGATGAACTAGCACGTGCCTACCTTTTGTGTTCCTTTAACCAGTTTTTCACTTTCTCAAAAATGATACAGTACACATGATGCATATCATCCAATAAATAGCACATAACATGACAGACCAGAGAAACACAAGTTTTTAGTGTTTTGATTAACATTCTGAGTTCGATTTCATTTGTTTGTTGCCTCAGTGGTGAAAGTGGAGCAGGAAAAACAGAGACAGCAAAGATAGCGATGCAATATTTGGCTGCTCTTGGTGGTGGTAGTGGGATAGAATATGAAATATTGAAAACCAATCCTATTCTAGAAGCCTTTGGTAATGCAAAGACATTGAGGAATGACAATTCAAGTCGCTTTGTAAGCTCCATGTTCTTTATTTGAACATCTCAGTGTTCTTTACTCTCTAGGTTAACCTACCTGGTATTGAGGGATGACAGTTATCATTGTCATCCAGAATTCAATTTGAATTATCAATACTTGTTCTGAACATGTTGCAGGGAAAGCTGATTGAAATCCACTTTAGTGAAACAGGAAAAATATCGGGTGCCAAAATTCAAACATGTAAGATTGCTCAGATTACTGATGCACTTCAATGACATTGGATATATTTTCCTGTTCACTTTTACGAAAATTTTGTTACTGACTGAGTTATGAATCCACGTTCGTTCTTGTTTGGTGCACAGTTTTACTTGAAAAGGTAATTTTCTATTCCTCTGTTGAATATTTCCTGCAACATTTTTTTTGAGTTGCCAATTTAATGTGTTAAATAAACAGTCCAGAGTGGTCCAATGCATGGAGGGTGAGAGGTCATATCATATATTTTATCAGCTTTGTGCTGGGGCTTCACCAAAACTAAGAGGTATGTACTGCCATATATTTTCTCAATGTGTTCAATTTTTTATGCATATTTTTAGAGCGCACCAGGTTGCTTTCTTTAAAAAAAATAATCCAAATATACTGATTCCTGTGTAATAATTACAAATGACCCTACCCCCTTTCTGCTGTTTCTTTCATGAGCACAGACAAAATAAACTTGAAGATTGCAAGTGAATATAAATATTTGAGGCAGAGCAATTGCTACACAATTACTGGGGTTGATGATGCTGGACGCTTCCATGTTGTTACGGTTTGTTTCTGGCTTCTCATTTTCTTGGATAGTTGCTTTTAGTTTTTAATTTTTTTCGCTTTTATGTTGAAACTAGAGGTTTTGCACGCCAACTTGCTTATAGCTGTTACAACTTTTCAGGAAGCTCTGGATATTGTTCATGTCAGCAAGGAAAACCAAGAGAGTGTATTTGCAATGCTTGCTGCAGTGCTGTGGCTTGGAAATGTCTCATTTTCTGTTGTTGATAATGAAAATCATGTTGAACCTGTGGTAGATGAAGGTAAGATGCTTTCAAAAGTTGGATGATTGGCATATTTAAATTCATCATGTCCATTGTTTTTCTTAATATTATTATCCAAATCTCACTGATTGCCACTCATTGGCTTCACTGAACTATCTGCGGGGAGATTCATATAAGATTTTAGGAGAAAGGGGAAAAACTGAGATTGTGATTAACCTCTTGACTAGATCAAGATGCTAGGAAAGATGGAACTGTCAAAAAAAAACCTTCTAGGAAAAAGTAATAATGTTTAGAAGTATATCTAGAGAAGTGTTGCTTTGATTGATTGTCCACCCTGCATCAACATGGACCATTGAATATGAATGACAGCTGAACTTATGTTGCTAGTCACAGATAGTTTGACAAATATAGACATGAAGGATTAGATTTCAGCACAGTAGTTAAAGCAGGGTGGCAATTCTATCTAAAATGCTGACCTCCCAAATAATGAAACATGCGATAGTTGTTGCAATAATGCTATTTCAGTTTGTTTCATTTTTCTGTTTCAGTTATTTTGGTATGATGAAATACCACTTCAGTTGTGTTCTATTATATATTAGTTCCAACAGCATCTTATATTCAATATTGTTGATCCTTCTTAGAGTGATTGTGCTTGTATCTAGAAGCAAATCAAACCTCTGTCTTTTTCCTTGAAAATATTTGTTTTGGTGTCATGAGATGGTGTCATCAGCATGTGATCAAATAGTTGCAATGAGGTTTTTTTTCATGTTCAGGTCTAACCACTGTTGCAAAATTGATTGGATGTAATCTTGGGGAGCTTAAGCTGGCTTTATCTACTCGCAATATGAGGATTGGAAATGATACAATTGTCCAAAGGCTAACCTTATCACAGGTGAGAAAATGTAAAAAATTAGCCTTTTCTATAGTTAGATATTTAAGGGATACTCGCTTGCATATATAGCAAGGCAACAGGTATATGCTTGCCTCTCATAAGCGATGGATCTAAACAAGCACCAACATCCTTTTCAAACTTTCACCATTAAAACAGTAATATTAGACTACCCTGTGGTCTGTCTGGATGTGCTATCTATTTGATAGCTAATGGAATTTTAATTACGTGTAGTATGAATGCAATGGGATTTAATTGAGCTCCTATTACTAGTAATTTTCCATGGAGTACATAAGGACATTCATTTATGAACAATTTTTTTTCTTGTACTTTTCAGGCAATAGATACAAGAGATGCTCTGGCAAAGTCGATATATTCTTGCTTGTTTGATTGGCTTGTTGAACAAGTCAACAAATCACTTGCAGTTGGTAAAAGGAGAACTGGCAGATCCATCAGCATTCTTGACATTTATGGATTTGAATCATTTGAAGTGAGTTTAGTCATTCCTGCTGTGAATTCTCTCTGTTTGTGTTGAATTCTGATACATGGCATTCTATGCTATTTACTGGATCTGTAGAGAAATAGTTTTGAGCAATTCTGCATAAACTATGCAAATGAGAGATTGCAGCAACACTTCAATCGTCATTTATTCAAGTTGGAGCAGGAGGTAAGTATCTTAAAACATCTTACAAGACTCCTGGTTTAATAGTTGAACTCAAGGCAATAATGGGTGACGGATGTCTTAAAATTTTACTCGTCGATCCTCAATTTCCAATCAATTCTGGCATTCTCCTATTTGTTAAAAAAAACTGAACTTCTCTCCTTGGGGGAAAGAGGTTAAGAATTCTGGCATATCATTATGATGGATTAGTAGTGGTTTAAACATCTATATATTAAAAACACTGTACTAGGCTTTTGAGCTTCTGTAACCTAAGAAATTAGGATGTATTACAACATTTGCATTGCATGTATTACAAGATGTTCTTGTCTTCCAGGAATACATACAAGATGGCATTGACTGGGCCAAGGTTGAGTTTGAAGACAACCAAGACTGTCTCAATCTTTTTGAAAAGGTACAGAGTAACTCGCTAGAATGTTTTATTCATGCTTTTTATTTATTTCTTTGAATTGTAGTGTTGGAAATCGAAACATGTACCTCTATTGTAATATTACTGTTTTGAGCCTGTTCAATATACCTTGATATGATAATTGAATTGATGTTTCTGTTCCTCACCGCACAATGTTTTGTGGATTATATTCAAACCTGATATTTATTTCTATTATTAACCAATGCATATTTGCATATCTTGAGAAGGATAGGGACTCCATCAATGTTGAATGCAAGTTTCATACCCTGTCTTCATACAAGTCAACTGAGAGTCTTGAGGTGCAAATGGGATAATTTATTAACGTGGTTAGCAAAAGAAATACAAAACATGTTCTTTTTTAGAGTTCTAAGAAAATTATCAAGAAAAGCTGTATAAGCTGACTCCCTTCTTATCACGAGTGTATTACTCATTTTATTTTTATAGTTTGTGTAATAGAGGTATAGAAAACCTGATACAATGTGACATTCTACTTTTTGTTTGACAAATTAAAATTAACAAATGTGGATGATCAGATCAAGCACAGTAAAAGATGGTTTCTTAAATTTGTTTTCTGCATTAGTTCTAATGATCAAGTCTCACATGTCTAAAAGGACTTTTTTTTTTTTTATGGAGAAATTCTCTCACTTCTCTCAAATTTCTGAAGTAATTGAAATTTGAATTGATATAACTTGAACCTTTTATCTTTCATGCAGAAACCTTTGGGGTTATTATCGTTACTAGATGAAGAGTCCACCTTTCCAAATGGCACCGATTTGACATTTGCCAACAAGCTTAAACAACATTTGAACTCTAATTCTTGTTTCAGAGGAGAGCGAGGCAAAGCCTTCAGTGTCAGCCATTATGCAGGCGAGGTATTGGCCTTTCAGTCAACAAATAGTCCATTGTGCTTTCCTTTTGTTGTGACTCGAGTGCTTATAATGGTCAAAATTGACTGCCAAATTTAGTTTCCCATAGGATTAAAGTGATTTAACAATGTAGGTGCTATGACATTTTGGTTATGAAAAGGCTACCTCATTTAATGCTGTCACTCTGTTGAATTTCAGGTTAACTATGATACAACTGGATTTCTGGAGAAGAATAGAGACTTATTACACTTGGACTCTATCCAGCTTCTCTCTTCATGTTCCTGCCATCTCCCCCAGATATTTGCTTCCAATATGCTTACACAAACTGAGAAACCTACAGTTGGTCACTTATATAAAGCAGGTGGAGCAGATTCACAAAAGCTAAGTGTTGCAACAAAATTTAAGGTATATTATGCTCTCTTGTCCGTGCCCAAACCTAAAACTGGGATGCCCTAAGGTTTACATTGGCCATGAATTATTTTTCATTTATTCTCGTTGCTTATTGATACAAGGTTCTGTCCACTATCAAGAAAAGGGTTTTGTAAACCATTATTTATCAGATATTGATTTGTGATGATCAAGAATATGAATTGTTCAATCCTCATAGTTAGGAACTTGTTTCTTTTTAGTTTGGATCAGTTGATAAAGAGTTTGTTCTTAATCAACACATGTATTATTGATGGTAGTGCTTTGAAAAGTTTCCAGTAAATCAGATGTATGTTGCTGTTAATTATAAAAAAATGGATTATCAATGTTCTCTTGCATGTTTCCCCTTGTATCTGAATGGTTAGGCTTTTATATTGTGTTCAGCACAGATGAGTGACTGCTAGGTAACAATCTAGCTTCTGCTTGTCCCAGTAATTCTATTAACCTAGCATTTTGGTGTATAGGGCCAACTGTTTCAATTGCTGCAACGACTAGAAAACACAACACCACATTTCATTCGTTGTATAAAGCCTAACAACTCGCCTTCTCCTGGATCATATGAGCAAGGACTTGTATTACAGCAACTGAAATGTTGTGGAGTTCTAGAAGTGGTTCGTATATCAAGGTCTGGATTTCCTACCAGAATGTCACATCATAAGTTTGCCAGAAGGTAAAGAAAATTACTCTTTCAACTTATGTGACAGCTTCCAGAATTGTATGATTCCATAGTGTTTAGTATCTCAATTTTCTTTTGGGATCCTTATTGTCTGACATGATTTTTGCATCAGATATGGTTTTCTTCTGCTGGAAAATGGTTCTTCCCAAGATCCACTCAGTGTTTCAGTTGCAATTCTTCATCAGTTCAATATCATGCCAGAGATGTATCAAGTTGGCTACACAAAATTATTTTTTCGAACAGGACAGGTGAAATGGAGAATCTGCACACGCACACAAAACATGTGACAACCTACATGCATATGAACAAACATACATACAAATGACTATTAGATGTTCATCATACATGGCTTCTTTAGATGGTTTTGAGAACCTTTTTTTTTCTTGGATGAATACCATGGATTATTATCAACCTACTTTCAAACATAATTAATAAACCTTTATGCTCATCTCGTACATTTTATGCAGATTGGTGTGCTTGAGGATACAAGAAACCGAACTCTACATGGTATTTTACGTGTTCAAAGCTGTTTCAGAGGGCACCACGCTCGCAGTTACCTCAGGGAGCTCAGAAGAGGAATTTGTGCTCTTCAGTCATGTATTACCTTCTCTTTTCTAGTTTGAACCTTTGTTTACTTCAAACCATTGTCATGCTTGTAAAAGGAAACATAAATTATGTTTAAGAATGCTTGTGATGATGACTATGTTCATTCCTTCATACAGTTGTTCGTGGAGAGAAATTCAGAAAGGAATATGCGGTCTTACAGCAAAGACATAGAGCTGCTGTTGTTATACAAAGACACATCAAAAGCACAATCTGTAGCAAAAAATACAAAAACATGCATCAAGCATCAATCTTGATACAATCAGGTATTCATAAGTTCTGACCTGGACTTGAGGGTTTAGTGCAGTAAAGTCATATATCTTTGTTCATCTGAATGATTGAGATCAGAGTTTACAAGGAACAATCTCCGGGTTGGGTTCCTGGAGGTTGTGGTCTACACGTGGTTTCAGTCAATACTTGAGATTGTTTACATTTTCTGTATGAAAATGTTTAAACCTAGCTGCTTTGCTTTTATTAATAAGAAGATAATAAGATGATTTGTCCATTATTCATGAAATTGTCTGTGCTATGCTGCAGTTATTCGTGGATGGTTGGTGAGAAGATTTTCAGGTGATGTAGGATTATTGAAATCTGGGGCAACTAAGGTACCTATTCAATCTTCTTTTTCCTGTACATAAATTATAAGTAACACCTGTTTGCTAATTTGATCTTGCTTCCAGTTTTGTTGTCATTAGTTCCCCAGTTGATAGAATCCTGATTTGATTTTGTATTTTATTGTTGTCTATTTATATTGAACATGCTATATCTATGTGTATGTATCTCAGTTGCAACCCTTTACTCTTGAAAAAGAATCTTCAGAAATATTATAACAGAGGAATACACTGGTTTCAAATGAGATTGGTGTCATTTAACCATCTAGTAGTATTGACAATTTCTCGTGTCATGTATATGCATCTATCATTATATCTATCCATACATGTGATGTGAGTATACTATATTAAAGTGATGTAGATATATATCCCAGTCTGTCTGGTTGCTTGTCCTAAGGACTCTGCTTTATCCCTCACTAAGAGCTTAATTTTATGAATTCCTGGTAAAATCTACATGTATATAATAAAGGTGAGGATCCAGTTCCAAGGATGGATCATTGCAGCCTGTCACTTGAAGTATCATACGAGGTTAATTTTAAAGGACACTACTGTGTTGCCCTTCCCCATAATGAAACCCAACTTGTGAGCTTCATTGGTTTACTGGGACAGTATTGGATAGTGTAAATATCTTTGGTGATTATTCATTAGGGTAATTCTTTGGCCCTCCTTTCCTTAGAAGACACTGTTCATATTGGAGTCTCGTATTCTTACAGTTGAGATATTTAACAATTACAAGTTCTCAACAGGGCAATGAGTCAGATGAGGTGCTCGTGAAGGCATCATATCTTGCTGAATTACAGCGACGAGTTCTCAAAGCTGAGGCTGCTCTTAGAGAGAAAGAGGAGGAGAATGACATCCTTCACCAACGGCTCCAACAATATGACAGCCGCTGGTCTGAATATGAGTTAAAAATGAAGTCCATGGAAGAAGTGTGGCAGAAACAGATGAGATCCTTACAATCCAGCCTCTCCATTGCAAAGAAGAGCCTAGCTGTGGATGATTCTGGGAGAAATTCTGATGCATCAGTCAATGCAAGCGACGAGAGAGACTTTAGCTGGGATACAGGAAGTAACCATAGGGGTCAAGAAAATAACGGTGTGAGACCAACGAGTGCAGGCTTGAGTGTCATAAGCCGGCTAGCTGAAGAATTTGAGCAGAGGAGTCAAGTATTTGGCGATGATGCCAAGTTCTTGGTAGAGGTAAAATCTGGTCAGGTTGATGCAAGTTTGAACCCTGACCGAGAGCTCCGACGGTTAAAGCAGATGTTTGAAGCTTGGAAGAAGGATTATGGATCGAGACTACGGGAAACAAAGGTGGTTTTGAACAAGCTCGGAACTGAAGAAGGTGCCCTTGATAGGGTGAAAAAGAAGTGGTGGGGCAGGAGGAACAGCACGAGGTTTAGTTAGATTACTTTCTATAGCGAGGTATAGTTATTGCTTTGTTTGGTGGTTAGCTCCTGGCTATTTAACATCCAAAATTTATATAGCAGAGAAATTGTGATGAGTTTTACTATACAAGCGATATGGTGATGGCAGAGCCTAGTGGTTTTCATTGAAGCCTAAATTAAAATGTACATCATTCTTCTATTATTACACAAGTTGAAGAAGTTATACTTCTTCCTTTGGCAGTGTCTGTTTCTTATTTAATATTTTTTAATTAATCAGGAAATTCAGTCCCTTTATTGCAATTATTCCCATATTGTTGACAAGGAAACTTTCATAAATGTATCCTCTCCTTTAAGAAATTCCTGAAACCCTAGCTATATCTCTCCCTCACGATACACCATCTTTTACGTAAAGTGGAGCAAGTATGACCTGAAAACTTTCATTGGTTAAGCTGGAAATAGTCCCAGACCAGTCTTTGCAGCATTGATTCTTCAACTTCGAAGTCGGTTCCTTTTGCAAGCTGCAGTACCTGACCACCTCTTAGTCCAGGCTTTGTGATTGCTGATTAGAGCTCCTGCAATGGTGGTTCCCAAATATACCGTTTACCTGTCAAGTCTATCCAAACTAGAACCGTTGCCCTTGTTTCAGAAAAAAATGTTCATGTATTGGTTCTCACCAAGGCTGGCTTCGTATCTTTCCACTTCAACTTTAACATTCTTACTCAACCCCTCCAATGATGTCTCAAATCATCCACCCACCCTGCCGGGATTATTATTATTATGGTGGTGATGATGATGATGAACGAAAGTGCTACTTGACAGAAGTAATGGAGCAAATTGTTGAGGTGCAGTGAAAGAGTTGGGTCCAGAATATGCTGTATTTCTAGGGTGCAATTCTCAGCCAATTACTGTATCGACTCGGAAGGTGCAGGAATAGAGGGAAATCGCATATACTATACCGAGCAAAATTCAAGTCGAATTGCCATTAATCATCCAGAGAATGAGATAGATGCAGAACCTCCATTTCTCTTGTCAATTGGTTAAGCCCCTTCAAATATATATATAAAATGATGTTTTTAGATAAAAAAGAAAAGAAAAAAAGAGAGAAATAGAAGGGATGAGAAGAAGATAAGGAAAAAGAAAATGCTAGCATTCCAAAAAGTGTTAAGCATGCTCGAGCTGCCATAGCCACCCATTAGTATTCTTCGTTTCATGCGAGACTCATCTGATTTTCTATTTTACAAGCTAATAGAACTTAAATTGACAGTGTTTGCGACTCCATGTAACCTATAAAATGAAGATAAATATTCTTTATAATTACTCCCGCATGGCATGTTTGCGACTCCATTCCTCATGATATAATGTTTTAAAGAGTGGATGTGCATGGAAATCAATGTGAGCAGAGAGAAAAAGAGAGAGGAAAACAAACCATAAGGTTCAATCCCAAACCAACCAAACATAAAAAGAGATAAATGTGGACCGCCGGATATGCAGTAAAAGATCTAGAACGTTTAGCCCCAGAAGCAATTCTATCTGCTCAATGTTTTACTGACTCGGACTGTGACAAATGTTGTCCTGGTCACCATCCCAACAAGTGCGACGATGGTGCTTGCAAATGTGGACAATAGACATAATGCGTGGAAAAATCTATACCAGTCAAGTTTTTCAACAAGTTAAGTTCTTGGATTGAATAAAATGATAGAATAAAACAAGTTTTTTAATGTAATTCTTGATGCGGGAACATTCCTAGTAATTCTAATAACTAAATCCACTAATGAATTAAGGATTAAACTGCTCTAAAAGAAGCTGCTGAACTCTCAGTTCAAAGAATCAATAAAGCTGAAAATGCCTGCGACAGGTCCAGATTTCAGTCCCGAAATCTCACTTGCAACTGCATCGATCCGGCGAAAAATATCTGGCAAACGATGTAACTTCACAAAGTTGTGTTTCTAGTTTCCAACTAATCAAACAATGTATGATTTGGAGATTCCTACCGTAAGTTATGGCTGTCTTACTGAAAGGTGTCCAGGGATAGAAATTCCAGTTTTGATTCTAACGTGCAGGCACTGTTACAAAGTATAAATATTTTGAGCTAGCTCACACTCCTTAAAGAGTGTATCTCTAAAATATTGATCATCATCTATCATTCACTTGTAACCAGAATTTCCATTGAAAAATACCCTTTTCCCCGTATCATTTCAACATACCTTGAGGTTTTTGAAATGTATTGGGAGCAAGGCATGCCTCATTCACTCTCCCTTTCCGGGACACAGGCTAGTAACATAGGTTGAAGCCATTGAGGGAGAGTGAGTGTGAAACCACAGTAGCATTTCTGATCAATTGATGCATGAGATTTGAAAAGAACGGTTTGCTTTTATAAGCCTAGAAACCCTTTTTGCCGACAATGAATTGTTCAATCACTTGTGTTGTTGAGAGAATGAGTTCCTTATCTTGCTCTCAGATCAGAAATCTTGCAAAGGGTAGAAACAGATTGGTGTATACCGTAGTTGTTTTAATAGAAAGAAAGAAGAAGCAGAGTATTGCTACAGTCAAGACAAATAGAAATTGAGAGCAATATATTTTGAAGCTGAAGGCTAAATTGCGTATTAACGTCTGAAGCATTACAATTTAAAGCTTGATTAATAACCACTCACTAAAATCATGGTGCTAAGATTACACCATGATCACAATCATGGATAACAAAAGAAATAACTAAAAACAAAGAAATAGGAACAGCTTTGTTTACTAATCCACATCAGCAGTCCTAAACAATTTTTCTAACACTCCAACTTGCTTTAAAAACTGCAAACTCCAAGTTTTGTCCTAAGAAATTCGAATTTGCTAACCGACAGTGACTTAGTGAAAATGTCTGCAACCTGATCTTTTTGTAGTAAACAAGAACAATAGCTCCATCTTTTTGCACTTCTCTTAAGAAGATAACTTAATTTTAAAATGCTTAATTTTGCCATGAATACAGGATTATGAGATAGCAATAGCAGCTTGGTAATCAACAAGAATCTTTGTGCGCTCCTTTTGCTCCAAGTTAAGATCAATTAAAATCTTCCTTGGCCACAAATCTTGATTAACAACAACTGTTAAAACAATGGAATCTGCTTCAGCAGTGGATTGAACTACAATTTGTTGTTTTTTCGAGCTCCATGAAAAAACACCGAAACCAAGTGTGAAATAGTAGCCTAAAGTGCTCCTTAAATCATTAATGAAACCTCCCCCATCACCGTATGAGTAACCAACCATCTTGAACTCTTTGCTCCTCGTGAATTTAAAGCCAAAATTACATGTACTTCTGACATATCTAATCACCCTCTTTATAGCCTTGAGATGCAATTTGCTTGCATAGTGCATAAACCGAGGCAAAATGCTTACAACATTCAAAATATCAGGTCAAGTTGTTGCGAGGTACATCAAACAACCAATTAGTTTTCTACAATATGGTTGATCAATCTTATCTGTTCCATCATCTTTACAAAGATTTTCCTTTTGGTTCATAGGAGTGCTTATTTCTTTGCATTCTTTAAGTTTAAACTTCTTTAGAATCTCCTTGACATATTTCTTCTGACAGATAAAGACTTCATGTTCATTCTGTTCAATTTCCATTCCAAGAAAGAAAGTCATCAAACCGAGATTTGTCATCTCAAAAACCTCCATTATCTCTTGCTTAAACTTATCCACAAGACTTGTGTTGTTTCCTATCACGAGCAAATCATCCACATATAGTGAGATGATAAGAGTGTTAGCTCCATTTTGATTGACATACAATGTTGATTCAGAGAAGCTTTTAGCAAATCCTAAGTTTTGCAAATGTACATTAATTCTACTGTATCAAGCTCTTGGAACTTCCTTCAATCGTAAAGAGCCTTTTTACGAAGATAGACTTTGTCTTCTTCTCCTTTTTTTACATAGCCTTCTGGTTGCTATATATAAATCTCCTCTTGCAAAAAAACCATTCAAGAACATTGACTTGACATCTAACTGGTGCACCCTCCAATTCTTTTATGCTGCAAAAACAAGTAAGAGCCTGATATTATCAAGTCCAGCTATCGGTGCAAAGGTATTTAAGAAATCAACACTGAGTATTTGAGCATATCCTTTGATCACAAGTATGACCTGATGCTTATTAATTGAGCCATCAACATTAAGCTTGGTTCTATACACCCACTTGACTAGTTTTGAGGTCAATCAACCAATTCCCATGTTTTGTTCTTTTCAATAATGAACAACTCCTCCATTGCAACAATCCATTTTTTATCCATCTTGGTTTCTTCAAAATTTGTGGGTTCACACACAACAATGTTACATCTTTGATAAACATCAGAAAGTAATTGTCTGCCTTTGACAAGAGTGTCATCTGCCATGACATTCTTCCAGTCTCCTATGTTTTGTTTCTCTATATCCGAAACAAAAAACATGACTTTTGGCTCTTTTGAGGATGAATCCATCTTTTTTACATCATCCCAGTTCCATTCTCCATCTTCCATAAAGTGCATATCCCTGCTTATTGTAGAAATCAAAAAACAAAAAGTCAACTTAAGTCAACAAAACTGACTTATTAACCAAAAACTGACACTATTCAAATCAATTTCTGGAATTGCCCAGAAATGAAGAACACGCAAGAAAGCTTGCCCAGAAATTGAAGAACATCAAGAACAAAATTTTTATCTCAAGGAGCAGAATCGAGGTAAGGTTACTGCCATCCCTTTTCTTTATTTATAGCAAAAATTGAAATGGTTACAAGAGTTATAGTTGATTACAACTTCTTCTTGTACTAGATAAGTCCTAGAATTTAAATTGCAACTAAGCTAGAAAACTTGATCAACATGATCTTAATTAGATAAAATGCCCTACAGCTAATTCAATACTAATCTAACATTAATACTAGAAACAAACTAGAACTCAATGCTCTAATCTTCAATCTGCTGCAGTCTTGATATCCATTATCTTCAACATTCCTCCTTGGATGCAAGACTGCACATTCCTATCTTCTTCCTTAATTCTTCAAATCTGTCTTTGGCTAAAGGTTTGGTAAAGAAGTCAGCCAATTGTTCCTTAGATGTGCAGTATTCCATCTCTAACTCCCCTTCTTGTTGAAATTGCCTCAATGCATGGTACTTGATCTTCATGTGCTTGGTTTTATTGTGAAAAACTGAATTTTTCAAAATGGATATGGCTGACATGTTGTCACATAGCAAGACAGTAGGATTGACTTGAACACAATCAAGATCCTTAAGCATTTTCCTTAACCAAACCAACTGTTTTGCTGCCACATAAGCTGCCACATATTCGGCTTCAGCTGTTGAATGTGCAACAATGGATTGTTTCTTAGAAAGCCAGCTGAACACATTGGAACCTAAGACAAAACAGTATCCTGAGGTGCTCATCATGCACTCCCTCCCTCCCCAATCACTGTCAGTATATCCAACAAGGCTGACAGGTTTGGACTTCACGAAATTCAGGCCTAGAGTCTTAGTCCCCTGCAAATACCTTAGCACACGTTTGGCAGCCATGAAATGTGTTTGATTAGGTTCCTGCATAAACCTAGAAAGATAATTAACAAAAAATACAATATCAGGCCTTGTGATGGTTAAATATAACAAGCTTCCAATCAAGCTTCTATAAGTCTTTCCATCAGATTTTTGTGTTCCATCATCCTTTACCAATTTCAGTCCTAGTATCATAGGAGTTGAAACTGATTTGCAATTTGACATTGCAAAGTTATTCAAGATCTTCTGAACAAAGGATTTTTGACAAATAAAACATCCTTGTTCTGATTGAATTACCTCCATTCCTAGAAAATAAGATAATAAGCCGAGCTCATTCATCTCAAATTGCTCTTTCATGTTCAATTTGAACTCTTCAATCAGCTGCTTCTTGTCCCCTGTGATTAGAAGATCATCCACATAGACTGACACCATCAATACATGTTTATCAACATGCTTAACATACAAGGTCACCTCATTTGCACTTCTTTCAAATCCCAAGCTCAACAAGTGTTCATCAAGCCTACTATACCAAGCTCTAGGAGCTTGTTTGAGCCCATACAAAGCTTTTTTCAAGAGATAAACTTGGTTTGAATTATCATTCTCAAACCCAACTGGTTGATCAATATAAATTTCTTCATTCAAAACACCATTAAGAAATGCAGATTTAACATCTAATTGATAAACATACCAGCCATTTTGTGCCGCAAGAGCAAGCAAGAGCTTCATTGTGTCATGTCTAGAAACTGGGGCAAATGTATCAGTATAATCGACCCCTACCTCTTGAGCATAACCCTTAACCACCAATCTTGCTTTATGTTTGTTTATCTTACCATCAGCATTCAATTTTGTCTTAAAAATCCATCTTACCCCAATTATCTTCTTGTTCGCAGGTCTGTCAACAAGCTTCCAGGTCTGGTTTTTTTCGATCATTGCAAGCTCCTCCTTCATTGCAGCTATCCACACTTGAGATTTCAAGGCTTCTTCAACTTCAACAGGTTCAGCATCAGCCACATTGCATCTGCTATAAATCTCAGCCAATGATCTCGTGCCCCTTGCAAGTTGGTCATCACTGTCTTCATCCTTCTCTTGCTCATAAAATTGAACCTGTTTAGACAATGTTTCAGCTGTGCTCTCCCAATTCCATGCTGCATTTTCTATCATCTTCACATTTCTAGCAACAATAACTTTGTCAGCATTTACAACATAAACCTTATAAGCCTTGGATTTTGAACTATAACCAATGAAGACTCCCATCTCAGCCTTTTCATCCAGTTTTTTTCTATTAATTTAAGGTTTCAATACATAACAAATACTACCAAACACCCTTAAATGATCAATACTTGGTTTAGTATCATACCATAATTCATATGGAGTTTTATCTCCTAAAACTCTTGAAACCATGCGATTCAAAATATAAGTGGCTGTGTTGACAGCCTCTGCCCAAAATTTTAGGGGCATTTTTTTCTCAAACAACAAACACCTTGCCATCTCCATAAGTGTTCTATTTTTTCTTTCACTTACCCCATTTTGCTATGGTATATAGGGTATTGTTAGCTGATGTTTGATACCTTCTTTCACCAAAAAATCATCAAATTGCCGAGAGGTATACTCACCCCCATTGTTAGACCTCAGAATTTTGATTTTGCAACCAGTTTCTAATTCAACAGCAGCCTTGAATTTCAGAAACTCAAGAAACACATCAGCCTTTGACTTCAGAAAATAATTCCAACAGAATCTGCTATAATCATCAATAAACAAGAGGAAATACCTTGATCCATTCAAGGATTCATTAGACATAAGCCCACACACATCCATGTGCACAAGCTGCAATTTAGAAGTGGATCTAAATGTGTTTTTAGGAAAAGCAATTTTCGTTTGTTTCCCTAGCTGACAGGCTTCACAGACTTCATCCTCATTCTGTATATGTGGCAAACCATGTGCCATCTCTAGATTAGACATTCTTTTTAAGGCTGCATAATTAAAATGCCCAAGCCTTTTGTGCCAAAGTATTGACTCATCCTTTCTACATGCATTTGCTTTCAAATATGTTGAATTCCAATCAATATTGAAACTTCTATTCACCATTCTAGTGGATAATAACAGCACCCCTTTATCATCTTTAATTTTGCATATTCCTTTCTTAAATGACAATGCATATCCAGTTTCTAACAATTGTCCCACACTCACAAGATTTTGCTTCAATTGAGGTACATACATAACATTTCTTAAAATTTTCGTACCTGCCATAGTGTCCACTGCAATTGCACCTCTTCCTTCAACTTGCACATAATCTCCATTAGCAATTCTCACTTTAGATAAAAAATTTCTATCCAATTCTTTGAACAATTCTAGGTATGCTGTCATGTGATTTGTGCATCCTGAATCAATGAGCCAAAGTGAAGATTTTACCTCAGTTATGTTGCATGTAGGTTCTGCAATTACCATGAATAATTGCTCTTTTTTCTCCTCAGCATCTTCTTCAGTCTGTGCAATCCTTGCTACTTCAGTTTTCTTGCAAAATTTTTGCATGTGGCCGAATTCTTTGCATCTTCTACACTGGATGTTTTTGAGCCAGCACCAAGTGTCTCGGTGATTAGTCTTCTTGCAATACTTGCAAGGTGGAAAATTTTCTCTCTTTTCCACTCCCGAGGTATTCCCTTTTCTGTTTAATGGTTGCCAATTGCTTGGCTTCCAATTGCTGCCCTTCTCTCTTCTATTTTCAAAATTGTTTCTGAAAACAGGTTTGGCATGATGCTTGTCTTTCACTTTTGCCACAAGTGCTTCACCACTTGACTCTTGATGTCTGTAAGAGTGTCTCTCCTCCACTGATTGTAGAGCATTAATCAGCTCTTGAAGGCTGATTTCTGAAAGATCTTTTGAATCCTCTAGAGAACATATCTTATGTTCAAACCTGTCGAGTAAGCTCACCAAAACCTTCTCCACAATCCTTGAATCAGGAAAATCTTCCCCCAAAATTCTCACTTGATTCACAAGCTTTGAAATTTGGGAAGAAAAATCCTTAATTGTGTCTGTCTCCCTCATTCTCAAGGCTTCAAATTGCCTTCGCAGATTCATCACCTGCATCTTCCTTGATTTTTCATCCCCTTGGAACTCAGCCTTTAGCTTATCCCAAGCTTCTTTGGCTGTTTTACAAGCCATAATCCTTGTAAAAATCTCCTCACTTACTGCATTATGAATGCCAGTAAGAGCTTTAAACCCCTTGGCTCTTTCTTCATTAAAAAACTTCATTTGAGCCACGGTTGGGTTGTTGTTTAAGGGAGTTGGAACCTTGTCCTTCTCCACATATTCCCACAGATCAAATGCCTTCAGGTATGTCTCCATTTTTACAGCCCACACACCATAATTCACTCCTATAAATGTAGGTGTTTTGGCTGGAAAATTTGCACCAGAATCCATTGCACACAGCACACAAAAAAGTGCACGAAAGAACCCAGAAATTCTGTTTTTTTAAGAACCCTTCAAAGCTGTCAAGCTTTGATTTTTATTTGATCTCACAAATAAATCACTCGTGTTTCACACAATCCCCACAAAGAACAATCTGCTCTGATACCAATTGTAGAAATCAAAAAACAAAAAGTCAACAAAAGTCAACAAAACTGACTTATTGACCAAAAACTGACACTATTCAAATCAATTTCTGGAATTGCCTAGAAATGAAGAACACGAAGAACACTTGCCCAGAAATTGAAGAACAGTCAAGAACAAAATTTTAATTTCAAGGAGCAGAATCGAGGTAAGGTTACTGCCATCCCTTTTCTTTATTTATAGTAAAATTGAAGAGATTACAAGAGTTATAGTTGGTTACAACTTCTTCTTGCACTAGATAAGTCCTAGAATTCAAATTGCACCTAAGCTAGAAAACATGATCAACATGATCTTAATTGAAACAAATGCCCTACAGCTAATTCAATACTAATCTAAACATTAATCCTAGAAACAAACTAGGACTCAATGCTCTAATCTTCAATCTGCTGCAGTCTTGATATCCATTATCTTCAACACTTATAACATTTTTTCAATTTATGGCTGAAAAACCTTACAAGTTTTTGCAACCGAGTTGTAGCCAATGAAGATGCCTGGAATTACTCTTTATCTAGTTTATCTCTCTTGATCTGTGGAACAAAAGTGAAGCACAGACATCCAAATATTTAAAGGAAATTCAAAGATGGTTTATAATCATACCATGCCTCAAAGGGTGTTTGATTCTTCATGACTCTTGTTAGATGTCTATTTTGCAAAAAAGAAAACTTAGCAGTGTTTGTTGCTTCTGCCCAGAACTTTTTTGGTAGGTTCTTCTCATGTAGCATACATTGTGTCATCTTCAAAATGAATTTGTTCCATCTCTCACTAACTCCATTTTTTTTGTAGTGTATAAAGCAATTAATTGTTGTTGAATGCTTGCCTACTCACAAAAACAATTGAATGAGTTATAGGTGTACTCCTTGTCGTTGTCTTATCTAAGAGTTTGAATTCTATAACCACTTTTATTTTCAACTTTGGCGTTAAAGTTCTACAAGACTTGAGCCACCTTTGACTTGTGCTTCAAAAAGTAATCCAACATATACGAGTGAAATCATCAATGAATACAACATAATAGACCGCTTTTTAGAGAAGGCCATCTTTTTGGGTCTGCAATGTCCGTATGAATTAATTGCAGCTTCTTTGGTTCTCTCTATGTTACTTTGGTGAATGATTTCTTGCTTTGCTTTCCAGACTGACATGCTTTGCAGTTGGGAATGTGATCATCAAGTTCTGGAAAATCATTTACCATTATCTTAGATTTCATCTGCAGCAACCCCTTATAATGATAGTGCCTAAGCCTCTTGTGCCATACTTCTGTGATATTTTCTTTGATTGGGACAGTAGTTCGCGCCTCCTTCATTCGATTTAGAACAAAGCTTTTCCCTTTCATTTTTACTTTGAAAATATCATGGCTATTTGCATCTTTAATCATGCAGCTTTTATCCTCGAACAAAACTTTATAACCTTTTCAATTAGTTGTCCAACACTAAACAATTGATTTTCAAGAACATACAACACATCATAAATGAACTTTGTACTCAAATAGGTCAAAATTGCAATTGTTCCCTTTCTTTCCACAGTTAAGTACTCGCCATTTCCAATTCCAACCTTCGACGCGTTTGTGCTCCTTAGTTTCCTGAATAGATCATTGTCATGTGTCATGTAGTTAGTACAACCACTTTCAATAACTCAACTCTCATTTTATTCGATGTCGGAGAAACATGTAGCCACGAACAGTTGGTCTTCCTCCTCTTGATCAACAATTTATGCCATTTATGCCTCTTCACCATGTTGTTGATTTTTGCTCTTACAGATAACACCTTCACGCCCCGTCTGGTTGCATTTGTTGCACTTGGCGTTCGGTCTTCTCCAACATTTAAAATATGGATGAGATTTTCTATTACAATGCTGGCATAGAAGATAAGATCCCTTTTTGTTTCTAGTATTGTTCCTGTTGTTGTTGGCCTTAAAATCTCCATTTGAGCCTTGATGGCTTTTCCCCTTATTTTTCTTGCAGTTTCTTGCATTTTCCTTATGCTTGACAAACAAGGCTCCCTTCGACATCATCTTCCTACCTCATAGCCTTTCTGCGCTCTTGTGCCTGTAATGCATTCATCGTATCTAACAAAGTGATTTTTGACATATCCTTAATGTTTTATAAGGATGTAATTGTGACCTCAAATTTTTCAGGAATAGTTACAAGAAGTTTTTGGACAATCCTTGATTCTTGCAGAGACGAGCCGGGTAGTCTAACTTGGCTAACAATGTTAAGCAACCTGACAGAATACTCTATGATGGATTCAGTCTTTTTCATCTTCTATAACTCAAAGTCACGTAACAATCAAACAGGTTTTTGCCTTTGATGGAAGAAATGGAGGGATGGGAATCGTAATCGCCGGTCCACCTAATCTAGTGTTGACATTCCTTAAACATCCAATAAAGACCAACAATATCTGGTGCTAGCTGATCCTGAGTTGACATTTCTTTGGAGCATACCAGGAACGAAGAGCAAATATAGAGAAAACCCTAAACAAATTTTGTCCTTCCCTTGTTGGGAATCTTAGCAAGTTTCTTGTTAAATTCTCCCAACCTGCCCTTACTTTTTAAGTGTAGGATTAACAAGACTGATAAGAATATTTCTGACACATGTAAAATGCCACAATCCTCAAACCTCTCAATGAAAGTACTTGTTGAAACCCTTCGGTAGGTATGCCAAAATCCTCAAACCTCTCAATGAAAGTACTTGTTGAAACCCTTCGGTAGGTGTATATTTTGAAAAGAAAATTTAAAATCAATTAGCATTGTGCTCGTGCCCTCTAAATCCATTTTCGAAACCAATTTAAATTTAATTATATATTAATTAATTATTCATTAAGAGTTCGGGTATTTAAACTCAAGAGAAAGAAAAAAAATATTCTCCATACCATTCATTTCTTTTGATTTTGATAAAAAAAAAACATGTTTCTTTATTAGTAAAATGCTTTTTCAAATGAAAAACTTATAATGATTTAAAAAAGAAGTTTTCAAGAAAAAACAAAAATAAATAAATCATATCTTGGTGTTTTTCATGCACTAAAAAAGAGAATAATTAATTCATGAAAATAACATAAAAATCAATGATAAAAATTTTTAATTTTTTTTTACTCTCATTAAATATTCATTTGGTTTTTTTTTAAATATATTATGCATATTAGGTTCTTTATATAATTATTTTTAAAGTAATTCCAAATATTATCATATATACTAATCATATTTAAGAAGCATATAATGGGATGAATTCTTGTATTTATTAATTTAAAAAGGATTTTATTAAAAATAAAAAATAAAAAAGGGTCAAGTGAATGACATCTAGGTCTATGACTTGGGGGGTGTTTGAGAATGTGTTTGGAAATTATTTTTGAAAAAAAATTGAATTTTTATTTTTTTTACTTTAAATTAATTTTTTTTTGTATTTTTAGATCATTTTGATGTGCTAATGTCAAAAATAATTTAAAAAAAATATCATTTTGATGTATTTTTTTGAATGAAAAGCACTTTAAAAAACAACCTCAGCCACACTCCCAAATATATATTGAGTCATGGTTGGGCTTAAAAGGCAAGGTCCATGTGTTTAGATATTGAGATTCAAGTTTTTTATATATAAAAACTTAACTTACAAAAAAAAAACATAAATAATATCCTAAGAATCTAATTAACCTCATTTTTAATCACAAAACATTTTAAAATCTCAAAATTAAACCAAATCACAACAAAATAAATAAATTGAAACTTTATCTTTATTTTTGGCATGAAAAAAAAGAGAGCTTTGGTTTGATTTAATATAGGATTTTTTTTATGTTAATTTGGTCCTTATACTTTTAACTTCTTTTAATTATAATCCAAAACTCTTTATTCTTTGGTTATAGAAATCTTTGATTTAATATAGGAGTAACTTGTAACACATTGTGGGTGTCCATGATGGGCATGCACTAGTCAAAACTCCACGTAAACAAGAGTTCAAATTCCCTTGAGATAATTATATATGTAATTAGGAGTTAAAAGAAACTCCGAAAAACTCTCTTTAAAACTCTCTCTACAATGATTGAGGAACTTAAAATTCTCGTCCATGCAAGTTTTTGCTACTATGATTATACACTGACCATCTATGCATGCCATGCATGTAAGATAATAAAATCCAAGAAATTCGTTTCTTTTATTGATTTTTTGTTCATTATAGCAGCACCCCCTTGACTCAAGATCTCTATTATGCCAGCAATTTCGAGATTCTTTTGACAGCATCTTAATTTCCCAAATTCTGGATGTTCTTCCGGAAAAGGAGAAGGTGCTTGTAAGACGGTGTTTGTTTTTGTGGTTGTAAAAAAGCTTCCTATCCTAGCGTTTGGTAAAATATTAAAAGTAGAAATGTAGCTGGCCCCACAGATTAATAGCCTGTTTGGAAGTGTGATTGCGATAGCTTTTTAAAGTGCTTATCATACCGAAATACATCAAAATGATATTTTTTTATTTTTTAAAAATCATTTTTGAAATCAGCACATCAAAATGATCTAAAAACATCACACCGCCGGCTTTTAAAATAAAATAAAAAATTCAAATTTCGGCCAAAAGCCGGTGGGATCGCAATGCCAAACAGGCACTAAGAGGGTGTGAACCGTCAACGCTAAAAAAGCAAGAATTAACTGCTTTTCTTGCCTTTTGAATTCGGGGGTGTGGCGTGTGGCTGAGAGAGGGAGGGGGGGTCTAGGGAGTTAATTTAAAAAATATATTTTAAATATTAAAATAATCTAAAAATTCATTAAAATATAAATAAATATATTAGAAATAGATCACAATAAAATTTTTGCCTCACAATCCTAATTTTATTTCAGATGATATTTTATTATATGTTGTTCTAGAATCGCAGAGGCCTTCACGTATGGATTTATAGTTCGTGATGAAATTACAAGTAGTTTGATGGGAGAATAAAAATAAATGTCTAATTTACTTGAATTATTAAAATAATTTTATTATTATAATTATTAAATATTTAAAAAACAATATATATATAACACACTTTAAAGTAATATCACAAGTTGAAAGCAATATGAAAAGCTTGGTAACCAAACACTTGAAACTGTTTTTCATTAACCTCAAACTCAACCACAGTTTTAATCAAACACTTTAAAAATTATTTGGAATCTAGGTAAAATGTTTTTCATAAAACTATTCTTTAAAATCTCAACCACAAATAAAAATAATACCAAACAGAACTTAAGTCGAGACAAGCATGCATGCCAACAAGTCACCAGGGTTTCACGCTTGAGACCTAATATGAGACAATGAAAGTTGAAGCTCCAAAATTCTAATCCGCCATTCCCAAAGTGACAGAGGAAAAGTACCACATTTGTAGGAATATATACACTGATGGTGTTTGACGGATTTCACGGTAATAATTCAGCCTCTGATCCGGTTCCAATTGATTATCAAGAGACGACGACTGGAGTGTTGAAGAGGGTGTTTGATAGTGTGACCTGAACTTTAAGTGGCAAAAACAATTAGTATTTTAGTGTTTGATTAATTCAAAAAAACTGAAAATTTTATATAAAATTGATAAAACACCATTTCAAAAAAATCAGCTAATTGGTGATTTTCGTTATAGGTGGGACCGAAGAACACCATTTCAGTTTGCAGATCTTACAAATGAAGAGTTCAAAGCTTCACGCAATAGATTCAAGGGCCATTTGCGCTCTCCACAGGCAGGTCCTTTCAGATATGAAAACGTTTCTGCAGTGCCTTCTACCATGGACTGGAGAAAGGAAGGAGATGTAACCCCTCTCAAGGACCAAGGACAGTGTGGTAAGTGCCTATATATCCTTGTGTTTATAATAAGAATGAGATACTTTTCTAACTTCCCTTGTTTTTGTTGCGCTGAATCAAAACGTAGGTTGTTGTTGGGCATTTTCGGCAGTGGCAGCCATGGAAGGAATCAATCAGCTTACAACTGGTTAAATTGATCGCCCTTTCAGAGCAAGAGCTTGTTGACTGTGACACCAAGGGTGAGGATCAAGGCTGCAATGGTGGTTTGATGGATGATGCCTTCAAATTCATTGAACAAAACAAGGGTCTGACAGCTGAAGCTAACTACCCATACAAGGGAACAGATGGCACTAGCAACGCTGACAAGGCAGCCAGCCACGCAGCGAAGATTACCGGGTTTGAAGATGTCGCAAGGCAAACAGTGAAGCTGCACTGATGAAGGCTGTCACTAGGCAACCAGTTTCTGTTGCTATTGACGCTGGTGGGTTTGATTTTCAATTCTACTCGAGTGGAGGAATCTTTACAGGAAGTTGCGGCACTCGACTAGAACATGGCGTCACTGCTGTTGGTTATGGAGTCAGCGATGGATCAAAGCATTGGCTAGTGAAGAGCTCATGGGGTGCACAATGGGGGGAAGAGAGATACATACGAATGCAGAAAGATATATCTGCAAAGGAAGGACTATGCGGCATAGCTATGCAAGCCTCATACCCCACTGCCTGATCAGATGTTCCAATTCCTAAACACATATCATCTACTGCTGTTGATGACGCCTTCTACCATGCACTTGCTTCTAGTAATCTCTCCCTTTTCTTATTTCATATCTCAGAAAGAACTCGTAGAAGCCTCCGATGCTAATAACAAGTTTGTATCTGCTATACATGAAAACTATCTGATTTTATGTCTTAACATAATTTCTTCAAGGGAACCATTCCATACTTTTTTCAATTTGTTCCCCAAACTTGCTCTTCCATAAATAACAATCAACTAACTGAAAATCCTAAACCAGACAGAC
The DNA here is from genome assembly GCA_025169955.1 of Salix arbutifolia. Taxonomy (NCBI): domain Eukaryota; kingdom Viridiplantae; phylum Streptophyta; class Magnoliopsida; order Malpighiales; family Salicaceae; genus Salix; species Salix arbutifolia. Next base: position 7,654,420 of record CM045908.1, read on the forward strand.
AAACAAGACTTGCATTGACATACACCTAAGCAAGCATAATGAAATTCTTAAAACTTGTACATTATTTGCCAGAATGAAATGAAGATGGACTAGCTACCAAAACATCATATAGAAGATAATTTGATCTCTGTAGACGTTGTAGCTTAGTAATGCACTATAACAAGATGCTGAATTGTCAATATGCTCGTAAGAACTTGTACAAATGAAAAAATGAAAGTAACTATTTTTCCAGCTGTAATTGACGTCATCTATTGGATGAAAATGAATTAATTCTATGAGATGTATAATGTGATGCTTGGAAAAAAAGTAGGGCTAAAATAATTGCCTCCATGGTTTCGGTTAAGAACACTTGCAATGAGTAAGCACATAGTCATCTAAAAACTGGCTGAGCTGAGTAGTATACAGTTTTGGATCATTTCTGAAATGATCAACATGAGGTGTGAACACAAAGTTGCAGGCCCTAACCTCGTGACCAGCTCTTCGCTGCTTCTCTATAAATAATTCCACAGACCTTGCTGGAATGACTCTATCTGCAGAGCTATAAATATACAACTGTGGACAGCTTGGTTGTCCTGATGATAATAAGTTTAGCACATCCGAGAGCCTCCTGCAATGTAATAATGATAAGTTATATAAGCTTACAGTCATGGAGAATCAATCAATGGTAATAATGATTAGAATTGCATTACTAAGCACTTATCAACATATGGTTTCGGATGTTTACCTATTCACCATAGGAAGGTTCAAAATCATATCAAAGAACTTTTCCAGAACAGCTAATAAAGCTGATTCAGCTATGGCGGGCTTGGGTTCCATGAATGTTTTTCTTCCAATCAATACCTCCATATCTGACTCTTTTGAGGTTGCATGCACTTTCGTAGCAACACTATGCTTTTTCAGAAAAGCTGCAGAGAAACCTGATGCCCAGACCTACAGAAAGAGAAAGAGAGTATCACAAATAATGATTTAAACTGAAAATGAATTGCATTTTCATCATATATTTGAATTTTGATCACCAATAACATGTTTACATGAAGGAAAGCACAGACCCTGCTGATAATATATAATCAGCCAAATGATAGTTCAATAACTACACAAAAAAGCTACCGATAAATTAGCTGCAAATCAAAACACCATCTCCTACCCTCAAAACAAAGATGGAGGTGGTACAGAGAGTGTGATTATCTGTAACATGGCTGTAAAGTGTAAAATGACAGTTAATTCAACTTAATGAGTAAAATGAAACGATTCAAGGTTTTCAAAGGTTTGCCAGCTACAGCAACCATAATCACAGCCAACAGTTTCATTAAACACAGCTAAACATGCTTAAAATAACACAAGACATGCAGAGAGGATAAAAATAAGAATTTCATCCCCTTCCGCGATACCAATAATATGTTCTTGTCACTGTCAAAAACAACAAAGACAATTGCAAGCAGCATTTACCTGAGGGTCAGGGGCAGCAACAGGGGCAGAATCCACAATGCAGCCCCTAATCCTTCCCATTAAAGAAAGATCCTGCTTCTGAAACTTCTCAAGTATAGCTCCATATCTGCAAAAAGATGTATCAAACCAAGCATGTCAAGCCAAATGGTTTCACGAAGAACAAAGAAAACAAAATGTTTAGTGCAGAATCCAGAGAGAGAGAGAGAGAGAGAGAGAGCTTTACGTTAACCATCCAGTATTGCTGAAAGTGTGGAAAACCAAGTTCTTTCCATCCTCTTCCAACCAATCAGCCAGGTGGGTCGCAAGCAATTCAATGTCCTGTTCTGTTTTCCCACCAACTTGGTAACTAAGAATCTCGGCCAGTGGAAAAGTAAATGTAATGACATGGAATCCCCTCGAAGTATACCACTCAGCATATTTGTTTAAATGTTTCTGCTTTGATCCTAACCACCCTAGCAAAACTACCACTGTCCTGGACTTTTCTGATGAACAATCATAAGATCCAGAAACATCTATAGTACTCGGCTCAGGCAAATGCCATCTATACAATATATCAGGAGAGGATGGAGTAATAGTGGTGGTTTTAAATGCACTTGATTTTGGCTCTTTGGCCAACTTCGCAGACCGATACAAATTAACAAGAAAGGGAGAGGAAGCAACAGATGAGCCAAAAGCATTGGGAACAAAATTTTGGCTCACATCCAGAACTGGGAAGCTAACATTAGGAACAGGCACCCGAATCCTAGTTACGAATGACAAATTTGCAAGCTTAGAAACTGAAATGTGAGAAACCCAAGAAAATTTTGAATCCTGGACTGAATTAGACAATAAAGTGCTTGACTGTTCGGAGGTAGAACAAGTATCAGATGATCTAAAAGATTGGAGTTTATCAGAAAAATCAATAGAAACAGAAGCTAAAGCTGCCACAGCCGCTGCGATCACAGGTCTTTGAATGATTCCAGACAAGGAACCCATACTGAATACACTAGAAGAAAATCTCTCGTGAACAAACCTATATCAAAACGATCTAAACAAAACAGGGCCAGGAATTCAGTCAAGGAACTGAATTTCAATTTTGGTCACAACCTAGATAACCAAACATTGAATGTTAAATAATCAACCACCTGCACGATATTTAGAACAATTCAATTCAATGAAAACCAAAACCAACAAACCAAACACAGATATAAATATCCACATTCAAATTCACGAGAAAAACATGGAAGCAGTCAAAGATGGAATATTCTATGCTGTTGTTTACCTTATTCTTTGTAAAGGGTCTTTGAATTTTGTTCCCGGGCTGTCTAAAACTGTTCTCTTTTGACAGCCCGATAAAAGTTAGAAAGCAACCAGGAAGTTATCTTTACTAATACAAAACGCGTTCCTGCCAGCACATAATAGACACAATTTCAACATGTTAATTATCAACTTAAACCAATTAGCAAAACACTAATAAGGAACAGCATGACCAGATGGGACCAAACGAAGTTTCCAAATTTGGACAGACCAATAAGAGCTTGCCACGACGTACTACTTCGTGGCTTTTTGCAGCGATGGTGAATGAAAGATAGTAGTGATGGATTCCTTCCGGTGGTCTAGGAGAATGTGAAAGACAATTTTACCCCTACAAGAAATGGATAAGTGGATGGTGAGGGGTAATAAGATTGATGTGTCAGGGGTAGGATTCGAAAATGAATTAACTACCAACGGTGGACCTAAAAGGCGCTAAGGAACACGAGGATGCCACAAAAAATGACAGGTCAAGACTAAGAAGACAGAGAGCAGAACATGAAAAGTGATTGAAACGTGTAGTTTTCTTTGGGTGGATTTGCTCAGTTTTGCTCAAAATTTAAATAAAGATCCAAACTTTCAAAAAAAAACATTCAACAAAAACAAGAAAACTAAAGAAAGAAATAGTATAGAGATAGAAAACTAACCTCGGAGAGGCAAATATGAGTTCCCTTCAATATAGGAGGGGGGAGAGATTTCTTTTTCTTTTTTTTCTACAGATTTTTTATTTGTGGGGATGGTGGTGGCTTTGTTGGGGTGGCTTTAAATATGTTTTTCTTGGATACCCTTCCTAACTACTGTATTTTGGTATTGTGATTAACGTGGTAGAATATGGCAGGTGATAATTGATTCCCAAGAATGAATTAGAGATGCCTTGAAGGGGGAAAGAATTGGAGATGCTTTGAAGTGGGAATGGTTTGTAGAAAAAATTTGAGATGCTTTGAAATGGGAATGGTTTATAGAATATCCAAGCCGGATATTCCAACCACAAATTCTGAATGGAAGATGAATTGGAATATGGAAAGATGGAAAGGAGGAGAAGGTTTATTCTTTTTGCCTTCTTATGAATACCCATTATGTTTTTGGTGTCTTTTCCTTCCTGTTGCTCTCTAGGGATTCTAGGAGTCGGATGACAAGAAATTTTGTTCTCTTCTTTACCTATCACAGTTTCTTTTCTTCTTATTTTTCAAATTTTATTCTTTCTACTTGTGCTGCTTGAATTGAAATTTTAGTGACAACTAGTTTTCTTCTTCCTCGGGAGTCTTCTCTTTTCTTGTAATTTCAACTTTTAAGGTCAAATCACTTTTAAAGCCGCTTTTCACAGTTGAGAACAACTTGTAAGAAGGTAATGGGAACATTTCAAACAGCTACAACCCACGTCATCAGTGTTTACACCTTAGAAGCTGTTTGGCATTGTGGTGCGATCCGCGATTGCCAAACTATTTCTCCATTTATGTGTTTGGTTATTTGTTAAACGCTAGTGCAAGTTATAGGTCTCACATGCAATTTGTTTTGAAATGCCGGTGCAAGAAAAGCAGCAAATTGCTGCTTTTCTTGCTGCGATTTGGGGGTGCTGGGTATATATATATATATATGGGGGTCTGCTGGGTGGGATATATATAAATGGGGCCCGCTCAATGTGTGTGTATATATATTAAAATAATCTAAAAATTAATTAAAATATAAATTATTTTTACATAATATATGTTTATTAATATAAAAAATATATTTTTAATATTAAAATAATCTAAAAATTAATTAAAAGCAATATAAAAAGCATGATAACCAAACACACAAAACAACTTTTTTTAGTTTGATGGGAGAATAAAAAATAATATTTGTTTTTTCATGAATTGTTAATTACATTATATTATTATAATTATTAAATTTACAATATTTAAAAAAATTATATATATATACCCTTTAAAGTAATTTCACAAGTTAAAAGCAATATAAAAAGCTTGGTAACCAAACATCCAAAACTGTTTTTTTTTCAACCTCCAACTCAACCACAATTTTAACCAAACACTTCACTGCTTATTTTGAACCACAGTAAAAGCGAATTTTTTGAAACTATTTTTTTTCAACCTCAATCGCAAAAGCAAAAACAACGTTAGTCGTGTACTAGAATCAGCGAATAGGATTCCAGTTTTTAGCTAAAGAATGGAATGAACATTATGTATATAAATGTAAATTATGAAGCATACAAGTGACTGAACTAATGAATAGTTACAAAGGGCTCCTGTTTTGCCCTACCCGATTGGATGAAACTACTCATCCACGAACTACTTCAATGAATAAAAACTAAAGTGAGGACTGGTATGCTTAATCTCTAACAGGTCTGGAATCACCAAATTCAATGCCCAAGAGACGCAACTCTTGAAAAGTCTCGTAATCAAAAAGGTCTGCCTCGTCCGTTTCTAAATGAATATGCATTGTATCCATGAATACTCTACATGCTACTGGATTCTTATTACCAATTAAGAGAGAACAGTTCTCGTAGAAACCATCCTTTGGGGGTAGATTCAATAGATAAGACTTTGGAGCTGACACCCTCCATCCACTGCTTGTTTTAGTGCGTTCTTCCTGCTCTTTCAACATCAACATGAGTCGATGATGACGACCTAGAAGTTCTGACACATATTTCATATCCCCTACAGCTAAAGCTTGACGAACACGGGTAGATGAGACCTGTCCTTTATCTTTTAGATCATTTGAGTTCATGCTTCTGTGAACTTGATTTTTGTCCATGACAGAACTTATAATGTATGCCCCCATACCATGCTCCTCACACAGTCTCACCAGCTCTGAGGCATCACCAGCTGCTTTGTATCCAAATCTGTAGTTTTCCCCTGACAGAGTCAGCCATTAAGATTTGAGACTTCAATTACACAAAAATCAAATGCAGGAATTTACATAGTGACAGGAAGAAAAAAAGATGGTCAGCAGAGTAATTTTAGTTTACCAGCCACAACTCCAACTACTCCTAGCTCCTTGGATAACTTCTCAACAAATTGTCGTGGGGTGAGATGTCGAACGCATGAAAACTCAATTTGGACCTCTTCTGGGACCAGATTGCCACAGTATGGGGCCCATGAAGAAAGAACTCTACTTCGGTCACATTTGGCAACTATGGGAGCCCTGTCCAGGAAAGTGATGAAAATTGTCACTTAAATCAACATAATAAACAATGTGTCTTCAACTGATCGACCACCATTGAGAATTTCTTCTGCGACAGAAGTGGTGAGGTTTATTCTCAAAAAGTTGACACATCCGAGAAAGAATTGTGACATGTTTATAGTTGCAGACTTATGCAAATAATGTCAATTTCACATGCAAGCAGCTGATCTTCATTCTGCAAGAGAATAATTCTCTTAACCACAATAAGACAAGTCACCACTGCACAATGATTTACCAACCATCTTTTTTCCTAACAACCCTCCGGCTTGCCAAATATGCTCAGTTCCCTTGAATCCACCAGTACCAAGGCACCTTATGCACGTGTTAGTAAAGTTTACCAACACTCTCTCCTTCACTAGTACATTGATTTCAAGCAACATGTGGCAAGAAAATCACCCCAGAACACCATGGTACATCATGTGCATAATGGACACTAATTCATAAACTATTTATGAGCTTAGCTTTAGACTTAGTTTTACTCAAACTCGCTTCAAATTATACTAGACTTATTTAAAGATGGTGAAATTAAGACACCAAGCATATCCTAACAAGTTTAAGAAAGTGCCAAGTACAAGAAGGACAGATCACATGCTGTTGGCTCCAAAGTCATTCTACAGTACAAACAAGACGGCCATGATGAAGATTGCTATCTTCAAACTGTCAGGAAGTGTAATGCTTTGGAAAAAGAAAATAAAATTTCTGGTAAAAAAGTAACCCACTTAATTCACAAGGCACAAGCATCTCGAACTCATCAGGTAAATGGAAACAAAATTGAAGGGATTGGAAAAGTTTCTATATATCCAAACACACAAGTAAATGTGCACTCAAACAAAAGAATAAACTGTTACCTAGGCTCCCAACCAAGTACTTCTGCCATTCCCACAAATGATAGAAGATTCGGAGCTCCAACCTTTGATGCTCGAATTGCAAGTTCTCGATGACCAATGTGAAGAGCGTCAAACTTTCCTAGTGCTACTATTCCTCCTGCAAAAATCATAATGAAGCAATCAATAATCTACAGGCACTTAAGGCGCCCTAAACATAAATTTTTGGATGCATTCAACATCCAATTCCAACAGCAAATCTTGTAAAGGACAAGCAAAGAAACCTGCTACTTTGGCCAATCCTTCAGAGGGAAGCTCACAATCGTCATTTTGCTGGCTTTTGCACAAAGAAAAACTCATCAGCTAATTGAACAAAAATGAGAAGTATTAGACACATGTATTGAATGAAAAACAAATATTAATTCATCTGAATTTTTTAACATTATAAAAAACAGTGTTGATATGTACATTACATCAATCAAGCATCTGGTTCCAATAAGAGAGTAAACAACTAAACCTGATTAAATTAAGCATTCCAATCATAAGAATTCAAAACAAAAAAAAGTTCTTTTCCCTGTAATCTCTGTAATTTTTACCTAAACCAATCACTTAGCAAGTAATTTACCAGCATACATTAAACTCTTTAGCAACCAAAAGGATCGAAATTGAACGAATTGTATAATTAAGTTTCCGTTGAACTTTTATTCATGCATGGTCCTAAAACACAAACAAAACCCATATAAACAAAAAGCACAAAACTTTACAGAATTTTCACCTTCTTTCCTAGAAACCAATGAGAACCCACAAAATGAGAACTTTAACGAACAGAATTACAAACCTTACACAGTCAGAAAGAATGGGAGTTTCTCCTGAGGATGATTTTGATTGAAGACTAGAAAAAGACACAGACCCATGCTTACAATGATTATAATTATTATGCCTATAATTATCACCACCAAATATCGTTACAAAAGAGGGAGGTTTCAACATGAAAAGAGAGAAAGAAAGGTAGGAAATTTTGTGAATGTTTTTGTTGCAAAACCCTAAACTTAAATGGGTTCTCTGATTGTAGTGACAATCTCTCAAATGCTGTGAAATACGAGAGCCACTACTAGCTAACATTATCAAGGCTTTAAGTGAAGTGAAGGGACTAACTTCGGCTCTGTGCTTTCCTTTTGTCTTCAAGACAAGATGATGAAGTGTGTTTGGTCCTTCCCAACTAATTACATGGGCCTTTGCACAACGTTAACTTGTTTTAAGGTAGTTTGTTTTGAAGGCAGCCAGCCCATGCTTACCTTACAAGGGGATCTTTGTTTTTGTAGTGATATTTTGTTTTTTTAAGATTTAGTTTTTCTAATTTTAAATTATTTTGTGTGTGTTTTTAAATATTTAATATTTTGATATAAAAAATAAATCTATATATATATATATATATTATTTGATATATTTCCAAATAAAAATATTTTTAAAAAATAATCATTATCATAATATCAAATATTATCTGATATCATAAGATATTGTTAAATATTTTTTTTATTTCACTATTAAGGGTGAGCTTTTTTTTCCACTAAATTCTTTGTGAGTAGATTGTTAGATGACAGTCGCAGCTAGATTGATACATTTGTAGGGAATTGTTTTTTTTCATAGCCTCTCCTTATAATATGAAATCAAATTTGTTATTTAATTTTGGAAAAACTACTCTAATCTTATGTTATACTATAAAAATAAAAGAACAAAACAGAGTTATATTATAACTAGGATTTATTAAAAATAAATAAAAGATAAAGATTATTGTCATATATAAAAGAAGAAACAATCATATATAAAAGAAGAAACATGCACACAAAATTTACTCTAGAAGCAAGTGTAATGAGAAGGGTCTTGAAAGATGGGGGGTCATCAACAATTGACACATAGTTAATGTACAAATTATATAATTGAATATATAAGGCGGATTGTAAGGAAGATTAAAAAATAACAACACAATCAATAACAACTCAAACTCAAATCATTGCATTGCAATTTTATCAAGTTCTCAAGATTTTTCAAACCTAAAATCAATATATTATAATGTATAAGCGATAGAATAGTAGATGATAACTTTATATGTGAGAATTAACTAAGTTTGTAATTTATTCTATAATCATTATGCTTGTTGTTTCAATTTCATGAACTAAAAATACAAAAAAGATGTTATGTTATCCAAGAGTTCTAATTAGTGGATATAATCAAAGTATGAGTCATTCTATGAATTTAAAGGCTTCATTTTTTCATAACCATCAATTTTGTAACTGTATTTATATTTTTCATAAGAGATATTTTTTTATTTGTTTTTGCAAAATAAAGAATCAACCCCATATTGAAAAATGTTTTGACACCATGATCATCTTATAGAAAACAAATCAAAACAAATTATAAATATCAATTCACAATCAACACAATGTTGAAGGATGTAATTAAAAAAGAAAAACTTAATGCATGTGTAAGGGAAAAGTTATTGGAATAAAAAAAAACTTAAAGGACAAAAAACAGAAAACCCTATTGAAACTCACAGTATTACCTCACAATGAATAGGCACAACACAATTAAACTAATGCATGTGTTAGTTTTTTTACTAATAGGATACTAGGAGAGGTATAAATATCAAATAATTGAAAAATAATGTGTGATACATAACAAATAATTTTTTTTTAATAAATTTATGATTATTAAAATCTTAAAATAAGTGCTTGCAAGTAGTAACTTCTCCATCCATAAGTTAATCTTATGTTAACAAAAATCTATAAGTGCTTAATTTTCTAGTTTAGACTAGGACATAGACAATTAAATGATTTATTTTTTCCTTATAAAAAAATAATTGAACTTGCTTTAAAGGGTATTATGATATTTTCTATATGACTATTAATTTATTTTTTTGCAGGCAATAAAAGTTTTTTTTCCAAAATAAAGAATCAACCATATGCTAGGATTTTTCTTGGCACCATGATCATCTTGTAGAAAGAGAATCGAAATAAATCATCAAGCTTAATTCTCAATCAACACAATATTGAAGGATACAATTAAAAAAAAACCTTGATAACTAGAATAGAAAAAAACTTGAAGGACAAAAAAAAAGAAAACACTGTTGAAATCCATGGTATTGTCGTGAGTTGAATAATGCACAACACAATGAAACTAACGTATGTATTGTTTTTTAATAATTGGATACTAGGTGGAGTATAGACACCAAATAATTTGCAAAATAATGTGTGATCCATAACAAATAAATTGTGTGCTAGTCCGAATGAGTTTAGTCGATGATTTTTAATCTTTTTTATATTTTTGTACTATTGTTTTTTTAATCATATTATTAGATTACTTTGACTTATTAACCTAGTTGAATGAATGATTTGAGTATTAATTTTTTCTTGCTTTTTTATGAACATTTACATCATTATGTATTTTCATATATTAAAAAAATACATCGACTTAACCCAGGCATAACAAGGAAAACTAATGTAGTTGATTTCTAAATCAAATAAAACAATCGCCCTAATTAATTTAATTAGCATCTCATCTAGAAGCTCTAACTTGTAGGTGAGACCCTAGAATATGATTTATATTATTTTCTAACACACTCCCTTAAGTGAAAGTCCTTTGGGCTTGAAACTTGCACACAGGCCCACACTGCCTTGTGTTTGATTTTTATCAAATAGAATAGAGGTGGTGAGATTCGAACTCATGATCGCTGGGATAATAAGGCTCTGATACCATGTTAAAGAACCATCTCACCTAAAAGCTCGAGCTTATAGATGACGATATGCAACTACTAATTATTCTAGTTAGTTAAACGATATACTGATAACACAAGAATACTAATTCTCATTGTTCAAAAAAATTAAAAATAAAAACTTTTGTAAGAAAACAAAAATTTCTCCTTTAATATGTTATCAATTTTCTATATAAACTAAAAAATTATAAAATAATTATAATCTCTTGAAAAGTATGATAATCGTTGTTTTTTAAATGTTTTTTTATTTGAATAGCATATTAAAATAATTTTTTTTTTAAAATTATTATTGATATCAACCTATATAAATACATTAAAAAAATATTAATTTAAAATAAAAAGTAGAATTTTCTAATTTTTGTTTTTAAATATTTTTAAAATATATAAAAATACATAGCTTAGTTCCTTCGATCACATCACATACACGTAAGTCGTACCCCAGCAACAAACTGACCCAACCAGAAGACAACTCAACTAGCCTTGTTATCTCTACTTCCAACTTCCATTCCATATTTCATAATAAAAGCAACTCTTTCAACCTTCGAACTCTTAAAATACTCCCCACCTTCTCCTCCTTCTACTCATCCTCATCGCACTTTTATCAGAAGCAAACAATCAAACATCAAGCTCTCTTTTAATCAAGGCTCCATAATCCCAACTCAAAAAAAACCCACCTTCAATGCCTTCAATTTGCATAAATGACGCATTAACAGATGACGAGCTGAGATCAATATTGTCAAAGCTAGAGAATGATAAGGACAGGGATATATTTGGTTTGGTGTGCAAGAGATGGCTATTGTTGCAGAGTACAGAAAGGAAGAAACTTGCTGCTAGAGCTGGACCTCACATGCTTCAAAAGATGGCTGCTAGGTTTTCTAGATTGATTGAATTGGACATGTCTCAGTCTATTTCAAGGTCTTTCTTTCCTGGTGTTACTGATTCTGATATTGCTGTTATCGCTGATGGTCTTAGATGCTTAACAGTCCTTAATTTGCAGCATTGTAAAGGTTTAAACAATTTACCCTTCTTTTTTCTTTTGCTATTAGATATGAAAAGGGTTTGTTTATTTCGATGCCATGGAGTCGTGGAGAAACTATGGTGCTTTTGTGGGTTCTTATGTATGAAAAGAGGGTTTTGTGCTACTGAGTTGAACTACAGAACAGTGAGGGTAAAGTCAATTGTTTTGGTGATTTTGGTAATATAATTAGAGGTTTAGGTGGTCATATATTATTTTGTTTGATGGAAAATATCATACTGTGAGAGACTTAAAAGTTATTCTTTTTGTGTACCTTTTAACATGGTGATCTGATTGAAAATACTTTAAATTGTTTGAAGATGCTTAACATGCACATTGCATTGATGATTTAGATTCCCATGATGGGTTTACTGCCCAAAACCGTGAGATAAAGAATTTTTTTTGCCAAATTAGGAACACTGTTGACTTTACCTTTTCTCTTGATAGTCTGCATTGTTTTGGTTTTCATGTGATGGATGTAACAATTAGAGATTGATTTTGCAGCAAGGAAAGCTGAAAATTCAGTTAATTTTATGTTTGCAGAGTTTTTGTAATGTTTTATTTGTGAAATCTAGTAAGGCACTGACTAGTACTGGGAATATAAAAGTTCCCATTTGGTGCCAGTCACTCATATGGTGCTATTCTGCTCTTTGCTGCATCTTCAGCATGCTGTAATACTAATTGCAGTGTTAAGCGTACCATTTAGCCTTGGATTATCTTGCAAATAAGTATCTCAAAATAGTCTCTTTCTAGCCATGCATGCTCATTCTGCATCCTGGCTAAGCTGTTTAATCATTGTAACACAGGTATTTCAGATAAGGGGATGATGTCAATTGGAGGTGGTCTTTCATCTCTGCAGTCCTTGAATGTATCATATTGCAAAAAGCTAACGGACAAGGGATTGTCAGCTGTTGCTGAGGGCTGTCAAGATCTGCAGGTCCTGCATCTTGATGGATGCAAATTTGTTACCGATAAAGTACTAAAAGCTCTTTCTAAGAACTGTCCAAATCTACAAGAGTTGGGCCTGCAAGGCTGCACCAGGGTAACTGACTGTGGACTTGCAGATCTTGTAAGTGGATGTCGGTGGATCCACTTCTTAGATATCAATAAATGCAGTAATGTGGGGGACAGTGGGATTTCCAATGTTTCAGAGGCATGTTCATCTTCCCTGAAGACACTAAAGTTGTTGGATTGCTTTAGAGTTGGGGATGGGTCTATTTTATCATTGGCCAGGTTTTGCAAGAATCTGGAAACCCTTATCATTGGTGGTTGCCGAGACATCTCTGACAAGTCTATAGAATCCTTGGCCACTTCCTGTGGAAACAGTTTGAAGAACTTGCGTATGGACTGGTGTTTAAATATCTCAAACTCTTCATTAAGCCGTGTCCTTGCTGAGTGCAGAAACCTGGAGGCTCTTGATATTAGGTGCTGTGAGGAGGTTACAGATGCTGCCTTTCATGGGCTAGGGACTATGGGAACTGAAATGAGGCTGAAGGTTTTGAAGATCAGTAACTGTCAAAAGATCACAGTGACTGGGATAGGCATGCTTTTGGATAAATGCAACTCTTTGGAATACCTTGATGTAAGGTCCTGCCCGTACATTACCAAGTCAGGTTGTGATGAGGCTGGATTGCAGTTCCCTGATTGCTGTAGAGTGAATTACACAGGAAGTCTAAATGAGCCAGATGTTCTATTATGAGATCCCCGATTTCAACAGTTTGGAATTCTGTGGATATTCATTCCGGGATAACTCCTACGTTGTAGTCAGGATACAAGAATGAAGACCTTTCATACGACCATCATTGTAAGATGATGTATATCATGCATGCACACTCTTTCTTCGATTGTTAGTGTGTCCTTATCCACTTGTTTACCCTTTCCCTTCTTCTGGCTGTTGTAAGATGTTTACTGTTTCTCCAGAATTATGGATTCTGATATGATAATAAGATTCTGTATTTGTCGATCCCACAATCCTCTGGATCCTGATGCTTCATATTGGAGATCTCTTTGCTTTTGAATTGACTGCAACCATGAAGTTCGGCTGTTGTATGGGGATTTCCACGGAATCTTTTTTCTTCTCTTCTGTTTTTCCTTTACTTTTAAGATGAACTGAAGGTTTTTAAACAAGTTTGCCATGATCTAAATCTAGGACATGAATCAGTTGGTTTGTTTAGTTTAAATTAATAGTTGATAACAGACATGGTCATACCTTAAAATATCCCTTGTACTAGGAAAATCAAATAATGTCGGTCAACATAATGATTTTTGAGGCAACAATGTGTGTAACATGGGTGTTGCCATCTGATTTATTCCACTGTCTTGGATCTTTTAGGAGCTTTGGTAGTTTACAGATTTATAGCAATTTGCAGTCAAGATGGAACGAGTGGGTCCTGATGTTTGAGTTTGTCAGAGATTACAAAGCCAGTAGTGTTTATGCCTGCCATTTGAAAAAAATGGAAAGGTGTCATGGTCTGCACTTGATCGTTGAACGACCAAATAAAAAATTGGAACCATTTTGTCCTTTGGCTCACGTGTTAGGGTCGTGATTCCTAAAGTATTCTTTCAACACCACCAAACCAACTTACACCTCAAAATTTACCTGTTTTTTCATTGTCTTGCATGCTTTACCAGATAGGCACTTGGTGGGATTAGGCATTGTTGTCAAAATCATGATTTGACTCGTAAGATTTTACGAGTCAAAAGAACAAACCTGATAAAATCGGGTAGAAAAATCGAATCTTGTTAAAATCAATCAGAACCAGTCTGATTTTATGATCCCAGGTAATTCATGCAAATCTTGCACCAACTAGCCTATTGCCCCTCGACCCCCCCCCCCCCCCCCCCCTCTCTCTGATTAAGAAAATCAATATTTTTTAAATGCACACATAGACCATTTCTTAGACAATATTTAAAAAAATTTCTTGATTCTCATGTATTGATTTAAATATTAATTTTAAAATTTATACTTAAAATTTTTAAAATAAATAAATTTATACCAAATTAATTTTTTTGGTGTTTTTACATCGTTTTCATGTATTGATATCGAAATAATTTGGAGTTAGAGCTAGTACTAGCAATATCGGTGTTGGTACCAGTAGTAGTATTAATAATCATTTCAATAGTAATGTTTTGTGATGAATGTATTAGAAATAGCGAGGAAGATGACGGTAACGAGACTGATTCTAGTTTACATAGCACACCAGCAGAATATTTGTTTTAAATTTGTTAGTTTTTATGTAATGAAATTCTTGGACATAATTGTTTTGTAATATATTTTTAAGTTATTTTAAATCATGTATGAACCTTAACTAATGAAGTTTTATGGTCATAATTATGTTGTATTGTGTTCGAAAATATTTTACCTATGATTTTATGATTTTTGTACGGAAATATTTTACGTATGATTTTACGATCCGAGTTCAAAAACCACTTCCATATCATGTCAAAATTATGATTTTGACAACCTTGGGGCCAGGACTAATTAATGGCTTCAGAAACCACTTCAACAAAGTTTCTTAATCCTGCTGGAATGTCATCTTAGGAGGACTTGTTGTGTAATGATCTACGGTTAAGGCTTAAGGGCATTATAGCCCTTCAAGTATTTTTCTTATGAAATCAATAGCCTTAAATATTTCCAAATGATTGGTTACCAGAGTTTTCAGTTGTTGATATATAATTGGTTGCTACAACTTGAGGATCCTACAGACCACTTAATTAGGTCTTTGATGAGTTGACAAGCGCACTCTTAACCCATTCTTCTTTTGTACTTGTCAAACAACTTAGGAGGAGCTAGAATTGATCGCACTTATGTGAGGGAATGTATCCCAAACCTCAATGTGGTGTATTACGATAAGTTTCTTGTTGGCTTTAGCCACGACGCTTGGAGCTCCAGTTAGGGTTGATATGAATACGATGAACGTCGGACGAGGGAAATTTACAAAGATATGCATTA